>CM055062.1:26029320-26182180 GCA_029204045.2 Tillandsia leiboldiana | reverse complement strand
TTAATGTCACGCCCCGGGGGTTTATTTCGCAAGATTCACAAAAGGTATGGGTTTGGCGTGTAAAATTTTTTTTTGAAAACCTTCTTCCCCGGCGCGTGCCCAGACCCGCCGCATATACAGGATCACTCTGCAAACGGACAGAGTCTGCCCTGTATATGCACGGCGTCGCGACACATACAATGTCCAAAAACGGATATCATTCAATCACACGCGTTCAAACATACGTCCATTCACGAAATGCTAAATAAATCTCACGGCCGATCAGTTTAAAAGGATAAATCCACAGTTGTTGAAACGGCGCCCACCCGCGCCCATATTTTGAAAACACCGTTCGAAAGCAACATAAACCCAGAGGTTTTTGGAAAACAGTGCCACACAACACTTAGGTTTAAAATCCTTTTTCGAAATCCATAATCCACAAGGTTTTGAAAACGGTGCCCACACGACACCTAGGTTTTGAAATCCAGTTTTCGCAATCTTTTCTTTGGTTTGCTCTTTGATTTCTTAAAGCGGCCAACAGAGATGAAAAAGGAATTAAATAATTCAAAAACTACCATGCCGACATCCACACCGACCCCACGAGGGTATCGAGAACCGCACCACAGTCTACCATGTAAATGAAATGCGAAGGGGAAAATAGAAAGTACTGTTCGGGGTCACCAGGGACCCAAGAACTCCTGCCGCGGCCTCACCGTCGCCTAACTCCCCCCCTGGAGGACCCTGTCGCAAAGTGGGAAGTCAGCGACTAAACAATAATGATAATAACAAAGCAGGAAAGGAAGCCAAACCCAACAGTAAAACTATCCGGAGCAACCACTCGACTCACTGGAAGAGTGACACGCGAACACATGTAACTCCTGCAACATCTGTAATGCCTGTAACACCTATACACCTTGATCTCGTCGGGCACCTATCCCGACAGATCGCACCGCTCACACCTTGGGGCACCTGACCTCGTCGGACACCTATCCCAACTTCCCACGGGGTCTCAAATTAAGCCCGAAGTCCACCACTTGTGTCCAAATTGCGCGCAACTCACGCAGGCCTCCAGTGATGCAAGCAAATCCCAAATTGCATCACAAATCCATTTCTGGCCCCAACACGCGCACCAACACCCCCAACGGCGACCGAAAGCTGCCCAACATCCAGCAACCCTCGCGGGGATTCCGGGACCTCACAAGGAACCCCCCCCTACAACGGGGGGTGTTAGTGAGTGATGCAGAGGGTCGAGTCGCTAGGCTCACTGAAACCAAGTAACTACACATCCGCCTGATACCTTGCAAACCACTCCATTCCTAGCACCTCGTCGTAATCCTGCTTCCTGACTCGGAATTTCCCGTCATAACGCCACCGCCCGCACCCACCTCAGCCGGTGCTGAGATGTCAGCAACAAAGTTTCGCGATGCGTCGAGGTACCCCGTCCTACCGCCCAACCCGTACCGATGAGCCTATAAAAGCCCAACACAACTAACCCGACGATAAGGAAAACAAACTACACTACCGCCCTCACCAGGCTCCGAGAGGTGCCAACAAAACAGGCTGGGTTACTAACTACCATAACATCTCCCTGAAAACAATGAACTCACCTGTCACCAACACGGACCGCTCCCCTCCGTCACCAACACGGGCCACAAGCTCGGAGCATGACCACCATCCCGGACCACCCGCTCCGACTATCCATCCTACCGAGGCGACGGTCAAGACTAACGTTAGGTTTCAGCTCTAAGACCTACCACAAGGTCTACCCCACATAAGGTTGCGTACAGGGCCTCCTAGCCGAAAGTGACCAGTGCCAAAACTCCGAGTAGTCGCCAGATTCCCCTTGACTCACACCTGTCCCAAAAGATCAACAATCCAAAACGCTCCCAAACTAAGCCTCAAGGCTATGCCTTAGTCATGGGAAGCTGGTGACGAAGCCCACAAGGTAAGGTCCTACCTCCGTCCTGGCACCGACGGGGTGCGACACTCTAAATAACCTAACTCTCCCAAAAACCGTTGCCCCTCCAAGTACCGGGCATCGAAACGAGCGGTAAACCTCCAGACCAACGGTGACACTCCCAACTAGGAGAAAATCTAAGCTCAAGGTCCGCTCAACAATGACCTCCAGGTACTGAAGACTACCCATCTGAAACCAAAAGGGTCGGAAGAGGACAAGAAACGAAACCGCAAGAAGAACCCTGTCCAAAGTTGCCTAGGTTCACTAAACGCACTCGAGGGATCACACGCCAAACCCCCAGCAGGACAACCGAACCGACACGCTTGTGCAGAAAACAGAAACCCAACTCAAAGCTTTACCACCACAACCCCACTAAAAGGACCACCCGGCACCCCCAGCGTCAAAGCTAGACCCCCTTGTAAAAGTCACCACTTACGCACCCTTGTGCGAAGCGAGGTACGGCCTCTCTGCCCCCAAAACGAGCCCACACGAAGAGATTTACTAGCCCCGTGGTCTCCTTTCTCAACCTAAAGGGAACCCCAAGACCCCCACCACGACTTTCTGCAACCATCGCAGTGATCACAGCAAAGCCGCACCATGGGTAACAACCGTAGGGGAAGAGTCCTCGTACCCACCCCTACCCTATCCAAGATGCAACACGAATCGGCCGACTATCGGCTGTAACTTAAAATCCGCAGACCCCGAATGCGCAAATCTAGACGAGAGGCTACCCGGTTGCCCACGACCGACAACCCAGCAGACACTCTAACAACCGCAAAATGGCCGACACCCTAACAGACATCGGCGGATTACACTACCACCAGTCACCGTACTAATGACGACCAGAACGTTGGCAGAGGAAGGGGTTCGGAAAACAAAAGCCGACGCACGATCTGCTGTGTTAACAGCCGCACCAAGTGCATGAACACCGTCAGCAGGCCCACCGTGTCCCGTGCTGTTGCTTAATCCATTAATTCCTAGCAACCCTCAATACCCCGGTGGCAGCCGCCTCGACCCCAGCCTCCATAACAACACCACTATACGAGCCAAAACAACATGACTACACAAGCACGACAACCGAGCTAAAAACGAAACGAAACTTACCCGTACACATACAACACAAGTCAGTTCTAAACTCCGCTAGCATAGCACTCATCCAACTATCGAGAAACGGGACCTATACTTTCCCCCCGCTCCCCGATCACTCGCGTTCTACGCTTCCATGCCTTACTCATTTCATTCATTTGTAGCTAAGTGTGGTATCTCCGTGGATGTCGGACACTGACTGTTGTGATTAAAGAATTATCTCTGATACCATCTTAATCTGTCACGCCCCGGGGGTTTAATTTCGCGGAAACGATTCACAAAAGGTATGGGTTTGGCGTGTATAATTTTTTTTTGAAAAACCTTCTTCCCCGGCGCGTGCCCAGACCCGCCGCATATACAGGATCACTCTGCAAACGGACAGAGTCTCCCCTGTATATGCACGCGTCGCGACACATATAATGTCCAAAAACGGATAATCATTCAATCACAACGGTTCAAACATACGTCCATTCACGAAATGCTAAATAAATCTCACGGCCGATCAGTTTAAAGGATAAATCCACAGTTGTTGAAACGGCGCCCACCCGGCGCCCATATTTTGAAAACACCTTTCGAAAGCAACATAAACCCAGAGGTTTTGGAAAACAGTGCCCACACGACACTTAGGTTTTAAAATCCTTTTTCGAAATCCATAATCCACAAGGTTTTGAAAACGGTGCCCACACGACACCTAGGTTTTGAAATCCAGTTTTCGCAATCTTTTTTTGGTTTGCTCTTTGATTTTCTTAAAGCGGCCAACAGAGATGAAAAAGGAATTAAATAATTCAAAAACTACCATGCCGACATCCACACGACCCCCGAGGGTATCGAGAATCGCACCACAGTCTACCATGTAAATGAAATGCGAAGGGGAAAATAGAAAGTACTGTTCGGGGTCACCAGGGACCCAAGAACTCCTGCCGCGGCCTCACCGTCGCCTAACTCTCCCCCCTGGAGACCCCTGTCGCAAAGTGGGAAGTCAGCGACTAAACAATAATGATAATAACAAAGCAGGAAAGGAAGCCAAACCCAACAGTAAAACTATCCGAGCAACCACTCGACTCACTGGAAGAGTGACACGCGAACACATGTAACTCCTGCAACATCTGTAATGCCTGTAACACCTATGTAGTGATCCGACCTTTCGGGGTATTTTTGACTTACGTGTAGTCATTTAAGCCTTTAAGTGAAGTAAAATTATTCAATTCTTGAAGTGGGCCATTGTGAGATGCTAGTATTTTTCTGCGATAGAGCACGGAAAAAGAAAACCGACGGCGCGATCGGATCTGAAATCAGATATCGGGAACCCCCTGAACGGGACCCAAAGTGATATGGTAATTAGTCGTGCATCGGAACCCGTGCTAAATATCTTGCACCCGTTAGAGATAAGGTGGTTTATCTCGTGGGGGATAATTAATTAGTTAATTAATTATCCCAGACGGAAATTAATTAATTCTCTTACGTACGAATTAAAGAGGAATTAATTAAAGGTAAAGTACGACTATATAAGGATCCTGAGTATCGGAAAGGAAAAGAAAAGAAAATAAAAACCCTAATCAGAGAGAAGGGAAAAAAAAAAAAAAAAAAAAAAGAAAAGACGGAACCTAGCCGGAAGAAAGGGAAAGGAGAAAGAGAAGGAGCCCGATCTTCCCGGACACCGAACCGAAGGCAAGAACGCTACCGGACAACCTTCCCGTCGATCTTCGGTTAGTAAAATAATTTATTAAATTATTTGGAGTTTTCCGTCATCTCTTTCGTTGAGTTCTTGGTGGTCTTTAATCGAGTTCTGGTTATCGGACCTCCGACCGACGTTTTGGTTGTTCGTCGATCGTTGGTTTAGTCGTTAGAATTATCGTGTTTTTATTCGGAGATTTTTGGGATGTTTCGTTGGAACATAGTGGGTTAAGGGAGGCCGCCGCCGCCGTTACCATGGTCGCGGGGTCTTCGCCGAAGTCGCACGGGAGCGAAAACGAGAAGAACCGCGAAACGGGAGCGCAAACGGAGAAGAAATCGCGAAACGGGAAGTTACTGTGCTTTTCCGTACAGCGCGGTCCACGGGTCCAGGCGTGCACCCGGTGCACGCCTGCAACATCGAAGGCCAAGAACCGGCGCACAAATCCGTGCGCCGGCCCGCCCGTCCAGCACGGTGCACGCGCTGGGCGTGCACCCGGTGCGCGACGCCGCGGTCGAATGCGTGAACCCGGCGCGCGCCAGCACCGTGCGCGGCCCGGCCCGTCCCGCCTGGTGCACGCTCCTGTGTGCACTCGGCGCATGCCGCCGCCGCCTGATGCCGTAAACCCGGTCCACGGTTGCTCCTGTGCACCACCCGACAGCCCAAATCGGTAGCTCCGTTTTTGTCCGTTTTTCCACCGTTTTGAACGTCGTTTTCGCCGTTGGGATCGTTATTTCCGTGCTTTCTTGGCATGGCCACTTGGGACCCTTCTTGGTCATTATTTTATTATGTTGGGTGCCGATTTCGCCGACGCTCCGCGCCTCGACAAAATCGTCGGGGGCGCGCCGTCGGGTCTCTTTTCTCATCATTTCCGCCGTCGGGGCCTTCTTGGTCTAACCAGGGACGTCCCGAGTGGGCTACCGATTGAGGATTGAGTTTTGTTGGACTTTCCCGTCGAAAAGAGTAAAGTGGGTCTTGGTGTTTTCAGATGTTAGTAACACGCTTTTGACTATAGTTATCCGTGCGGACTTTCTTTAGGTCCAGACGCGCAGCGGGGGTGCGCGAAAGATTCGGGTGGTTCCAGTCTCTCTCCAAATAGGTGGGTACGGTTGCTGTAAATACAGCCAGTGCAGTAAGTGCATCTATCGTCATTAAAGTGCTCTCAATTATCTAACAAAGTAGATGACAGTTTAACCTTTCGCATAATCGTGTTTTTATCTAACAATTGAAGCGGCTGCGGTCGCATTGTTCATGACACGCGCGATCTCGGCAATCTGTTTTGGGATGCTGCACGTACACAGGCGGATTGGCCTCCGCATGGGTGTACTTTTCCGGAAGAGTGGTCTTGTATGACCGTGTCCTCACAAAAGTGTGGGGTGCCGTGAGGACCCTTCGCGCCAGCTGGGAATAGCACACCAGCACCGTGGAAGGGGTAAATGCATCAAAGTAGGTACTTGTGCACGAGGGGAGACTTTAGTCTCTCCGACAGATAATCTGGGGTGGTGCCCAATTTAATTGATAATTCTGGGGTTGGTGCCCAGCTTAACATGTGCAGGGTTGTAGCGAAATGGTTTTGGTGTTTCCGGTTTGCTCCTTATTCCTTATTGTTATTAGACATCTACTTTGTTTGTCACTGACATTACCCACTCCGTGACAGGCACTACGAGAGGCGTTAGCCGGGAGTTTGTCGAGACTGCGTCGCGAGGGCCGTAGTCAGGACACTTGGTTATTATCATTATCTCATTTCTTTTACGCATTAGTTAATTTGCTTGTGGGTAGTAATAATCGTGGACATGTATTATATAGCACTGTGGATGAGTTGTACGTTTATAGTTTGGTTCTTTTGGTGATGTTTTTGTGTGCGGCATGTTTTCATGATAAACCAAATGACTTCGAAAAGGTTTTCTCAAAACGAAGTGTCGTGTGGGCACGGGTTTTGCAACTGCTGGTTTTATCCTTTCTAAAACATTGATGCCGCTTTATTATTCCGCTTGATGTTGAATGTCTATTGTATGGTTGATGGTTGGTGTTTGATGTATGTTGTTGTAAGTGAGACGCCGTGCATATACAAAGGAGACTCTGTCCGCGGACAGGGAGAATTTGTGTATGTGGCGGTCTGGCACGCACCGGGGATGAGGTTTAAATTACCTGGTTAAAAGAAAAAAAATACACACGATTTTCCGCTTAAATAGACTCAAAAACCCCCGGGGGCGTGACAGATTAAATGGTAT
Organism: Tillandsia leiboldiana; assembly: GCA_029204045.2. Taxonomy (NCBI): domain Eukaryota; kingdom Viridiplantae; phylum Streptophyta; class Magnoliopsida; order Poales; family Bromeliaceae; genus Tillandsia; species Tillandsia leiboldiana. Next base: position 26,175,255 of record CM055062.1, on the reverse strand, counting down.
CAGAGAAAACAACCATAACCATAGTAGACGTGATCCACATCCACAGTGCAGGGTACCACAAGCAAATTAGACTTGAGATAGCCAAGGTATAAGTGCGTAGTACGTGAGAGTACGGGGAATAGGGGAACGTAATGTGGGTATAATCGTAAGGCAGGGTATAGGGTTATAACCTTAGGGTTAACGTGGTTTCTTTGTCTATAGCTGACGATGGCCTGGACTAGATCGTCCACCGAGAATGCGGACGCGGACAGAGTGGCCCCGACCGCCGCAGAGAACCAGCTCCCTCCGTCAACAACAGCGGGAAATGGCCGGGCAATTAGCGACGCTGACGGAGCAGGTTCGTCACCTGGCACCGCGACAAGCAACCGCGCCAGCCGAGCGCAATCCAACCCCTCCGCCCGGAAACCGCACCCACTACGGGACCGCAAGGGACGGGTGGTACGACGACGGAACAGCCTCCATCTCCAAGGGACGTACCTACTCCGACGACCACGGGGCCCGTGATGGGAGCTACAACAGGGGAGGCAGGAACGACCCCTACCCTCGGGGGGTCCGCCGCTGTAGGAGGGGTCACGGAGCAACGAACGACGCGAGAAAGGGTCAGGACGAATTTGACTAGGTTCAAGAAGCATGACCCTCCCATTTTTGAGGGAGAGACGACCAATCCATGGGTCGTCGAGAAATGGGTAGATACCATAGAAAAACTCTTCGAGGACCTACTGATGGAGGAACACGAGCGGGTTCCACTAGCCGTCCACTTCCTCGAAGGGAATGCACGCATCTGGTGGAAGACGGTACGCCCGGATCCAACTACAAACGACCCGCTACCGACATGGACGGCCTTTAGAGAGGAACTTTTTGACGCTTTCTTCTCCAATAGCGTCAAGCGACAACTGGAAGACGACCTGAAGAACATTAGACAAGGGAACCGCTCGGTCATGGAATATCAACGGGAGTTTGTAAGATTGGTTAACTGCGCCCCGTTTGTTATACGAGATGAACCCCACAAGGCCCATCTCTTTGTGGACGGGCTCCCCGGGATACTGCAGTGGAGGACGCTACGTCCCAGACCTAGTAACGACAGGTAAACTTTTGGTTTCACTTTTCCTTCTTAGATTAGGAGCACCGGTCACACCTTAGCCTGCTACCCCTGTTAGACTCTTTCTCTCGCTCTCTCTCTCTAGAATCCTTAAGTATTAGGCGAAGCCTCCCCCGGCCGATGTGCGCGGGCGAGCTTCGAAGCATAGGAGAACCTTGTGTACTCGGGGCCCGTTAAGGGCCATGCAAGGAACAAATAGGCTCCACCCTATGCCTTGCAGCCGAGAACCCAATGGGCCGATAGGTAGTTCAGGGCCGCTCCCCAGATAAGGATCAGCGGTCCCGTGGTAAGGGAATTTCTGGATGTGTTTCCGGCAGAGCTCCCCGGAGCGCCGCCGGAACGAGAAGTCGACTTTCCCATTGAACTACTTCCCGGCACCAAACCCATCACCAAGGCACCGTACAGGATGGCCTTCGCGGAGTTGAAGGAACTCAAGGCACAGTTGGAGGACCTTTTGGATAAGGGCTTCATCAGACCTAGCGCGTCGCCCTGGGGCGCGCCCGTCCTGTTTGTGAGAAAGAAGGACGGAAGTCTCCGGTTGTGTATCGACTACCGGGAGATAAATAAGGTCACCTTTAAGAACAAGTACCCCCTGCCAAGGATCGACGACCTCTTCGACCAACTACAGGGGGCGACGGTGTTTTCAAAGATTGACCTGCAGTCGGGCTATCATCAGGTCCAGGTCAAGGGGGAGGACATCCCCAAAACGGCTTTTCGGACTCGCTACGGTCATTACGAATTTACTGTAATGCCGTTCGGGCTCACGAATGCCCCGGCAGTGTTCATGGACATGATGAACAGGGTGTTCAAACCCTTTCTGGATTTATTCGTGGTGGTCTTCATCGACGATATCCTCATCTATTCCCGTACAGATGAGGAACATGAAGAACATCTGCGCACCGTCCTCCAGACCCTACGGGAACAGAAACTCTACGCCAAACTCAAAAAGTGTGAGTTTTGGCTCCGAGAGGTTGGCTTCTTGGGACATGTAATCTCGGCGGCTGGGGTCGCAGTCGACCCGAAGAAGATAGATTCGGTGACGGACTGGACCCAACCGACGACGGTAACGGAGATTCGAAGCTTCCTGGGGTTAGCCGGGTACTACCGGCGCTTCGTGAAGGATTTCTCCAGGATAGCCGCCCCCTTAAACCGCTGGACTAAAAAGGGGGAAAAGTTCATCTGGACGGACAAATGTCAGAGGAGCTTCGAGGAGCTCAAGGATAGATTGACGCGAGCTCCGATCCTCGCCCTGCCGGAACCAGGGGAGGATTATGAAGTGTATTGCGATGCGTCGCGAAACGGACTGGGTGGAGTGCTCATGCAACGGGGGAAGGTTATAGCCTATGCGTCAAGGCAGCTCAAAGAATACGAGCGAAACTACCCCGTGCACGATTTGGAACTCGCAGCGGTTGTGTTCGTCCTCAAGCTTTGGAGACACTACCTGTACGGGGCACACTGCAATGTGTACTCAGACCATAAAAGTCTTAAGTATCTTTTCATCCAAAAGGAGTTAAATTTGCGACAAAGACGGTGGCTCGAGCTATTGAAGGATTACGATTTAACGATCCACTACCACCCGGGAAAGGCAAATGTGGTGGCCGACGCCCTGAGCCGTAAGGGGCAGGCCGAGAAAGCAGGGGTAGGTGCCATCACCCAACAAGATAGTCTGATTGCAGAATTTTCGCAACTAAGACTAGAGGTAGTGCCGGCGGGTACAATCGAACGACTTCTGACACTGGTGGTCAGACCTACCCTGCTTGACAGAATTCTCGAGGGGCAGTCAACTGATGACCAACTCCAGCTGGTGCGAAGTAGAGTGACTGCCGACCAAGGAGGTGACTTCGCGGTAAACTCCGACGGCACGATACGATTTCGGGGACGAATCTGCGTGCCGGATCTACCGGAACTCAAAGAGGAAATCTTGCGGGAGGCGCATACCGCTCCGTATACAGCGCATCCCGGGGGAACGAAGATGTACAAGGACGTCAATCAGACCTTTTGGTAGCCCAAAATGAAGGGAGACGTGACTCGGTTTGTGGCACACTGCCTGGTGTGCCAACGAGTGAAGGCCGAGCACCAGCGTCCAGCAGGAAAATTGCAACCTTTACCGGTACCCGTGTGGAAGTGGGACATGATTACCATGGATTTTGTGACCGGGTTCCCGAGATCGTCACAGGGACACGATGCAATATGGGTAATCGTGGACCGTCTGACGAAATCGGCCCACTTTCTGCCCATACACACGACGTGGGCGCGGGAACGACTGGCGCAAACCTACATCAACGAGATAGTAAGGTTGCATGGGGTGCCGACGTCCATCACGTCGGACAGGGACACACGATTTGTGTCAAACTTTTAGCAGAGCCTGCAGCGAGCAATGGGAACCAAGTTGCACTTCAGTACGGCTTTTCACCCGCAGACCGATGGACAATCAGAGCGGGTGATACAAATTGTGGAGGACATGCTTCGGGCATGCGTTTTAGACCTGGGCGAAGGGTGGGCACGGTGTTTGCCCTAGTGGAATTTGCCTACAATAACAGTTACCAGGCCAGCATTCAGATGGCACCATACGAGGCCCTGTACGGGCGCCGCTGTCGGTCTCCAATATGCTGGGACGACTTGGGTGAGCGTAAGTTTCTGGGCCCAGATTTGGTGGAGGAGACCGAAGCAAAGGCGCGATTGATTAGACAAAGGCTGCTGACCGCCCAGAGCAGACAGAAAAGCTACGCGGACAACAGACGTCGAGACTTAGAGTTCATGGTGGGTGAGCATGCGTTACTCCGAGTTTCGCCCTCCAAGGGGAACAGACGCTTCGGCTTATGAGGGAGGTAGTAGCAAGGAAGACCTCTTACAAAGAGTAATTTTGGCAACGACCCCAGAGGAACCCTTAGAAGTAATGCTTTGTACCTTCCTGCCCAGTAAGGAGGTAGAGACTTAGTTGCCTTATTTGTTGGCTATTTAGTTAAGGGTTAAATAGGTCCAACTTCCGGCCTTGCGACAATAGACCCGAGGCGTTGTAACAGTATGCCTTGGACGTCCAGGTGAGGTGAGTCGGGCCAAGACCCGAGGCGTTGTAACAGTACGCCTTAGACATCCAGGTGGGTTGAGTCAGGTCAAGACCGGTGGCATACCGGTTGTCGTTACTGCCAAACCTCGATACGGAGGCTGGCATGGGAGGGAAAGAAACTCCGCAACTGGACAATCCCTTACGTAAGGGTGTAATGGAGTAACCATGAGGAGCGCGAAGCGACTTGGGGACCCAAGACGAAAATGAAGGAAGTTTTCCCAGAAATGTTAGCGAGGGTTGAGTTTAAGTTTCGGGACGAAACTTTTTATAAAGTGTGAGTGGTGTAGTGATCCGGCCTTTCGGGGTATTTTTGACTTACGTGTAGTCATTTAAGCCTTTAAGTGAAGTAAAATTATTCAATTCTTGAAGTGGGCCATTGTGAGATGCTAGTATTTTTCTGCGATAGAGCGCGGAAAAAGAAAACCGACGGCGCGATCGGATCTGAAATCCGATATCGGGAACCCCCTGAACGGGACCCAAAGTGATATGGTAATTAGTCGTGCATCGGAATCCGTGCTAAATATCTTGCACCCGTTAGAGATAAGGTGGTTTATCTCGTGGGGGATAATTAATTAGTTAATTAATTATCCCAGACGGAAAATTAATTAATTCTCTTACGTACGAATTAAAGAGGAATTAATTAAAGGTAAAGTACGACTATATAAGGGATCCTGAGTATCGGAAAGGAAAAGAAAAGAAAATAAAAACCCTAATCGGAGAGAAGGGAAAAAAAAAAAAAAAAAAAAAAAAAAGAAAAGACGGAACCCTAGCCGGAAGAAAGGGAAAGGAGAAAGAGAAGGAGCCCGATCTTCCCGGACACCGAACCGAAGGCAAGAACGCGACCGGACAACCTTCCCGTCGATCTTCGGTTAGTAAAATAATTTATTTAAATTATTTGGGAGTTTTCCGTCATCTCTTTCGTTGAGTTCTTGGTGGTCTTTAATCGAGTTCTGGTTATCGGACCTCCGACCGACGTTTTGGTTGTTCGTCGATCGTTGGTTTAGTCGTTAGAATTATCGTGTTTTTATTCGGAGATTTTTGGGATGTTTCGTTGGAACATAGTGGGTTAACGGGAGGCCGCCGCCGCCGTTTTTAAACGGGAGGCCGCCGCCGCCGTTACCATGGTCGCGGGGTCTTCGCCGGAGTCGCACGGGAGCGAAAACGGAGAAGAAACCGCGAAACGGGAGCGCAAACGGAGAAGAAATCGCGAAACGGGAAGTTACTGTGCTTTTCCGTACAGCGCGGTCCACGGGTCCAGGCGTGCACCCGGTGCACGCCTGCAACATCGAAGGCCAAGAACCGGCGCACAAATCCGTGCGCCGGCCCGGCCCGTCCAGCACGGTGCACGCGCTGGGCGTGCACCCGGTGCGCGACGCCGCGGCCGAATGCGTGAACCCGGCGCGCGCCAGCACCGTGCGCGGCCCGGCCCGTCCCGCCTGGTGCACGCTCCTGTGTGCACTCGGCGCATGCCGCCGCCTCCTGATGCCGTAAACCCGGTCCACGGTTGCTCCTGTGCACCACCCGACAGCCCAAAGATCGGTAGCTCCGTTTTTGTCCGTTTTTCCACCGTTTTGAACGTCGTTTTCGCCGTTGGGATCGTTATTTCCGTGGCTTTCTTGGCATGGCCACTTGGGACCTTCTTGGTCATTATTTTATTATGTTGGGTGCCGATTTCGCCGACGCTCCGCGCCTCGACAAAATCGTCGGGGGCGCGCCGTCGGGTCTCTTTTCTCATCATTTCCGCCGTCGGGGCCTTCTTGGTCTAACCAGGGACGTCTCGAGTGGGCTACCGATTGAGGATTGAGTTTTGTTGGACTTTCCCGTCGAAAAGAGTAAAGTGGGTCTTGTGTTTTCAGATGTTAGTACACGCTTTTGACTATAGTTATCCGTGCGGACTTTCTTTAGGTCCAGACGCGCAGCGGGGGTGCGCGAAAGATTCGGGTGTTCCGGTCTCTCTCCAAATAGGTGGGTACGGTTGCTGTAAATACAGCCAGTGCAGTAAGTGCATCTATCGTCATTAAAGTGCTCTCAATTTATCTAACAAAGTAGATGGACAGTTTAACCTTTCGCATAATCGTGTTTTTATCTAACAATTGAAGCGGCTGCGGTCGCATTGTTCATGACACGCCGATCTCGGCAAATCTGTTTTGGGATGCTGCACGTACACAGGCGGATTGGCCTCCGCATGGGTGTACTTTTCCGGAAGAGTGGTCTTGTATGACCCGTGTTCCTCACAAAAGTGTGGGTGCCGTGAGGACCCCTTCGCGCCAGCTGGGAATAGCACACCAGCACCGTGGAAGGGGTAAATGCATCAAAGTAGGTACTTGTGCACGAGGGGAGACTTTAGTCTCTCCGACAGATAATCTGGGGTTGGTGCCCAATTTAATTGATAATTCTGGGGTTGGTGCCCAGCTTAACATGTGCAGGGTTGTAGCGAAATGGTTTTGGTGTTTCCGGTTTGCTCCTTATTCCTTATTGTTATTAGACATCTACTTTGTTTGTCACTGACATTACCCACTCCGTGACAGGCGCTACGAGAGGCGTTAGCCGGGAGTTTGTCGAGACTGCGTCGCGAGGGCCGTAGTCAGGACACTTGGTTATTATCATTATCTCATTTCTTTTACGCATTTAGTTAATTTGCTTGTGGGTAGTAATAATCGTGGACATGTATTATATAGCACTGTGGATGAGTTGTACGTTTATAGTTTGGTTTTTTTGGTGATGTTTTTGTGTGCGGCATGTTTTCATGATAAACCAAATGACTTCGAAAAGGTTTTCTCAAAACGAAGTGTCGTGTGGGCACGGGTTTTGCAACTGCTGGTTTTATCCTTTCTAAAACATTGATGCCGCTTTATTATTCCGCTTGATGTTGAATGTCTATTGTATGGTTGATGGTTGGTGTTTGATGTATGTTGTTGTAAGTGAGACGCCGTGCATATACAAAGGAGACTCTGTCCGCGGACAGGGAGAATTTGTGTATGTGGCGGTCTGGCACGCACCGGGGATGAGGTTTAAATTACCTGGTTAAAAGAAAAAAAATACACACGATTTTCCGCTTAAATAGACTCAAAAACCCCCGGGGGCGTGACACCTATACACCTTGATCTCGTCGGGCACCTATCCCGACAGATCGCACCGCTCACACCTTGGGGCACCTGACCTCGTCGGACACCTATCCCGACAGATCGCACCTTTTCCCCCACCTTTTGCTGCCTCAAACCCCACACCTACGGGGGCCCCCACCACTTCACCTTGTGGGTTAACACGGGTCGAAGACCGCTTTCCCGGAAAAGAGCACCCTTTGCGGTGGCCAAACCGCGGGTGCGCGTGTCGCAACCACGAGCTCAAAAACCCGGACACAGGACAATATCGCAAACATAGAGACCGTCAGCGTTAGTATTACAAATATGCAGTTAAACAACTATCCAAGAATACCGAGTCTATACTTAGTCTCAAAGGAACCCACAATAATGAACCAAGTACCCAAAACGAAACCAACAATAATGAACCAAGTACTCCAGACGAAACCAACATAATGAACCAAGTACCCAAAACGTAACCAACAATAATGAACCAAGTACTCCAGACGAAACCAACATAATGAACCAAGTACCCAAAACGTAACCAACAATAATGAGCCGAGTACACACCACACGATAATCATGACAGTAACGAAAATGGGCATACAGGGGTTCTAAGGATGTACCCACCTGAAACGCGAAGAAGGAGGTGTGCGGAAAACTCCAGTTAAAAAAAAACCCTCACAATGCCCCCGAAAAGCTACAAAAAGAAATCTTGTTAAAACAATCATCGTCGTGGTTAAAAACACTCAAAAACGGGGCGAAACGGGCCAAAAACGGAGCTTCTGGATCCCTTTCAGAAAACTAGTGCACGAAACCAGGCGTGGACCGGGTCCACAACAGCAGGCGGCCGCGGCACGGGCCGGGAGCACGCGGTAGCGGTGGACCGGTGCAGCTTGGGCCGGGCCGCGCACGGGCTCGGGCGCGCACCGGGTTCACCACTCCCCGCTGCGGTGTCGAACACCGGGTGCACGCCTAGGGCGTGCACCGAGCGGCCTGGTGCACGCGTTTCGTGCGCCGAGTCTGCGGCCCCGGGCCGCGGAGGCGTGCGCCGGGTGCACGCCGGCCCGGTGGACCCCGCGGCCTGGCGCACGCAGCCGTGCACCGGGTCTGCGCCCCCGGGCCGCGGAAGCGTGCGCCGGGTGCACGCGGGCGTCGTGGACCGCGACCTGAAATCCCTGTTGACGAACAGTAATCCGTCCCCAATTCCGGCTCCGGTTGCGACCCTGCGATCCCGACGGCTGCGGCGATGACTCCGTGAACATGACAACGGCAGCGGCGGCCTCCCGTTTAACAACGGCGGCGGCGGCTTCCCGTTACCACAAAGCCCACATCGCGCGACAACCGAACCACCAACAGTCGAAACCCCAAAACCTAAAACAAAACAACGATGCTAACCTTGATTTTCCTGGAGGAGGAGGAAGAAGGAGGGTCGCCCATTCCTTGCTCGATCAATTCTGCAGAAAGAAATCCGTTCCTCCTTTCCTCTCCCCGTCTCCCCGTCTCGGTCTCCACGCCGTTCTTGAAAAGAGGGAAAATATGGTTTGGGGTTTTTCCCACACACACCCTCACCCGGACTTATACGCTAACTCAAAAGTAATAACAATAATAATAAAAATAATAACAATAATAATAAATTCCCGATGCCAATCCAAATCAGTCGAAATTAGAACGGAGGGCCCAGATTACCTCGAAAAGCGTGCCGATCGCCAGCACGGATTCCGATGCGCCCGAGCTGATATAGAACCTCAAAAATTAATTCAGGGAGATCCCGAAGTCGGAATTCGAATCCGATCGCGCCACCGTTCACCGATTTGCGAGCTCTAGCACCAAAAAAATACCCGCACACCCTGACGGTCAGTCCAGAATTTCTCGAACTTTCAACCCCCCCCCCCCCTAACAACTAAAAGGGATTCAAATAAGATCAAAACGGAAAACCGGGAGGTCGAGGTACTACAAAAATAATTAAAATAAACCAATGACATAAAAAGATGAAAAGTCCGATTGTAGAAGGATCCCGTCCGATCACCTCGAAAAGCGTGCAGGCCACCTAGCACGGATTCCGACGCACCACACGAAGGAAAACGCCTTGCCCCCCATTCCGGGAGATCCGTAAATCGGAATCCGAATCCGTTCGCTTTGCCCTCCTCCGTTTTCCGAGCTCAGTCGAAGAAAAATACTCGCGGTCCAGGCCAGTTCTTTGCAGAAAACACAGTGAAAAGTTTTCCTAACAATCCCGTCATAAAAAGAAGGTATACAAAGGCATTGGAACGCCAGGACTCTACAGTAATACCCACTGTCAACAATCAAGCCCAACAACCGACACCCGGTCAACCGCCCAATATCCGCAGTCACCGAAATAACCCACAATCACAATCATGTCCCTCATCCGACATCCGGTCAACCGCCTACTATCCGCGGTAGCCGCAATAACCCCCAATCCAAAATCGGGTAAAATAATATGTATCCGGTCAACCGCCTACTATCCGCGGTAGCCGCAATATCCCACAACCCAAAACCAAATACCACCTGTTCCCGACCCCAAGGTCACGGCTACACTATCCCGTATCCCTGCTCAAACCCGAGCAACAAGAACTACCTGACTAAAGATTAAGGAGAAAAGAAGCAAGCATGGTTTCTCCTAAGTCAAGTTCCAATATGATAGTGTAGCAACAAATAGTGGCATATCTAGATGACCATACAAGCATGCTTATGTTCTCATGAAAGATAAAAGAAAGTGTGACAAATAATGATTCCACATGTGTATAAATTAATAGCTCCGCATGGATATAACCACCATGCAAAAATCATTATCCAACCACACATGTCTATAATCCACTAATTACCCTCACATGAACCATCCTCCTATTCATGTCCAAAAATCCACAAGTAGTACCCACTAACAGGATAAATCACCTTGTCCCTAAATAATAGTCAACTCCACATGCAAGGTTAAGTGCTAACCTAGCTAACAATATATCCATACAAGCATGCATAAATTCCGACCACAAGTACTAACATGACAGCAATATTCCCACAAGAATAATCCCACATGATAGGCTCACGATTATCCTAACCAAACATGATTTCCAACAGGGTGATGAATCAATTAATGATAATATAGGGATTCCTCTAACAGTCCTAGTGAGCATGTCGAAATAAGGGGTACACAACAACCACCCACCTCGATCGCGAAGCACGGATCCAAATGCGCCCACACTCCAGGGAAACCTCGGTACACTGCAAAACTGCAACAATAACCCACACGAGGCACAATTAATTCTCAAATCCTCAATTTACCGCTGTCCACAAAACCAGCCAGAAAAAGGCTAAATTTCACCTGTGATAAGACCTCAAAAAAATTCCAGAAAAATAACCATTGCGATCCTCGCGGCGAGACGATCGAAACGAGTACTTGCACGTCCAAATCCGACACCTGTAGGCCAAGAAACAAATGAAGCACCGCCGCGAGCCGAAATTCCTCAACAAATATTCTGCGGCAAACAGTCCAGAAGATGCATAAATCTCACCTCTGCGCAGTCCTCCAAAAATTCCAGAAAAATTACGGTTGCATTCCTCGCGTCAAGTAAATGAAAATTGAGTATTCATACGTTCAATTTCGATACTTGTAGGCCAAGATATAAATCTAACAAGCCCGTGCTGTCCGAAAGGCCACCACAGAAAATGGGGTCAAAAGATGCCTCGGAAACTGTGCCAAAAGTTCGAAACAGAGCAAAGCAATCAACACGAAAATCGAAGGGCTACCTCTCAAGAACACGCTGCCGTGAAAATTGTCCAAAAATTCCAACCGGGTGATCCAGGGTGCCTCGCGCACCAAAAAGCGACGATAGGAGACAAAACCGAAGAAGCGTCGAAGTGCGCCGCGTCGCAGAAAACGCTTATGCCGCGGCCTCCAAAAATTCTGGGAATTCATCAAAGGGTGGAGAAGAGAGAGAGGAAGAACTTCTCTGAAGAAACCCCCGAGAGAAAAGGCCCCCATCAGCCCAAAAACGATGGTCTTCTGGGCCTATTTATAGGCCCAGCAAAACAATTCAAGAAATGACCATTGGGTCCCCACATTCGGGCGCCCGGAACGATTCGGGCGCAAACAGTGCGCCCGAATCCGCCGAAATCAGACCGTTGATTAGCGCCCGGATTCACCTCAGGCTGCCACGTGGCCCCGAACAGGTAACAACCAAGAAAGCCAACCGCCATGCGCCGCGTGGCCCGCGCGGAGGCTGACGCGTGGCGCGCCCACGTGCGGGAACCGCGCGTCAACGCGTCGGCCGCCGCGCCCACGTGCGCGCCAGCACCGCCTGCGCCCCCGTGTCGCGCACGCATCCCGAGGCACCTACCTCCCAGCTCCGTGGACCGCGCCCATGCACCAGCCAACCCAAGCCTGCCACGTGTCAAACTCGCCAACCAGAAAATGCCACGTGGCACAATCCCCCGCTGCACCACGCGCGCCTGCCCGCACGCCTGCCCGCGCCCGCGCGCTGCCCGCGCCTGCTCCGCCGCCTGCCCGCGGCTGCTCCGTCGCGCTCCGCCGCTGCCCGCCGCCGCCGGCGTTGCCCCCGGTGCCGGAACAGTACCCTACTGCCTCGAAATCCGTGCCAGGTCATCGGGGCTTCGAAAAATTCAAGTAAATAGCCCATTTCGATCGTTTTCGCGAGCTGAATCCAAATCCGCTGTCCGTTTTGGCAAATTCCAATTCCAAAATTTGTCGAAGGCATCCGGACAGGTAAACTTAATCCAAATTTCGCGCTGGGTCCATTTCTGAGGTTTGATTCGTGCGCAAACACTTCCAACACACAGCAAAGGCCTCCGAAAGCTGTTAAACACACTGCAGAAGCTCCGTTTGTCCAACAGTAATTCTCTTGCGGAAATTCGGGTCCTCACAGTGTGCACTGTCTCGATCGCCCTAAGAGCTTCGATCACGCTTGCCAATGGCGAGGGAGGATGTGCTGAGGCGGAGGGCGAAGACGAAGATCGTGTGCACGCTGGGCCTCGCGTCGAGGTCGGTGGCGATGATCGAGAAGCTTCTTTGGGCAGGGATGAGCGTTGCACGCTTCAACTTCTCCTATGGCTCCCACGAGTATCACCAAGAGACCCTTAACAATCTCCACGCTGCCATGGACAGCACTGGGATCCTCTGCGGTGTCATGTTGGATACCTAGGTACTCGCATTTTTGTCGCATGTTCTAGTTTTTGGCCTCTTCTGATCATCCGGGGGAATTTGGTAATTTGAATGAATTTTTTAAAATTTTTTGTTGTTGTCGTATGCTGTTAAATTTTGGCCTCTTCTTATAATTAGGTAATTTAGAATGGCAATTTGATTATGCTAGGGTTTTCATGCTTGCTCTTCCTGTCTGTGGCCTTTTTTTTTTTTTCAGATTTTTATTTAATTTCTTCATCTCAAAATTTTGTCTCGATCATAGTTGATCTAGTTTTATATGGTTATGATTTTTTTAAAAAAAATATATTTATTTTTTATTTTAGTTAGCAAAGAAAAAAAATGATATTCATCTACGATCATCGACGGAGACGAAATGGGTGTAATCGAGCATACTTATCATTCTCACAGCAACACTTGCAATCATTGTAGACTTATGAATCACACTCTTAAAGAATCAGCTTTTGTAGGAATTGTTTTAAATCATATGGGGTATAATAATTTTATGGGAACATATGAGGCTACAGGAAGGTATGTAAATCTTTAAATTACTTTATTATCTTTTGCTATATATTCTTCATATTTTTTATATGAAATTTAATTTATTTGTTATTATTATTTTTCTTAATTATTTCTCTACCTTATTGGAATACGGTTGATTAAAGAATATATTTGATTTTATGTATAAAACTTTGATAAAAATATCTATACTGGAATATATATTAGAATGTTGCTCAATAATATTTTAGTCCACAAATAAAAATTTCAGAGCAAAATTTTTTTTTAAAAAAAATTTAAAAGATACATAAAAAAAAACAGATGTACTTTTTTTAAACTACCCAAACTAACTAGGTATTGAAGTTGTTGCATGATATTCTCTCAGTTGCTTCAGAGGACCAAAAAAAGACCTTTTTTTTTTATATATATTTTTATTATTTATTCTCTATTTATCTATTTTTATTCCTTCAGACCTCGTTTGGTAACGAAAACTAGAGGGATAAGGGCTTATCTTCCTAGTTATACCCAAACACAATTAAATAGGGGTGGGAATAGCTGTTCCCACCCCTTACCGGGTTGTCTGGGATAACCCGCTAAGGGGTGGGAACAACTATTCCCATCCCCCAGATGGAACAAGGAGCGGCCAGCATTTTCTTTTCTTTTTTTTTTTTTTTTTTTTTTTTTTTTTTTTTTTTTTTTTTTTTAATGATAAGATGTTTAATAAATTTATAAAATTTAAAATTTATTTTTTTATTTTATAAATTTTAAAATTTTTAACTTACTTTTTAATAAATCTAAAAATATAATTTTTTCTAATTTTTTTTTTAAAATTTATTAATTTTAAAATTTTAAATTTATGCAAATTTTTTAATAAATTTTTTTAAAATTTATACTAATTTTAAAAATAAATTTTTTGCTTCTACTTTTGTAATTTTTTAAGAATATTAAAATTAAAATTTTTAACATTTATAAATTTTTAAATTTTAAATTTTAAGTTTTATAGCTTTTAAAATTTTTAACTTTAATTTTTAATAAATTTATCATATAATTTTAATAAATTATATGATAAATTTTTTTAATAATTTTTTTTATATATAAGTAAAATATAAATTTTAATAAATTTTTTAATAAATATTTTAAATTAAATATTTAAAATCATATCAGTAAAATTTTAATAGGTATAAGTTATGGTATTAGCAGAAATTAGTGTAAATTTTTATTTGGTTGGGTTTAAGAATTATACCGGGTATTAAAAAAATTATGTTTGGTAAATTAAAGAGCAATAGGAAGAATAAAGAGAACTAAAATTTTAATCATAGATTAAAATTTTCGGTATAACTAAATTTCTGTTAATACCATAACTTATATCTATTTTCGTTATAACTAAATTTTTTTTCATTTCGGAACCAAACGCGGCCTCACTATTTTAGAATGACTCACTGCAGCACGTTTTATCTGGACTTTTTAGTATATAAAAGCGGGCACCATAACTAGTGGATGTGGAGGTCACTGCAAACCACTTATGAGATCCAATTCATAGAGTTGCTTATGAATAGAAATAAAGGATAGGTCAAAAACTTCGACAAATATCGGGACATTTTCGTCCAAAAGAAAGTGTAGCAGACGCCGATAGCGCGATGCGAACGGCATCTTCTCCGGACATATGAAGGTGCTCTCGGCTCGCTTCCACAGCTCCATCGTCTTCTGCCGCATCAGTGGTTTCTCCGTCTCCCCATTTTACCCCTCGCCTCTCGTCAAATTTACGCGCGTGCCACCCCCTCGATCGACCTCGAAGCTCGTGGCATCCATGGAATCGCCTCCGCAAGGATACCGAAGAAACGTCGGGATCTGCCTCATTAACCCTTCGAACAAGGTATCGGGGCGTCGCCGATTTCTAGAATTTTATTTTCAATCAAATCGTTTTTATCTTTTCCTTTCTCGCTAATTTTTTGAGTAATAAATTGGGGGATTTTGGTGTTTTTGAGCAGATTTTGGCGGCGTCGAGGCTCGATATCCCCGGAGCATGGCAAATGCCTCAGGTGCTTCTTTACTTTCCTAATTTTTACATTTTTTTCTTCCGTTTGATTTGATGGAGGTTAAATATAAAAATATAAAAAACATCGTTCTCTACTGTCTTATTGGAGAATAACGGTTGTTTTATATTATTTAATATGTTATCAGACACCGGAGATTCTGAGTTTAAGTTATGACAATGATTTTCTTTTATTTAACTCAAGTAGTCATGGCAGACTTGTAGTATAATTGATTTCTTCTTATTTAATTAAATCAATGTATAACGGTGAGTTTTAAATATAAAAGTATAAAAAATAAAAAACGTTAAATATAAAAATACAATATGCATCGTTCTTTATTGGCTTAAGTTAAAAATACAATATACATCGTTCTCTATTGGCTTAAGTTTTTGGAGAATAACGGTTGTTTCATATTATTTAACATGATTTTTCTACCGGCGTAAGCCGGTAGAGAATGATGTTTTTTATATTTTTATTTATAGGGCTAAATTACAGAAAATTTCTCTATAAAATTCCACATTTTCACTTTTCACTTTTAAAAATCTACATTTTGCACCCTCCTAATTACGGAATTATGCATTTACCTCCCTGCCGTCAGCATTCCGTAAGTGATCCGTCTATTTCTTATAATATATTAATTGATATACCAAAAATATCCTTCAAAACCCATTCTCTTCCTTGCTGCTGCGCCTTTACTATTCTCTGCCCGAAGCCGAGACCGCCGCCGGGGGCAGCGCTGCCTCCATCGCCTCCACCGGAGGGAAGAGCTGCCGCGTGATTGCGTGATCACGCCTTGCTCCTTCCCAACCCCATCCTCCTCCTCGAACTCCTCTTCCACCTCCTCCTCTGCCCCATTGGCCCCCGCCTCGGCGTTCCACAAAATGCCGAACCGCAAACCGGCGCCGCCGCCGGAGTAGTCGTCCTCTCCGGTGTTGGCACTGTGGACGGAGGAGTTCGGGGCCTCGGAGCCCTCGGACTCCATCGGAGACGCCACATTGAGATCCAACACCATCTCGACGCCTCCAACACCGCGCACAAATCCCAAATCTTCTCTGCGCTCGATTGCGATCGATCATCAATTAGGGTTTGCGCTCCCGCCCTAGCTATTCGAGGTCGACGATGGATCCACCAATGCTTGTCCGCGTTAGAGAGAGAGAGTGACCGCATTAGAGAGAGAGAGAGAAAGAGTTGGAGGAGAGAGAGAGAGGGAGTGTGTGCTTAGGGATATGGTAAGGGCATTATCGTCAATTGGTTTGCTCCGTTAACGACGTTGCCCCCTAAAGATAATTCCGTAATTAGGAGGGGGCAAATTGTAGGTTTTTAAAAGTCGAGGGGAAGTGAAAAAGCGGAATTTTATAGGGTTTTTTTTGTAATTTAGCCTTTTTATATTTAACAATGGATTTGGAATATTTGTGCGAAAGGATGTTTTTTTTCATTTGATTTGGACGTGGTTAATGAGGAAGTAATATTGTTCAAGTAAATGTTTGTTCATCTTCATTGTTGTGCGCTATCAAATCTACTTTGATTGGAGCTTAGCGTCACTAGAGGATTTTTTTTTTCTTTTTTTTAGAGGATAATGTACTACCTATCAACTTCAATTTTTTTTAATCCTTTTTAGTTAACGACACCTTAACCTCTTTTTTTGTTTAGTGAGAGTGATTTTTGTCAATCAAATTGAGAATTTTATTAAATTCATTAATGATTCCATCAAATTTAATAGTTTTAATCACTTAGTAGTTATTAAACTACAATTACCGACTAATAGCCAATAGAGCCATTTGTTGAAAATAAATCTATTCTCTGTTATGATTCGTCCAAATTGTGACTTATCTAGAATATTCTTAGTTCACATGGGATAAGAAATAAATTCTAAAGATAAATTCTATTCTATTTAAAATCTCCATCTTTGTGGGATTCAGTTAGAATCAAAGTAGAATTAAGATCTTCCCTATGGCCTATAAATATATGAGGGATTGGCCATAAATAATCTCTCCATAAAAATTCTCTCCCTTGGGTTCACTCAAGGGCACCATCAGAAACCCTAGGAATTTGGGTGGTGTGCCACGGTCGACTCTGGTAGCCGATTTGCGATGAGAAAGAACAACTATGCAGACAAAAAACGTGCCAAAAATCGAGACAACATTTAGGCGGATCGAGAATTTCGTAAAATAAGACCAGAACATATCCTGATAATTATAACATGATTCCGGGTGAAAAAGGTATGCAAAATCTATGTGATTTTTCATCATGATTTGTTTTATAATTTCCAACACTGGTATCAAAGCATTGTGGTGCTTGTTTTCGCTCTATGATCCATTTTCGATATCAAATATTTCTTTTAATTGTTTTTTGGAAAATAAGTTTTGTATAAAAAAAAGGAGAAACCGACATTGCCTTGTGTCGCGAGGAGATATGCACGTTTAGGCAAAAATATATCCATATATTAGGCTTCACAATAGCTTATGCTGGGCCTACATGGGGCACTATTTTTTTCTTTCATAGGTCTGCCCGCGCGCTAGGTCCGTGGGCCATCGTAGGTTTGTTCAAGCTAGGCCCGTGGTGTCACGCCTCGGGGTCGAACTGCGACCTGGGCTCGCCAACAGATCCGCCGTCTGTGCGAAAACTGCCGCACAGACGAAGCGTCTACCCTGCAAAAGATTTATAGCTAAGCATGTATCAGAGCTGAAAAAGAACTACTAGCTACAGAAAGTAAAACACTGAACATCTGAATATAAACAAATCCTCAATACAAGTCTCTCAACAAAAGAGTAAATACATTCTCACAGATCTTTCAGAATGTCCAGTACAAAAGTGGAAACATAAAATATACCGGGTACATCTACCTCAGACTCTCAATGCTGGCAAGGAACTAATCGACCGCGTCCTCACCTCGATCTGCTGTCTCCGCGCGAACCAAGTCGGAACAGCTAGCTCAAACCTGTCACCGCAGCGGGTGTGAGATCTACTGCAGAAGGCAGATCTCAGTGGGTACCGTCCCAATATCCACGGTATGCCCACTAAGTCTACTGGAGGCAAAACAGATAGATATGCAGATAGATAGATAGATAAGCTGAAGGAAAACTACAGCTAATATGTCTCAAACATAATGCTCAAAAGGAAACTCTATCATAAACATGCTATGCATACTCTCGCTACTGCTAAAATGCCTCAGTATCAATGCTCACAGGAAAAACCATCTAAGAACATAATATGTGACCACCCGCTCATAACACCCAATCCCAAAGACTGCCAAAACTGGCTCAGTCCAGCCTGCGCCTGTCGTCTAGGAACGCACCTGTCCACTACCACGCATCCACAAGAGGACGGGATTTACGTGGGGCGTCCTAAATCGACTATCTCAATCTCACACAAGGTGACCCCATGGTAACTCGGCCAGGGGTATCAAGCGACCACTAGTATATGAACTAGGCGCATATCCACATCGTAGCCTCGTCAGGCTCGGTATCATCATCGCACCCGGGGCGTAGCTCGAGGGGAGCGACCCCACCGAACTCAAGTATCACATCTGTCTCACTGTCTCAATATGCGGCACATGCAGGCTATAATCCACGATCAAACAGATCGGTATCCCAAAGCTCGAAAACACAACTCAGTCGGAAAAGAACCTCGACTTAAACACGAATAGCCCGAACACTCTCACAGCTATGTCGGAGAACCCTCAACGACTCAATCTAATAATGCACGATCATGGCTGAGTCGGGAAACCTCCACGACTCGATCTGCCGGAACCCCAAAATCCTCGAAGCTAAGTGGGAGAACCACCTCTACTACTAAATCAGAATACGACCCATGATCTAGAGTAATTTCACTATCCCATAAGGAAGCTCAAATATCAAATGACACTATAATTCATCTCAAAACTCAAAAAGAGACCCCTCGACCCCCAGGCACGAGGTCTAATGCACCCTGAATCAATGCCATACCTCTGGCGAACTCATAATTTAAAAACTACCTTTGAAAATGATGTTTTTCCTTAAAACGGGCTTTCTCGATTTTTAAAACGATCAGGGTGCAAAAATAATGTCCACAGAACATGCAGCCTAGTGTCATATGATAACAGGAGTATACTAAAAATAATCTGGGGTTCTAAATAATTTTCTAAAAATTCCCAGGCAACTATCAGATGTAAAAACTGTGAAAGTAACATGATAAACATGATCAAAATGCATTCAGGAGCATTAAAGGGCATTCCATAAATTTTGGAGAAATTCCAACCCACCTGGAACGCTTTCCGCAGGCAAACGCTGAAGTCGGGGGAGCGCCGGATCCTCAAGCTGACGAAACCTCGAGAATCGTGCCGCAATTCCCGGAAAAAACCTCGGAAGCTCCAACAAATTCTCTCGAGTCACACAAAATTTCCGGCGCACTCTGGCTCACTCCACAGCCAACCCACAACACTATCAGCATTCTTAAAATCCAAAATTCCACACACATAAGTCCAGCACAATATCTGCTCTCCAAATAAATGCTTACAAACCATTCATTTAAGTCCACACAAACTCTCCAGCAATAAAATACATCCACAGTACACCCCAACTCATCCCAATTTGCACACAAACAAAATCACCAAAATCCACTTACACCATGTGGCTGCCACAACATACACACACCTACACTGCCAGGACTACTCCGCCGGAGTCCGTGTGCCGCGCGCTCGATCCGGGCTCCGCTCAGGCCCCTCGCCGAAATTCGCTCAATCGGCAACAACCTGCGAAAAAAAACAAGAAAAAAGAGTAAAGTCCACCATCAGCCAAGCTTGGCCAAAAGCGCGCGCCCGCCGGTGAAGAAAGCAGCCCCCGGTCGACGAAAACGCCGCGCGCCCAAGCGCGCTGCACGTTGCGGCCACCCCAACAGTGCGCCGCGCTGCTGTAGCCCGCGCGCCGACAGGGCTTGCTGCGCGCGCCGCCAAGGCCTGCCGCGCGTGCCGCCAAGGCCTGCCGCGCGCGCCCACCCTGCAGTGCGGCGCGCGGTGCACAGACGAGCGGCGCCCAGGCGCGCTCGCCAGGCCGCGCGGCGCCCTGGTGCGCCAGCTCTGTCGAGCGGCGCCCAGGCGCGCCCGCCAGGCCGCGCGGCGCCCTGGTGCGCCCGCTCTGTCGAGCGGCGCCCAGGCGCGCCCGCCAGGCCGCGCGGCGCCCTGGTGCGCCCGCTCTGTCGCGCGCCCGCCAGGCCGCGCGGCGCCCTGGTGCGCCCGCTCTGTCGAGCGGTGCCCAGGCGCGCCCTTGCTGCGCGCTTCCTTGCTGAGCGCGCGCAGCAGCCAAGCGTCCGCTGCGCGCGGCGCCCATGCGCGCCCGCGCAGCGTTCCGCGCCGGCCGCGCGCGCACCCTTGCGCGCCCGCGCGGCCTCCGCCTCTACGCCCCATCCACAACAACAGGACAAGCAGTCCAAACCACCAACCACAAACCAAGCTAAACAAAAAAACTGCAACTTACCTTCCTTGCGGCTCGGCGCGCGCGTTCCACTCGGCTCCAACGGCTTCTATAAGAAGGTCCACCATCAAGTTCCCATCCACTCCTCTCTTCTCCTTCCTTCTCTTCTTCTCTTTTCCTTCATTTCTCCCATTCTTCTCTTCCTCTGTTCTCCTCCAGTTCCTCTGCTTTGCCTTAAGAAGGAGATGCTGACAAGGCAACAATTAATTAAGAAGGCTTAATTAATATGAGAAGTGGTAGTTGGCTGCATTAATAGCTCCACACAAAAAAAATATCTCAATCACCCCTTTAATCCAATTCTCATAATCCACTCTCACTTCTTTCCATCTCTACAACACAGGCTAATTAAATAAATCAACTGACTAATTTAAATTAATTAATTAAATAATCCATCAAAGCCCCCGTCAACTCACTTTTTGCCCTCGGGGCCTCCTCACGGGTCCGAAACCTCCCGAACCCTGCTGTAATCTGAAAATACACATGTCCACAACTTTTTCTCCTCAAAAAGCTCAACCGTTGAGTCGGGGTGCTCAATCCAAAAACCGGCTCCAAAATTGTCAGTTCCGACTCACTTTTCGCCTTCGGGTCCTCCGCGTCAGTCCGGAACCTCCCGAACTCCGCTGAAATCTTAAAATACACCTGTTCCAAGTGTACCCGAATTTCCTGCACTCCACTGTGAAGTCGGTATCTCCCAATTCCAGTTCTCAAACGGCGCACAATGCCCGGGAAAACCCGAATCAAACTGGGGCTTCCGCGTTGATCCGAATCAGCCCGACATCATCTGCAAACACAAAGGCAACATGCCCGAGGCAATTCCTCCGCACCACGCCATCATGCGAGGTCGGCGCGCCATCCGAAAACCCGGTATTCTACACGTGGGGCCTGTCCGGGCGATGCGTCAAGCAAGGAGGCCCGCTCGCGCGCTAGGCCTGCGGTGTCACACCCCGGGATTTTAAAAGCGGTCTATTTATTTATTTATTTCTTTTATAAATCAAAGTTGAAAAACCAATCCTCAGGACGTGATCAAATCCGCCACGTGCATAAGAAATTCCCAGTCCCCTATATACGCACGGTTAGGCAAGTACAAAAGCACAATTAGAGTACCATCTAAACATCTTAAACAATTTAAATAATAATCTAAACATGATAAACAGATCAACAACTACTAAATCCAAAATCCACGTTCACTAACATCTATAAAGATCTAGAACAATGTAAAGACATCTCTAACTAGCAATGTAAGAGGATCATAATCAAAATAAGTAAGTCTAAAGCAGGAAAGTAAAAGCAGCGACCAGTCGTATAGCTGGCAATGGGGGACAGCTCTATCAAATACTCTCACATCATCGTCCTGACTGCTCACCACCCGATGGACTTGAAAAAGGGGTCACCAGAGGGTGTGAGATACAACTGAATGTATCCTAGTAGGTACAACGAGTCAGGGTACAGTAAGTCGTACCTACTGGTACACAATAATCGAAAGGAAATCTAATCAGCAGAAAGTAAATCAGCAGGTATGGAAGCAGGTAAATAGCATGTATATCAATCATAGTGCTGTATAAAAAGGGTACTGATAATCTTGTAACGAAAGCATACTAATATGATATGGCAGCAAGAAATAAAGAACAGTAATAGTAAAAACTATGCATCAATACTGGAATCAGAGTACCCAATCAATACCATTATTGGTCACAAGGGCCTAAGGCTAATGCCACTATCTGGCACCTATCAAGCTGACATATAACCCTGCACCTACTTAGTGCTATCTGGGGCTCACGGATTAAAAAGACCATTCTACCGGTAAAGAACACCACCACGAGTAGCTAGTCCGCTGGTGTACGTGAATGAATAGCTGGTGCTATGGCGATCATAATGTTGATGCTCAAGCTCATGGTCGAAAGACCGGAATACGACGAATAGCCGGAACTCCCAAACGGGATCATAAACTAAACACTCTGTCCACAACTCATGCAATACATCAAGAATAAGGAGGTGGTACAGTATCAAAGACATATCTCATGTAATATAACAGCTATCTAATGCCCAATCAGTTCAAGAATCATGTCAATGATATAATAGCTAGATAGTGCAGGAATCGCGGATAGTAAATAACAAGGACCAGGGCTAGCAAGATCACAGGGGTCCGACCTAGTACGGTACCCAGTTAGGTGATACTATGCTGATGCCCGGATCAGAGTACCCACCTCAGTGCAGGCGATCCAGGAATCCGCTGCTCGGCTTGCGCGGAGGCTCCTGACTGCTCGGGCCTAAATCAAGATCATTGTCACGCCCCGAGACTGCCAATTTGGATAGTTCGGGCATGCCAATGGACCCGCCAATCGGGCACGACCTCGCTATACCCGAAAGGAACGGTTAACATCCATATCAACATAATTTAGTGTATGCGGAGGAATAAACATCAGAGTAATAACCATTACTAACTAAAACTTTCATTCAATAAACAACAAGTTTAAACTGTAAATGAAAGCATGACATGAGTGAACCATAATATAAAATTTATTACATTTTTTATCTCTCAACTTGCAATTAAATAAATATTACAGTTACATCATTTTCCTCACAATAGTTCACTCAAAATAAAAAGGCGACATCTGCTAGACCCACTAGGTCTCTATGCTGTTGGGCCTTTGCCCCTGTCGTCTGTCTCAACAGCTGTACCTGGATCTGGAAAAATGGTCATCCAAGGGTGTGAGAACTACTTAAAGTTCCCAGTGGGTTCAACCACCGAGAAAATATGTTCTACACCACTTGGTCCAATGGAAGCAATAATAGTAGTATGATAGAAAAACTGAAAACTTCGATGCTAACATGCTGATATACATATAAAATATCACTACACTATCTGTGTATACTCATCGTCCCAATGCTACCATATCCTGCCATACTATGCTACTATCCATAAACTCGGCTACTATGCCGCTGTAAGAGGGGTTAAACTAACCCGGCCACCTTGGCCACTCTACATTCTCTTTTACTCATTCATATTCTTTGTACTTTAATTCAAGTTGCTCATCCCTTGGAAAGCCTCGCCCAACGGGCCTGCGCCCGGTAGTCATGCTACCATAAGACGAGACGATCCAAGGCGCTAATAGCACTCGTGTGCTATGTCAACCAACGGAAGTACCTCACATAAATTCGGTCGCAGCTCCGAGAGATGGTCCTTGCTCTTACACTCCTGGACGAGGCCCAGCTTCTGATGGTGCCATTTTATTATTAATTGCTTTGCCTTTTTCTTTCCACTTTTACTTTTTAGCCTTTTGAAAGTATCTCGTCCGATGGGCCCGTGCCGTAGGAGCCGCTATGCGCGCTACCCCCAAATGACGAGTCTCAAATTCGAAGGCGCCATTTGCATTCTCTTTTGTTTCTCTTTTATCCTAGGTTATTTACTCTAGGACATCACCTCAGGTTAGGATTCCCTGTTATTCACATTCATAATTAACCACGCCATCTGGCGCCACTTTTATTTTAATTGCCTTTAACCCTTACGAAAGTACCTCGGTCAACGGGTCTCTGCCCGGGGAGGCGGCTGAAATCGCTCCTCACACTCCCGCACGAGTTCCAACACCCGAAGGGGCTGCTTTCATTCTCTTTTAGTTCTTTAGCCATTTTAAGTTTTTTTTTAGGTTTTGCCTCTTTCATTAATTTATCCTTTATCCTAGTCCTTGTCTCAAGGATAGCTAAAAAGTCTATTGGACTTACAACTTGAGTTGAAGTTAAAGTGATTGTTCATTTTGCCCACACACCCTAAGACCAAACTCTAGGGTTGACATTTGTTATAACTCTTTAACCTCAACCAATGTACAAATTCCTTAGAGTTTTGAGTCCAAGTTAAATACTCTAACATACAATTTTAAACTTAATCCTTAAACATATGCCACACATCCTCTTCCTAGGGTTAATGCCACACATTATAATCCTTTACTCTAGGTTTTCTCCTAGTTTTCCATCCATACAACTTGACAAAGTTTTCTCCTAAATCATATATCATTCATGCACTTTCCTCTAAGATCATTTACATAAATCTCTAGGACTATACCCTAACATGATCACAATCATAAAATAATCTTTGTCATTTACGCATGCAAATATTACCTGTATTAGGTTTATCATAATTCTCTTTTAGGGCTATACCCTATTTTATCCACATTCATAATCACACTACACTAACATGCTCGCTATCATGCTTCTAAATTAAAAAGCAAAGGAAAAAGAGGAGAGATCATCCTTTTTCGGAAGAATCTCCCACCTTGGTCTACCGCCAATTGCTCGTAGACACTTGCAATTGGGCTCCCGCGGTTTACTTGTACTTTCCAGCCTGTAAGCCCAACGGTGATCACCACGTGCGAACGGCACCACCCGAAAAGCCCGGCGGTACATCGCACAGCAAAACGGCACAGACAACCACGGTCCCTAACAGGTACAAAGGCACGGAGTTCAAATCCAAAAACTCCAACGGGTAAATCCCAAAAACTGTGCCGAAAACACCGCAAAACAATAAACGAAACCTACCTTAACGTCGACGTGCCGTTAAACCCGCGCACGCACGTCCGTCCGGCTCCCTGAACACCTCACGCGCGATCCACGGCATCACCGGCGCACTTGCGGCACTCCACTTCCTCTCCCACGCGCTCTCTCTTCCCCACCTAGGACCCACGGTTGGAGCAAAAAGAGAAAAGAGAAGAAAGGAGAAGGTTCTCGGACTTTTATAGCCAAAAAACCAGGATTCGGGCGCCCAAATCCCACTTTTGGGCGCCCGAAATCGCTTCGGGTCTGCTACAGTAGGCACCCCGGGCGCCCACTCCCCCGCTGCGGCCTACCAGAGGCCGCCACGTGGCCCACGCCCGCTCCCGTGCGTCAACGCGCGTGTCAGCGACGCGTCATGTCGCTGTCGCGTCCAATGGGGCTCCGCCACGTGGTGCCACCTACGTGACCACGCGCCAGAGCCGCGCTAGCTAACGCCTCGGCTGCTGCGCCCAACGGGGCGCTGCCACGTGGCGCCACCCACGTGCCCCCAGCGCCGCCCTTCGCCGCGCCTGCTGCCGCCTCGGTTCCTGTGCAGCCACCTCGGGAATCGTGCCGCTCGTTACTGTTCTTCTGGGCCGTCCGTTCCAGGGCCCATTTCAACAAACCGGGCCGCGTGCTACAGTAAACCGGGCGCCCGGAAAGCACTTTCGGGCACCAAAAAATGCGGCCAAATTCCGAATTTCGCCCGTTTTCGCCCGTTTTCCCACCCAACTTTGATCCAAATGCAATTTGCTTCGGACCAAACTTGTTCCACCTTATTTTTATCATATTTTAAAATACGTTTAAGGTGATTTATCCGCACTTGGCTACTTTAGCGAAGCCGGTGCACTACAATCATAGGTCAGTCATAGACTCACAAACCCGACCCACAGACTTACACTATGTATAATAACTAATCTGCGGACTTAAGCTTAAGTCTCGGGATCCGCCGAAATTTTTGGTAATCCGCCGATTGACCATTGATGGTCCGAACAGTGCATATAAGCTACCGAATTGAATGAAACTTCACCTGCTACCCCGAAACGCTTCATTTAAAGTGTCCGAGTAGTAACAATTAACTTTATGTCATCGTGAATCCCAACTATTCCATAATTATCATAAACACACCCGGAATCGCCGATTTCGGCTCCAGAAGTCCCCAATGTGAAATAGAAGTCACTGGATCAACTAGGACAACGTCGATAACAACCAAGAACACTTGGCAATCATTAAAGATCCTCTAATTTACTCGGATTGCGAGTTTTGTGCCGAAATAGCGATAAATCGGCGATTTCGCTGATTTACGACTCGTAACTCAAATTTAGCTTAACGAAAGCCACCGGACTTCGAATGAAAAGTCCAGAGGTCACGTGCACACTGCCTGAGGCAGCCCAAGTGGCTACAATTGCAACTAAGCCCCTATGCTTCCAAGAAATTGCATAATAACATAATAATAATGGTGTTTAAGCTTGATACCTTAATCCGAAGTCTTTTAGATTGAACCGAAGGTGTCAGCAGATGGGC
Organism: Tillandsia leiboldiana; assembly: GCA_029204045.2. Classification (NCBI taxonomy): domain Eukaryota; kingdom Viridiplantae; phylum Streptophyta; class Magnoliopsida; order Poales; family Bromeliaceae; genus Tillandsia; species Tillandsia leiboldiana. Next base: position 26,148,810 of record CM055062.1, on the reverse strand, counting down.
CTCGACTCGCTGAGACCTGTGCTTGCTGTCCAAGGGTTGCCCAGAGTCCGAAAAGAGCTTGGGGTCAACCTAGATTATCAACAAGAGTCCAACTCTCAAGATTACAACTTGTAGAACATTACTATGGAAACAAATGTGAGCATCATGCTCAGGAGGTCAAGGAGAGTCGAGGGCTCACCTTGCTGGAGTCGCTGGGTCGCCGGAGTGGTCACCGGAGCAACCTCGGCCAACGCTAAGTCACCAAGAGCTCGGGTTGGCCGAACCTTGCAAAGCTTGGGTTTAGGTGAGGGGCTAGGGCAAGCAACAACACGAGGAGGTCCAAGGGGTTGCCAAGGATCAAGCAGAGCTCGGCGTCGGCGACCGGAGGCGGCGGATGGCCAGAGAAATGCCTTGCGGTCGCGCCTACGGCAGAGATGGAGAAGTTGGTGTTTCTGCGGCCAGGGGGTGCAACCAAGGGTGCTGGGGGATTGCTCTTGACGAGAGGGAGTCAACCAAGTGGTTTGTCGGTGGCGGGGAGCGACGGCGGCGACGGGCGGAGCAGCACGACCAAGACCAAGAAACAGGAAACTAGGGTTTCCTTTTCCCAAGTCGCGGCCGATCGAGAGGGCTCCAAACTCGATGGGGAGGTTCTTCAGGTCTAGCAGAAAGCAACCTGACCTCTCTGACCCGACGGCAACCCACGGCGGCGGCGTGGGAGAGAGATCGGCCAAAATTAGGGTTGCGGCCAGCTATATGCTCCCACCGGCAAATCGTGGTTTCTCCGGCATCGGGGCTACACAAGGAAGGTCCTCAGGAGGTGAGGAAGAGGAAAAGCTGGTGAGCTCTGAACCGAGGAAGAGAAAAAGATGGTGAACTCGGGTTTTCTGGCGTCGTGTGGCGGCGTCCGACGGCAAGGCTCCTCGGGGGTGGTCTCCAGGAGATGAAGGAGGGCTGCAGGGGCTCTGTATGAAGTTGGGTGAAGATTGGTGGCCTAACCTCCTACCAAACCCGAGATCAAGGAGGAATTAGGGTTGTGGCTTCTTTCCCAGCGTTTTTCGACGGCGGCCGGCGGTAGCCGTGGTCAGGGAAGAAGCAGAGGAGGGAGAGGGAGGCTCGGGGTGCTGTGGGAGGAAGAAACCTTGTGTGGCTAGGGTTTCCAAGCCCTAGGGTCCCTTTATAATAGGTGGAAAAGATGCAATTTGGTCCTCCTATCTTTTGAATTTTCACCTGGGTCCCTGCCTAGAGGTGAAATATGCTGAGAGGCCCCTTCCCCTGCGATCTCGCGCAATTCGGAACATAAAATATTAGACATTTTGCAATAAAACACTATAAAAACAGTGTATTTCAAGCTTTTCCATGGTTTCGGCACACCGAATTCGAAAACGGACGTCGCCACGTCGTTCAGCTTGACGAGACCGATCAAGTAGCGATTTTGTTTCGTCACGTTTGGACTCCGTTAGATTAGGTTAGCCATCTGATTGCAAATACCCCCGAATTTCGAATTTTCGAAATATAAAAATTTCAGGAAATTCAAATTTTATTCAAATTTCAAATTTAAATTTCATAGGTATTATATGCGGGCTTGTTTGCGCGATGGATCGTGTTGATGTATCGCTATCATCATCAAGCGAGATTGCATTAGCTGCATCTAATGGATCCTTCGATGTCATAATTTTTTTACCCTTACCACTAATGACTGTTGTTGAAGGTCTCTTTGCGATAGACGATGTCTTCTCTTTTTCCGATTGACTTTGAGTACGACGTGGGCGACCATGTCCAGGTCCCATCGTAAGACGCTCAAATTCTGCATCAGAATTATCCGTAGGATTTTGTGATTCTTCGCCCAAAGATGCTTGTTCTTGCACATTACCAGACTGATTATGAGACCCCTCTATATTCTCGTTAGCCCATCTTTCTGCATCACTAACTCCTGCTTCCTCAGCAATTATCCTAAATGGTCGTGGTGGACCTCCAGGCTCATCGAGTAAAGGGTCCTCTTGATTCTCTTTGTCTTGTAGCCAATCAAGTATAGGGTCCGATTCATCATTGATAAAGCTTGCATCTAAGGGATTATAAATTTTTAATTCATTTTCCCTATCGTACTCCGCTCGCATGCATCTTAAACGGAGCCTCTTATTATAGTGGACATAAACTAGCTTATCTAATCGAGCGTACGCTAATCGGTTACACACTTTGGTATGTATCAATGCAAAGGTACTCCAGTTGCGCTCACATCCACTAGACGTTGTTGTTTGAGATAAAACACGCACAACAATTTTCTTTAAATGCTTTGCTGATCCACCGTATTGTAGCCACCACTCAGCTGTCCAATTAAAAATTAAAATTATATCAAAATAGGTTTATCGTTAGATATAAAATATGTAAATTATTTAGTTACTTACTGTGATCGGTGTTGTGTCTCCCGTTAATTGCACTAGCATCGCCAAAAGTTCCAGTGGATTCACGAAATATTTTTCCCTATATTATGATATTATAATATATTATAATAATGAGGAATTAGCATATTAACATATAATAAATTAATAATATATTAAAAAAGCATTTTACCTTATTTTTGGCAAGAGCGGCATGCATTGGATCCATTTCCAATCTATTGATGACATTTCATAATGCTTTTAATAATTCATCATCATATCCAAGATTATAACGATGGTGGTACGACGGATTAAGATAATAACCTATCATTAAGAAAAAAACAACTCCATCAACACTGCAAGAATACAATTGAATAATCACTAACAAATAGCTTTGTTATAATTTATACTTGCCTGCTAGGTGCAGATCCCGACCCATCTGAACTTCCCTACGTTTGTCGATAATTTTTAGATAAGATTGACATCGCAATGGATTGACTTTCTTGATTGTCTCTTTAGCCATCCTCAGTTTATGATAGACGTGTCCTATTTTAGGTATTTTTTCCTGATCCACCAATCGAAGGACCACGTATAGCGGCTCCACAATATCAACAATCTCTTTCACATAATCCCAAAATTTGGTGGACTGAATTATGTGCTCAACAGACTTTCCATCAGTCTTGGAGGCATAACGAGATGTTTGCTATTCATCTGATGCAAACATAGACTTTAAGCCATTTTTATGTTGAAGGATACTGTTTAGAGCGATAAAATTTGTGGCAAATCGTGTGATACCAGGACGTAAGATCTCTCGTCCAATGAATTTGGACATTAAAGCATGGACCCAATTATGATTATATAAATACTTAGATATACTTTGTGCAGTATCTATAATCTTTTTTACCCGATTTATCGTACCAAAGTCAGACATCATTAGGTTGATACAATGCGCCGCACAAGGAGTCCAAAATATGTGTGGATGCCTTTGCATCAGTAGTTTGCCAGTTTTCTTGTAGTTTGAACCATTGTCTGACACTACCTGTACCACATATTTTTCACCAATCTCACCTAGAACTTGCTCCAATAATGCATATATATAATCAGCATCTTCAAATCGACCGGTCGCATCAACTGACTTGTGGAAGACCACCTTGCCATTGCAATAAAATAAAAAATTTATCATGCTCAAATGTGTATGTGATGTCCAACTATCACACATCAAGGTAACACCATACATCTCCCACTGTTGTTTGAAGTTTTTTACCCATGCATGGATATCATTGACCTCTGCATCAAGGTATTTGCCGGCGATCTCATACGGTGTTGGGGGTTCAACTCCTGGACCCTCCTTTTGTACGGCAGTGATCATTGATTTATAATATGGATTGTTTGCTACATGGGAAGGAATATGACTAAAGTGAAAAAATTTTGATATTGCTCGACCAATTCTGCCTTTTTTATCTTTTTTGAGCATTGTATCTATGCGCTGTTGTTGAGCATCTGGACCAGGAAATGCCATTGGGTCTATATCTATAATATTTTGAGCTTTTCCACTTTTTTGTTTTGGTATTTTTTTTAATCTGTCAAACATGCGGCCAACAGAACCACTTCGAGATAAACCTGATGGCGCAGAGCCAGATCTAGACCCGCCACCGGCATCAAACTGAGAGGTCGTAAATTGTGCTCTATGTCGTTGGACTTCATCTTGCTGCCATCTTTCCTGTAAAGATGCTTCCATGGCAGCTCTAGTATCAATATCAAATTCATCGCCTGTACCTTCATATAGGTCAACAGAGGGATACTCGGCTGCTCGTTTATCTAATTGATCTCGATCATCCCTCGTTTTCTGTTTTGCTAATTTTGTAGATTCTAACTCAATTTTCATTGCATGTCTTATCTCCTGAGGAACTTTATTGCATTTTGATACTTCAGAAAAACCTCCTGCGATATGTTTTTTAAGCGGGCGACACCTCTGCCCATTCCGGCCATATTATAGTAATTACACTTCCAATGAAATCTGTTTCCACCAATCATTTGTCTGTACTGCCAACCATAATTTTCTGTTTTTTTAGGCGCCATTATGATCTACACAATTTTTTTACATACAAATAACTATCCTAAAATTCATTCAAAATAATAAGAAAAAGAACAACATGATGAGAAAATTATATATATCAATTTTGAAAATTATTTTGACTCATTTTATCATTTTTTTAAATTTTAAAAATTATAAAATATAAAATTAGAAAATATTATATTTTTTCTCAAAACTTTTCAAGATCTATTTATTGATCCATTTAATTTTCAACTATTTATAAATTATAAAGAAAGATGATCAATAAATGGATCCTGAAAATAGTTCAAAATTAAATAGTTCAAAATTAAATAATTCAAAATTAAATAATTTATAAATAACTTATTTTAAATTTTTTTAAAAAAGAGCTTTATAATTATGAAATATTCAAAAATTCTAAATAAAAATTTAAATTATAACAATTTTTACTTACCTAATAAGTAGATATTTGATTTCCACTCCCTGTGACTGTTAATTTAACGATGAGAAAAGAAAAAAAAATTACGAATCGCGGGAGAAAGAAAGGAAAAGAAAGGAAGAAAGAGAGAGAGAGTATAGAAATTTGCTGCCCACGAATTAGGAGGGGGAGGGGGAAGGGGAAGGGGAGGGGGAGGGAGGAAAAGGAAAAAAAATATTCCTTCCCTCTCCGTTCACGGGTGGAAAGAGAAAGGAAAAAAAAAAAAAAAAAACCATAAGGAAAAAAGCAAAAAAACAAAAAAATTACTGTACAACATGTGATTTTTTTTAAAAAAAACAAAAAAAATACTGTATGCATGTGATTAAAAATAAAAAAAAAACTACTGTATGCATGTGATTTGAAAAAAAAAAAAAAAAAAAAAAAAAGGGAAGCAAAGAAGCTGCCGTGTCGTACGGCACGGCACGGGCGATACCCTTTGGGTATCGCCCTGTCTCGGGCGATACCCAAAGGGTATCGCCGAGACTCAAGGGGGGGCGATACCCCCTCTGTACCGTGCCCCCATTTGAGGGGCACGGTACGTGCCGCCCTGTGCCGAGCGGCACGGGCGGCACTTCAAACCTAGAGGCAAACTTGTTGCAGCGGCTGGCCAATGGGACTGGCGCTGCAGGCAGCCAATAAGAGGTATGGTTCCAAGGGCTACGTTCACCATTCTTAGGTTAGCTGTTGGACCATTACTAGATAAGGCAAAAAGGTAGAAACACAGGTAAGCTAAAATACCAAAATAAAAGATAAGATATAAGTGTATGGCACTAAAGTGATTAGTGGATGGCACCATTCTCATTATCACCTAAGCAAGTGACTTGGAGATGGTGGAGTATACAAGCCACTACTATCTCTCATGAGTTTTCCATCTAGGACTAAACTCATGTGTAGTAAGTAAAGCACAAGCTCCCAGGCAAAGCCTATTTGATTTTGGGCCACCCAAGAGGTCCATAGGTCAAAATGAAGTTTTTGAATCAAAGTTAAAATAAATACCAACGGTCACGCCCCGGGTGTAAACCAGAATCCGGGCTCGTCACCAAATCCGCCGTGCACACGGAATTTTTCGCGTACACGAAGCGTAAAAGCTGCTCAGATATAAGATGAACATAAAAGAGCACAAGTATAGAGCTGTAAACTAAAAATTGAAACATCTCAGACTGAAACTGAAAATAAAACAATAATAAGGTACAACATCAACTCTCTCAAAAATAAAATACATCCAGCTGGCTAAAGCCAGACCCAAAATAGAAGTATATCAGTCTGAGTAACAGGGGTACAATAAAAGTCTAATGCAGTCTCTCTCTCACACTGGCAGGAGATTTAACTACTCGGCGATCCCCTTATCTCGGTCGGCTGTCGACGGACTAGCAGCTGCCGCAGAAGACTCTGCAAAACAAAGGGGAGAAAGAGACGGGGGGAGCAACAAAGGGTGTGAGAACTATTAGTAAAACCAGTAGCCCTTAGTGGGTAAATCCTCAAAGTTCGACGTACCCCCCAAGTCTACCAGAGGCGAGAAAGAAGGAGGGGTAAGTGGTAAAACTGTAAATAAATCTGCTGATAAGGGAAAACTACCACTACTATGCCTCTAATGCTATGATGAATGAAAATAACTATAAATGCATGCATCAGTGAAAAATAATCGCCAAGATATAACCGAATCAACCCGAGCTAAAACTCGAACACCGCCTGCAGAACCATCACAGTCGGCAAAAAGAACCAAGTACCGCCGATGTCAAAATCACCCAAGTAACTGGCCGGCACTCAATGACCGGTATAACCGCCTACTCCGGAGTAGCACACGAGGGGAGCTACCCACACGAGGAAAGTAACAATATCGAAAGTATCTCAATAAGTAGGACTTGATCAAGACTATGTTCAACGTGGAGAACTATATCCACAAAAGAAATCCCGGTCCAACCCGATGCAAAATCCATAACCGGCGCAACCGTCCAAAATCCACGGCGGCCAAACCAACCCACGAGTCAAAAATCCGGTGTAAGCCCACCCCGACTCGATAATCTCAACTATACCACCCCGAACCCATGCTCATCCCAGAGCAACATGTAACACCTCCACATGTGTATAAAAGAGGAGAAAAGAAACCAAAAAGAGTTTTCTCCTAAGTCAAATCTAACATGATCGTGTAGCAGAAAAATATGGCTTATCTAGATGACCATTCAAGCATGCTTTTATTCTCATTTGAAAGGAAATAAAGAGTAGCAACAAATATGATTCTCACATAACATGAACTTAGAAATAACCAACAACATTCAATCTCATTTGAAGGGTTTAGGAGTCATGAACAACACTAAATCTCATAAGGAATTAATCTCAACTTACAACAAAACTATCTCTTTCTTGAATGAACTAAAACCATGAATAGGGGTCAATCTCACATAAGTTAGATCAAGATGAATGAAGATAGCCATTCTCACATAAATTACCGACCATCCTCACATGAACCATCCAATCTCACATAGTGTAGGTTAATGATCAATTACCTATTTACTCTCACATAGGATAGGTTAAGGAGTATCATTTATGATCAACATCATTTAGGGTAGTGCAACATTCACCAAACCAAACATTCACACATGGATAGGCTATGGATAATTTAACATCACATAAACATGGACATTAAATCAAGAATCACCAAGGAATAGGGAAACAACAACCAACTATAACAAGTGGAAATCCAATAGCCCGAGTGGGTAAATCGTAACTTTGGAGGTCCTCAACAACCCACCTGGTAGCTCAACGATCTGAACTCTGATCTTGGTGAAATTCGGCGTGCACGATCTCCCGCCTGTTATGAATCCAACGCACCAAGAATCGCCACGAGATCACTGTCGGATTGAACATAATCATCAAAACAAAATCGTCGCGCAGATTTTTGGAAAAATTCCAGCAATTAACCTCTTTGAAGAAAGATTAAATATCTGAGTGCAATACCTCAATTTTACACTCCAAACAGTAAATCTAGGTTTCCCTCTGTCCAAGAATCATCTTCCAAAGCTCAAGAACCCATCTTAGGGCCCTCTTTATTATCCAATTTACAAAAAGTCCAATGCTGTCCAAACATACATCAAATTTTAACATCAATTTTCAAGTTAAAATAGGGACCAATTCATACAGAATTTTTAACTACAACCAAAAGGAGAAATATTCACCTTTATTCTAAGAATATGTCCAAACTTAAAAATACCAAAAATAGCCACGGATTAACTCAAAATCTGCATCCCCAAAGTCCAATTATCAAAACAACATCCAAACACAATCCTGCTGTGAACCTGAAAACAGGGGCTGAAAGATCGATAAAATTACCTGGGCAAACGAGCTCCAAATTCTACAAGAAAGGTACCGCTGGATTCCTCTTTGAAAGTAGATAAAGATCAAGCCAAAAAACACCAAAATCCATGAACAAATGAAAGAGAAATTCCATAATTACTTTCAACTATCAAAAATTCAATCTGTGCACAAGTTCTTCAAAGAAGGCTAATAAACTCTCAGAAAGCTTCAAATCTAGATAAAGTGATACATACCAAAGTTGTAGATTTTCGAGTCGTGAAGATTTTTCCACAAAAATCACCCCAAAATTCTACTCCTACAGTCCAGGGGAGGGAAAACACTGATTATTGTCCAAAATCCCAGGCTGTGTACAAGGGTCCCAAAGATGGCTTAAAAACTCTAATAAAACTCAAGATCTAGCCAAAGTGTTGAGTCCCGAAGTTGTAGATCTACCTCTTGTGAAGATGCAGATTCAAAAATTAGGCCAAAACTCCAAAAGATGAGTCCTGTAGAGCTCCTACACTGAAACGCGACGAAAATGGTTGAAAACAGCTTCAAGATGTTCTTCCTCCTCTTGCACAGCTACAGGTCCACAGCAACACCCCCCAAGCTCAAGAACAGGTGAAGAAGAAGAAGAAGAAAAATAATAAGAAGAAGAGGAAGAAGCAGATGGAGGAGCTCTGGATAACTCAGGGAAAAAAACCAAAGTTCAAAAGTCTGGAATTGGAGAGGAGAAGGGCTATGTATAGCCAAATGAGCTACTGCAAAAGCAGTTCGGAGGAGGTTCTGGGGGACGCCAAGCCAGCACGAGGTGTGAGAGAGGGCGGGGGACACGCGGCAGCAATCTGCGCGTCCCCGCGGCTGATCCAGCGGCCCCCGGCGTCAGCCAACCCGCGCGCGGCACGTGGCGTGCGCTGGGAAGCTGCGTGCCGCTTGGCGCACGGGGGCGCAGCGCGCCCATTGGCGCTGCGCCACGTGTGCGCCGGTCGGCCAACCCCGCGCCAACGCGTGGAATCTCCGTCGTTACGTGGACCCTGCGCACGCGCCTTGGGCCATGGACCCGGCCCGAGAGGAAATGGGCCCAATAGGCCCGTTTAGCCTATTTCATCTAATTTTCGCGCGCTGAGTTCGTTTTTCGCGTCCGTTTGCCGCGCTACGGACCCGATGCACCAATAATAGGTGTTTTCTCAGCATGGACCTTCCGGTCAAGTAACACGGAAATTCGGGCCACCACATCCTCCCCCATAAAAAAAAAGTTTCGTCTCCGAAACAAAACAATTCCTCAATCAGGTGCCTCGAACAAGTAGGGGTGGGCGTCCATCATCGCTGACTCCAGCTCCCAAGTAGCCTCTGGCTCGTCGTGATTGCTCCACAAAACCTTCACATAGGGAATGACCCGATTGCGCAATTCTCACCTCTCGAGCAAGAATCCGCAATGGGCGCTCCTCGTACCTCAAATCCTTGCTGATCTCGAGCGGTGTGAAGTCAATCACGTGCGATGGGTAGAACACGTATCTCCTCAGAGCTGAGACATGAAAAACATCGTGGACTCCCGCAAGCCTGGGGGGAAGTGCAACTCTGTAAGCGACTGGTCCAATGCGCTCTAAAATCTCGAAGGGTCTAATATACCGAGGGTTGAGCTTCCCGCGAATACCAAATCTCCGGACTCCTTTGGACGGCGAGACTTTCAAAAACACATGATCTCCAATCTAAAACTCCAAGTCTCGTCGTCGTGTATCAGCATAGCTCCTCTGTCGGCTTTGGGCGGTCTGAAGGTGCTGTCGAATCACTCTGACCTTTTCCTCTGCCTTTAGCAAGATATCAGGCCCCAAAGTCCGTCTCTCACCTACGTCACTCCAATAAAGAGGTGATCGACACTTGCGTCTATACAACGCCTCAAACGGAGCTATTTGGATGCTCGCTTGAAAGCTGTTGTTGTACGCAAACTTAGGCAATGATAAGTGTCGAATCCACCATCCGCCAAAGTCCAGGACACAAGCTCTCAACATGTCCTCCAAAGTCTGAATCGTGTGCTCTGATTGTCCATCGGTCTGTGGGTGGAAGTTGTACTAAATCTAAGCTGAGTCCCCAAGGTCGTCTGTAGGCTCTTCCAGAAATGCGAGACAAACCTCGAGTCTCTATCTGATACTATCGAGGCGGGCACTCCGTGTAACCTCACCATCTCATCCAAATATAGCTGGGCGAGCCGCTCAAGTAGCCAAGTCGTTTGAACCCGTAGGAAGTGGGCAGATTTGGCGAGTCTGTCCACAATTACCCAAATAGCATCTGCCCCCCCCTGTGCTCTCGGCAATCCAACTACAAAATCCATAGTGATGTGGTCCCATTTCCATTCAGGAATTGGGAGACTCTGTAACTTGCCAGCTGGTACCCGATGTTTAGCTTTTACTTGCTGACAAGTTAAACACTGAGCCACGAATCTCCCAATATCTCTTTTCATTCCATTCCACCAGAAGTGTGCCTTAAGATCCTTATACATCTTAGTCCCACCAGGATGAATGGTATAAGGTGTATAATGGGCCTCTCTCAAAATCTGCTCTCTAATCTCGGTATCCACTGGCACACATGCTCGGTCCCTGTACCTCAGTACTCCCGAAGCATCCACTGTAAAGTCCCGTGTCTGATCACTAGGAATCTAATCTCTAATCCTCATCAAGTAGGGGTCCTCACTCTGTCTCTCTGATCCTATCCAGCAGAGTGGGCTGCACGACCATAGATGTCAGTCTAGTAGAGACCCCTGGGACACAACCTCCAACTCGAGCCGCCTCATTTCCTCAAGTAATGGCGCCTGGTGTGTGATCATCATAGACAAACTCTGCACTACTCTCCGGCTCAATGCATGTGCAACTACATTAGCTTTGCTGGGATGATATAAGATATCCACTTCATAATCCTTCAACAGTTCCAACCATCTGCGCTGCCTCAAATTCAGCTCTTTCTTTGTGAACAAATACTTCAGGCTCTTGTGGTCGGTGTAGATCTCACAGTGCTCTCTATATAAATAGTGGCGCCAAAGCTTCAGTGCGAAAACCACTGCGGCAAACTTCAAGTCATGAGTAGGGTAATTTTTTCATAATCCTTTAACTGTCGGGAGGCATAAGCAATTACCCTACCCTCCTGCATCAGCACGCATCCAAGTCCACTGTGTGATGCATCACTATAAATCACATATCCTCTCCCCATAACAGGAAGGGAAAGGATAGGAGATGCCATAAATCTGCGCTTTAATTCCTCAAAGCTCCTCTGGCAATCCTCACTCCAGATAAACTTAATTTCTTTTCGAGTCAAGCGAGTAAGGGGTTTGGAAAGCTTCGCAAAACCTTTCACAAACCCACGGTAATATCCAGCTAAACCCATAAAGCTGCACATCTCTGTAACCGTCGTCGGTCTGGGCCAATCCTTAACTGCCTCAATCTTCGCCGGGTCAACTGCCACACCTGCGGCTGAAATCACATGACCCAAGAAAACTACCTCCCGAAGCCAGAACTCGCACTTTGATAACTTGGCATACAACTTCCTCTCTCGTAGAAGTTGCAGCACAATCCTCAAGTGCTCCTCATGCTCAGCATCGCTCCGGGAGTAAACAAGGATGTCGTCGATGAACACCACCACAAACCGGTCTAGATATGGCCGAAATATCCGGTTCATCAAATCCATAAATGCGGCAGGGGCATTAGTCAATCCAAAAGGCATGACGGTGAACTCATAATGCCCGTACTGAGTCCTGAAAGCTGTCTTAGAAGTGTCGTCGGCCTTCACCTTCAATTGGTAGTAACCAGACTGTAGATCAATCTTCGAAAAGACACAAGACCCTTGCAGCTGATTGAAAAGATCATCAATGCGCGGCAAAGGGTACTTGTTCTAAATGGTCACTTTATTCAATTCTCGATAATCAATGCAGAGTTTGAGTGAACTATCCTTCTTCACGAATAGCACCGGCGCTTCCCAAGGCGACACACTCGGTCTAATAAAGCCTTTCTCCATCAAATCTTGGAGTTCCACCTTTAACTCTCGCAGCTTCGCCGGCGCCATCCTGTGGGTGCCTTTGAGATTGGCGTAGTTCCAGGAACTACGTCAATCACGAACTCAATCTCCCTATCCGGCGGCATACTCGTCAGCTTCGGTGGAAAAACATCCGAGAACTTGCGAACAATAGGGATATCCCTGAGTTCCGGTGCTGCCGTAGGCCCCTATACAACAATAGCCAAAAAAACTACACATCCCCTATGTAGTATCACGACCTTTTTTGTTTTTCTTTTTAATTCTTTTTGAATAAATTAGTTGTTAGGGACTTAATTATCGAGTTTTCTTGGGTAGAACGTCGGTGTTTGCGGGTATTTTTCTGTGATTGAGCTCGAAAAATAGTGAACGGCAAAGCGATCGGATCTGAAATCCGATTTGCGGACCTTCCGGAATAGGGTTTTGAAGGTCTCGGTGTTCGTTGTGTGCATCGGGATCCGTGCTATTTGACTCGGGATGTTTGATGTTCGGCACGCTTTTCGAGGAGATGAGAATCTTTCTCTTATATACCGAATAAGGATTTTATTTTGTACGTACAAGAGAAATATAATTTTTATTTATTTAATTAATATTCTTCAAGAATCGCAAACTCTAGTTCGGGGAGAGGAGAAAGAAAAGAGAAAAGAAAGAGAAAGAGGTCGGTTCTTCCATTTTCTTCGATCAACGTGCCGGAGGCTGGGAACGAAACGTCACCGTCAACGGGGAGCGGATCCGGACTCTCACTACCGCGAGAAACGAGATCGGGTCGTCTTCTCCGTTAGAACAAGGTTAGCTGCTTTTATCTCTCTCACGTTTTTGTTGTTCTCGGTTTCGCATTTTCGGGGCTATTAGGGTTTTGCTTGTTGGGTCTTGTTGTCGCGCGACGCTGGGATGCCCTAGCCGCCGCTGCGCGGATAGGGCGCGCGCTACCAGCGCGCCGTTGAAGGGGGGCCGCGCACCGTGCTGCGCGCAGGGCTGCAAGCGCCGCACCCGCCGCGCGGGGCTGGGGCCCACGTGGGGCAGCTGCTACTGCCGTGCTGCTTGCGTACCCACGCGGGGCTGGTGCCCGCATGGGGCTACCGTTGGCGCTGCGCGCGCCCGCGCGGGGGAGGCAACTCGCGCGGGGCTGCTGCCGCGCCGCTTGCACGCCCGAGTGGGGCTGGTGCCCGCGCGGGGCAGTTGTTCCTGCCGCGCCGCTAGCTCGCCCGCGCGGGGCTGGTGCCCGCGTGGGGCAGCTGTTGCCTCCCCCGTTAGGCACTTGTGACCAGAGGTGGGGGCGTTGTTTCAGGTGTGGACAGTTTGGGCACCTGCGAGCTTCATGCCTTTTTTCGACATCAGCAGCACCTTCTGCATCGGCACCTACTACCTCCCAATAGAGGTCGACAGCCCAGCGACCATATGCACCTGCTAGCAGATCTCCTTCCTCACACCTTTCTGACCGCCGACAGCCATCTCAAAGCGGACGGGTTTATGCAGCTTAGGTAGAGGACTCATCGGCAGCGGATCGTATGGTGGTAGGTATCATTTTGCTTTCTTGCATTAGAGTTCGTGCTTTATTTGATACCGGTGCATCTCATTCATTCATTAGTAGAGCATTCACATCATTGCATGGGCTAGATGTAGGACGGTTACCACGTGCACGAGAGGTTAAGATTCCCGATCACACATTGCACGTAGAGGAGTGCTGTTTGTCCTGCCCAGTGCAGCTAGAGTCCTGGGTCATGCAAGCAGACCTGTTGGTCTTACGACAGTTGAAGGATTTTGATGTAGTGCTTGGGATGGGACTGGCTGGCTGGCTGGCTACATATTTCGCGACCATTGATTGTGCCGCGAGGACTGTGACTTTTAGAGAGCTAGGCCTGGAGGTGTTTGTGTACCGATGATGCCAGAGCACTCTTTTCGCCACTATGATTTATACTTCGAGGGCGAGGCAGATAATTGACAGGGGATGTGTAGCTTTTTTGGCTAGTGTTGTTGGGGGGCCTACGGCGGCATCGGAACTCGGGGATATCCCTATTATTCGCGAGTTCTCGGATGTTTTTCCATCGGAGCTGACGAGTATGCCGCCGGATAGGAAGATTGAGTTTGTGATTGACGTAGCTCCTGGAACTGTGCCAATCCCAAAGGCACCCTACCGGATGGCACCAGCGGAGCTGCGAGAGTTAAAGGCGCAACTCCAAGATTTGATGGAGAAAGGGTTTATTAGACCGAGTGTGTCACCTTGGGGAGCGCCGGTGCTATTCGTGAAGAAGAAGGATAGTACACTCAGACTCTGCATTGATTATAGAGAATTGAATAAAGTGACCATCAAGAACAAGTACCCTTTGCCGCGCATTGATGATCTTTTTGATCAGCTGCAAGGGTCTTGTGTCTTTTCGAAGATTGACCTACAGTCTGGTTACCACCAATTGAAGGTGAAGGCCGAGGATATTTGTAAGACAGCTTTTAGGACTCGGTATGGGCATTATGGGTACACCGTCATGCCTTTTGGATTGACTAATGCCCCTGCCGCAGTTATGTATTTGATGAACCGGATATTTCGGCCATATCTAGACCGGTTTGTAGTGGTGTTTATCGACAACATTCTTGTTTACTCCCGGAGCGATGCTGATCATGAGGAGCACTTGAGGATTGTGCTACAACTTCTACGAGAGGAAGTTGTATGCCAAGTTGTCAAAGTGCGAGTTCTGGCTTCGGGAGGTAGTTTTCTTGGGCCATGTGATTTCAGCCGCAGGTGTGGCAGTTGACCCGGCGAAGATTGAGGCAATTCGGGGATTGGCCCAGACCGACGACGATTACAGGGGTCCGCAGCTTTATGGGTTTAGCTGGATATTACTGTGGGTTTGTGGAAGGTTTTGCGAAGCTTTCCACACCCCTCACTCGCTTGACTCGAAAGGGAATTAAGTTTATCTGGAGTGAGGTTTGGCAGAGGATCTTTGAGGAATTAAAGCGCAGATTGATGACAGCTCCTATCCTTTCCCTCCCTGTTATGGGGAGAGGATATGTGATTTATAGTGATGCATCACACAGTGGACTCGGATGCGTGTTGATGCAGGAGGGTAGGGTAATTGCTTATGCCTCCCGACAGTACAAGGATTATAAAAAGAATTATCCTACTCATGACTTGGAGCTTGCCGCAGTGGTGTTCGCACTGAAGCTTTGGCGCCACTATTTATATGGAGAGCACTGTGAGATCTACACCGACCACAAGAGCCTGAAGTATTTGTTCACAAAGAAAGAGCTGAATTTGAGGCAGCGCAGATGGTTGGAACTGTTGAAGGATTATGAAGTGGATATCTTATATCATCCCGGCAAAGCTAATGTAGTTGCACATGCATTGAGCCGGAGAGTAGTGCAGAGTTTGTCTATGATGATCACACACCAGGCGCCATTACTTGCGGAGATGAGGCGGCTCGAGTTGGAGGTTGTGTCCCCAGGGGTCTCTGCTAGACTGACATCTATGGTCGTGCAGCCCACTCTGCTGGATAGGATCAGAGAGAGACAGAGTGAGGACCCCCACTTGATGAGGATTAGATATCAGATTCCTAGTGATCAGACAGGAGACTTTACAGTGGATGCTTCGGGAGTACTGAGGTACATGGACCGAGCATGTGTGCCAGTGGATACCGAGATTAGAGAGCAGATTTTGAGAGAGGCCCATTATACACCTTATACCATTCATTCTGGTGGGACTAAGATGTATAAGGATCTTAAGGCACACTTCTGGTGGAATGGAATGAAAAGAGATATTGGGAGATTCGTGGCTCAGTGTTTAACTTGTCAGCAAGTAAAAGCTGAACATCGGGTGCCAACTAACAACTTACAGAGTCTTCCAATTCCTGAATGGAAATGGGGCCACATCACCATGTATTTTGTTGTTGGATTGCCGAGAGCACAGGGTGGAGCAGATGCTATTTGGATAATTGTGGACAGACTCACCAAGTCTGCCCACTTCCTACCGGTTCAGACGACTTGGCCACTTGAGCGACTCACCCAGCTATATTTGGATGAGGTAGTGAGGTTACACGGAGTTGCCGCCTCGATAGTATCAGATAGAGACCCGAGATTTGTCTCGTATTTCTGGAAGAGCTTACAGACGACCTTAGGGACTCGGCTCAGATTTAGTACAGCTTTCCACCCACAGACCGATGGACAGTCAGAGCGCACGATTCAGACTTTGGAGGATATGTTGAGAGCTTGTGTCCTGGATTTTGGAGGAGGGTGGATTCCACACTTATCTTTGGCTGAGTTTGCGTACAACAACAGCTTTTAAACGACCATTCAGGTGGCTCCGTTTTAGGCGTTGTATGGACGCAAGTGTCGATCACCTCTTTATTGGAGTGACGTGGGTGAGAGACAGACTTTGGGGCCCGATATCTTGTTAGAGGAAGAAGAAAAGTTCAGTGTGATTCGACAGCACCTTCAGACTTCCCAGAGCCGACAAAAGAGTTATGCTGATACACGACAACGAGACTTGTAGTTTTAGATTGGGGATCTTGTGTTTTTGAAAGTCTCGCCGTCCAAAGGAGTCCGGAGATTTGGTATTCGCGGGAAGCTCAGCCCCCGGTATATTAGACCCTTCGAGATTTTAGAGTGCATTGGACCAGTCGCTTACAGTGTTGCACTTCCCCCGAGGCTTGCGGGAGTCCATGATGTTTTTCATGTTTTGAGCTTTGAGGAGATACGTGTTCGACCCATCGCACGTGATCGACTTCACACCGCTCGAGATAAGCGAGGATTTGAGGTACGAGGAGCGCCCATTGTGGATTCTTGCTCGAGAGGTGAGAGAATTGCGCAATCGGGCCAGTCCCTATTTGAAGGTTTTGTGGAGCAATCACGACGAGTGAGAGGCTACTTGGGAGCTGGAGTTTGTGATGATGGATACCCACCCCTTCTTGTTCGAGGCACCTGCTTGAGGTATGGTTTTTGTTTCGGGGACGAAATTTATTTTAGTGCGGGAGGATGTGGTGACCCGAATTCCCTTGTTACTTGACCGGGTGGTCCATGGTGAGAAAACACCTATTATTGGTGTTTCGGGTCCGTAACGCGGCAAACGGACACGAAAAACGGACTCAGCGTGTGGAAATTCGCCAAAATAGGCTAATTGGGCCAAACGTGCCCAATTCGCAGCGGGCCGGTCCATGGGACCGGGCGCGTGCACTAGGCGCAGCCAATTTTCGGTTCGCCACGTGGCGGGCTCGGATTGGCCTGGCAACGACACGTGGGGAGCGCGGGTGCGGGCGACGGACATGCGCCGTGCCGCGATTGGCTGGCGTCCACCCAACCGCGTTGCGCCACGTGGCGCAACGCGGTGCGTTGGATCGCGGGGCGCGCGGGGGATGGCTGCCGCGTGTCCCTTCTCTCTCTCCTCTTCCTCGGCCGGCTATGCTTTCCCCTGGATGTCCCCAAAACCCCTTTTGTAGAAGGCTTTTGGCCTATAAATAACCCATTTCTCCACCATTTTCTGGTTTTGGCATCTTGGTGATTTTCCTGAGTTATCCAGAGCTCCTCCATCATCATCATCTTCTTCTTCTTCTTCTTCTTCTTCTTCTTCTTCTTCACCTGTTCTTGAGTTTGGGGGGTGTTGCTGTGGACCTGTAGCTGTGCAAGTGGAGGAAGAACATTTTGAAGTTGTTTTCATCTTGTTTTCATCGCGTTTCAGTGCAGAAGCCCTATAGAACTCATCTTTTGGAGTTTTGGCCTAATTTTTGGTTCTGCATCTTCACAAGAGTAGATCTACAACTTTTGTATTCAACACTTTGGCTAGATCTTGAGTTTTATTGGAGTTTTTAAGCCATCTTTGGGACCCTTGTCTACAGCCTGGGATTTTGGACAATGCTCAGTGTTTTCCGTCCCCTGGATTGTAGGAGTGGAATTTTGAGATGATTTTTGTGGGAAAATCTTCAGGACTCGAAGATCTACAACTTTGGTATGTACCACTTTACCTAGATTTGAATATTTCTGGGAGTTTATTAGTCTTCTTTGAAGAATTTGTGCACAGATTGGATTTTTGATAGCGGAGAGTAATTATGAAATTTCTCTTTCATTTGTCCATGGATTTTGGTGTTTTTTGGCTTGTTCTTCATCTACTCTCGAAGAGGAATCCCAGTGGTACCTTTCTTGCAGAATTTGGAGCTCGTTTGTCCTGGTAATTTTATCAATATTTCAGCCCCTGTTTTCAGGTTCACAGCAGGAATGTATTTGGATATTGCTTTGATAATTGGACTTTGGAGATGCAGATTTTGAGTTAATCCATGGCTATTTTTTGGATTTTTAAGTTTGGACATATTCTTAGAATCAAGGTGAACATTTTTTCTTTTGGTTGTAGTTAAAAATTCTGTATGGATTGGTCCCTATTTAATCTACAAGTCTATGTTAAAAATTTAATGTATCATTGGACAGCATTGGACCTTTTCGTAAATTGGAAAATTAAGAGGGGCCTAAGATGGGTTCTTGAGCTTTGGGAGATAATTCTTGGACAGAGGGAAATCTAAATTTGCTGTTGGGAGTGTAAAATTGAGGTATTGCACTCAGATATTTAACCTATTTTCAAAGGGGTTAATTGCTGGAATTTTTTCGAAAATCTGCGCGACGATTTTGTTTTGATGATTGTATTCAATCCGATAGTGATCTCGTGGCGATTCTTGGCGCGCTGGATTCATAACAGGCGGGAGATCGTGCACGCCGAATTTCAGCAAGATCGGACTTCGGATCGTCGAGCTACCAGGTGGGTTGTTGAGCACCTCTAAAGTTACGATTTACCCACTCGGGCTATTGGATTTCCACTTATTATAGTTGGTTGTTGTTTCCCTATTCCTTGGTGACTCTTGATTGAATGCCCATGTTTATGTGATGTTAATTAATCCTTAGCCTATCAATGTATGAATGATTAGCTTGGTGAATGTTGCACTACCTTATGTGATGTTGATCATAGCCGATATTCTTTTAGCCTATGCTATGTGAGAATAGTTACTTCATTGATCTTGATCTAGCTTATGTGAGATTGATCCCTATTATTAATTTTAGTCCATTCATGAAAAAGAATAGTTATGGTTATATATATGTTGAGATTTATTCCTTATAAAATTAAGTGTTGTTCATGACTCCTAAACCCTTTAAAATGAGAATGAATGTTGTCGGTTATTTCCAAGTTCATGTTATGTGAGAATCATGCTGGTTGCTACTCTTTATTTCCTTCCAAATGAGAATAAATGCATGCTTGAATGGTCATCTAGATAAGCCACCTTTTTCTGCTACACGATTATGTTGGATTTGACTTAGGAGAAAACTCTTTTGGTTTCTTTTCTCATTTTTTACACATATGTAGAGGTGTTACATGTTGCTCCGGGTTGAGCTTGGGCACGGGGTAGTATAGTTGAGATTTTAGAGTCGGGTGGGCTTACACCGGATTTTTGACTCGTGGGTTGGTTTGGCCATCGTGGATTTTGGACGGTTGCGCCGGTTATGGATTTTGCATCGGGTTGGGCCAGGATTTCTTTTGTGGATATAGTTCTTTACGTTGAACATAGTCTTGATCAAGTCCTACTTATTGAGATACTTTCGATATGGTTACTTTCCTCGTGTGGGTAGCTCCCCTCGAGTGCCACTCCGGAGTAGGCGGTTATACCGGTCATTGAGTGCCGGCCAATTACTTGGGTGATTTTCACAGCGGCGGTACTTGGTTCTTTTTGCCGATTATGATGGTTCTGCAGGCGGTGTTCGAGTTTTAGCTCGGGTTGATTGGGTTATATCTCGGCGATTATTTTTCACTGATGCATGCATTTACAGTTATTTTCATTCATCATAGCATTAGAGGCATAGTAGTGGTAGTTTCTCCTTATCAGCAGATTTATTTACAGTTTTACCACTTACCACTTCTTTCTTGCCTCTGGTAGATTTAGTGGGTATGTCGGACTTTGAGGATTTACCCACTGGGGGCTATTGGTTTTACTAGTAGTTCTCACACACTTTGTTGCTCCCCCCCTCTTTCTCCCCTTTGTTTTGCAGAGTCTTCTGCGGTAGCAGCGGGTCCGTCGACCGCCGACCGAGGTAACGGGATCGCCAAGTAGTTTGATCTCCTGCCAGTGTGAGAGTGAGAGACTGCATTAGACTTTATTGTACCCCTGTTACTCAGACTGATGTACTTTTATTTTGGGTCTGGCTTTAGCCAGCTGGATGTATTTTATTTTTGGGAGAGTTGATGTTGTACCTTATTACTGTTTTATTTTCAGTTCCATTCTGAGATATTTCAGTTTTAATTTTCAGCTCTATACTTGTGCTCTTTTATGTTAATCTTTTATATCTAAGAAGGTTTTACGCTTCGTGTACGCGGGAAATTCCGTATGCACGGCGGATCTGGTGACGAGTCCGGGTTCTGGTTTACACTCGGGGGGTGACAGATTAAGTTGGTATCTGAGCTTAGGGATAGGTCAGTTGGGACTTAGGAAACTCTAGGCTTTTGGCAGACCCTAGGATGATAGGGCGTGAGAGGCGTGATATTTCGCGAAAGTCGATGATTTATTATATTTAAACTCTTCCTGTGAGTGGAGAGGGATTGACATACCCTACTTTTGTTGGGCAATTATGTTGGCTGCAGACAACATAAAGCTACAGTAGTAGGGGGATGTCCATGATTTTCTCTAGATTGGGTCGAGCGTGCTTGTGTTTTTTGACTCGTGTTTTACTTGTGGAGGATGCCTCCCCGTCGTCATTTTCCCACAAGGGGTACCCCTACACCCCCTGAGGAGCCTGAGTCATCTGGATCAGCTAAGTTGAGAGAGTAGCCAACAGCAGCAGCAGCGGATAGACCAGCTGCTGGCTCAGAGAGAGGAGCCACCCTCGACTGTATAGGAGGCCCCTTTACCATCCGTTGTACCGCGTAGACCGTCTTCACCGTCCTCGAGTAGTGGAGCCCATGGAGTGGCCCAGCCGATGACACCGAATGAGGAGGAGATGGTTGCTGAGAAGTTGGCCAGATTTTGCCAATTTGGCCCGCTCAGATTCTCGGGGCGGAATGCTGAGCCATGGGAGGTGGAGGCATGGATATCGGCGATGGAAAAGTTATTCAGGGATTTCTTCATCCAGGAGAAGTATCGGGTTCACATGGTGGTTCACTGTCTGGATGGTGATGCTGATGCTTGGTGGCGCCGGGTGGAGCCCGCCGAATTCCAGACCACCCGGCAGATGCCTTGGTCAGAGTTTGGACGGATGCTGCTTGGGACTTACTTCTCAAGCAGCGTGAAGCAGAAGCTGGAGGACGACTTGAAGAACATCCAACAGGGTAACAGGTCTGTACAGGAGTATCGGAGGGAGTTTACGCAGTTGCTCAGCTGCGTGCCCTTTGTCGCCCGCGATGGGCCACACCAGGTCCATTTGTTTAAGAGTGGCCTTCGCAGTGATATATATACCCTAGTGCACGCTCAGAGATTTCAAACTCTCGATGAGGCCATTGAGCACGCTCTGTGGGTGGAGCGGAGCGACGTTGTGGTTGCCAGGAGATCAGAGATGGCCGGGCGGAACTCAGAGAGGAAGCGCCCAGCACCCGAGGATGGGGGATAGGCCAGTTCTTGGAAGCCGCCTCAGTCACGCCCCGGGGTCGAAACTGCGACCCGGGCTCGCCAACAGATCCGCCATCTGTACGGAAACCCCGCACAGACGAAGCGTCTACCCTGTAAGTCAGATCTATAGCTAAACATATATCAGAGCTGAAATAAATCTAGTAGCTATGGAAAGAAACACTGAACATCTGAATAAAATAAATCCTCAATACATAGTCTCTCCCTCTATGTAAATAATACAAATACAGATCTCTCAGACTGTCCGGTACAAAAGTGGAACCAGAGAAAAAAAAAATACTGGGTACATCTACTGTACATCTACTTCAGACTCTCAAGTAAATAGGATAAGGAGCTACTTGGCCACGCCCTCACCTCGATCAGCTGTCTCCGCACGAACACAAGCCGGAACAGCAACCTCTGGAAAACTTGTCACCGCAGCGGGTGTGAGAACTACTGCAAAAGGTAGTTCCCAGTGGGTACTGTCACCAATATCCACGGTATGCCCACTAAGTCTACTGGAGGCAAAACAACAGTGGGTGCTGTCACCAATATCCACGGTATGCCCACTAAGTCTACTGGAGGAAAAACAAATAGGTATGCAGATAGATAATATGAAAGCTGAAATGGAACTACAGCTAATATGC
Organism: Tillandsia leiboldiana; assembly: GCA_029204045.2. Taxonomy (NCBI): domain Eukaryota; kingdom Viridiplantae; phylum Streptophyta; class Magnoliopsida; order Poales; family Bromeliaceae; genus Tillandsia; species Tillandsia leiboldiana. The sequence continues at coordinate 26,126,416 of CM055062.1, read as the reverse complement.
CTCAAATATCATGCTCAAAGGAAAAACTCAACTAAGAACATGCAATGCATCCACTCGCTCACGAGGTGCTAACATCAACCCAAATCTCACTGACTGCCAAATTTGGTCCAGTCAAGCCTGCGCCCCCTAGTGTATCAACTAGGTTCCCTCGTGTATCAACGACGGGTGTCCAATCGGACTATCACAGTACCACGCACGGCAGCCTCATCAGGCGTATCATCATCGCATCCGGAGCGGCAACTCGAGGGGAGTGACCCCACCGAGGAAAAAGCGTGTCTCATCTGTCTCAAAAAGCGGCATTTGCAGGCTATAATCCACGATCAAACAGATCGGAAACTCGAATACCCAAATAACCATAACTCAGTCGGAGAACCCTACACGACTCAATCTGATAAAGCCCAAATAACATAGCTAAGTCGGAGAACCCTTCACGACTCAATCTGCTAATGCCCAACCCATGATCTAGAATAAACCAATCGACTTCCATGAAGGGCCGAATATTCCGAAAGACTGACACCTACAACCCCAATCAAACAAGAACAGGCTGCAGGCACAACCTCCCGTAGCTTCCGACCCAACAATGGAATCAGTCCTCAATCTCTCACATAAAAGGCCCGGAAATTCCGAAAGACTGACGCCTACAACCCAAATCAAACAAAAACAGGTTGCAGGCACAGCTGGCCGTAGCTTCTGACCCCGAAGTGAAACAAATGCTCAATCTCTCATGACACTGGAAACTCATCCCACAGAGCTCTAAAAATCCGCTCGGCCCCCTGGCACGAGGATACATGCATCCCGAACTACCTGGACCATCCATAATGCTCTCGATATTTTAAAACACTTTAAAATCAGAGTTTAACTTAAAACTAGTTACAAAAATTTTATGAATGTCCAGATGCATCCCGAATGTCAAGAAAATATGCAGTTTAGTGTCAAACCATCTCTAGATCATGCTAAAAATATCTGGGGCTTAAGGTTGTCTTTCTATAATTTTCTAGGCAACTATCATATTTACCAGCTACAATAACAGATAAGCTAGACATGCTATACATGCATACAATAGTATTAGAAGGCATTCCATACATCTTGAAGAATTTCCAACCCACCTGGATCGCTTTCCGCAGGCAACACTGAAATCGGTGAAGCGCCGAACCACTCACAGACAAAAAATCCGCCGAATCAGCACCTCGGCTCTCGGTCGCGCGCACCTCTGCCGCGGCCCAAGGGGAACCTCCTGGCGCTCACAGCATGCTCCACAGCCTCTAGCAAGGCTTCCGCTGCGCTCCGGTCAACCCGCAGTCAACTCCTCCCAGTCCACAGTACGTGCGCTCCACCTCGGCTCCGCGCAGTACCCCGGCTTCAACCGAGCTCCGCGGTACCTGCAGCCCTCTCTGCTGCTCCGTTCAAAACAGGGAAGAAGCAAAAATGGAAGAAATCCAATTCCAAGCTCAAAATCTCAACCTCAATCCAAAATCCGGAAATCTGCGGAAAAATCCTAAAACTCGGAAAAGCACAGTACTCACCTCTGCTGTTGCTTCTCGCGCGCGCAGGCTCCAATCCGAGCTTTCCTCAATCGGACAAGCTCTCCAACACCGCTCTCGATCGACACACGAAGCTTCGGCGCGAAGAAAATTCCACCTAGAACTCACAGCCATCTCCCTCTCTTCTCACTCTCAATCTCTTTCTTTCTCTCTTTTTCCCACTTCTTTCCTCTCTTTCTTTCTCTTTATCATTCCCTGGTTCCAACCACGAAGAGAGGAGGAGGAGGAGGAAGGTCTATATATCGTACAAGAGGGGATAGCTGGGATGGCTGGGTGAAAATACCAAAAGGCCCCCACTTAAAACAGGAATTTACCTTACTGCCCCCAAGTTCTGGAGGCCGAGTACCGGTACTCGGGTGCTCAGTACTGGTACCCAAGCATAAATTTCCCAACCCGAGGGTCAACTCTGCTCAATCCAACCCAGTGTTCCGGTACCCGCCCCCGCGTTCCGGTACTCAATGCAAATGGGATATGGGGTACCGGTACACATGATCCAGTACCGGTACCTAGGGACTTAGAAAATTTCCACAGTTTTCCCCCAACCGAAGCTCTCTGTTGGTTATCCATTTTAATTTGTTCCGGTACCCAACCTCGGGTACCGGTACGCAATGTCCTAAAAATGCCGAATCAAATTGAGGCTTCTAATTTCGACGCCGGCAACTCACTTTTCGATCCGGAGGCTCCCGCGTCGATCCGAATCAACCTGAACTCAAGCGTAATCATATTCTGAACCTGCTGCGGGCGATTTCACTGCACCACGCCATCCTGCGGAGTCGGTGCACCATACGAAGTCTCGGTACTCTACAGCCTCGACCGCTGCGGCCTCAGTTTCCCAGCGGCCACAGCAGCAGCAGCAGCAGAGGCAGTCGCAGTTTACCGACAGGTGTATCTTCTGTAGGGGGCTGCACTCGCAGCTCTGCCGGTGCCATCCGGTAGGGTGCCTTTGAGATTGGCGCAGTTTCAGGAACTACATCAATCACGAACTCAATCTCCCTATCTGGCGGCATACTCGTTAGCTCCGGTAGAAAAACATCCGAGAACTTGCGAACAATAGGGATATCGCCGAGTTCCAGTGCCGCCGTAGGCCCCTCTACAACACTAGCCAAAAAGGCTACACATTCCCTACCAATCATCTGCCTCGCCCTCGAAGTAGAAATTATGGTGGCGAAAAGAGCGCTATGGCATCCTCGGTACATAAACACCTCCTGGCCTGGCTCTCTAAAAGTCACAGTCCTCGCGGCACAATCTATCGTCGCGAAATATCTAGCCAGCCAGTCTATCCCAAGCACTACATCAAAATCCTGTAGCTGTCGTAAGACCAACAGGTCTGCTGGAATGATCTAAGGCTCTAGATGCACTGGGCAGGACCAACAACACTCCTCTACGTGCAATATGTGATCGGGAATCTGAACCTCGTGCACGTGATAACCGTCCTACCTTTAGCCCATGCAATGATGTGAATGCTCTACTAATGAATGAATGAGATGCACCAGTATCAAATAAAGCACGAACTCTAATGCCAGTAAGTAAAATGATACCTGCCACCACATGGTCAGCTGCCGAAGAGTCCTCTACCTGAGTTGCATAAACCCACTCGCTCTGAGATGGCTGTCGGCGGTTAGAAGGGTGCGAGGAAGGAGATCTGCTAGCAGGTGCATATGGTCGCTGCGCTGTCGACCTCTACTGGGTGCTAGTAGGTGCCGATGCAGAAGAAAGTGCTGCTGATGTCGTAAAAGGGCACGAAACTCGTAGGTGCCCAGACTGTCCACACCTGAAACAACGCCCCCATCTCTGGTCACAAGTGCCTGACGGGTGCTGCCCCCCACAGAAGATACACCTGTCGGTAAACTGCGGCTGCCTCTGCTGCTGCTGCTGCCTTTGTGGCTGTTGCTGCGATCCCTGCTGTCGCGACTGCCACCTCTGCTGCTGCTGCTATGGTTGCTGGGATCCACCAGGCCCTCGCCGCTCAGAACGACCATGGCCGGGAAACTGAGGCCGCGGCGGTCGAGGCGGCCTCCAAGAACTGGCCTGTCCCACATACTCGGGTGCTCGGCGCTTCCTTTCTGAGTTCCGCCCGGCCATCTCTGCTCTCCTGGCAACCACAACGTCGCTCCGCTCCACCCACAGAGCGTGCTCAATGGCCTCATCGAGAGTTTGAAATCTCTGAGCGTGCACTAGGGTATATATATCACTGCGAAGGCCACTCTTAAACAGATGGACCTGGTGTGGCCCATCGCGGGCGACAAAGGGCACGCAGCTGAGCAACTACATAAACTCCCTCCGATACTCCTGTACAGACCTGTTACCCTGTTGGATGTTCTTCAAGTCGTCCTCCAGCTTCTGCTTCACGCTGCTTGAGAAGTAAGTCCCAAGCAGCATCCGTCGAAACTCTGACCAAGGCATCTGCCGGGTGGCCTTGAACTCGGCGGGCTCCACCCGGCGCCACCAGGCATCAGCATCCCCATCCAGACAGTAAACTGCTATGTGAACCCGACACTTCTCCTGAATGAAGAAATCCATCGCCGATATCCATGCCTCCACCTCCCATGGCTCAACATTCCGCCCCGAGAATCTGGGCGGGCCAAATTGGCAGAATCTGGCCAACTTCTCAGCAACCATCTCCTTCTCATCCGGTGTCATCGGCTAGGCCGCTCCATGGGCTCCACTACTCGAAGACGGTGCAGTCGGTATACGCGGTACAACCGGGGGTGCACGGGTCTCCTGTACAGTCGAGGGTGGCTCTTCTCTCTGAGCCAGCAGCTGGTCTATCCGCTGCTGCTGCTGTTGGCTACTCTCGGCCAGCTGGGCCACCAAGGCCCGCAACTCTCTCAGCTTAGTTGATCCAGATGACTCAGGCTCCTCAGGGGGTGTAGGGGTACCCCTTGTGGGAAAACGACGATGGGGAGGCATCCTCCACAAGTAAAACACGAGTCAGAAAACACAAGCACGCTCGACCCAATCTAGCGAAAGTCATGGACATCCCCCTACTACTGTAGCTTTATGTTGTCTGTAGTCAACATAATTGCCCAACAGAAGTAGGGTATGCCAATCCCTCTCCACTCACAGAAAGAGTTTAAATAGAATAAATCATCGACTTTCGCGAAATATCACGCCCTATCATCCTAGGGTCTGCCAAAAGCCTAGGGTTTTCTAAGTCCCAACTAACCTATCCCTAAGCTCAGATACCAACTTAATCTGTCACGCCCCAGGTGTAAATCAGAATCCGGGCTCGTCACCAGATCCGCGTGCACACGAAATTTTTCGCGTACACGAAGCGTAAAACCTGCTCAGATATAAGATGTACATAAAAAAGCACAAGTATAGAGCTGTAAACTAAAAACTGAATCATCTCAGACTGGAACTGAAAATAAAACCCAAAATAGAAGTACATCAGTCTGAGTAACAGGGGTACAATAAAAGTCTAATACAGTCTCTTTCTCACACTGGCAGGAGATCTAATTACTAGGCGATTCCCTTACCTCGGTCGGCGGTTGACGGACCCGCAGCTGCCGCAGAAGACTCTGCGAAACAAAGAGGAGAGAGAGAGTGGGGAAATACCGGCCCAACCTGATGCAAAATCCATAACCGGCGCAACCGTCCATTATCCACGGCGGCCAAACCAACCCACGAGTCAAAAATCCTGTGTAAGCCCACCCCAACTCGATAATCTCAACTATACCACCCCGAACCCATGCTCATTCCAGAGCAACATTTAACACCTCCACATGTGTATAAAAGAGGAGAAAAGAAACCAAAAAGAGTTTTCTCCTAAGTCAAATCCAACATGATCGTGTAGCAGAAAAAGGTGGCTTATCTAGATGACCATTCAAGCATGCTTTTGTTCTCATTTGAAAGGAAATAAAGAGTAGCAACAAATATGATTCTCACATAACATGAACTTAGAAATAACCAACAACATTCAATCTCATTTGAAGGGTTTAGGAGTCATGAACAACACTAAATCTCATAAGGAATTAATCTCAACTTACAACAAAACTATCTCTTTCTTGAATGAACTAAAACCATGAATAGGGGTCAATCTCACATAAGTTAGATCAAGATGAATGAAGATAGCCATTCTCACATAAATTACCGACCATCCTCACATGAACCATCCAATCTCACATAGTGTAGGTTAATGATCAATTACCTATTTACTCTCACATAGGATAGGTTAAGGAGTATTATTTATGATCAACATCATTTAGGGTAGTGCAACATTCACCAAACCAAACATTCACACATGGATAGGCCAAGGATCATTTACCGTCACATAAATATGGACATTCAGTCAAGAATCACCAAGGAATAGGGAAACAACAACCAACTATAACAAGTGGAAATCCAATAGCCCGAGTGGGTAAATCGTAACTTTGGAGGTGCTCAACAACCCAACAGGTAGTTCAACGATCCGAAGTCCGATCTTGCTGAAATTCGGCGTGCACGATCTCCCGCCTGTTATGAATCCAACGCACCAAGAATCGCCACGAGATCACTGCCGGATTGAACATAATCATCAAAACAAAATCGTCGCGCAGATTTTTGGAAAAATTCCAGCAATTAACCCCTTTGAAGAAAGATTAAATATCTGAGTGCAATACCTCAATTTTACACTCCAAACAGTAAATCTAGGTTTCCCTCTGTCCAAGAATCATCTTCCAAAGCTCAAGAACCTATCTTAGGCCACTCTTAATTTTCCAATTTACAAAAAAGACCAATGCTGTCCAAACATACATCAAATTTTAACATCAATTTCCAAGTTAAAATAGGGACCAATTCATACAGAATTTTTAACTACAACCAAAAGGAGAAATATTCACCTTGATTCTAAGAATATGTCCAAACTCAAAAATCCCAAAAATAGCCACGGATTAACCCAAAATCTGCATCCCCAAAGTCCAATTATCAAAACAACATCTAAACACAATCCTGCTGTGAACTTGAAAACATAGGCTGAAAGATCGATAAAATTATCTGGGCAAACGAGCTCCAAATTCTGCAAGAAAGGTACCACTGGATTCCTCTTCGAGAGTAGATGAAGATCAAGCCAAAAAACTCTAAAATCCATGAACAAATGAAAGAGAAATTCCATAATTACTTTCAACTATCAAAAATTTAATCTGTGCACAAGTTCTTCAAAGAAGGCTAATAAACTCCCAGAAAACTTCAAATCTAGATAAAGTGATACATACCAAAGTTGTAGATCTTCGAGTCCTGAAGATTTTCCCACAAAAATCACCCCAAAATTCCATTCCTACGGTCCAGGGGAGGGAAAACAGTGAGCATTGTCCAAAATCCCAGGCTGTGTACAAAGGTCCCAAAGATGGCTTAAAAACTCTAATAAAACTCAAGATCTAGCCAAAATGTTGAATACCAAAGTTGTAGATCTACCTCTTGTGAAGATGCAGAATCAAAAATTTGGCCAAAAACTCCAAAAGATGAGTCCTGTAGAGCTCTTGCATTGAAACACGACGAAAATGGTTGAAAATAGCTTCAGGATATTCTTCCTCCTCTTGCACATCTACAGGTCCACAGCAACACCCCCCAAACTCAAGAACAGGTGAAGAAGAAGAAGTTGGAGGAGCTTTGGATAACTCAGGGAAAAAAACCTAAGTCCAAAAATCTAGAATTGGAGAGGAGAAGGGCTATTTATAGCCAAAGGAGTTACTGCAAAAGCTGTTCGGGGAAGGTTCTGGGGGACGCCAAGTCAGCAGGAGGTGTGAGAGAGGGCGGGAGACACGTGGCACCAATCCGCGCGGCACCGCGACTGATCCAGCGGCCCCCGGCGCCAGCCAACCCGCGCGCGGGGAAGCTGCACGCCGCCTGGCGGGGGCAGCGCCAATGGGCGCGTGCCACGTGTGCGCCGGTCGGCCAGCCCCGCGCCGACGCGTGGAATCTCCGCCGTTGCATGGACCCGGCGCATGCGCCTTGGGCCATGGACCCGGCCCGAGAGGAAATGGGCGCCCGTTTAGCCTATTTCGACTAATTTTCGCGCGCTGAGTCCGTTTTTTGTATCCGTTTGCCGCGTTACGGACCCGATACACCAATAATAGGTGTTTTCTCACCACGGACCTCCCGGTCAAGTAACACGGAAATTCGGGCCACCACACCAACACCATTAAACTGAACTAAGATCTTAAGTAACTAACTAGAGTAACTCAAATTAAATAAAAAAATTAGAAATTAATGGGTGCCAGTTAAAAGGGGAAATGAAGTTGAGGGGGTCATTTCATAAAGGCCTGTAATTGGGGTGGTCTCCATACTTTTTTTTCTGTAACATAAATTTGGGGAAACAAATAGAAGTAAAATAGATGTTCTTCTTCCTATTTGTATGTGGTTACTGGGGTATTGTTTTTCTTATCCAATCACCTTTTTTTTTTTAGGGAATTGTCCAGCCAATTTTTTTTTTTTTGTGGGAATTGTCCAATCACTTTTTCATGTTGTTTTTGTGTTGTTCAATACTTAGTCTTAATGCTGAGAAATAAAATTACTTTGATTGGAGCTTAGCAGCAGTACACACACACACACACACACACACACACACACACACACACACACAAATACACACATTTTTACCATTTAATTTAGGAACACAAATAGTAAAGTAAAAAAAGTGTTCTTCTTACTATTTGCATGTGGTTGCTGGGGTATTGTTTTTCTTGTTCAATCACTTTTTGATGCTACTAATGTTGTGACACCCCAGTAGGGCATACTAGCACTAATTACTGGGCTTATGTCATGCCCCGGGCCCTCAGCGAAGGCCATCCGAGCGCATGCATAGATCCACTGAATGGGTGGAGTTTGCCCCACCCGCACAGAGCGTACACAAAACCTGTATATTAGATTCCACTTAGGAGCACTATATACATGATTTGCATGTGGTAAGCGCATTTGAGCATAAACTTAAATCTAACTATTACATAATTCTAAGCTTTATGTGTTACATCATTCTATTCCTTAGCTAAGCTTACGTAGTTTCAAAACCCAAGATACAACATAAAGCTTTACTCATTTCCTCTCCAAAACAATGCAATCTCACTTGGTGTTAGCAACTTGACTACTTCAAAAGTTAGGTAGACTCTCTATCTATTGCGCCAAGTCCTTGTCTCGATCCTGCGGGCTGACGTCGGATGGACTTGTGAAATGGAAGTAACAACTATAAAATATAGTTTCTAGTAGGTATGGCCCTCCAAGGGGAAAGCTTGACCCACCTGGTTCTAAGGAGCCATAAGATGTGAAGAATAAACATATAATCCACAAATAAGCGTAAGTACAACTACGTGCGAAAAGAGAACACTTACTATTATGTCTCAACAAGAAGGATAATGAGATCTTTGTCATTCGACTCATGTTTATACTCTGTATTACTTTCCATTCACTTTACCCAATCAACAAGGACCAAACTCAAGGTTCGTCCCTATCTTGTACTCTAACTTAGCCATTGGTGGTGAAGGCATCGCCCTCACCTTAGGCATACAATTCTACGGGCAGCGAAATCGTCGCACGCACTCGAGGCTAATCAATAGGTGGCGAAGTCATCACACTCACCCTTCTATGGCCTATACCTTCGGAGGGACCCGGCTCGTGGGGGAGTGACCCCCAACGAGCGAAGCTCAACAAGCTAATGGCCTCTATGAGTAGCAATCACATGTTGATGTTCAAGGGTCACAATTAAACAACCTTGCCATAGTGCTAAGATTGACTCAATCAAACGAAGTTATCAACCATCCTAGGATCCATGACACTATTGTCCGAGTAATGACCCAATCAACATTTGTTCTCAACCTATGTTAGATGGCACTATATTCAATAACTACAATACTCATGCCAAGTTCTCGAAGTTGTCCCTAGAGAATGTCACACTAGTTCAATAGTTCATAACATAGGTAAAAAGGCTACAACCAACCATATTGACAAGAATATGAAAATATCTTATGCCATGATACCTAACTTATCAAAAGAAATGCTATCTCACATAAGGATGCTCATGCATACATATTTACTATACAAGCTTCCACATTACACTTTTTTGTTCAACATGAACTTTTATTCCCTAGACATAGGAACACCACTTCAGAATAACACAATCCACCTCTAACTAGAATTCCACGCCAAGAGCTTGCTCCTTCGTGCAATCATTCGAGCGCATGGTCCAATTTGGCCAAAAACCTTCAAAATCGGCCAAATCCTTTAATTGGGGGTCGTAATCTCATTGTAAAGTGAATCTTTGTTGTTCCCCAAGTCAATCTACCCTTCAATTAGAGTTTCTATGAGTTAGATGAATTTTAAACCCTCTAGGTACCAAAGCCCCAATTTTGACCTAGGTTTCTCTATTTCCAAAAGAGTGGAAATAGTGATGAACTTTGGAAATCTTCCAAAAAAACTCTAGTATAGATTCTCTAGGGTTTTCCAAAATCTCATTTTCTTAAGATTTCTCCCAAACCCTAACTCAAAAAACATAAGGGACTCACCTTTGCCTTCATTCCCTAAGCTCTTCTTGTCCAAGAAGTTTGCTCCTCCCCTCAAGAAGTTTTTTCCAAGCTTGATGCCCTTCAAAATCACCAATTTGGTAGAGAAGTTGCTAGAGAGAGGGAAAGTGAACTAGAGAGAGGGAAAGTGAGCTAGAGAGTGAGGGAAGTGGGTTAGAGAGAAAAAGAGAAGTTCTCTTTTGTTGGAGAAGTGAAATTGTGGGGATCTTATATAGGGTTGTACAATTGCAACTTAATCCCCCAAAAGGGAGAAATTGCAACACTCTCTTTTTGCTCCTAGACTGTGTAAACTCCACACTTCTCATTGGAGGTCCGAATTGCGAAGGTTTTGCCTGAGCTATGCAGGCAAGGTCCGGACCTCCCAGTTGGGGTTCGGATCCCGAACGGCTGATTCTACCATTTATGCAGTTAAGGTTCGGACTCATGTCCAAGATTCGAATCCCAAATGTTTGAGCTGAGTTGCGAGCTGAAGGTCCAAACTTCTTCCCTGATATCTAGGCTATGAAGTTTGGAGCCTAAATAGTAACTTTAAAGTCCGAATCTCCTCGTCGAGGTCCGGATCTCCTCTCCAAAGTTCAGATCTCGAAGGTTTGATGACTCTGATACATTTTGTTTCAAAAACTTTATTTTCGCACTGTTTTAGTTTCAATTCACTCCTAATTTATCCAAAATCCTTGTAATTCTTCTCGAATGCTTTCATATTCAACTTTGCCCGTAGTTTGTCCAATTTGGGTAATGTTCAGTATGATATACTAAAGTTCAGTATATTACAACTGAAGCATTTTGGGCCGGTTGTTTAGGGCTCAACGAGTTATTAGTGCTAGCGAGTCAAATCGTTATAGCTGGTATCAAAGTCAGATAGCCAGCCTTAGTGTGAGATGAATCTCACATCGCCAAGTGAATCGTGGGCTATGTGTTTGATTGGGCCGGGATGATGAGGACGTCATGACCTAAGCGGGGGGAAGTATGTGACACCCCAATAGCGCATACTAGTATTAATAACTCGGCTTAAGCATTTTGGGACAGTGGTTTAGGGCCCAACAAGTTATTAGTGCTAGCGGGCCCGATCGTTACAAATGTGATGTTCAATATATAATCTTAATGCTGAGAAATAAAAGTTACTTTGATTGGAGCTGATGCTGTCAATATTTAATCTTAATGCTGGGAAACAAAAGTTACTTTGATTGGAACTTTCCATCAGCAAGCACGCACACACACACACACGCACAACTTAAGCTGCAAATGTTTAGAATAAAAATGAGGATTTGATTCAGACACTTATTCAATTAAACTATAGTTTCCTTTTACTTCTCAAATCTTGCTGTTTTATGAGTTGGGTTATTGTAGGGTGGTATAGATGGGGAAGAAGATTCTAAAGCTGCTGCAATTAGAGAATTGAAAGAAGAGACAGGTGTTACATCAGCAGAGATCATTGCAGAGGTTGTACTCCTAATCCAATTTTTCTAACTTTGTATTATTAAGTTCAATGTAGCTTATTAAAAGAGGTTTAACAATTTATTGTCGTGGCATGATATACTTTAAGCAAAGAGAAGTGAAAAACTGAACTATGTGACGAAACAATTTAATCTTCTTGGTTCATCAGCTGATAAATCTTTTTCCATATTTCCCAAGAAGAAGGAATAGCTTGAAGATATAGCTTGCGACCTTGGATAAACTGAATGAGTTTGTAATTTCATTAACTTAGCTCTCATGTTTGGTTCCCTTGATCGAGTCATACACACAGGACTACAAGTTCTTATACCTCTTGATAGTAAGGATTATGCTTTGTCTGAAGTTCCTCGAACCTATCACCTGGAGTTTTATGATCATAACAAGGCACTTCTAGTTGCTACTCTCTGTTTGACTATGCTGCATGGGATAATTTACAGAGAGCCCATCTGCCCAACCAATCGGCATTACTTGTTTGACCTGTCGATATGGTCTGTTTTAACCATTGTCTGGACTAATGGTAATTTGAAATTATACTTCCAGTTTATGATCAAAATTTGTCTGTGATGTTGGATGCAATGTTGTTTGACGAAGTGTTGTTTGAGTATTGCTATTAGAAAAGAAGCCCTACATTAATTCTCTAAAATGTGAAGAAAAGAAGACGTAATTTTTCCTTTCAAGTTGAGAATCATTTTTAGGAGTCGCTAACATAGAGAAGTACAAGAGATTTGTTTCTGAAGAGAAGGATGGCACCCTATTTATTTCATGAAATGCAGGGCAGGAAGATAACATAGCCAAGAGGCCAAAAGTTTCAAGAAAACAAATAAGAAGATACTGTCTAAACTAAATGTTTTATTTTTAATATCCTGGTCTAGGGAACAGTTAGTGCTTTATCTCTTAATAGCCTTGTTTTGCCTTAAGTAACTACAATTCAAGGCTACGATGTTCTTCAGAAGTCACTTAAATATATTTTGTCCATTCCCCCGGTGCTCTAGAACATATTTCGTTGTATTCTCTGGTTCGTAATATGATACAGAAAAGACTGAATATTATGTCCTTACTAGAAGAGTATGTTGAATAAGTCGGTGTACTTTAAAACCTCATGATCACTGACTAACAAAATTGTATCTGACATATCGATGCAGGTTCCCTATTGGCTAACTTATGATTTTCCCCAGGAAGTGAGAGAAAAATTGAATAAACAATGGGGATCAGATTGGAAAGGTCAAGCCCAGAAATGGTAAGAAAAATTATATTAGTAAGCCTATTAATTCAACTTCGTCAGTTTAATATTTTTAATTCATTAATGTCTAACTACTATTAATCTTTTATCACAAGCTTGCTGTTTTCAGTAGACTCTGAGAACAATCTTCCATTTTTTTTTTTGAAGAACTTTGGGAAAAATATATTTTATTTCTAGACTTTCTGAACATGACATGAATTACTAGGAGGTAGCCAAAACCAGGACAATGTCAAACCTTCTAACCGAAACTAACACGATATAATTTGGTTAAGAGCAGAATTAACTTTTTGAATATTCAGGGGCTAGAGAATATCAGACAGAATCTTCAAGTCAACACAACTAACGGGACCAACATAAACATGACTTGCAAACCCAAATTTTCACACCTTACTCATGATGAGTAAATCAGATGTTAAAAAACATACATGTATGCTCATCAATCTTTTTTGGTTTTCTGACATTTGAATGCTAGTAGGCTATTTGTAAGAGATCCCTTTAAGGAGCAAGGTTACCTCTTAGTAGAAAATTAATTGAATCTGAAGTGGTTGTGCTGAATGTAATAAACACTGTTTATTGTTATGTTTAAGCAGCAGATAAGTTCATAATCACTGTTATTTGCCAGCAGAACGCATCTATCAACTAATTGCTATCAGACCATTTTGTTAACTTCTTTAATCTGCTCCCCCTATGTTATTAAGTGGCTTTTAATCCCAGTTTAACTTGATATTAAGGTTCATACAGCTATCTATCTGTGCTTTTCCTACTGTATCAACCTTTGCAGCTGGTAAATATTGCATGTGAAGAGCAAATTTAAGTTGGCTTGTGGACTATCTAGTCCTTCTAGATGGCATATTTTTGATATTTTATAACAAATTTTAATATTTTATAATTTCTTCAGCTTGTTTTCCCATTTGTTCACAAGAGTTACTTCCTAGTTGTATATTATCGAATTAAACAGTAGAAGTCGGCTAGAAAGGAGAACTAGGTTTTCATCACTTCCTGATAGAATCTAAGAAATAAGAAAATTTGCAACAGTAAACCAAAGAAAATGAGAGAGAGAGAGAGAGAGAGAGAGAGAGAGAGAGAGAGAAGGACAAAATCACTACATACACACCGATCTTCCTTTGTGAGGCACTAGATTCTATTATTTCAACGGCCTTTCGAGGACAGACCAAACCGCTTACAATGGTGTTTGTAATGCCTCATTCTTTATTTTTGTTTTGAACTATGTTTTGTTATTTGATAGAGAAGGATTATTTGGTTTAACTTAAGAAGTTTAGGGGTTATGTGCAATAGTGCAAGCCTAATTAATTAAAACCTCCCAACTCTTTTCTTTTCTCTTGTAGGGCCACCAAAACGACGCTCTCTCTCTCTCTCTCTCTCTCTCTCTCTCTCTCTCTCTCTCTCTCTCTCTCTCTCTCTCTCTCCTTCTCGCGTGCTTCACTCACACGTCCCCCTTTCTCACACGATCGTCGACCCTCGCCTTACGACACCGTCGCCTCCACCGCACTCCTTGATCTTCATCGGCGTCGTTTCGTTCGTTACCAACGCCGTTTTGTTCATTAAAGGCATCTCGTTCGTCGTCGTTTTCATCATCAAAAAGATTTTCTGTTTATTCTCTTTATCTCTTTTTGCCTATTTGGAAAGTATCCTTCTCTTGATAGGTTTTAGATCTAAAAACTATGTTTTTATTTAGAATCTAAGATTTGTGTTAAATATTGATCTAGAATCAATAAAAATTTTGAAATTTGTTTGAATCTTTGTACACCTATTAGATTTCAATGTATAGATTTCTTATATTCTATATGTTATTTTGGAACGCCTACCATGTATTTGACTTAATGCCTAAGAGACTATGGACTCTAGTAATAATAGCTGGGCTGAAGCATTTTGAGCCGGTAGTTTGGATCTAACGAGTTATTATTGCTAGTGGGTTGGGTCGTTACATTTGGTATTAGAGCCCTAGGTTTAAGGTTCTAGGGTAATAAGTTATAGAATTGAGAGATTAACCTTAGGACGTGTGAGATGGGTAGAGATAGGTTATGTTTAAGTATGTTTCTTCTATAAACCTATAACTTTATTGATACTTTGTATATTTATACTTGTATTCTTAGTTTTTCTATCTCGTTAGATGATTCGCCAGTATCGTCGCATGCGCTCAAACAACAAACAACCTGAGGACCAGCCTATGGATAGGTCTGGTAACGCAAACCAAAATTCGCCAACCGCTTCTCAATTTGCAGATTTTCCTCCGCCGACAAATCCATCTCAACATGTAGTAGCATTTTCAACCCCACCTCTACCTACAAATTCATTTTAGCCTGTAGCACCGGTTCCCCAAATGCAACAAGATAGCGTTGTGGACCCACGGTCGCACAATTATTGCAAAGTGTGATGGGGCTTGTGCAAATACAATAGCAACAACTTTAGTAGCGCCCACCTCCCGTTTCTTCCGAAATCGGGGTCATCGTGCCTGTGAGAGGACCATAAATGAATTTAAGAAAGCTGCTCTCCTACCTTTTTCGGGCACCACCAATCTGGATGAGGTGGAACTCTAGGTTAAGAGATAGAGAAAGCTTTTACAGCAATGAGATGTGACGAAGAGAAAAAGATAAGGTTTGGAACCTACATGCTTCAGGGTAGTGCAAATAATTGGCGGAAGAGTGAACTGCGGAAGAGTGAACTGTGCAACCCTGTGGTATATACCTGGGAGAAGTTTAGAACTACTTTTTATTTCAAGTACTTCCCAAGAAGCAAATTACGGCAACTTGAGAGACAATTTCTTGATCTAAAGCAAGGCTCAATGTTCGTGGAGGAGTACGAGG
The DNA here is from genome assembly GCA_029204045.2 of Tillandsia leiboldiana. Classification (NCBI taxonomy): domain Eukaryota; kingdom Viridiplantae; phylum Streptophyta; class Magnoliopsida; order Poales; family Bromeliaceae; genus Tillandsia; species Tillandsia leiboldiana. The sequence goes on along the minus strand of CM055062.1, from coordinate 26,110,869 downwards.
CAGAGTCTAACCAGTTATCCATGTCAAGCCCCGGGTGTAAACCAGAACCCGGGCCCGTCTACAGATCCGCCGTGCACACGGAATTTCCCGCGTACACGAAGCGCCAGTAACCTGCTCAGATATAAGAGATACAATAAAAGAACAACAAAAACAGAGCTGAACAAAAACTACTACATCTCATACTGAAGCTGAAAATAAAATACTGTAAAACAATACATCTGTCTCTCCCAGCTCACCAAAAAGATACAACCAGCTGGGTAAAGCCAGACCCAACAGATAAAAGTACAACCGTCTGAGATAAAGGGGATACAAGTCCAGCTAACTCACTGTCGGGCCGACCGTCTATCTACTCTGCTGTCCTCTCTCCTCGATCCGCCGCTGTACGCCCAGCAGCGCCCGCAGAAGACTCTGCAAAACAAAGGAGAAGAAAAGAGAAAAAGAAGAATGGGGGTGAGAACTACTAGTAAACCAGTAGCCTCCCATAGTGGGTAAAACCTCAAACTCCGACGCACCCACTAGGTCTACCAGAGGCAAAAAGGGGAAGAAGAGTGGTAAGCTATAAACAGAACTGCTGAGGAAAAGAAGCTACCACTACTATGCCTCTAAATACAATCCCAATATGGAATAACCGTATGTATGGATCAGTAACTAAAACCGTCCCGCTAACTCAATCTACCCACCAGTAAAAACTGGTACAACCTGCTGCCGCCCTCATCATCGGGCAAGTAAGCCTCGCCGGTGTGATAGCAAAAACTCCTGCTGCCGCCCTCATCATCGGGCAAGTAAGCCGCGCCGATATGATAGCAAAAACTGTCAATAACTGTCTGACCCCCACGCTCCGGAGCGGAACTCGAGGGGAGCTACCCACACGAGGAAAGTAACCATGTCACAAGTATCATAAAAGCAGGATTGGATCACTACAATGCATAAGTGGAACAAATCCCTCTACTAAAGAAACCCCGATCCCCAATCTGATGCATAATGGAACATCTGGTCAATTGCCCAATATTCGCGATTGCCGCAATACCCCACAATCTATAATCATGTCCCACAACCGACATCTGGTCAACCGCCCAATATCCGCGGTTGCCGCTGTCACGCCCCGGCGTGGAAACTGCGACCCGGGCTCGCTAACAAATCCACCGCCCATACGGGAAACCCCGTATAGACGAAGCGACAAACCTGCAAAAGAAAGATACTACACTATACAGATATCACAGCTGAAAAGTAAACTGCTATAAATAAAAAATAAATACAACTCCAAGTCCTCACAAATACATAAGTCTCTCAACTGAAAAAGAAAATGTACAAGTCCGAACCTCACTACAAAGGTCTCTCAAAATAAAACTCTCAAAAAAATAAAAAGGGGGTACATCTACTCTCTCAGGAAGACGACTGGTAGGGATCTATCTCGCGACTCCTTCTCCTCGATCAGCAGGATCAGCAACAAGAGCAGCAGGAACCGGAGTAGAGGTCCCTGGGGAAAAATACACCACGGCGGGTGTGAGAACTACATCCCACAGTAGTTCGCAGTGGGTGCCGCCAACAAGCCCAACGGTCCGCCCACTAAGTCTACTAGAGGAATGAAGTAACAAAAGTAATACTGAAAGGAAAGAGCTGGAAAATAACTCTACAGCTACTATGCCTCTATCTAAATGCTCAAGAAGTGGAACAGATGGAAACATGATGCATCTACTAACTCTCGAATACAGTCACCCAATCTACACTGACTGCCTCCTCGGGTCCAGTCAAACCTGCGCCCAACTACTGCCGCACATCTACAAGAGGACGGGTCTACCGTAGGGTGTCCGTGACTGCCAAAATTGGCCCAGCCAGAGGGCACCTACTGTCGCACATCCGCAAGAGGACGGGTCTACCGTAGGGTGTCCGTGACTGCCAAAACTGGCCCAGCCAGAGGGACTGCGTCGACAAGTCGCGATAGCAAAGTAACAGGCCCAACTCCGGAGTGGCACTCGAGGGGTGCGACCCCACCGAGGAAAGTATCCGCGCATCTCTGTCGAGCTCAAATGTGGCTCATGCAGGCTATAGTCCAAATCCACGATCAACAAGATCGACAATAACCAACATCACATCTCTAACTCACTAGCTGGAAATATCCAACAGCTAGGATTGCCGTCAACCCAACGGCTCCCCAAAACAGAACACCAACCCACAACGACAACACAGACCGACACCATAAGGGTTCGGAAACCCCGATAGGTCGGTGCCTAGAACCCTATCAAACAAGAACAGACTCCAGGCTCCGCCTATCGAAGTTCTCGACTCCCTTACAGTTCGGGAAAAGGACTCCCTCGATAAAACATGCGGAGGAAACCAACCAGGCCCGAAAGTTCCAAAGGACCAACACCTACAACCCTATCAAACAAGAACATGTTCCAGGCACGGTCCCCGTAGCTTTCGTCCCGAAACAGAAACAGAAAAGGACCCTAGAAAGAATAACAGCTCGACATGCAACACACTAGCCGGGTACTCCACAACCGGCAAGAATGAAGGGTCCGAGAACCCCGAAAGACTAGAACCTACAGCCCTATCAAACAAGAACAGGCTCTAGGCCTAGCCCCTCGTTGTTCTCGACCCAGAAAAAAGGCAGCCCTTAGAACCCAGACCACTCGAATCATCTCGAGTGGGTAAGTTTATAGGGAAAGGTGACATTTACGATGCTTGGAAGAAAACATTGGTTGACTAAAATCATGTGTGTGTCCAAAAAGGTTCTGGGTTCAAGGTCCTGCTATCACTGGTAAACTGCTGCCACTAACACAGTGGCGGCAAAGAAATAAAGAACAAAACATCCCGGGATCACCGTTTACCCAAACGGCTCCCGCCACAGATAACAGACTAGCAACAACTACCAGACTCCACTCTGCTCCCAGGCACGAGTGTAACATGCATCCCACACTAAGAAGAATCTCGACCACTCGGCCCACTACCCGGGCGAGTTTAACACTATGTCCAGGAAAAGAATACGAAGTGTGGATGTCTAGAGCATAAATAAACCTAGCCCAAGTGAGGATTTTCTACTAGTCTGGTTACACATGCAACATATGACGGGGGTGCTAGGTCAAGTCCCAAGATAACAATAATTTAACAGATTGTAGGAAGCAGAAGAATCACATGATCGTCAAATAACACTAGGAAAACCAACTCACATTCTAGCATGCTACACAGTACATTCACTACCATGCATGATCCTACATCAATAGAATTACTGCACAGTCCAAAGGTCTTGAAGACGAGGCCACCCACCTGATAAGCTAAACTGTCCAATGTCCAACAGCTGAGAATACCCAGGAACAATTATGTCCAATTCCCTCCAGTTCCAACGGGCTCAGGAAAACTCGCAAACCCTCCTGGGTACAACAAAAGGTCCACAGTTACACTTAATTCCAAAAATATTCCAAGTATACACAATGTGCGGAAACAGTCCCAAAGATGCGACATTTTCACCTGCAGAAAGGACTCCGAAAAATCCGATAAAAATACTTCTGCGATCGTCGCGTCGAGCCCTTCGAAACGAGTACCTGCACGTCTCAATCCGAGTTTCGTACATCAAGATAAAAATCCGACAAAGTGACCCTCTCAAAAGAATCCTGTACAAAATTCTGTAGCACTTAGCTCTGGAAAAAGGGATTTTTCACCTTCGGGGATAACTCAGAAAAATCCAGGAAAATTCTAGGACGTTACTTGCGATGTGTAGATGCAAAACGACTACAGGCACGCCTCCATCCGATGCCTGTGCGCGGAGATATAGCCGAAATACCGAGACGCTGTCCAAACCACACAGCAGAAAAAGGGGTCACAGAAACACCTCGGGAACCGTGCCGAAAACTCGAAACGAGGAGAAGTGATCAACATGGAAAACGAAGCCTTACCTCTCGTGAACGCGCTACAGCGAAAATCGGCTCAAAATTCCATCGGGGTGATCCGGTGTGTCTCGCGGACTGAAGAGCAACGGTAATAGCCAAAAATCCAAGGTGCGTCGATGTGTGCCGCGTCGCAGATAACACCGAAGCCGCAGTCTCCAAAAATCCCGAAAATCCATCGGAGGGTGGAGGGTACAGTGTAGAAGGCTCTTTAGAAGGAGGAGCTCCCGGAAATGCCAAAAACCCGCACCTAAAGGCCCCTGCTGCCTATTTATAGGCAGAAATCCAAGAAGAAACACATAGTTTGGGGTACGTTTCCGGGCGCCCGGAAGAATCGGGCGCAAACAGTAGCGCCCGATCCAGCCGCAGATCAAGAGCCCGGAACGCCCCGGTCGCGCCACGTCATGCCGAACAGGGGACAGCCAAACGCGCCACCAGCCACGCGCCACGTGGTCCACCCTGCTACCGACGCGTGGCGCGCCCACGCGCGGGAAACGCAGTCAACGCCGCCTGCAGCCCCACGTGCGCGCTGCGCCCCGCCGCCTGCGCCCTTTGCACGCACGCGCCCCGAGGCCACCCGCACCGGCTCCGTGGACCGAGCGCACTGCATCGACCAATCCTACGCGGCCACGTGTCCCAAGGTGAACCATTAGGAATACGACACGTGGCACGCCGCCCCCGTGCACCGCGCGCCTGCTCGCGCGCCCGCGTGCCTGCCTGCGCCCGCGCGCAGACCGCGTCCGCTCCGCCGCCTGCCCGAGCCCGTGCCGCCGCGCTCCGCCGCTGCCCGCCGGCCGCCGGAACAGTGCCCAATGCCTCGAAATCCGTGCCAGGCATCCGGGCTCCGAAAAATACAAATGAATAGTCCATTTCCATCGTTTTCGCGCGCTGAATCCAAATCCGCTGTCCGTTTTGCCAAATTCCAACTCCAAAATTTGCCGAAAATTTCCGGAGAAGCAAACTTGATTCGTTTTTCGTGCCGGGTCCAAAACTGGGGTTCGATTTTGCACGCAATCACCTCTAACATACACCATAGGTCTCCAGAAGTCCCCAATCACACTGCAAACTCTCTGCGGAGATCCGGGTCATCACATCCTCCCCCACTAAAAGAAAATTTCGTCCTCGAAACTAAAACGCACCACCCAACTCGACTAAACTACCCGAAGTACGCTAACACCACCATCAAGATCATAAAGGCCCACCATCAGGAACGTCATCAACTACAACTCTCAATTTAGAAAACAGCTGAATATAACGAAAAGTTCAAAAATTTCGAAAGGCAGGTGCCCTCGCCCCAATCAAACAAGAACAGGTTCGGGCACTGTCTCTATTTCTGGAGTAGCCTTTCGAAGTTTTCGTCCCGTTCGTAAGTTTCAGCCTGTAGGCGAGAAAAAGGGAGAGAAGTATTGAAGCCGTTCCTGCTGTGGCAACAAAACAAAAGCTACGATCTAACCAAGACCTCTAAGGACACAACCTCTAATCCTAAACGTCACCTACGCTCTAGGGGTGGCGTCTGGCCAAAACTGCTGAAGCCATCGCTGCGGGAAGGGTGTCACGCCCCGGGTGTAAACCAGAACCCGGGCCCGTCTACAGATCCGCCGCGCACACGGTATTTCCCGCGTACACGAAGTGCAAATAACCTTCGCAGATATAAGAGATAATAATAAAAGAGCAATAAAAACAGAGCTGAACTAAAACTAATACATCTCAGACTGAGGCTGAAAATAAAATACAATACATCTGTAAAAATGATACATCTGTCTCTCCCAGCTCACTAAAATAAATACAACCTGCTGGCAAAAGCCAGTCCCAAAGTAAAAGTACAACCGTCTGAGGAAACATGGGTACACCAACAGTCCAGCTAACTCGCTCATCCTGCCTCGAGATCTATCTACTCAGCCGTCCTCTCTCCTCGACCCGCCGCTGAAAGCCCAGCAGCACCCGCAGAAGACACTACAAAACAAGGGAGAAGAAAAAGAGGAAAGAAGAATGGGGGTGAGAACTACTAGTAAACCAGTAGCCTCCCCTAGTGGGTAAAACCTCAAACTCTGACACACCCACTAGGTCTACCAGAGGTAAAAAGGAAAGAAGTGCGGTAAGCAATAATGACTGCTGAAGAAAAAAAACTACCACTACTATGCCTCTAAAATACAATCCTAGACTGGAATAACCGTATGCAACAGTAACCAACCGTCCCAGATGGACCCAATCTGTACCGCCCTCATCATCGGGCAAGTAAGCCGCGCCGATGTGATAGCAAAACTCCTGCTGCCGCCCTCATCATCGGGCAAATAAGCCGCGCCGATGTGATAGCAAAACTGTCAATAACTGTCTGACCCCGGCCTCCGGAGGGAAACTCGAGGGGAGCGACCCACACGAGGAAAGCATCACCGGGCAATAACCGCGCCGGTGTGATAAGTATCAAAAGCAGGACTGGATCACAACTATAAAGCCCCAGTGGAACACACCCCTCCACTAAAGAATACTGATCCCCAATCTGATGCACAAATGAACATCCGGTCAATCGCCCAAAATCCGCGATCACCGCAATACCTCACAATCCACAACCAGGTCTCACAACAGACCTCCGGTCAACCGCCCAATATCCGCGGTCGCCGGAATAACCCACAATCACAATCATGTCCCACATCCGACATCCGGTCAACCGCCTACTGTCCGCGGTAGCCGCTATAATCCCCCAATCCAAAATCGGGTAAAATGATATGTATCCGGTCAACCGCCTACTATCCGCGGTAGCCGCTATAATCCCCTCAATCCAAAATCGGGTAAAATAATATGTATCCGGTCAACCGCCTACTATCCGCGGTAGCCGCAACTCTACCGACCACATCAAGTCCAACCCCTGACCTCCGGTCAACCGCCCAAAATCCGCGGTTGCCACAAAGCCCTCTAGTCCATAATCATGCCCTATCACCGATGTCCTATAACCGACATCCGGTCAACTGCCCAATATCCGCGGTCGCCGCCAAAACCCATAATCCACAATCCAGGCCCCGGCTACACTAACCCAAACCCATGCTCAAACCCGAGCAAGATGAACCACCTGACTAACGAAAAGGAGAAAAGAAGCAAACATGGTTTCTCCTAAGTCAAGTTCCAACATGATAGTGTAGCGATAAGAAATGACCTATCTAGATGTCCATACAAACATGCAAGTGTTATCAAGGAAGATAAATTAAGCCACTGGTTATTATCCCAATCCACCTATGCATGTCATAAAAATCCACAAGTAGTACCACTAACAGGATAAATCATATAGTCCCAATTAAATATTCAATTCCACATGCAAGGTTAAACGCTATCATAGCAACCCTATCCCCACACAGGCATGCATAATTCCAACCCCGATCATGATTAATCAAAATGTCCAATATAGGGATCACTCTAATATTCCGAGTGGGTAAGTCAGAAAAGAGGGATATAGCAACCACCCACCTCGATCGCTAAATCCAAGTCCAAATAGTGCTCTCGCCCAAACAGATAAACCGCCGCGATCACTGTACAAAATATCCCCAACATACACACAAATAAACACACAAGTACCCAAATACATGTTGTCCCAGAATTCAGTCCCAAAGATGCTCTGTTTTTACCTGCAAGATGGAGACCAAAAATTCCCGAAAAATCGCCGCTGCGATCCTCGCGTCGAGCCGATCGAAACGAGTACTCGCACGCCCAAATCCGATACCTGTAGGCCGAGTTACAAAATCAACAAGATAACCATCCCGAAATTCCCAAGAACAAAATCTGTACAACTCCGCCCAGAAAAAGTGGGATTTTCACCTTCGGGCCTACCTCCAAAAATTCCGGAAAAATTTCAGGACATTCCTTGCGATGTGTAGATGCAAAATGACTATTGGCACGTCTCAATCCGATGCCTGAGCACAAAGTTATCGCCGAAACACTGTGGCGTTGTCCAAAACTCCGCCCAAGAAAATGGGTCAAAAGAAAGCTCGGAAAACTCCAAGATAAACTCGAAATGAGGGGAAGCTCAAATCACGAAGATCGTAGCCCTACCTGTCGTGAATCCAACGGCGCAAGAATCGACGAAAACGGTGGTCGGAGTAAGCCGGGGGAGTCCTCGCACCCAAAACGCGACGAAGGAGAACATAAATGAACGAGCGTCGCGCCGCGCCGTAAAAATGAAAACCTCGGGATGCGTGCCGCGGAAAAATCCGGGAATCTACAGACGGAATCAGCTCTGGGAAAGGAGGAATTCTTGTGAAGGTCGCACTGTGAGAAGATGAGCAGGAAAAGAGCTCTCTGCAGTTGTTCTCGGCCTATAAATAGGCTGGGAAAACAAATCCCAAAATACATATTGAGTCCCTGGATTCGGGCGCCCACACGGGATTCGGGCGCCCGAATCCGCTGCGAAGCTCCCAACACGGAACGCCCGAAACACCCTGGTGACGCCACGTCACCACAAAACAGCAAACAGCCAGGACAGCCAATCGCCTTGCGCCACGTGGCCCGAGCGGCTGCCGACGCGTGGCGCGCACCCGGTCAGCGCGCGCCAGCCGCGCCCACGTGCGCGCCTGCGCGCGCCGCCTGCGCCCCTGCGCGCGCCGCCTGCGCCCCATGCCAGGCACGCTGCCCGAGGCACCCCCGCCTGCTCCGTGGACCTAGTCCATGCACCGGCCAACCGCCTGCTGCCACGCGTCCCATGGTAGACCAATGAGAAACCGCCACGTGGTGCACTCCCCCGCTGCACCGCGCGCCTGCCCCCGCGCCTCCGCGCTGCCCGCGATGCTGCTCCGCCGCTGCCCGCCGCCGCCACCGCTGCCCGCCGGCCGTCGGAACAGTACCCAAGCCTCGAAATCCGTGTTTTCACGTCCGGGCTCCGAAAAATACCAATAAATAGTCCATTTTTACCGTTTTCGCGCGCTGAGTACAAATCCGGTGTCCGATTTGCCAAATTCTAATTTCAAAATTTGTCGAATGCATCCAGACAAGTGTTTTTAACCTAAATTTTGCACCGAGTCCATTTTTGATATCCGTTTCGCGCGAAACCACTTCTAAACATCCGACAGGGTCAATCGATTACCCAAGTGATCCATTCTAATCCCTGAGTCCAACACTTGTGTCCAATTGTGCACAAACACCTCCAATACACAGTACAGGCCCCCAGAAGCTGCCAAACACACTGCAGAAGCTCTGCTGATCCAACAGTAATCCTCTTGCGGAAATTCGGATCCTCACAAAGGGTACCTCGGCAACCAGTGAAATGAACTCCTCCTGTCCAACTCGCTGAAGGGTGGCTGCTCTCATTCCATAATCAGTCGTTGCACGACACCGCACCAACCGGTCCAATCCATGTGTTCACTCAAAGTCTTGGAGCTGTCCCTGAACCGTCACACCTGCCGGTATAATTCCAAGTCTCCTCTGCACTGGACACGATCCACAAGGCTCCCCCACATGCACAACACCAATAGGAACCTGTACCTCTAGTGCACATGGTAACAACTCTACCTCTAGTCCAGGCAGGAAAGCAAAATGCTCTGACTCAGACTGCTGTAAAGGAGTCATGCCTGCGATAACTCGATCCACTCCCGTGGCGCCCTCCAACCGGTGGCACAGACTCATCCGCTCGATGTAAGTGGTCGTCGCCAAAAGAACCTGAAACTGCTCCTCAACAAAAAGGGGTCTCAAGGAGTCGCTCCATCGCTGTGATCCAAGACTCTGCCTCCAACGGCTCCAAGCTCCATCCTGCAGATCCGGGTGGATCAGACTGCCGGGACTGGCTCCATCGATCAATGATGTCCCAAAGCTCATCTACTATCCGCTATCCACCCTACCTCGGTGCCTCGGCACTACTCGTCGGCACGGAGGGGGCTGCTCGCTCAATCGGTGCCACCGGTACAACTGGAGATGCCACTGCATTGGAAGAATATGCTGGAGGACACTCAGGCGGTGCTACAACTAGTTGTGCTCTCTGCTCCGACAGGCGCATCAAACGTTCCATGGCCTCCTCCTGGCGTCGGACAGCCTCCGACATCTGTGCCATATAGGCCCGTGACTCCCGGGTCTCGCTCTGCTCTGATAGCTCTGCCTCCCGCTGCTCGAGTTCCTAATCTGATGCGGGATGTGCCCTCTTCGCTGCACGACGTCTCAGGGGCATCGTAGTCCACTGCACAATAACAAACATCAGGACACAACAACCAATCGACCCAATCCAGCGAGAGTCTAAGACATGCCATCCATTCCATAGCATTTTGTTGTTTGCAGCCAACATAATCGCTTAGGAGAATAACATGCCAATCACTCATCCCGTCTCTTGGGAGAGGTATAAAACTCAATCAGGACTCTCGCTAGAAGTCACGACTCTCACGTAGTCATCCTAATGTCCAACCACAAGCCTAGGGTTTCTAAGTTCACCATGACCTACAACCTAGGCTCTGATACCACTCCAATCTGTCACGCCCCGGCATCGAAACTGCGACCCGGGCTCGCTAACAGATCCGCCGCCCATACGGGAAGTGTCACGCCCCGGGGTCGAAACTGCGACCCGGGCTCGCCAACAGATCCGCCATCTGTACGGAAACTGCCGTACAGACGAAGCGTCTACCCTGCAAGTCGGATCTATAGCTAACATGTATCAGAGCTGAAAACCAAACCACAATATATAGCTACAGAAATTCACTGAACATCTGATATAAATAAAACCATCCTCAATACAACATCTCTCAACTGTCAAATAAATATAAAAGCCTCACCAATCTCTCAGACTGTCCAGTACAAAAGTAGAAACATAAAATACAGGGTACATCTACCTCTGACTCTCAAAACTGGTAAGGAACTACTCGGCCACGTCCTCACCTCGATCAGCTGTCTCCGCGCGAACCAAGCCGGAACAGCTACCTCAGGAACCTGTCACCGCAGCGGGTGTGAGATCTACTGCAGAAGGTAGATCCCAGTGGGTACCGTCACCAATATCCACGGTATGCCCACTAAGTCTACTGGAGGCACAAAAGATAGGTATGCAGATAGATAGGTATATAAATGAAAGCAGGAAATGAGCTACAACTATATGCCATAACCACATGCTCAAGGAAACCTCTACTATGATCCTGCTATGCATACGCCCTCACTGCTAAATGCCTCAAGTATCATGCTCAAAGGAAAACTCATCTAAGACTAAGAGCAAGCTATGCACCACTCGCACACGAGGTGCTCTCAAAACCCAAATCTCAATGACTGGCCCAAAACTGGCTCAGTCAAGCCCGCGCCTGTCATCTAGGAACGCTCCTGCCCACTCCACATGGTGCGTCCTACTAACTACTATGAACGCACCTGCCCACTTCTCGTGGGGCGTCCTGAACTGACTACTAGGAACACACCTGCCCATCCCCGTGGGGCGTCCTACTGACTACTAGGAACGCTCCTGCCCACCCCCGTGGGGCGTCCTAGTCTGTCTATCTCAATCATCATCACGCATCCGGAGCGTACTCGAGGGGAGCGATCCCCACCGAGCTCTAGTATCTAGTCAGTCTCAACTGTCTCATAATAGCACATGCAGGCTATGATCCACGATCAACCAGATCGGATACCAAAAATCTAGATAGCACAACACAGTCGGGAACCCTCCATGACTGGATCAGGGAATGCCAAACCCTCTCATAGCTATGTCGGAGAACCCTCCACGACTCAATCTGATAATGCACGAACCACGATCTAGAGTAACCCAATCAGGGAATAAATCCTCAATCTCTCACACGGGAGGCCTGGTGTAGAGTACCGGAGCTTCGGGCAGTGTGCCGACTCCACGTGGCAGCCTGGTATTGTGGAAATACCTTTAGCAGTTTCTGTTTGTATTTACAGAGAGGTTCGGGTGGTCCCGGAGCGACGCGGAAGTATTCTTGTAGAAAAGTGAGTTGGCGTCGGATTGAGAGCTTGCGGGTCAAGCATTGGTTTCATGGATGGGTTTGTTGTGAGTTGATCCCTTGGGACATGTGTATTATGATTTTACAGAGGTGTTCGGTTGGTTTCGGGGTGATGCGGAGGTCCCGGGGCGAGGAAGTGAGTTATCGGCGCGATTCGGGAAGGTTCTGGCAGGATTCTGGAGGTTCTGGGTGGCTGGGTTCCGGAACCAAGCAGTTGGTTCCGGAACTGGCCCCTTGGTTCCGGAACCAGCTGCCTGGTACCGGAACCAGAGGTGGTGTTCCGGTACCCAAATGCTGGTACCCGAACACAGACTCTGGAAATGCCCGAGAAGAGCTCGGATTGGTGCACAGTACTTGGAGGTATGGGCTTCTTCTGTTCCAACCACTCCCGTCATGTTTTATACCCAGACTCTTGCTCCCTCTCCACCCTTCATTCCTTATCATCTCCTCCTCCCTTTCTTGCTGCCAGAGAAGAAGAAGAAGAGGAAGTAGTAGAAGGAGAAGCAGGCTCGTGCATTGTGGGAGTTGACCGAGTCAACGTGCGCTCGCGAGGAGCAATTGAGGTAAATTAATTGTTGGAGATTGTGGATTTGGATTCGATAGTTCTCCTCTTGGGTTTTATTGATGGAATTGATTGGGATTTTGAGTTAATTTCCATCCTTTCTCTCCCTCTCTCCCTGTGCTCTCGGGTGCAAGCAGGGAGGTTACTGCGCAAATCCGAGGATTTGTCTGCTTCTTGCGCACGTGTGGGGGACCCTCTTGAGCTGAGCAGAGGCATGCTGAGACCTTGGGGAGTGTGATAGAGGATTGATCGGAGCTTCGTGGATTTCTTCCGAGACGCGCGACGGCGCGCGTGCGCGCGAGAGGCACAGTGCAGTTTTTCGTCTGTTTTCGCCCGTTTCTTCTCCGATTTCGGCGCGGCCTTCGGAAAGCATTTGAGGTGGGTTGGAATTTCTTCAAGATGTATGGAATGCCCGTTAAAGCTATTGAATGCATGTTGATCATGTTTAGCTTAATTATTTGCATAGCTGGTAAATCTGATAGTTGCCTAGAAAATTGTAGGAATATAATTGCAAGCCCCAGATATTTTTAGCATGATCTAGAAGTGATTGGACACTAGACTGCATGTTTAGTTGGCTTTATATTGGCATCTGAACCGTTTTAAAAATCGTCGGAACTGTTTTAAGGAAAACTGGGTTTTGAAAATAGTTTTAAAACATTGAGATCTTCCCGAGGGGTTGAGTAGGTTCAGGATGCATGTGTTCTCGTGCCAGAGGGCCGAGTGGATTTTTAGAGCATTATGAGATGACTTTCTAGTGTCATGAGAGAGTTTTGAGATACTTGAATTCGCGGGGTATTGAGGATGTATTCCCTAATTGGGTTACTCTAGATCATGGGTTGTGCTCTGATTTAGTGGTGGAGATGGTTCTCCCACTTAGCCGTGAGAGTTTTGGGGGCTCTGGCAGATCGAGTCGTGGAGGTTTCCCGACTCAGCCACGGGTTGTGCATTATCAGATTGAGTCGTTGAGGGTTCTCCGACATAGCTGTGAGAGTGTTTGGGCTTTTCCTGTTCGAGTCGTGGAGTCTTTCTCCGACTGAGTATGCTTGTTGAGCATTGAGTTCCGATCTGTTTGATCGTGTGTTATAGCCTTGAGTCGTTGAGGGTTCTCCGACATAGCTGTGTGAGTGTTTGGGCTTTTTCTGTTCGAGTCGTGGAGTCTTTCTCCGACTGAGTTATGCTAGTTGAGCATTGAGTTTCGATCTGTTTGATCGTGGATTATAGCCTGCTGAGCCTGGCATTCTATGCCAGTTATGAGATACTTGAGATACTTGAGTTCGGTGGGGTCGCTCCCCTCGAGCTACGCCCCGGGTGCGATGATGATACCGAGCCTGACGAGGCTGCGATGTGATTACTGAGATGGTCCTAGAGGGACACCCTACGTAAGTCCGTTCCTCCGGGATGTGCGGCAGTGGATGCCTACGTAAGTCCGTTCCTACGGGATGCGCGGCAGTAGATGAGCGCAGGCTTGATTGACTGGTCCAAAGAGGGACAGTCATTGGGATTGGGTGATATGTGTGAGTGAGTTTCATAGCATGTTCATAGATGAGTTTTCCTTTGAGCATGATACTTGAGGCATGTTAGCAGTAGCGAGTGTATGCACATCTTCATCATTGTAGAGTTTCTTGAGCATGATGATTGAGACATGATAGCTATAGTTTCTTTCAGCTTTTATCTATCTATCTATCTGCATACCTATCTGTTGTGCCTCCAGTAGACTTAGTGGGCATACCGTGGATATTGAGACGGTACCCACTGGGAACTACCTTTGCAGTAGTTCTCACACCCGCTGCGGTGACAGGTTCCTGTGGTAGCTGTTCCGGCTAGGTTCGCGCGGAGGCGGCTGATCGAGGTGAGGACGTGGCTGAGTAGTTCCTTACCAGTTTTGAGAGTCAGAGGTAGATGCACCCTGTATTTTATATTTCCACTTTTGTACTGGACAGTCTGAGTGATTTTGAGACTGTGTATATTGAGGATTTGTGTATTAGTGGAGATTACTTTATATCAGATGTTCAGTGGATTTCTGTAGCTACTGGTTCTTTTTTCAGCTCTGATACATTATAGCTATAGATCTGACTTGTAGGGTAGACGCTTCGTCTGTACGGCAGTTTCCGTACAGATGGCGGATCTGTTGACGAGCCCGGGTCGCAGTTTCGACCCCGGGGCGTGACAGATTAGGGTGGTATCAGAGCCTAGGAATATAGGTCGTTGAGGACTTAGTGACCCTAGGCTATTGGTTGGACAGTAGGATGACTGTCGTGAGAGACGTGATTTTAGCGAGAGTCCTGATTGAGTTTGTACCTCCCCCGAGGGATTGGGGCGAGTGATTTTACATGTTTATTCTCTAAAGTGATTATGTTGGCTGCAGACAACATAATACTTTAGAACGGTTAACATGTTATAGACTTTCGCTTGATTGGGTCGAGAGTGTTTGTGGTTTGGTTGGCCGTGGCTGTTCTTCTTGTTGGCCCTGTGATGCCGTGCAGCGGCGAGGGCATGTTTGACCTTGGATGAGGAGCCCGAACAGCGGGGGGCTGAATGGACAGAGCAGAGCGAGGTCTGCGAGTTACGGGCCCAGGTAGCTCAGTTGTTTAGGCGACGCGGCGCCAGGAAGAGAACACGGAGCGCGTGATGCGCATGTTGAGCAGAGAGTATCGTTTGAGGTATCGCCAGTAGTACCTCCAGCCACGACATCGTCGACTTCGGCTCCGTTTGCACTGTGAGTTGTGCAGAAGCAGCGAGAGATTGCTGATTGATAGTTGTGCATCCGCCAGTTCCATCCCCTACAGATTTCAGGGCAGAGTTGGAGCCTCGAGAGGCCGAGAACTGGATTGTCGCTTTGGAAAGTGTTTGAGGACTTGTTATCCAGGACAAGCATCGGGTGCACTTGGTTATGCACTTTGGATAAGGACGCCGAGAGTTGGTGGCGTCGAGTTGTCCTATTGAACCACCGGGAGAGCAGTCGAGGACTTGGAGCGAGTTTCTTCGACGGTTGAGCAGTGTGCCCCATGTTGCCAGGATGAGGCCCAGATAGTTGACTATGTTTGAGAGGGGATTGCTTCGAGATGTTTATCATTTTGGGTATTCTCGGCGAGCAACTTTAGCTGCACCGATCGTGCATGCCCGATGGATTGACCGAGGATCTGCGATCACATCCAAGAGGGACGGAGAGCGAGGGACTAGCTCCAGAGAGAGATGTCCAGTATCGCCTGATTTTGGGATAGTCGAGTGGATCGAGGTTGCCATGATTTCAGTCACAGGATCATGAGTCTCAGAGGAGACAGAGACTAAGAGGTTCTCGACAGTCGAGGCACCAACAGCAGTATTCATATGATTGTGTCTTTCGTGGTGAGCCGCATTCATCGCCATAGAGTGACTTTAGGGAAAGGGCGATGCTTTTCTTGTGGATAGTCAGGGCATTTTCAGGCAGAGTGTCCCAGCGTGGTGCTCTTGGATTGCCGCTCGCGACGGCACCCCATTACTCCTACAGGAGATAGAGGTTCATCCGACTTACCGGTAGGCTGATTGAGCCGAGATGCCGAGGCAGATTGAGCGATGGCCACCATCATCTAGTGGATGAAATGGTGTAGTTGGTTGGAGGACGCCAGGATAGTGGAGCGCGTCTTACCAGGTGTGGTTTTCTTATGGTCATCGGAGTTAGAGCATGTTGATGCCAACACCGCTGGTGTGTGCTTTACTAGAGCAAAGATAGCTGCGTGTGGGCCGGAGGTGGGACTGTTGGCTTGTGCACGTGAGGATCAGGTTCCAGATCACGTATAGCGCATGGATGAGTGTTGCCAGTCCTGCCAGTGCAGATAATACCTTGGATTTGATCCTAGAGTTGTTAGTCCTACATCAGCTCCGAGATGTTGATATAAGGTTGGATAGGGATTGGTTATCCCAATGTTGTGCTATCTTGGATTGTCGAGAGTGGACAATGACCCTCCGTGGACCTGGCCAGGAGGAGTGTGGTTATAGAGGATGCTAGAGCACGGCAGAGGTTGAGTCGTGGTCGTGTCGCTTTGCTAGCGACGGTAGAAAAGGTGCCTACTGCAGCACCGGGACTAAAGGAATATCTTTATCGCCCGTGTGATCCCGGACAGGAGTTTACCTGGTCTGATGTTGATGCCGCCGTTTAGTGAGACTGAGATCGAGATAGTGATCGACGTGGTTTGGAAACCGCGCCGACTTCGGCAGCATCTCTTGGAGTATCACTCGTGAGCCAGTGAGAGAGCTGTTAGCGCAGCTGCGGATCCGAGGGATCGAGAGGTCTGGGTGACCCCATGCCACGTCGTGAGGATACGACAGTGAGGATCCGAGAGATTGGTATTTTGGATGTGTTACCACACCGTTGATACACGGTGGTGATGCCACGCCGTTGATACACGGTGGTGATGCCACGCCATTGATACACGGTGGTGATGCCATGCCGTTGGTATACGGCAGTGATGCCACGTTGTGAGTGCACAACGGTGAGAATGCTGTGACGATTCGAGCACAGTTAGATTTGGGTCGTGTTGGGTTGATGCCTTGCGGGACATTGAAGGCTTTGTGGAACCCTACAGCTGAGGGCTGTGCCAGATAGAGTCTGAACCCGATAGAGACATTTTGAGCTTACAGTGAGGTCAAGCGGATTGACTAAGGCCCTGCAGCCTTTTGGATTTGAGGACTTGTGTGTTCCGGCGGTACTTGGACCGGGCAGTAGAACCAGTGTGAGTTTGAGCTCTACAGTGAGTTGCCGTGCTAGTAGTTGAGTCCGCGAATTATTGGCACATTCGAGGAGTTAGAGCGCATTGGATCAGTTGCTCATCGAGTTGCGCTACCGCCATGATTTGGCAAGTACCCACGAGGACGTTGGTGTATCCGTCCTGAGGGAAGCATGGATTTGGACCCCTTGCATGATTTGGACTTCGTTTCTTTGGAGTCGGGCGAGGACTTGGGCTATCAGGAGCGACCGGTGCGAATTCTTGCTCGAGAGACGAGAGAATTACGCAACCGGATCTTACCTTTGGTAAAGGTCTTATGGAGTCATCATGAGGAGCGAGAGGCCACATGAGAGCCTGAGGATGAGCTGAGAGTTTCATATCCCCACTTATTTGAGTCACCCCCCCTGAGTTCTGGAGTTTTGAGGTTTCGAGGACGAAACCGTTAAAAGGAGGGGAGAGTGTAGAGTACCGGAGCTTCGGGCAGTGTGCCGACTCCACGTGGCAGCCTGGTATTGTGGAAATACCTTTAGCAGTTTCTGTTTGTATTTACAGAGAGGTTCGGGTGGTCCCGGAGCGACGCGGAAGTATTCTTGTAGAAAAGTGAGTTGGCGTCGGATTGAGAGCTTGCGGGTCAAGCATTGGTTTCATGGATGGGTTTGTTGTGAGTTGATCCCTTGGGACATGTGTATTATGATTTTACAGAGGTGTTCGGTTGGTTTCGGGGTGATGCGGAGGTCCCGGGGCGAGGAAGTGAGTTATCGGCGCGATTCGGGAAGGTTCTGGCAGGATTCTGGAGGTTCTGGGTGGCTGGGTTCCGGAACCAAGCAGTTGGTTCCGGAACTGGCCCCTTGGTTCCGGAACCAGCTGCCTGGTACCGGAACCAGAGGTGGTGTTCCGGTACCCAAATGCTGGTACCCGAACACAGACTCTGGAAATGCCCGAGAAGAGCTCGGATTGGTGCACAGTACTTGGAGGTATGGGCTTCTTCTGTTCCAACCACTCCCGTCATGTTTTATACCCAGACTCTTGCTCCCTCTCCACCCTTCATTCCTTATCATCTCCTTCTCCCTTTCTTGCTGCCAGAGAAGAAGAAGAAGAGGAAGTAGTAGAAGGAGAAGCAGGCTCGTGCATTGTGGGAGTTGACCGAGTCAACGTGCGCTCGCGAGGAGCAATTGAGGTAAATTAATTGTTGGAGATTGTGGATTTGGATTCGATAGTTCTCCTCTTGGGTTTTATTGATGGAATTGATTGGGATTTTGAGTTAATTTCCATCCTTTCTCTCCCTCTCTCCCTGTGCTCTCGGGTGCAAGCAGGGAGGTTACTGCGCAAATCCGAGGATTTGTCTGCTTCTTGCGCACGTGTGGGGGACCCTCTTGAGCTGAGCAGAGGCATGCTGAGACCTTGGGGAGTGTGATAGAGGATTGATCGGAGCTTCGTGGATTTCTTCCGAGACGCGCGACGGCGCGCGTGCGCGCGAGAGGCACAGTGCAGTTTTTCGTCTGTTTTCGCCCGTTTCTTCTCCGATTTCGGCGCGGCCTTCGGAAAGCATTTGAGGTGGGTTGGAATTTCTTCAAGATGTATGGAATGCCCGTTAAAGCTATTGAATGCATGTTGATCATGTTTAGCTTAATTATTTGCATAGCTGGTAAATCTGATAGTTGCCTAGAAAATTGTAGGAATATAATTGCAAGCCCCAGATATTTTTAGCATGATCTAGAAGTGATTGGACACTAGACTGCATGTTTAGTTGGCTTTATATTGGCATCTGAACCGTTTTAAAAATCGTCGGAACTGTTTTAAGGAAAACTGGGTTTTGAAAATAGTTTTAAAACATTGAGATCTTCCCGAGGGGTTGAGTAGGTTCAGGATGCATGTGTTCTCGTGCCAGAGGGCCGAGTGGATTTTTAGAGCATTATGAGATGACTTTCTAGTGTCATGAGAGAGTTTTGAGATACTTGAGTTCGCGGGGTATTGAGGATGTATTCCCTAATTGGGTTACTCTAGATCATGGGTTGTGCTCTGATTTAGTGGTGGAGATGGTTCTCCCACTTAGCCGTGAGAGTTTTGGGGGCTCTGGCAGATCGAGTCGTGGAGGTTTCCCGACTCAGCCACGGGTTGTGCATTATCAGATTGAGTCGTTGAGGGTTCTCCGACATAGCTGTGAGAGTGTTTGGGCTTTTCCTGTTCGAGTCGTGGAGTCTTTCTCCGACTGAGTATGCTTGTTGAGCATTGAGTTCCGATCTGTTTGATCGTGTGTTATAGCCTTGAGTCGTTGAGGGTTCTCCGACATAGCTGTGTGAGTGTTTGGGCTTTTTCTGTTCGAGTCGTGGAGTCTTTCTCCGACTGAGTTATGCTAGTTGAGCATTGAGTTTCGATCTGTTTGATCGTGGATTATAGCCTGCTGAGCCTGGCATTCTATGCCAGTTATGAGATACTTGAGATACTTGAGTTCGGTGGGGTCGCTCCCCTCGAGCTACGCCCCGGGTGCGATGATGATACCGAGCCTGACGAGGCTGCGATGTGATTACTGAGATGGTCCTAGAGGGACACCCTACGTAAGTCCGTTCCTCCGGGATGTGCGGCAGTGGATGCCTACGTAAGTCCGTTCCTACGGGATGCGCGGCAGTAGATGAGCGCAGGCTTGATTGACTGGTCCAAAGAGGGACAGTCATTGGGATTGGGTGATATGTGTGAGTGAGTTTCATAGCATGTTCATAGATGAGTTTTCCTTTGAGCATGATACTTGAGGCATGTTAGCAGTAGCGAGTGTATGCACATCTTCATCATTGTAGAGTTTCTTGAGCATGATGATTGAGACATGATAGCTATAGTTTCTTTCAGCTTTTATCTATCTATCTATCTGCATACCTATCTGTTGTGCCTCCAGTAGACTTAGTGGGCATACCGTGGATATTGAGACGGTACCCACTGGGAACTACCTTTGCAGTAGTTCTCACACCCGCTGCGGTGACAGGTTCCTGTGGTAGCTGTTCCGGCTAGGTTCGCGCGGAGGCGGCTGATCGAGGTGAGGACGTGGCTGAGTAGTTCCTTACCAGTTTTGAGAGTCAGAGGTAGATGCACCCTGTATTTTATATTTCCACTTTTGTACTGGACAGTCTGAGTGATTTTGAGACTGTATATTGAGGATTTGTGTATTAGTGGAGATTACTTTATATCAGATGTTCAGTGGATTTCTGTAGCTACTGGTTCTTTTTTCAGCTCTGATACATTATAGCTATAGATCTGACTTGTAGGGTAGACGCTTCGTCTGTACGGCAGTTTCCGTACAGATGGCGGATCTGTTGACGAGCCCGGGTCGCAGTTTCGACCCCGGGGCGTGACACCTGGAAATTCTGAACGACTGCCACCTACAACCCTATCAAACAAGAACAGGCTGCAGGCATAGCCGCCCATAGCTTCCGCCCCCGAACTGGAACAATGCTAAAACCCTCATGACACTAGAACTCATCCCACAATGCTCTAAAATCCACTCGGCCCCGCGGCACGAGTACACATGCATCTCGAACTACCCGGACCATTCGTAATACTCTAAATAATTAAAAACCCCTTTAAAATCTGAGTTTCACTTAAAACCGTTTATAAAAATATTATGAAGGTCTAGATAGATCCCGACTCTCAAGGAAATATACAGTCTAGTGTCAAAGCCTCTCTAGATCATGCTAAAATAACCGGGGCTCATAAATGTCTTTCTATGATTTTCTAGGCAACTATCAGATTTACCAGCTATATAAATAATAAGCTAAACATGATCAACATGCATACAATAGCTTTAGAAGGCATTCCATACATCTTGAAGAAATTCCAACCCACCTCAAATGCATTCCGCAGGCAATCGCTGAAGTCGGTGAAGCGCCGCACCGCTCACTGTCGGAATTCTGCTGGAACGCCCAAAACTGCACCGCACGCGCGCGCACTGTCGCGATACTCGAAAAATAATCTCGGAAGCTCGATCAATCCTCTCGAGTCCTCTAAAACAAACCGCGCGCACACCGACCCTCTCCACAGCCGGCCCACCACGTACGTGCGCCGGATGCGCGCACCCTCGGCCCGCACAACACGGTCCACAAGCTCACAGCACAAGTGCAAAGATGGAAGAATAATCCAAATAAGCTCAAAGCCTTATCAAAAATCCATCTAAGAATCCAAAAACCCAACTACAAAAATCTGCCGGCTTACCTCATCACGTGCGGCCGACGCGCGCGCGACTCCGTCCGACTCCAAGCAGCAAGAAAACCACAGCACACTCTTCATCCATTTCTTCTTCTTCTTCTTCATCTTTTTCCTTTCCTTGCTTTCTTTCTTTTTCTTTCTCTCTTTCTTTCCCTCTGTCGTGGAGAAGAAGAAGGGCAGGAGGCTCATAAATAGGAGGTGTAAAAATCTTGGGAGGTGAAATTACCAAAAAGCCCTCCGTAAAAATCCAACTCCAGCTCGAATCAGCTTCCTGGACATTGAGTACCGGTACCTCCACTCGCGTTCCGGTACTCCAGCTAAAATCCTCATTGGGTTCCGGTATTAAACACCCGGTTCCGGAACCCAACCCTCAGTTCCAGAACACAATACCCAGTTCCGGAACATCAAGCATCCCAGGCTGATTCGCAAGCTGAAGCTTCCAATATCGACGCCGCCAACTTACCTTTAGCCCCGGAAGCTTCCACATCACTCTGAAATCTCCCGCACTCCACTGTAAACACAAGGTACACATGACCAAAGCTTTTCCCACTCAGAAAGCTTAACCATGGAGTCGGTGTGCTCAATCCGGAAAACCGGCATTCCCACAACAAAATCCTTTATTCATTTCTTTACTTGCCAAGTCCAACTCACTTTTCACCTTCGGGGCCTCCTCACCAAACCGAAACTTCCCGAGCTCCGCGGTAACCTGAAAATACACGTGTTCCAATACCCTGTGCACCACCGCGGAATCAGTTCTCTATCCAATCCAGTATTCTACAAGTACTGTACAAGTACACAATGCCCCGAAGTCACAGATTCAAACAGGGTTTCCAAGTCCGACGCTGCTTACACACTTTTCTTCCGAAAGGATTCCGCGTCGATCCGGAACAATCGGAACTCATCTGTAAACCCAAATGGAGCACGCCCAAGGTGATTCCTCCGCACCACGCCATCTTGCGAGGTCGGTGCACTCAACAAAGTTCCCGTACTCTACAGGAAGCCCCGTATAGACGAAGCGACAAACCTGCAAAAGAAAGATACTACACTATACAGATATCAGAGCTGAAAAGTAAACTGCTATAAATAAAAAATAAATACAACTCCAAGTCCTCACAAATACATAAGTCTCTCAACTGAAAAAGAAAATGTACAAGTCCGAACCTCACTACAAAGGTCTCTCAAAATAAAACTCTCAAAAAAATAAAAAGGGGGTACATCTACTCTCTCAGGAAGACGACTGGTAGGGATCTATCTTGCGACTCCCTCACCTCGATCAGCAGGATCAGCAACAAGAGCAGCAGGAACCGGAGTAGAGGTCCCTGGGGAAAACTACACCACGGCGGGTGTGAGAACTACATCCCACAGTAGTTCTCAGTGGGTGCCGCCAACAAGCCCAACGGTCCGCCCACTAAGTCTACTAGAGGCATGAAGTAACAAATGTAATACTGAAAGGAAAGAGCTGGAAAATAACTCTACAGCTACTATGCCTCTATCTAAATGCTCAACAAGTGGAACATATGGAAACATGATGCATCTACTAACTCTCGAATACAGTCACCCAATCTACACTGACTGCCTCCTCGGGTCCAGTCAAACCTGCGCCCACCTACTGCCGCACATCCACAGGAGGACGGGTCTACCGTAGGGTGTCCGTGACTGCCAAAACTGGCCCAGCCAGAGGGCACCTATTGCCGCACATCCGCAAGAGGACGGGTCTACCGTAGGGTGTCCGTGACTGCCAAAACTGGCCCAGCCAGAGTGACTGCGTCGACAAGTCGCGATAGCAAAGTAACAGGCCCAACTCCGGAGTGGCACTCGAGGGGTGCGACCCCACCGAGGAAAGTATCCGCGCATCTCTGTCGAGCTCAAATGTGGCTCATGCAGGCTATAGTCCAAATCCACGATCAACAAGATCGACAATAACCAACATCACATCTCTAACTCACTAGCTGGAAATATCCAACAGCTAGGATTGCCGTCAACCCAACGGCTCCCCAAAACAGAACACCAACCCACAACGACAACACAGACCGACACCATAAGGGTTCGGAAATCCCGATAGGTCGGTGCCTAGAACCCTATCAAACAAGAACAGACTCCAGGCTCCGCCTATCGAAGTTCTCGACTCCCTTACAGTTCGGGAAAAGGACTCCCTCGATAAAACATGCAGAGGAAACCAACCAGGCCCGAAAGTTCCAAAGGACCAACACCTACAACCCTATCAAACAAGAACAGGTTCCAGGCACGGTCCCCGTAGCTTTCGTCCCGAAACAGAAACAGAAAAGGACCCTAGAAAGAATAACAGCTCGACATGCAACACACTAGCCGGGTACTCCACAACCGGCAAGAATGAAGGGTCCGAGAACCCCGAAAGACTAGAACCTACAACCCTATCAAACAAGAACAGGCTCTAGGCCTAGCCCCTCGTTGTTCTCGACCCAGAGAAAAGGCAGCCCTTAGAACCCAGACCACTCGAATCATCTCGAGTGGGTAAGTTTATAGGAAAAGGTGACATTTATTACTGAAAGCCATTGATCTGAGAGAAATCCATTTTTAATGATTTTTAGTTCTTTTTAGGAAAACAATTTGAAAACAAGTTTTATATCCAAACCTCGAAGAGCTAAGCTAATGCCTTCGTCCAATCAACCAAGAACAGACTCAGGCGACCCTATGATGCTTGGAAGAAAACATTGGTTGACTAAAATCATGTGTGTGTCCAAAAAGGTTCTGGGTTCAAGGTCCTGCTATCACTGGTAAACTGCTGCCACTAACACAGTGGCGGCAAAGAAATAAAGAACAAAACATCCCGGGATCACCGTTTACCCAAACGGCTCCCGCCACAGATAACAGACTAGCAACAACTACCAGACTCCACTCTGCTCCCAAGCACGAGTGTAACATGCATCCCACACTAAGAAGAATCTCGAGCACTCGGCCCACTACCCGGGCGAGTTTAACACTATGTCCAGGAATAGAATACGAAGTGTGGATGTCTAGAGCATAAATAAACCTAGCCCAAGTGAGGGTTTTCTACTAGTCTGGTTACACATGCAACATATGACGGGGGTGCTAGGTCAAGTCCCAAGATAACAATAATTTAACAGATTGTAGGAAGCAGAAGAATCACATGATCGTCAAATAACATTAGGAAAACCAACTCTCACATTCTAGCATGCTACACAGTACATTCACTACCATGCATGATCCTACATCAATAGAATTACTGCACAGTCCAAAGGTCTTGAAGACGAGGCCACCCACCTGATAAGCTAAACTGTCCAATGTCCAACAGCTGAGAATACCCAGGAACAATTATGTCCAATTCCCTCCAGTTCCAACGGGCTCAGGAAAACTCGCAAACCCTCCTAGGTACAACAAAAGGTCCACAGTTACACTTAATTCCAAAAATATTCCAAGTATACACAATGTGCGGAAACAGTCCCAAAGATGCGACATTTTCACCTGCAGAAAGGACTCCGAAAAATCCGATAAAAATACTTCTGCGATCGTCGCGTCGAGCCCTTCGAAACGAGTACCTGCACGTCTCAATCCGAGTTTCGTACATCAAGATAAAAATCCGACAAAGTGACCCTCTCAAAAGAATCCTGTACAAAATTCTGTAGCAGTTAGCTCTGGAAAAAGGGATTTTTCACCTTCCGGGATAACTCAGAAAAATCCAGGAAAATTCTAGGACATTCCTTGCGATGTGTAGATGCAAAACGACTATAGGCACGCCTCCATCCGATGCCTGTGCGCGGAGATATAGCCGAAATACCGAGACGCTGTCCAAACCTCACAGCAGAAAAAGGGGTCACAGAAACACCTCGGGAACAGTGCCGAAAACTCGAAACGAGAAGAAGTGATCAACACGGAAAACGAAGCCTTACCTCTCGTGAACGCGCTGCCGCGAAAATCGGCTCAAAATTCAATCGGGGTGATCCGGTGTGTCTCGCGAACTGAAGAGCGACGGTAATAGCCAAAAATCCAAGGTGCGTCGATGTGTGCCGCGTCGCAGATAACACCGAAGCCGCAGTCTCCAAAAATCCTGAAAATCCATCAGAGGGTGGAGGGTATAGTGTAGAAGGCTCTGTAGAAGGATGAGCTCCCGAAAATGCCAAAAACCCGCACCTAAAGCCCTCTGCTGCCTATTTATAGGCAGAAATCCAAGAAGAAACACATAGTTTGGGGTACGTTTTCGGGCGCCCGGAAGAATCGGGCGCAAACAGTAGCGCCCGATCCAGCCGCAGATCAAGAGCCCGGAACGCCCCGGTCGCGCCACGTCATGCCGAACAGGGGACAGCCAAACGCGCCACCAGCCACGCGCCACGTGGTCCACCCTGCTGCCGACGCGTGGCGCGCCCACGCGCGGGAAACGCAGTCAACGCCGCCTGCAGCCCCACGTGCGCGCTGCGCCCCGCCGCCTGCGCCCTCTGCACGCACGCGCCCCGAGGCCACCCACACCCGCTCCGTGGACCGAGCGCACTGCATCGACCAATCCTACGCGGCCACGTGTCCCAAGGTGAACCATTAGGAATACAACACGTGGCATGCCGCCCCCGTGCACCGCGCGCCTGCCCGCGCCCGCGCGCTGCCCGCGCCCGCGCGCTGCCCGCCCCCGCTCCGCCGCCTGCCCGAGCCCGTGCCGCCGCGCTCCGCAGCTGCCCGCCGCCGCCGCCGCTGCCCGCCGGCCGCCGGAACAGTGCCCAATGCCTCGAAATCCGTGCGCGGCATCCGGGCTCCGAAAAATACAAATGAATAGTCCATTTCCATCGTTTTCGCGCGCTGAATTCAAATCCGCTGTCCGTTTTGCCAAATTCCAACTCCAACATTTGCCGAAAATTTCCGGAGAAGCAAACTTGATCCGTTTTTCGTGCCGGGTCCAAAACTGGGGTTCGATTTTGCGCGCAATCACCTCTAACATACACCATAGGTCTCCAGAAGTCCCCAATCACACTGCAAACTCTCTGCGGAGATCCGGGTCATCACAGCCGCAATACCCCACAATCTATAATCATGTCCCACAACCGACATCCGGTCAACCGCCCAATATCCGCGGTTTCCGCAATACCCCACAATCTATAATCCAGGCCCCGGCTACACTATCCCAAACCCCTGCTCGAACCCGAGCAACATGCATCTAGAGTCATGAAAGAAAGGAGAAAGAACAAACATGTTTTCTCCTAAGTCAGATTCCAACATGATAGTGTAGCAATAAAAGATGGCCTATTTAGATGTCCATACAAGCATGCAAGTGTTCTCTTTTGGAAAGGAAAGCAAAGAGGTAGACATAGTCATGAACCTCACATAAACCGCTACTCACCCTCACATGAACCATCACCTATGCATGTCCAAAAATATCCCCAAGTGGTACCCACTATCAAGGTAAATCACTTTGTCTCAATTTAATATTCAATTTCCACATGCAAGGTTAAACGCTAACAAAGCAAACCATAAATCCACACAAACATGCATAATCCCAACCACGAGCATAATTAAACAATAAGTCTACTATAGGGATCTCTCTAATATTCCTAGTAAGCTCGTCAAAATAGAGGGATATAACAACCACCCATCTCGATCGCAGCGCACGCGAAGCACAGCCCAAATACGCCCTCACTTCAGGTAAACACGGCACACTGCACGGTAATCCAAACGGCGTACAATTAATCCAAAAAAATGCACAATAACCCGCTGTCCAACAACCAGCCTCGAAAATGGTCAAATTTTACCTGCGAGATGATCTCGGAAAAATCCGAAAAAATAACCGCTGCGATCGTTGCGTCTAGCCGATCGAAACGAGTACTCGCACGTCCAAATCCGACACCTGTAGGGCAAGATACAAAATAAACACCGCGGTACTCGCAAAACTCCCAAAAACACAAGTCTGTAATAATCCGCCTAGATAAAGTAGGATTTTCACCTTCGTGCCAACCTCCAAAAATCCCAAAAAAATCACGACAATGTTCCTTGCGTCGCGTAGATATGAATCGAGTACTTGCACACCTCAATCCGTCGCTCGAGCGCGGAGAAAACCCATAAAAACTCCGATGCTGTCCAAAACTCCGCCCCAGAAAATGAGGTCACAAAATAGTTCGAAAAGCCCAAGAAAACCTCGAAATGGGAAGAAATAGTAAACACGGGAATCGTAGCCCTACCTGTCGTGGAAACAACGGCGCAAGAATCGTCGAAAAATTCCTTCGGGGTAGCCTGGGGGAGTCCGCGCACCGAAACACGACGGGAAGGGTCGACGGAGAAGAAGCGTCGCGACGCACCGAATCGCTGTAGACCTCGATGTACGAGCCTCCTAAAATCCCAGGAAATCTCCACAGGGTGCAGCACTGGTAGAGGAAGAAGATCACTGTTGAAGCCTCGGAGAGAAATCGCGCGGAAAAACCCGAAAACGGAGTCTAACAGGGCCTATTTATAGGCCCAGCCCAACAATTCAGAAAATAACCTTTGGGTCCCCTGTTTCGGGCGCCCGAAACCGCTGCGACGAGAGCCCGGATCGCCCACACAACGCCACGTCGCCCCCGAACAGCGGACAGCGGTGCAAGCGCGCCAGGGCGGCGACGCATGTCCCGCGCCCGGTCAACCGGGTGGGTGGCGCCCGCGAATCAGTGGGCGCCACGTGGCCCGCATGATGGCCCGCGACCGCGTCCTGCCGCGCCGCCTGGCACCCTGCCACGCACGCGCCTCGAGGCGCCCCCCCTCGCGCCTCCGTGGACCCCGCCTTCGTGAGCCAGCCAACCGGAAGCCGCAACGTGTCCCGCCCGGTCCACGCGCCACCCCGCGCCTCTCCGTGGACTGCGCCCACAGAACCAGCCAACCCGCAGCTGCCACGTGTCCAACGCGCTCCAATGGGAAGCCGCCACCTGGCACACCCGTCCCCGCAGCACCGCAGCTGCCCGCGGGCCTGCCCGGTCCGCGCGCTGCCCGCGCTAGCTCCCCTGGGCCGAGCCCACAGCATTGCACCTCCCGCTCCGCCACGTGGTGTACGGCACCAGTAGGAAGCCGCCACGTGGC
Organism: Tillandsia leiboldiana; assembly: GCA_029204045.2. NCBI lineage: Eukaryota > Viridiplantae > Streptophyta > Magnoliopsida > Poales > Bromeliaceae > Tillandsia > Tillandsia leiboldiana. Next base: position 26,082,608 of record CM055062.1, on the reverse strand, counting down.
CCACCCTCGGTCCACCGGTCCACCGCACACCAGAAAACACTGAAATCTTCCGGGTGTCCGTTTTCGGGCGTCCGGACTCAGAAAAATACATTCAAGTAGTCGATTTCCATCGTTTTTCCGCGCTGAATCCAAATTCGATGTCCGTTTCGCGCAAAACCACTTCTAAAAATTTCGACGGGTGCCTCCGACTACACTCGGGATCCGTTCCACACTGAGTCCATTTCTTGAGTCCGAAACGCACCCAAACACCTCCAATACCCAACAAAGGCCTCCAGAAGCTGCTGATCCAACAGTAATCTTCTCGCGGGATTCGGGTCCTCACAATCCCGCTTTGCTCCTAAACTCGTTAAGGATGACGAGTCTAGGGCCAAAAGGTTTGAAGAAGGCCTTAATGCACATATTCATACCGGACTAGCGATGCTACACTTGGACAGCTACGACGACGTTGTGGCCAAGCCTTCTGCTGAGTAGAGGCAAACACGTGAATAAAGAAATGCAAATTCAAAGAAACGGAACAAAGAATCATTTTCAAAAGGTGGGCGGAATAATGGAAGGTCAACCAAATCTCTAACTTCAGGAAGACCTCACTATTCATCTGCTCCTTATGGTGCCGTCAAGTGGAAATTCTCTGGACGTGAAGTGCTCTGTTTGTGGTGGAAGACCCAAAGATGCTAATTGAAGACAAGACGCTGATCGTAGACATGTCATTGGAGCATGTTGTAAGAGCAGTGCAATGGATCATGGATCATCGAATTGCACAATGTCCCAAGCTTAACTTGGACTCAAAAGCTACGATAAAGCCTCAAACCATTGTAGATACTTTATCTGATCATGCTCCTAATGCTAAGCAGTTTAAGGGTAGGAGACCTCGGACTCAGGATCGTGTCAACGCCCTTTCTCAGCAAGATGCCCAAGATTCTAATACCGTGGTGTCAGGCATCTTAGCTATTGCCTCTGCTCATGCTCTTGTACTTTTTGATTCTAGTGCTATTCATTCTTTCATCTCATCCACTTATACTCGAAAGTGTGCACTACTTTCAGAGTCTTTAAATTGTATTTTGTGTGTTGGTACTCCTACGGGGGATAAGTTTAGTACTGACTACATTTGTAAGTGTACAATTAGTATTGACAGTAGAAATTTATTTGCAAATCTCCATGTTTTGAACATGCGAGATTTTGATGTAATTTTGGGGATGGATTGGCTTTCATCCCACTATGCTACCGTGAATTGTCGTGAAAAGAGGGTGGACTTTACTATTCCCGGAGAGACAAGATTTGTCTATCTTGGAAATAGTGCTTATACTCCACCCCAAGTCATTTTTGCTTTACAAGCCTCACGACTCTTAAGAGGTGGATGCGAAGGCTATATTGCAATGGTGAAGGACCTTAGTTTGGACTTCCCAAAGTTGGAAGACATTCCTATGGTGAAGGAGTTTCCCGACGTATTTCCTGAAGACCTTCCTGGGCTACATCTTGGTAGGGAAATTGAATTCTCTATTGATTTGGCTCCAGGAACATATCCTATTTCTAAGATGCATTATCGCATGGTATCGACTGAGTTAAAAGAATTGCAAGCACAACTACAAGAGCTCCTCGACAAAGGTTTCATCTGACCTAGCAAATCTCCTTGGGGTGCTCTAGTCCTTTTTGTCGAAAAGAAGGATGGCGACCTAAGGCTATGCATCGACTATCGCAAGTTGAATAAAGCAACAGTGAAGAATCGATATCCTTTGCCTAGAATTGATGACTTATTCGATCAGCTAGGCGGTGCGGAAGCCTTCTCCAAGATTGATTTGAGATTAGGATATCATCAACTGAAGATTAGAGCTGAGGATATACCCAAAACAGCTTTTCGCACACGTTATGGGCATTATGAATTCTTAGTGGTGCCCTTCGGTTTGATTAATGCTTTGGCGGCATTTATGGATATAATAAACAGGATTTTTATGTCTTTCTGGATAAATTTGTGGTGGTTTTTATAGATGACATTCTGGTGTATTCTGGTAGTTCAACCAAAAATGAGGAACATATGAGGATAGTCTTGGGCACATTGCGACAAAAGCAGCTCTTTGCCAAACTTAAGAAGTGTGAATTTTGGCTTCATAGCGTTTCCTTCCTTGGACATATGGCATCTAAAGAAGGTATTTCAGTGGATCTGAAAAAAGTAGAAGCTGTGGATAATTGTCTACGGCCTACTAGCGTCAATGAGATTCGAAGTTTCTTGGGTTTGGCAGGATACTATAGAAAATTCGTAGAAGGTTTCTCTCGCATTGTGGTACCCTCGACTCGTTTAACTAGAAAGAGAATCAAATTTCAATGGTCTAGTGAGTGCGAGCAAAGTTTCAAGGAGCTGAAGAAGCGATTTGTGTCGGCACCCATCCTTATCTTGCCTGTTAGTGGTGAGAAATTCACTATTTATAGTGATGCTTCAAAGAAGGGATTGGGATGTGTTCTAATACAAAACGAGAAAGTTATAGCCTATTCCTTGTGACAATTAAAAATCATTTGAAGAAAACTATCCCACGCATGATAGAATTGGCAGCAATAGTCTTTGCATTAAAAATATGGAGACATTATCTCTATGGCGAATCGTGTGAAATTTTTACAGATCATAAAAGTTTAAAGCATATTTTCACATATAAGGAACTCAACACGAGGCAAAGGAGATGGCTAGAGTTATTGAAAGATTATGACATAACCATTAAATATCATCCTGGAAAAGCAAACGTCGTGGCCGATGCTGTAAGTAGGAAGTCATCTGTAAAAATTTCTATGCTTATTACCTTTCAGTGGCACATTTTGGAGGACTTAAGGAGGCTTGACACTAAGATTTGCATTTACGAGACATTGATGCTCAATTGGCCAATTTGTGGGTTCAACCCACTTTGCTGGACACGATTAAGACTGCCCAGACGAATGACCCCCCAACTACAGAAGACTCGGCAAGCGATGGAATCAGCTGCACAATCAGAATTTTAAAATTCACGACGACGACTCTTTGAGGTCTGGAAATCGCTTGTGTTCCTAAAGACCCAGAACTCAAACACAAAATCTTGAAGGAAGCCTACCATTCAGGATACTCTATGCATCCAGGAGGTATCAAAATGTATAGAGACTTACAGGCCACTTTTTGGTGGAATAAATATGAAACGGGAGATTGCAGAATGTGGCTAAATGTTTAACTTGTCAACGTGTCAAGATCGATAAACAAAGATCGGCCTGTCTACTCCAACCACTTCCAATTCCCAAGTGGAAGTGAGAGCACATAACTATGGATTTTGTTACTTGTCTACCTAGAAGCGAGAAGGGTAATGATGTGGTTTGGGTTATAGTCGATAGGTTGACTAAGTTGGCTCATTTTCTTGCCATAAAAACTAGTATAACATTGGAGAAACCGGCAAAGCTCTAAATTGGACAGATAGTTCAATTGCATGGTGTTCCGGTCTCGACTGTTTCTGATCACGACTCTAGATTTGTCTCATTTTTGGCAGAGTTTACCCAAGGCTTGGGGTACCACGCTCAGTTTTCATACTGCTTTCCATCTGCAAACAGATGGTTAGTCTGAGAGGACCATACAAATTTTAGAAGATATGCTACGGGCATGTGTCATCGATACGAAGGGAAGGGATCTTGTGATCATGATTTACCTTTAGTGGAATTTGCTTATAATAATAGTTTTCAATCTAGTATACAAATGGCTCCTTATGAAGCTTTGTATAGGAGGAAGTGTAGGTCTCTACTGTGTTGGGATGATGTGGGCGAAAGGAAGCTACTTGGTCCAGAGATCATTGAACTAACAATCGAGAAAATTTACTTAATAAAAGAGCATCTCCGAATAGCTCAAAGTCGGCAAAAAAGTCATGCGGATAATCGAAGACAACAATCAGAATTTGAAGTTGGAGATCATGAGTTTCTAAAAGTGTCACCTTATAAAGGTATCTTGTGTTTTCGAGTTCGTGGGAAGCTTAGCCCTTGTTATGTAGGTCCTTTTGAAATTCTTGAGAGGGTTGGAGATGTGTCTTACATGCTTGCCTTACTGTCTTCTTTGGCCGGCGTGCATAATGTGTTCCACGTGTCCATGTTACGAAAATATATTCATGACCCAAGCCATGTCATGTTATTCACACCCTTGCATCTTAGAGAAGACTTATTTTATGATGAGCAGCCCGTGCGTATTGTGGACTAAAATGATCAAGTGTTGAGAAGACGAACTATTCCATATGTGAAGGTGCAGTGGAGTAATCATTTCGAACGCGAGGCTACTTGGGAGCTCGAGGAGCAGATGAAATCGAAGTACCCTAAGCTCTTTGAGTGTTGAGGCAAGTTAAGTTTAGAGGACTAAACTTATTTTTAGGTGGGAAGGATGTAATGCCCCATTTTTTATTTTTGTTTTGAACTTTATTTTGTTATTTGATAGAAAAGGACTATTTGGTTTAAACTTAGAGTTATGTGCAATTGTGCTACTCTAATGAATTAAAGCCTCCCAACTCTTTCTTTTCTCTTGTACGGCTACCAAACCGTCTCTCTCTCTCTCTCTCTCTCTCTCTCTCTCTCTCTCTCTCTCTCTCTCATGCCTCCCTCAAGCATGCTTCACCCACATGTGCGTGATCTATCTTCCTTTCTTGCACGATCGTTGACCCTCACTTTACGACGCCGTCACCATCGCCGCACTCCATGATCTTCGTCGGCGTCGTTTCATTCGTTACCGACGCCATTTTGTTCGTTAAAGGCATCTTGTTCGTTGTCGTTTGCGTCATCGAAAAGGTTTTCTATTTATTTTCTTTTTCTCTTTTTACCTATTTGGAAAGTATCCTTCTTTTGATAGGTTTTAGTTCTAAAAACTAATTTTTTATTTAAAATCTAAGATTTGTGTTAATTATTGATCTTGAATCAATATAAGTTTTGAAATTTGTTTGAATCTTTGTACACCCATTAGATTCCAATGTATAGATGCCTTATTTTCTATATGTTATTTGGAACGCCTACCAAGTGTTCGACTTAATGCCTAAGAGACTATGCACTCTAGTAATAATAACTGGACTTAAGCATTTTGGGCTGATGGTTTGGACCCAACGAGTTATTATTGCTAGCAGGCCGGGTCGTTACAGTGTTCTCAACACATTTCTTGTACACTCTCACAAGAACGCACTCTTCTTTTGAGTACAATAAATTTAGTCACCAATGAAGTTCTCTTGATGATAACATGATTGCCGGGGATGGACAACGACCATAGAAGCTTTTTTTAAAATATTCTAGAGGAAACTAGCCGTTGAAAACATAAATGAAAAAAAAAAAAAAAAAAAAAACGAAATCACGTCCTGCAAGTGATTGTCCTATCACCCGTGGTCGAGCGTTCATCAGCTAATTTTGTCAGATTGCTCTCCTTTAAAAATAATTTGACTGTTGTAGCTCCGACGACTAGACAGTCGACCATTCTTAGACCATGGTTGACAGAGACATTAGACAATCTGATGTTCTCTCTCATAGCATAATGATCAACCAAGCCAACACCTAAGGTCAACCCATTCTGTGTTTGACCTAAAAGAAGCTACAGAAACCCAAATGACTTTGCTTTGATGATTTGTAAGGAATGTTTGAATTCTTATTCTTGAAACAAGATAGAAAATCCTTCTGGATCCAATCTTAGCTCGAGTTTATTTGACTTGAGTATTGGGTATGTCCTGAAATAGACTAGATAAAATCATTAAGCCTTAAAAGATCAATAGCGGCGCCCAAGAAATAATACTAGCACCCAAGAAATTAATAGCTCAGGTTCATTAGCAGAAAGAACGAAACTTAAGCTGTGTTCGTCCTTCAATATGGCTGCTTTACTTTTAATAAGTTTTTTTTCACGAACTTCTACGTATTTCTGCCTCTTTTAGTTTCTTGGTTGTTAGTATAATTTAATTTGTAGCATTGTTGATATACACACTAAAATTTCAACTTTCAAGAATTTTGAGGTCTCTATGCTTTATTTAGTTCATTTCCCGTCAACACGTGCAGGTTCTTACTTAGATTCACTGGAAAGGAGGGGGAGATCAATCTTTCTGGTGATGGAACTGAAAAGCCAGAATTTGGGGAGTGGTCATGGATGACGCCTCAGCAAGTAATTGAGCTTGTGGGTACAACTTTCCTTTTTTTTTTTTTTGTAATAATTATTACCTGTTTCTCATATTGAAAAGAGAAATTGCAATATGGTAATCTTTTCACCATCGGATCTTGTGAGCAGGCCGTGGATTTTAAGAAGCCTGTCTACAAGGAAGTTTTGCAGTTCTTCAGCCCACTTTTGCAGTCGGATTCGGCTACGGAAGTATAGTTTAAATGTTACCCACTTCTCCGTGTTTCTATGTTGAACTCGTTGGCTTAATTAAATCGATCCTTAGCAAGGATTAAGCCTTATTGTGATAATGGTGATTAACGAAATTTTCATGTATTTGCGAGTGAATTGTTGTGCCCATTTTGCCTGCCCTCTTTGATAAATTCATTACTGTGGAGAAATAATTGACCCATGCCTGTATTGTTATTACTGAACTTGTGTAGCAATATTTTTCTTTTTTATATAATCTAATGGAGTGCGTTCTTGTGGTGCATGAAAAAAGTATACAGGAAAAAGGAAGCCTTTTCTTCATGGGTAATTGCTACATTTTGACTAGTCAGGTCTATGGATTGTATAGTAGATTAGTGAAAATCTTCTTGTCATATTTCTTCGAAGATCTATTTTTATAGATTTTATTTGGTTTTTATTAATTTAAAACTTGTTTTTGGGTTATGGGCTTTGTGGGTGGCCCAATGTCAATGGGCACCTAGGAGCCCAATGCCTTACTCATCACATGTGATATTTAGTTCTACATTTGAAACTTATCATATGTGGTAGCTATATTTATATTACTTCTTTCTTGAGTGTATTGGTTAGGAGAAAGTAAGAGTAATGACTTCTAAAGACGAGCCCGATGTCACGAACTTAAGCTTTTTGCTTGGCAAAAGCTCGTGCGGCACCCGCCTTCCTGCTTTAAGGGGATAAGTCTTGCTCTCCGTTTGCTAGCTCGGACCTATGCGCATTATGACTAAGTGCTAAAACAGAGAAAAGAGTAGAGATTCCATAGAAAAATTAAGTATTCTATTTATTTAGAAAATAGGAACTATAAGATACAACTCTCTTGTTCTTTGGCCTTAGCCAATTTCATTATTTATAGGCTCATGTACATAACTTATTCACTAAGCCTACACTTATGACACCTATTAATGTCTAAATTAAATACCCACTAAGCCCATTATAACTTTGTGGGTTATTCATGACTCTTGGCATCCCTTGTCATTGATGGCATTGATGAAGGAGCTCGCAAGTCTCTTCACTTTCTTACAAATGATGTTGAAGTTGGGCCTCTTTGACAAGCCCACTTTGGTTTAGGTTAGGAACTTAGACTGAAATTTTCTTAGTCCCTGACGCTCTCCCCCACCTAATGCGCAGGCGTCCTCGTCGCGCGCTTCTTTTGGAACTCGTTGATGAGTGTTTGGTATTGCCAAAGTGTCACCCTTCTCCCAACTAGTGTAGTACCCACGGTTTTTCTTTCGAGTCGCTTTCGGTGTGTGTGTGGTTTTGTGTATTCTTCGCTCTTATTGATTTTATCGATTTTGGTTTTCATGTTGTAGAGCTCGTTAAACGGAGAATGCCGGTGCAATCGGCTTGAAAATCCGACCAACGGATCTCCCGATAGGATTTTTCAAAGTTAATGGGTGGAAAAAGATTTTTAAATACCCATTAATGATTATTGGTGCTTTAAAATCCGTGCCGATGTAGGAGGGGATTTCCGAAGATTTTGGCACGCAAATCGAGAAAAAAATGGTTAAATAAAAGATAAAAGTGGTTATAAAAGATAAAGTTGGTTACAAAAGATTAAATCGGTTATTATTGTTACAACCTCTCTTATAAATACTAAGGAATCGGTGATCGATTTCACCTTACATATTAGAGAGAAGAAACAAGAAAATCTAGTTTTTTCGCTTTTAGAAAAAGAGAGAGAACCTTGTCTTCTTCCTCGTTGTGCGCGCCGAAGATCGAGAACGGAATCACCGTCATCATCGGAGACCGGAGATCGGAAAGCGAGTCCGGGCATCGCATTGCTGTCCCTGTCGGCAAAGAGGTTGGTTCTTGGCTTTTCGTTATTATTCTTGTTATTTTCGTGAGGTTTCGTACTTTCGTTTGGGTTTCTTGGGATTTCCGTCGGAGCATGCGGGTTTAAACGGGAGGCCGCCGCCGGTATAGACGAGAGGCCATCGCCGCCGTTGAGTTAAAATGGGAAGCCGCCGCCGCCGTTGAGTTAAAAAGGGAGGCCGCTGCTGCCGTTGTGTTAAACGGGAGGCCGCCGCCGCCGTTACCATGTTCGCGAGGTCGCCGCCGCAGTTGCCGTTGTTGCAGGGTTACCACCGGAGCCGGAGAAGGCAAAGGAAAAAGGAAAAAAAAAGAAGGGTGAAATAGAGGCCGTTACTGTTCGGGCGGCCTGGCCCAGCAACGTGGTCCACGCGGGTGGCGTGGACCCGGTGCACGGTCCGGTGACCCCTGCTGTGAACCCGGCTTGCGCGACTGCTGCACCCAGCCCTGCCCAGCGACGCGGTCCACGCGCTTGGCGTGGACCCGGTGCACGTGTCCGTAGCCGTTGCCGTGAGCCCGGTGCGCGCCTAGCTGTAGGCGCCCAGCCCTGCTTCTCTGCGCGGCCCAGCATGGCCCAACTGTGCGTGGTCCACGCGCTGGCGTGCTGCCGGCGCATCGCTCCGCTGTCCTGTGGCGTGGACCCGGTCCACGCCAGGTTCCATGCTCCCGCGCCGATGCACTGCTCGTGTGCGCTCGGTCCATGTCGCCGCCTGCTCCCGGTGTGAACCCGGTCCACGCCTGAAGCGTGCACCAGCGCCCAGCCCAAAAGCCCAGCAGCCCACGACGAACTCCCGAGGTTCTCGTTTCTTGTCCGCTCACTTCATTCGTCGGGCTGCTTTCTCCAAGATCGCTCTCGTAATTTCATCCCTTTTCTACAGGTTAGAGGTGAATTGGAGAGCAACAGGGTTGCGGAACTGCTCTTCCGCGGCGGCTGTGTGTGGGGCGAGCGGTTGTCGCCCAATCGCTAGCTCGAAGGGACTACAATCCGTAGAGTCGCTGCGCCGCAAATTGTAGGAAAACTGGGTGACATCAAGGTGATGTACCCAATCCTTCTGTTTGGCACTCACATAGTGCCGCAAGTACTCCAATTGAGCATTCACCCGCTCCGTTTGTCCGTCCGTCTGTGGACGAAAACTGGTGGAGAAGAGCAACTCAGACCCCAAGATTTTGAACACCTCGGTCCAAAACTTGCCGGAGAATCTGGGGTCGCGGTCGATCACTATGCTTTCGGGGATCCCCCAAAGTTTGACAACGTGGCTGACGAAGAGTCGTGCTGCTTCTTCAGTCGTGGAATCGGTTGGTGCTGCGATGAAGGTCCCGTACATAGAAAAACGATCCACCACCACCAGTATGGACCCACGCTCCCCCACCTTTGGCAAGGCAGAGATGAAGTCCATGGAGATGCTCTCCCATGGACAGTTCAGAATAGGCAATGGATCGAGGAGACCATCAGGTCGCTTGTGTTCAACCTTGTCTTGTTGACACACTAAGCAAGTTCGCATGTAGGCCTCGGCGTCTTCATGCATTCGTGGCCAGTACTAAGCGGCCTCGAGCAGTGCCAGAGTCCACTTCTGACCTGGATGACCTGCCCACTTGGAGTCATGACACTCTTTTATGAGTTCGCGGCGAAGGTTGCCCCATTTGGGCACAAACAACCGTCGCCCTTTGGTGAGGAGTAACCCGTCGCTGAGCCAAAATCTTCGTGTTTTGTCCTCCTTGACAAGTTGCACAAGGTTCTGAGCGATAGGGTCCTCGTTGGTTCCTGCGCGAAGTCGATCGCGGAGTGTCCCACGAAGTTGCCACATAGCCGCTAGTTCAACCTTGCAGCTGAGTGCATCGGCCACGTGATTTTCCTTCCCGGGCTTGTACTACATCTCTAGGTCGAACTCCGCCAAGAAATCCTGCAATCTTTCCTACTTAGGTGATAGCTTCTTCTGCGATTGGAAGTAGCTTGTGGCGACGTTGTCGGTGCGCACCACAAACTTGCTCCTGAGCAAATAGTGCCACCAGGTCCGCAAACAATGCACGGTGACGATCATCTCCTTCTCTTGGACAGTGTACCGTCGTTCGGTGTCGTTGAGTTTGCGACTCTCGTAGGCAATGGGGTGTCCATCCTGCACGAGAACACCGCCAATGGCAAAATCTGAGGCATCGGTGTGTACCTCAAAGGTGCGACTGTAGTCAGGTAGTCGTAGCACCGGATCCTCCGTCGCCGCCCGCTTTAGGTCCTTGAATGCCTCTGCGCATTGAGGGGTCCAATCCCACGAGTAGTTCTTCTTCAAGTGATCCGTTAGGAGGGTTGCTCTCGCAGAGTAGCCTGCAATGAAACGCCGATAGTAGTTGACGAGCCTAAGGAATGACTGCAACTCAGGTACCGTTGTTGGGGTCTCCCATTCGCAAATGGCTCGTACTTTCTACTGATCCATGCGGAGTTGACCCTAGCCTATCCAGTGGCCAAGGAAGTGTACTTTTTCCTTTGCGAAGTTACATTTCTCCTTCTTGACGAACAACTGGTTCTCCCGCAACACTTGGAAGGCGGCTTGCAAGTATTTGATGTGCTTCTCCAAGGTGTTGATGTATACCACGATGTCGTCGAGGTACACCACCAGAAAGCGATCGAGGTAGGGATGGAACAACTTGTTCATAAGGGTGGCAAAAGGTTGCTAGCGCATTCGTCAGGCCGAACGGCATGACAAGGAACTCGTAGGACCCGTACCTTGTCACGCACGTGATCTTTTCCTCGTGTCCTTCCGCAATCCGCACTTGGTAGTATCCGGAGCGAAGGTCAAGTTTGGTGAAGAATTTCGCTCCGCCCAACTGATCAAAGAGATATGCAACCAAAGGGATAGGGTACTTATTTTTAATAGTTATCTTGTTGAGCGCCCTATAGTCTATACAAAGCCGCATGCTTCCATCGCTCTTCCGCTGGAACAAAACTGGTGCTCCATAGGGTGCCTTTGACAGTCGAATAAAGCCTGCATCGAGGAGTTCCTTCAACTGCTTTTGCAACTCCTCGAGCTCTGGCAGGGCCATTCGGTATGGCGCTTTTGCTTGCGGTTTGGCTCCTGGCTCGAGCTTGATAGCATGATCCACCTCCCACCTAGGTGGAAGTTGCTTTGGCAATTCCTTGGGCATTACGTCCTGGAATTCTGCCAAAACCGCATCGATCTCTATTGAAAGGCCCTCCTCCTCGAGGCCCTCATTGCTCACCTCACGGATCGCTGTAAGGTAAGCCATCTCACCATGATTCACACCCCTTCGCAACTACAAAGCAGAGAGGGTCTGGGTGCTTACCGTTTTCTCCTGGCTCGCTAGGACTATGCACGGGGTTGTCTTCTCCATGATGCTTAATGCCCCAAGTGGCATCAGAACCGCCTTCGACGAAGCCAAGAAGTTCATACCCAATATGATTTGGAAGTAGTCGATGGGTGCGGCGGTGAAGTTTGCAGTGCCCTTCCAAGGTCCCACTGCGATTGCCACGCCTTTAGCCAGCCCCACCACAGGTTGTGCCTGTGAGTTGACGGCCTTGATCCTGCTTGTGTCCTTCTCGAGGGAAAGGCCTAATCGCTTGGCCTCCACCTCTCCGACAAAGTTATGTGTGGCTCCCGTGTCAACCAGCGCTCGTGTGGCATTGCTGTTGAGGATCACATCGATGTAGAGGAGTCCCTTGTTGAGGGGCTTGGTGCTACTTGCCAACCCCTGAACCGTGTTGATGAGCCTAAGAGCGCCCATCTTCGTTGGTTCGGTGCTGCCCTCACCCTGCTTAGTTTGGACAACATTTACCTGTTTTTTCTTTGGGCAGTCCCTCGCCCAATGGTTCTTGCCACAAATGTAGCACATCAGTTTTTTGGATGGCGCCACAGGTCCCTTGTCGCGGCCCCTGCCCTCCTTTGGGTCGCGGCGTTCTCCCCCACCCTTAGCCTTGCTCGCTTTGGGTGTCCTGCCGCGAGATGGATCTGCCTTCTCATACTCAGGCAGCTTCTCCGCTAAGGCGATTGCAGAGCCCACGTCTTGCACGTCACGCCCAACAAAATTCTTTGTTCGCCCATGGTTGGAGTCCGTCAAGAAAGAAGAATAGACGATCTTCTTCCGCCATGTTGGTCATGGACAACATCAACTTGGAGTACTCCTTGACATACTCCTTGAGCGTCCCAGTATGCTTGAGCCGTCGAAGTTGCCTCCTCGTAAGATATTCGACGTGCTCGGGATAGAACTGTGCCTTAAGCTCACGCACAAAGTCCTCCCATGTCTTCAATTCGCCCCTTCTCGGGCTCTGTGGATCGCCGATGCCACCACAGCATCGTATCGTTAGCAAGGTACATGGATGCGTCCTGGACTTTTTCCTCCTCCTCGTCTAGTCGCAACGCCTTGATGTAGCGCTCCATATGCCACAGGAAGTTGTCGATCTCTTTTTCGTCATGCGCGCCCCTAAAAGATTGAGGCTCGGGGACACGTACCTTTGAAGCTGTAGTGTCTTGAATTTTTAGGGTAGATCTTATGCGCTTGCGAGTATTCTTTTCTGTGTTAGAGCCCGAAAAACGGAGAATGACAAAGCGACCGGATCTGAAATCCGACTTACGGATCTCCCGGAATGAGGGTTTCAATGTTAGCGGGTCCGGGTGTTTAAGTTCGGAATTTCTCGGGACCCGTTAAGTGTTGTTGGTGCATCGGGATCCGTGCTAGCGGTTACGGGACGTTTCAGAGGATCGGCACGCTTATCAAGAAAGTCATGGAAAAATCCCTTTTGTTTTTAAATATCGGATTTTGGAATTTTCGTACGAACAAAGATAAATAAATAAATAAATAAAATATTAATAAAAATATATTAATATCCCAAATACGCATAACCCTAATTTTGAGAAAAAGATCATTCCCCTTTCTTTTCCTCGTTGCGCGTGCCAAAGACTGAGATCGGAAGCGTCGCCGATACCAAGGAGCGGATCCAGAAACACCACCGTCCGCGGAGATCGGGATCGCGTCGTCTTCTCCGTCAGAGCTAGGTTAGCACTCTTTTCGTCTTCACTTTGTGAATCTTGATCTTTAGTTATCGTTACTTTAATTTCTTTGCGTTCTTGAATGTCGTTGGTTTTGTTCGTTGGCTTTCGTTCATCGTTTTGATCGTTGGTTCGTTCGATGGTTTCGTTCGTTGGTTTTGTTCGTTGGCTTTCGTTCGTCGTTTTGATCGTGGGTTCGTTCGATGGTTTTGTTCGTTGGTTTGATCATTGGCTTTCGTTCGTGGGGTTGGTCGTTGTTTTCCTTCGCTTGGCGGTTTTGGTTGGCGGTCTTGGCTAGGCGGAGTCGTTTGATGGTGTGCAAGCCCGCGCCGCCGTTGCCCATGTGGCATGGCCGCCGCCGCCATGCCTTGTCGCTTGACAGCTCGCACCCGCGCCGTCGCCGCTCGTGTGCTCATCCCGCACCGCCGCCGCGTGCGGAGTCAGCCCGCGCCGAAACCGCAGCCGCGCGTGCGCGGCCAGGCCGCAGCCACGCACGCGCTGCCAGGCTGCACCGCTGCGCGCGCTGCCAGGCCGCAGCCGCGCGCGCCGCGGCCCGTGCAGGCGCGCACACCAGCTTGCATAGCCGCCGCCCGCGTTGCCCTAGCGCCGTCGCCCGCGTGTGCCCTAGCGCAGCCGCCTGCGTTTGCCCTAGCGCCGCAGCCCGCGTGTGCCCTAGCGCAGCCACCCGCGTTTGCCCTAGCACCGCCGCCCGCGTGTGCCCTAGCCGCGGGCACCGCCAGCCCGCGCAGCCGCCGCTCGCGCGTGCGCTAATGCGCGCCGCCCGCTTCGTGCCTAGCCGCCGCGCAGTTTCTGTGCGCGCGCCGTCCGCTTCGTGCCTAGCCAGCGCGCGCGCCCCTGCTGCCAGCGCCGCGCGCCCGTGCTGCCGGCGCCGCTCGCGCCCCTGCTGCCAGCGCCGCGCGCCCCTGCAGCCCGCGTCGCGCTCCCTCACTACCTGCGTCGCGCGCCCCTGCAGCCCGCGTCGCGCTCCCTCACTGCCTGCGTCGCGCGCCCCTGCAGCCCGCGTCGCGCTCCCTCACTGCCTGCGTCGCTTGGGCAGCCTGCGTCGCTGCTTGCGCAGTTTTGCTTGTCGGAGCAGTCCGCTTGACGGTGCAGTCCGCTTGACGGTGCAGTCCGCTTGTCGGTGCAGTCCGCTTACCGCAGTTGTTTTCATTTTTCGTCAGATGTTTCTCCGCTTGGTTGTTTTTCGTCGCGGACTTCGTCAAGGCAACGGTTGGAGCCTGGTTTCCATCAATTGCCTCGTCGACAGTCGGATCGCGTCAGAGGTGCGATTTTGCAACCGTAGGGATTTTTTGGACATGGAGTTTTTCGTCGGTTTATTGTTTTGGGTTTTGCTGGGCACCGTTTTCATGTCCGGCCTTTTGTTTCACCACCGGGATTTTATCTGTTATTTTCGATACACCTGTAGAATCCCCTTTTTCGGTAAATTCAGGTTTTTGCAAGATTTTCCTATCTTTTGACGTTAAGGGTATTGCTAGAATGTTTGTACCTTCCGGGTGACCGGTTGTCGCGGTATGAGGTTCGGTGGACCGTTTGTCCTTATCCGAACAATGGTAAAATTGTTCGGAGAATACTTTGATTAGGTTTTGATCGGTGCGACAATCGGGACACCGGAGGCGGTTTCTGTTTTGGGATATAAGTGATTTTTGGTACAGTAGTCGGGACCACTAAATTTTGCCAGTTTGTGGGGGGTAAAATGTTGATTGGTGTTTTGGATATTTTATTAGGCCGCGGGTGGTGTTGTTTGCTTTGGAGGGTCGCGGGCGCGGACGTTTATCTTCGTTTTAGGTGGGTACCTTCTTCTTGCATTTTGGTTGTGGTTTCATATGTAATATGTAAGAATAAATTAGATGTGCTAATTAATTTTGACTAACCCCTTTTTGTATGAGTATCTCTATTATCACACATTGACTTCGGTCACTATGCTCATGGTTGCTTACACGCACACCAGCGGTTTGGCCACCGCAATGGTGTAGTTTTTCGGAAAGGTGGTACGTTGACCCGTGTACCCCACAAGGTGACATAGTGGGGACCCCTCGCGGTTACTTAAGGTGCTGCACAAGTGCTGTGGAGGGGTTGGAGGTAACAAGGTGCGAGCAAGGTGTTTTCTTCTGCATGCACTATTTCAGCAAGGTGTTTTCTTTTGCATGCACTGTTTCGAGTTACAGGGGGTTACTGTTGATCCATGCGGGAGAGTGTGGATGCTCTGGTTTTCGGTTTGATTTATTTCCAGTATTTAAAGCATTCTGCACATCTTACTTTTACCTCTTACTCTTTGTGTTGCTGACTTTCCACACTGTGACAGGTACGGTTAGAGGTGGGATCCGGGACGACAGTGAGGCTGCGACTAGAGGAAGTTAGCCTCGTTTGGGGCTGGTGACCTCTCCGTTATTTCGTTTGATTATTTCGGTTAGTTAGCTTTGTGCGCGTGGTTTTTATTTGTGGACGATGTGGATGTTGGAAATTTCGTGATGAACGGTTTCCTTTATTTTTCTCTTAGTTTGGCCGTTTTCAAATAAAAAAAAGGTTTGCGAAAATAATTTTGAAAAGAATAGGTGTCGTGTGGGCACCGTCTTATAAACCCGTGGATTTATCCTTTCAAAATGTTAATGGCCTCGTTAGTTATTGATTATGATTATCCTCTTCCTCTACTCGACTGTTTTGACTGGTGTGGTTAAAGTGTGAATTGTGTTTGCGACGCCGTGCATATACAAAGGAGACTCTGTCCGTTTGTGGGGTAAATTTGTATGTGTGGCGGGTCTGGGCACGTACCGGAGAGTGGGACTGTATCAAAAAAAAAAAAAAAAAAACTTACACATTTTCCGCCTATTTAAATCCCCGGGGCGTGACAGATTATGATGGTATCAGAGAAAAACGACTTTAACCACGGTAGTCGGTGTCCAACGTCCACAGAGTGCAATGCCACTAGCAACTAACCAATGAGATAATCAAGTAATAGGTGCGTAGAGCGCGAGTGTTGGGGGGGGGGGGGGGGGGGGGGGGGGGGGGGGAAATAGAGTCCCTGGTTGATTTTAGGTCATGGAACTAGATCGGTTAGGTATAGGGTTGACTTGGTTTCTATGTATGCAGAGTTAATGACCCGGCCCCATGAAAAAGGTCCACGGAGCGATGCTTTTCAGGTAGTACCAACAGCAGGACTGCTCACCTTTCAAGAGGTGGTTGACAGGGCCATTCTAGTGGAGCAAGATTTGGCCGACATCCGTGCTCGGCAGGAGGGCTATGAGCATCATCGGGACAAGAAACAACCGCAGTTTTATTCTGCGGATGGCCTTCACCGTGGGAGCCGACTACACAAGCACCCAAGGACGCAGCAAGGAACCAGTATCACCCCGACAGAGCCACTGTTGTCACGCCGCGGGGTCGAAACTGCGACCCGGGCTCGCCAACAGATCCGTCATCTGTACGGAAACCCCCGCACAGACGAAGCGTCTACCCTGCAAGTCAGATCTATAGCTAAACATATATCAGAGCGAAAATAAAACTAGTAGCTACAGAAATCAAACTGAACATCTGAAATATATAAAACCTCAATACATAGTCTCTCAGCTATGAAAAATAAAAACAATCCTCACAGATCTCTCGGACTGTCCAGTACAAAAGTGGAATCATAAAAGATACAGGGTACATCTACCTCTGACTCTCAAATAAAAGGGGTAAGGAGCTAATTGGCCACGTCCTCACCTCGATCAGCTATCTCCGCGCGAACCAAGCCGGAATAGCAACCTCAGGAAACCTGTCACCGCAGCGGGTGTGAGAACTACTGCAGAAGGTAGTTCCCAGTGGGTACTGTCACCAATATCCACGGTATGCCCACTAAGTCTACTGGAGGCAAACAGATGGGTATGCAGATAGATAATAGAAAAGCTGAAAGAAAACTACAGCTACTATGTCTCAATCATCATGCTCAAGAAACTCTACTATGAACATGCTATGCACACACTCACCACTGCTAATAGGCCTCAAGTACCATGTTCAAAGGAAAACTCATCTAAGAACATACTATGCATACACCACTCGCACACGAGGTGCTCACAAAACTCAAATCTCAATGACTGCCAAAACTGGCTCAGTTAAGCCTGCGCCTGTCGTCTAGGAACGCACCTGCCCACTACCACGCATCCACAAGAGGACGGGATTTACGTGGGGCGTCCTAAACTGACTATCTCAATCTCACTCAAAGTCACCCCATGGTAACTCAGCCAGGGGTATCATCATCATCATCGCATCCGGAGCGTAACTCGAGGGGAGCGACCCCACCGAGCTCAAGTGTGTCTCAACTGTCTCAATAAGCGGCACATGCAGGCTATGATCCACGATCAAACAGATCGGAAACTCAATGCTCAAATAACACAACTCAGTCGGGAAACCCTCCACGACTCGATCAGGAAATGCCCAAACACTCTCACAGCTATGTCGGACCCTCCACGACTCAATCTGATAATGCACAACCCATGGCTAAGTCGGGAAACCTCCACGACTCGATCTGCCAGAGCCCAACTCTCCTAGCTAAGTCGGAGAACCACCTCCACGACTCAATCAAAAATGCACAACCCATTATCTAGAATAGCCTCATCAAGGAAGCTCAACTCAAATGACACTAGAAACTCATCCCACAGAGCTCTAAAAATTCACTCGGCCCCCCATGCATCCTGAACCTACTCAACCCCTCTGGAAGATCTTAATATTTTAAAACTATTTTCAAAGCTCAGTTTTCATTAAAATAGGTTCGATGATTTTTAAAACGGTTCAGATGCCAATCTAATGCCAACTAATCATGCAGTCTAGTGTCAAATCACCTCTAGATCATGCTAAAAATATCCGGGGCTCAGGAAAGTCTTCCTACAATTTTTTAGGCAACTATCAGATTTACCAACTATAAAAACAATCAAGCTAGACATGCTAAACATGCATTCAATAGCTTTAGAAGGCATTGCATACATCTTGAAGAATTTCCAACCCACCTGGATCGCTTTCCACAGGCAACGCTGAAATCGGTGAAGCGCGGACTCGCTCACTGTCCAAAATATGCCAGAAGCCCCAAACCGCGCCGCGCGCGCGCGAACACCGTCGCGAACCTCGGAAAAAATCCCCGGAAGCTCAAACAAATCTCTCGAGTCCTCAAATAAACTCTGGCGCGCTCCGGCTTACTCACTGTCAGCTCACAGCATGTGCGCATGCATGCTGGCACCTCGGCTCCGCGCAGTGAAAATACCAAGCCTCAGCTCAACAGCACAAAAGAAAAGAGAAGACAACAACCAATCTTCATTCAAAATCTCATACAAATCCATACAAGAAAACCAACTTAGAAAAATCTGCCACTTACCCTGTACGTAGCTCGACGCGCGACGCGCGCGTGGCTCCGCTCAAGACCAACCAGCAGGAAAACCCAACAGCACCTTCACTTTGCCTTTTTCCTTTCTTTTCCACTTCTTCTATTTTCTTTTCTTTCTTTTCCTCTTCTTCTCTTTTCTTTCTTTCTTTCTCTCTTTTCTTTTCTCTGATTCCTGCTGAGAAGAGAGGAGGAGGAGTCCTTATATAGAGAAGAGAGGGGTCAACATAATCAACAGGGTGGTTGGGGAAGTAAAAAGACCAAACTGCCCTCACTAAAAATCACCAAAACTGCATTCTGCAGGATGGGGTACCGGTACCCTCCATGCAGTATCGGTACCCAGGTCCTAGTTCCGGAATCCCCTCATTGGTTCCGGAACTCCAAGCCAAAACCGCAAGAAGCCTTCCTATGCTCAAGCTGCTGCCGCTGCGCTGCCGCTGCGCTGCCGCTGCGCTGCCGCTGCTGCATGCGCGGCGCCCACCTGCTGCGCGCGCTCCCGCAGCTGCTGCTCGCGGCGCCCTGGCGCGCTCGCGCAGCTGCTGTTCGCGGCGCCCTGGCGCGCTCGCGCAGCAGCCTGCGCCAGCTGCGCGCGCGCACTTGCGCCCGCTGCGAGGCGCCCGCTCCTGCTGCGCGCGCAGCAGCCAAACGCCTACTGCGCGCGGTGCCCATGCGCGCCCGCGCAGCAGCCTGCGCCAGCCGCACGCGCGCACACTTGCGCTCCCGCGCGGCTCCCCCGCTGCGGCCACTCCTCCATACATGGACAGCAAGTCCACCCTCACACAACCCTCATCAACACCAACCTTTATAGGCTCATGTACATAACTCACCCACTAAGTCTACACTTAAGACAGCCACTAATGTCTAAATTAAATACCCGCTAAGCCCGCTACAACCTTGTGGGTTATTCATGACTCTTGGCATTCCTTGTCATTGATGGCATCTATGAAGGAGCTTGCAAGTCTCTTCACTTTCCCACAAATGATGTTGAAGTTGGGCCTCCTTGACAAGCCCACTTTGGTTTGGGCTAGGAACTTAGTTTTAAAGACTGAAATTTTGTAAGTCCCTAACATAGAGCCCGAGTCGGTCCGGGTCGGGCGGGCGGCGGGACGCGCGATCTTGACTCGGATCACTTTTTATTTGCTATTTTTATTTTTGACTTAACTTTCTCTTGGGAAGAGCCTTCTCAGGCTACCCAAGAGACTTGCCTTGGGAAGAGCCTAGTGGGCAACCCAATGGCCTCCTTGGTAAGGTCCAATGGCTAATCCGAGATCTAGTCGTTGGACCCTACCTGGAGGTGGGCTGTAAGAGAAAGCTCACATCCAGGCAGCTCTATATATATGGGAGTAAAATTGGTTGAGTCATATTCTTGACACACAGTACAATATACAGTATACTATATGTGGAGACCCGGACTTCGGTTGGCAGCTCGATTCCGTGGACATCGATGTGAGAACACACTAGTTTTGAGTGTGAGGATTTGTTTGTGCATAAAAAGGACGTGAGAAACGGATCCAGCGCGAAAAACTGCGCGAAATACACTATTTTTGTGTATTTTTCAGTGAGGGTCCGGACCGGCTGCTTCAAGGTCCGGATTGCTACAGTGTGTTGCACTGGGTTCATGGGCGAGCGCGCGGCAGCGCGACGATGCGTGGCGCCGGTGTAGTGACCCAGACTTTGGTGTGGCTTTTCCCCTGGGATTCGTGGTGTGAGACACCTATTATTGGTGTGCCGGGCTCGTAACACGTCAAATGGACGTGTTAGATGGACTCAGTGAGGTTTTGGATCAAACCTGTCTTTCGGCGGGTTTTTGCTGAATTTTGGGGGTGGTTTTAGGCTGATCGGAGGTCGTATTTGGATTCCTCGCGGAAAAACGCTTGAAAACGGCTATTTACTTGTATTTTTCTGAGTCCGGACGTCCAAAAACGGACACCCGAAAGTTTTCTGTGTGTTTTGGTGCACGGGGGGAGCCGTGGACTGGCAGGGTGACACGTGGCGGCCTGTCATTAGTTGGCGCACGTTGCGCGGTCCACGGAGTATCGGCACTAGTGCAGTGGACTGGGCGGGGGACACGTGGCAGCCGCCCAGTGGCCGGTTCACGCGTCGCGGTCCACGGGGTCGAGCGCCTTGGTGCATGGTCCGGGGCGCGGTGGCGGTCCCGGATTCGTGGGCTCAGGCGCGCGCGGTGCACACAGGGCCGCGGGTTAGCGGCCGTACTGCACGCGTGGCAGGCGCGGCAGGCGTGGCAGACGACCACTGGCGGGCGCGGCTGGCGTGGCGGGCACGACGTCGCACGCGTGCGCCACGTGGCGCCACGCCATTGGCAGGTGCCACTGTCACACCCCGGGGTCGAAACTGCGACCCGGGCTCGCCAACAGATCCGCTATCTGTACGGAAACCCCCATACAGACGAAGCGTCTACCCTGCAAGTCAAATCTATAGCTAAACATGTATCAGAGCTGAAACTAAAACCAGTAGCTACAGAAATCAACTGAACATCTGAAATATATAAAACCTCAATATATAGTCTCTCAGCTATGAAAAATAAATACAACCCTCACAAATCTCTCAGACTGTCCAGTACAAAAGTGTAATCATAAGAATATACAGGGTACATCTACCTCTTACTCTCAATATAAAGTGGGTAAGGAGCTACTCGGCCACGTCCTCACCTCGATCAGCTGTCTCCGCGCGAACCAAGCCGGAACAGCAACCTCAGGAATCCTGTCACCGCAGCGGGTGTGAGAACTACTGCAGAAGGTAGTTCCCAGTGGGTACTGTCACCAATATCCACGGTATGCCCACTAAGTCTACTGGAGGCAAACAGATGGGTATGCAGATAGATAATAGAAAAGCTGAAAGAAAACTACAGCTACTATGTCTCAATCATCATGCTCAAGAAACTCTACTATGAACATGCTATGCACACACTCACCACTGCTAATAGGCCTCAAGTACCATGTTCAAAGGAAAACTCATCTAAGAACATACTATGCATACACCACTCGCACACGAGGTGCTCACAAAACTCAAATCTCAATGACTGCCAAAACTGGCTCAGTTAAGCCTGCGCCTGTCGTCTAGGAACGCACCTGCCCACTACCACGCATCCACAAGAGGACGGGATTTACGTGGGGCGTCCTAAACTGACTATCTCAATCTCACTCAAAGTCACCCCATGGTAACTCAGCCAGGGGTATCATCATCATCATCGCATCCGGAGCGTAACTCGAGGGGAGCGACCCCACCGAGCTCAAGTGTGTCTCAACTGTCTCAATAAGCGGCACATGCAGGCTATGATCCACGATCAAACAGATCGGAAACTCAATGCTCAAATAACACAACTCAGTCGGGAAACCCTCCACGACTCGATCAGGAAATGCCCAAACACTCTCACAGCTATGTCGGAGAACCCTCCACGACTCAATCTGATAATGCACAACCCATGGCTAAGTCGGGAAACCTCCACGACTCGATCTGCCAGAGCCCAACTCTCCTAGCTAAAGTCGGAGAACTGTTAAGGAATTTGTTTTGGCGTATTTCGTGAAAGTGTTAAGTCTTGAAGATTGAAGATGAAGAAGTTTGGATCATATACCTCAATCTCAAGAATTCCAAAAACACTCGCGAACCTTCCTGGGTACAACAAAAGGTCCAAAGTTACACTTTATGCTAAAAATACCCAAGTATACACCATTTGCTAAAAATAGTCCCGAAGATGTGCAATTTTCACCTGCAGAACGGACTCTGAAAAATCCAACAAAAATACTGCCGCGATCGTCGCGTCGAGCCCTTCGAAACGAGTACCTACACGTTACAATCCGAGTCCCGGAGACCAAGTTACAAATTCCGCAACGCGATGAGCGCGAAACTCCACAACACACACAACTGTATCACATTGCACAGAAGAACGGGAAAGGTATACCTTCGGGAAAATCTCAAAAAAATCCCAGAAAAATACTACGATAATCTTCGCGACGCGTAGATGCAAAAAGTATATAGGCACGTCTCCATCCGATGCCCGGGTACGGAGATAAAATTCCGGCGAGGTGCTGTTGTCAAGGTAACCCACCAGCGGCAAAGAGGGTTAAAAACGTACCCAGAACCCCTATAAAAGCTCAGATACGAGGAAAGTGGACAATACAAAGGTCATAGGTCTACCTCTTATGAATCCAACGCCATGAAAATCGTCCAAAAACACAGTCGGGGTAGCTCCGTGGACCTCTCAGACCGAAGTGCGACGATCACGAGCCTCCGATGAAAGTATGTCGCTCTGCGCTACGATGCCAAAGTCGTCGACGCCGCACCCTCCAAAAATTCTGAGCCTCTATCCCAAGATGCACAGCGAGGAGAGCAACAACTTTGCTAAAGGGTCAAAGGTCCAGAGGTGTCACGCCCCGGGGGTTTGTTTTAGCGGAAACGGTTCATAAAAGTCGAATATTTGACGCGTAAATTTTTTTTTTTGTTTAAAAGAGAACCCCTCTTCCCCGGCACGTGCCCAGACCCGCCACACATACAGGATCACTCTGCAAACGGACAGAGTCTCCCCTGTACGTGCACGGCGTAGCGTTCAGTACATGTTCCAACATACACAACCAATCAATCACAACAGTTGTTCACAAGCAACCAGTATTCTAAACTAATAAAAGAAGAACATATGGCCGATCAATTTGGAAAGGATAAATCCACAGTTTTGAAAGAGCGCCTACCCGGCGCTTACGTTTTGAAAGCTAGTTTCGAAATCGGCATAAATCAACAAGGTTTGAAAGCGGTGCCCACCTGACACCAAGTTTTGAAATCCCTTTCGCAATCCATAAATCCACAGGGTTTTGAAGCCAGTGCCCACACGACACTTAGATTTTAAAAACGGTTTTCGCAATCTTTTCTTTGGCTTCTGCCTTTTTGATCTTCAAATGGCCAATAGAAATAAAAGGAAAAGTAACGCACAAGGGGCACTAAATGCAACCCGTACCGACATCCACGCCGACCCCACGAGGGTATCGCGAACCTCTCACATAACTACAATGCAATGAAAAGCGAGAAAGAAAAGGAAATACAGTCCAGGGTCCCCAGCGACCCAGCTGCTCCTGTCCCGTCCTCACCACCGCCTACCTCTCCCCCCGTCCGAACCCTGTCACGAAGTGGGATGTCAGTGACGTAAAAGTAATAGAGCAGGAGAATATAATAAAACAAACCGTGAAGACAACCGGAGCAACCACCCCCTCACGGAGGAAAGGCAACCTGTACACCTGTATCCTGTAATACCCGGACACGTCGGACAACTAAACCGACGGTCCACACCGTACCTGCAGAAACCCGACCACGTCGGACAACTAAACCGACGGGTCGCACCGCTTGCACCTCGGCGCCTCAACCCCACCACTAATAAGGGGCCCCACTACGTCACCTCGTGGGTATACACGGGTCATAGACCACTTTTCCGGAAAAAGCGCACCCTTTGCGGTGGCCAAACCGCGGGTGCGCGTGTGACAGCCTCGAGCCAAATAACCATAACCATCATCATGTCAGCATCATAATATATATAACAAAAGTAAAACGGCAACATGTATACTCAAAAGTAAAACTGTAACATATGCGATCGAAAGTAACCCGCTATCATGTATAATCAAAGTAAAGGCAATAATACGTGCACTCGAAGGTAGCCCGCCAACATGTAATTATCAAAAGGAAAACGACTGTCGGAAGACCGACGCCAAACACTATGACGAAACCCATTAACATGCATAAGCTATCACCCATCAATATTTAACCCCAGTATACTTAGAATTGACCCCGTCCGACATGATAGAGTTAGATGCTAGGACAAAGAAAATAACACCCACCTGAATGAAGGCCGATCCCGAACTCCCGCTGGACTACCGGGAGGCTGGTGCTGAACTGCTGGGCCCTGAACAGAGACTGTAGTCAGAACTAGACTCACACATACCCATCCCGACGACACGACAGCAACGTGAAGCTTAAACGGGAGAATATCGCCGATTTAGCGATCGAAATCCGATTCCCGGTCAACGAGAACCGTTGGAACCCTAAAGAAAAGTTTAGGAAACATTTATACATTGTTCTAAACAGTATGCAATGCCAAAATTGCATTTAGACCCCTAGGGTTTCTAGAATTCACATTTTTAGCGTCATTTGAGCGCTGTTTTCGCTCGTTCTTTCAACTGGAAATTAATTTTGACGAACCGTCACTTCCAGCGGGTGAAATTTATCTTGCTGAACACCGTGCTCACTCATTTGCGGCAGCACGGGACCCGAGAAAAACTTCGGGCCATAAAATACCTTACTAACATAGCCTTAATGAATTTTTTGTTTCTCCGAGTCTTCAAAACCTAAATCTAACGCGAGCATCACGTCCAGTGACCCCAAAACAGCCAGGAATACACTGTCGCGGCTTCTCTAATAGCCCGGAACTTAGTTTTGTTTCAACATTACTTTAAAAGGTTGATTACACTACAACTTTTAATCCGATCGTCAAACAGACGAACTTTGTATATGAAAGTGTCTTTAAACAGTGCAAGGACACTGGGGCTCACCTCCTTTGCAGCCCAGACCTGCTGGTTCCACCAGAACCAGATCCTTGCAAACATACAAGTTTTCCTTGCTCCAAATTTTAATCCACACAGAACCATCTTGGTCTGAAGCGAGCATCAAGCTCAGGGGATTATTTTGAACAACTTTCATATTCAATGTAAACCCTTATTCCAACTAAATCTTCTTTGAGGCATTAACTCAAACACCTGGTGGGCATGTTATATAAGCATATAGCTTTATCTTTGCCCGAACCCAAACTCAGCAAGGAAGCAATCCGGAGGCTTCTAAGATGGAAGAAAAGCTAGAGCATGGGGTTTAGAGGTTACCTGGGGGGGGGTTGCCGGAGTTCCAGACCGGCGGGGATGGCCGGAGCCGAGCTCGGATGAAGCCTCGGGTGCAACTCTGGCGATCACTGACCCGACGTCAAGATCCCCATGCAAGTTGATGGAAGGACTCCTACAGCCCACAGGAGCTCACCATTACGATTTCCGGGTGTCCGGAGCGACGGCAAGGGCGCGGCGGCGGAGCTCGGCCGAGGATCAATGGCCGTTAATGGCGGATTCCGGCCGAGGGACTCCGGGCCGGTGCAACTTGGACCAACAGGTTCCAGTAGGTGCCAGGAAGCTTCTGGTGGCAGTGGCCGGCGGTGGGAGGCAGCGGCGGCGCCGGACGGCCGAGCTCGGCCGAGGTTGAAGAAAGCCCGAAACTAGGGCACGGCCGATCGAGCCCGATCCTTCACCGATGTCCCTCCAACTTCGTGGAGATGCTAAAGTCGGTGAGAAAGTCGATCTCAACGGTGCTGATCGCTGGTTGGACGGCCGGATCGCGGCGGCGCACGGGATCGGCCAGGAAGGCGATAATTCCGGTGATAGCGCTCCCGCCGGCGATCGGGACGGCGGCAGCAGCCCGGGCTGCAACCGGATGATCTCCTCGACGTCAGAAACACAATGATCGTGTCCATGGGCCAAATTAAAATGGAAGGTTCCAAGATATTACCTCGTCGGAAAGTTGGAAGAAGAAGGGGTTGGCCGCGGCGGCGCGCGGCGGCGGCTGGGGACGGGTCCACCACAGCTCGGTTGCAGCTCCACAGGGGAACCCTACAGACGCGTTCTTGATTGCCCAAGAGCTTCTGTGTGGAGCCTACTCCTCCCAACCCGAGATGAAGAAGAAACGACTTCACCTTCTTCTCCGGCGAGGGGAGGCGGCGGCCGGTGCGGGGAGGTCCGTGGAGTGCGGCATAGGAGAGGAGGTGGTTGGGTGCTGCGGCCAGAGGGGCTGTGGGTTTAGGGTTTGTGGAGAAGCCCTAGCTATACATGTGTATATATATTAGGTATGTACAATTTCGGTTTAGTCCCTCTAAGCTTTGCCATTTGCTATTAGGTCCTCTACAGTAGTTTTCCCTTGCACTTAAGTCCTTATCCAAGAACTAGCACGCAAAACGAGGCAACTTTAATAGGGTTTTATGTGCAAAAAGCCCTATTTTCTTCGTATTTCACGCTTTTCGAGACGTTCTGCTCGTCGAAACGAAAAATGGACTGCGCCATGACGTCCGGCTCGACGAGACCTATCAGGTAGCGATTTTTGATTTTCGAGAAACTGCCCGAATAAAATTGCGGTCCATAAAATACTGTCACGGAATACAGTTATCGTGCTTTTCGAGACTCTAGAGTCGTCAAACAGAATTTTCGACTGCGCCATTGCGTTCAGAATATCGAAACCGTTCGAAATGACTACCTGGATCACTATATTCGGATTCCGAACAGTGAAATAGTCAATGTTGTATTCGTCGGGGTCTCGAAAACCAGGGTTACTGTTCATCTACAGTAACTCACTTAAGTGCACTATAGTAACTCACTTAAGTGCACTGTGCGCAGAGGACGCTGGTACATTGGTCGCGAGATTCGTCCGCTTCTTAGTTGAATTCTGGAAGATCCGACCGTCAGATCGAAAAGTGCTGAATATGAATCTCGCTCAGTTCGACGAGACGATCGCAACGGTCAACTCGGATTTCCAAGATCATGTCCGGATTGGAAAGTAGCCTTTTTTGTCTCGTAAAACGTGCAACTCGCACACTGGCAATTGACTAAATAAATCAACATAGGTCTTTTGAAAACAAAACCAGGTCAAAAATTCACTTTTTGACTATTTATTAAAATAAAATATTTCGAGTTTTTACAAGAGGGCTAGGGAAAGGGCACAAACTCGAAGATGAAGAGGCTTTATATAGGCCCAAACCAAAAAAATCCCGAAATTGGGCTTTCGGGCCCCAAATCCGGGCGCCCGCAAGAATCGGGCCGCTACAGTGTTCGGCCCGGCCCAACACTGTGAGTGCTCGAAACGCCCACAGGCCGCCACGTCATCACCCGAACAGCGGACAGCCACACCGGCCATCCGCTGCTCGACACGTGGCGCACTGTGGTGGCGACACGTGGAGCGCACTCAGTCAACGACCGCTGTCGCGCCCACGTGCGCGCCTGCGCCGCTGCCTGCCATCCCTACACGCACGCGCCCCGAGGCGGCCTGCACCCGCTCCGTGGACCCGGTCCACTGCACCGGCCTACCGCCAGCTGCCACGCGTCCTGCCCTCCGGTGCACGCTGGCCCCGTGGATAGCGCACCTGCCCGCGCGCCCGCGCGCCTGCGCGCGCACTGCCCGCTGCCGCGCCTGCGCCTTCCCGAGCCCGCGCCGCCGCCCTCCACTGTCGCTGGCACTGCCCTAGCCGCCGGAACAGTGCCCCCTCTTGCCTCGAAATCCGTGCGCGGCATCTGGGCTCCGAAAAATACAAGTAGATAATCCATTTTCATCGTTTTCGCGCGCTGAATCCAAATCCGCTATCCGTTTGGCCAAATTCCAACTCTAAAAATTGTCGAAGGCATCCGGAAACGTGTTCTTTTGTCCAAACTTCGCGCTGAGCCCAATTTTAATATCCGTTTCGCGCGAGACCACATCTACACATCCGACGGGGTCCTCTGACTACTCTCGTGATCCATTATAAGCCCGAAGTCTATCACTTGTGTCCAACTTGTGCACAAACACCACCGTCACACCTCGTAGGCCTCCGTAAGCTGCCAATCAACCAGTAAACTCATCGTGGGGTTCCGGGTCCTCACAGACTTGGGGGAGCGGAAGCTTTTGGGGCCATACCTCGTAGAGGAAACGGAGGCAAAGGTGCGCCTTATCAGGCAGCGGCTGTTGACCGCTCAGAGCCGGCAGAAAAGCTACGCGGAACAGAGGCGACGAGAATTGGAATTTATGGTGGGAGAACACGTGTTACTTCGTGTATCACCGTCTAAGGGGACAAGACGGTTCGGCATACGAGGGAAGCTGAGCCCACGGTACGTGGGACCGTTCGAATTCTTGGAGCGCGTGGGCCCGGTGGCCTACCGGTTGGCCTTACCGCCAAACCTCGAACGGGTACACAATGTATTCCACGTCTCGATGCTCCGAAAGTACCTTCCTGACCCGTCTCACGTCCTCGATGCCTCTGCCGTCGAGTGGCGCGAGGACTTGAGCTTCAAGGTAACGCCGATACAGATATTGGCACGAGAGGAAAAAAACTTCGCAACCGGACGATCCCCTACGTAAAGGTGCAATGGAGTAACCATGAGGAGCGCGAGGCGACCTGGGAACTTGAGACGAAAATGAGGAATTATCACAGTTTCCCTGAGTTATTTAGCGAGGGTTGAGGTTAAGTTTCTGGGACGAAACTTCTTTTAAGGGGTGTGTGGCGTAATATCACAGTTTTCATGTAACATTTTACCCTCCTGCCAATAAAGCGTAAGTTATGGGAAATTGAATTAACGGGTTTACTTAAGTTGATGATCTTGAGGTGCAGGTATTTTTCTGTGATAGAGCTCGAAAAATGGTGAACAGCGGTGCGACCGGATCCGGATTCCGACTTACGGATCCCCCAGAACGGGGTTGTTAGGATCGCGGTAACTAGGATGTGCATCGAAATCCGTGCAAGTGATCGTGCACGTTTTTCGAGGAGATAAGGAATTATCTTAAAGGAATTATCTTTAAGGAATTATCTCTAAGGAATTATCTTAAAGGAATTATCTTTAAGGAATTATCTTTAAGAAATTATCTCTAAGGAATTATCTCCAAGGATTAATTAAATAATTAAGTAATTAGAGATTGAAATACCCGATGTGGATTTTGACGGTACGCACATATGAAAAGGAAAAATAAAAGAAATAAATTAATAATAAGATTTATTTATTTCCCGTATACCGAAAGGAAAACCCTAGTTTTAAAAGATCGCCTCCTCAAACCCTTCCCTCTTGTGCGTGCCGAAAACCAAATGAAACCCTAGTTCAAAAAGAGAAAAGAAAAGGAAACCCTAACCGGAGGAAAAAGAAATAGAGAAGGAGGAAGCGAAGGAACCCGATCGCCCCGATCGACGTGCCGGAGACCGGAGAACGAGACGTCACCGCCACCGGAGGGCGGATCCGGATTCTCACCACCGCAAAGAACGGAGATCGGGATCGCGTTGCCTCCTCCATCGGAGTAAGGTTAGGAATCGTTATTTCTCTTTCGTCGGTTTAATCGTGGGTTTTCCGTGTTCTTTGAGATCGGTTTAATCGGTAAATTGATCACGGGTTTTTGATTGGTTTTGATCGGTGATTTGTTCGTGTTCTTGACCGGGTTTAATCGATGGTTTTTAATCGGTCTTGATCGGAGGTTTGATCGGGTTTCCGATTGATGTTTCGTTTGGTCTCCGATCAATGGTTTTATCGTTAGAGTTGCCGCGGATTTGTTTGGGTTATTTTAGTGTTCCGTTGGAGCATAGGGGAATTAACGGGAAGCCGCCGTCGCCGTTGTTAAACGGGAGGCCGCCGCCGCCGTTATCATGTTCACGAGGTCGTCGCCGCAGCCGCCGTGGTCGCGTGGTCGCAACCGGAGCCGGAAAAGACGACGAAATCGGAAAATTAAATCAAAATCCAGGATTTACTGTTCACGGAGCCCAGCCCGTAGGCGCGGTCCACGCCCGGGGCGTGCACCCGGCCGCACGCCTCCGCAGCCCGAAGGCGCAGACCCGGCGCACGGGCGCATACGCCAGCCCAGCCCGCAGGCGCGGTCCATGCCTGGGCGTGCACCCGGTGCTGCCGCCGCGACCGGGAACTGGTGAACCCGGCGCGCGCCTTTTGCCCGTGCGCGGCCCCGCCCAAGTCGCTGCGGTCTACCGCACAGCGCGCGCTCGGTCTGCGACGCCGCCACCCTTGGCCGCAGACCTGGTCCACGCCCGGCTTCGTGCACCAGCCCCCAACGGAAGAGTCCGGTAGCTCCGTTTTCGGCCCGTTTCGCCTCGTTTTTGAGTGTTTTTGACCACGACGATATTTTTAACAACGATGTAGTTCTTTCGGGGTCAGTTTTTGGTTCGACCATTTTTTGTTGGACGACACGGTCCGCTTGGCACAATGATTTTAGTTTTTCGTCGGTCTATTGTTACAGTGGTCGGGACTACTGATTTTGCCTGTTTAGGGTAAAAAGTGTTAAAGGGTGTTCTTGGTTATTTCATTAGGCTGCGTGAAGTTCTGATTGCCTAGGAGGGTCCCGGGCGCGGTCGTTTATCTTCGTTCAGGTGGGTACCTTTGGTTATTTTCGGTGTAATGTCGTTCCCGCGTATTTTGCATGATAAAGTTGATGTTTTGGTAAACTGTCTAGCCCCATTGCATGTAAATCCTGTTTTATATTCTAACTGAGGCGGCTGAGGTCTCAAATTTATTTTATGTTCTAACTGAGGCGGCTGAGGTCGCATGGCAGTTTATATGCTCATATTGCTTACACGCACACCGGCGGTTTGGCCACCGCACAGGGTGTATTTTTTCGGAAAGATGGTAAGGATTACCCATGTACCCCACAACTCGTGATGATGGGGATCCCTCAAGGAGAGTCGATTGCTACTTGGGCAGTGGAGGGGATTGGTGGCACCAAGAAAATGAACACGCTATTTGGGGTCGGAGCCCAATAGCTATTTGGGGTTGGGGCCCAACTTGTTATAAATCTGGGGTTGGTGCCCAGCTTGTTTTGTGACAGGGATTTAGCGGTACATGAGGGGGAAGTAAATGCTCCGGTGTATCAGTTTGTCTTTTCAGTTATTGTATTTACTGTTTATATCTACTTTATCAGTCACTGACTACCCACGCTGTGACAGGTCTGTCACGCCCCGGGTGTAAACCAGAACCCGGGTCCGTCTATAGATCCGCCGTGCACACGGTATTTCCCACATACACGAAGCGCTACTAACCTGCTCAGATATAAGAGATAATAAAAAGGGCATAAAACAGAGCTGAACTAAAAACTAATACATCTCAGACTGAAGCTGGAAATAAAATACAGTATATCTGTAAAAATAATACATCTGTCTCTCCCAGCTCACCAAATAAAATACAAACAGCTGGCTAAAGCCAGACCCAAAAGTAAAGTACAACCGTCTGAGGAAAAGGGTACACCAATAGTCCAGCTAACTCGCTCATCCTGCCTCGAGATCTATCTACTCAGTCGTCCCCTCACCTCGAACCGCCGCTGAAAACCCAGTAGCACCCGCAGAAGACACTGCAAAACAAAGAAGAAGACAAAGAGGAAAGAAAAAATGGGGGTGAGAACTATTATAAACACAGTAGCCTCCCCTAGTGGGTAAAGCCTCAAACTCTGACGTACCCACTAAGTCTACCAGAGGCGAAAGGGAAAGGTAAAGTGGTAAGCAACAAAACTGCTGAAAAAGGAACTACCACTACTATGCCTCTAAATGCATCAGTAACCAAACTGCCGAGCTAAAAGAATAGCTAAATGTATGCATCAGTACATGAATGCCTGCTTGAGTAAACCCAATCGATAGACCAGTAAAAACTGGTACTGCCTGCTGTCGCCCTCATCATCGGGCAATAACCGCGCCGATGTGATGGCAAAAACTGCCGAAAACTGTCTGACCCCACCAACGCTCTAGAGGGGAACTCTACATGACCCCGACACTCCGGAGGGGAACTCGAGGGGAGCGACCCACACGAGGAAAGCATCACCGGGCATATAAAGCCGCGCCGGTGTGATAACAACTCAATCCCTGTCTGGCCCCCACGCTCTAGAGGGAAACTCCCCAACGCTCTAGAGGGGAACTCGATATCTCAATATCGCAGGACTGGATCACGACTCTGATCAAAGTGGGAAAAATCCCCTCACTAAAGATAACCCGATCCCCAATCTGATGCATAAGTAACCATCCGGTCAACCGCCCAATATCCGCGGTCGCCGCGATACCCACTGACAACAACGAAGCCCAACAACCAACACCCGGTCAACCGCCCAATATCCGCGGTCACCGAAATAACCCACAATCCAAAATCGGGTAAAATAATCTGTATCCGGTCAACCGCCTACTATCCGCGGTAGCCGCAATGCCCCACAGCCCAATAATCAAATACCACCTATCCCCGACCCCAAGGTCCCGGCTACACTATCCCGTACCCCTGCTCAAATCCGAGCAACAAGAACCACCTGACTAAAGAATAAGGAGAAAGAAGTAAGCATGGTTTCTCCTAAGTCAAGTTCCAATATAATAGTGTAGCAACAAAAAGTGGCCTATCTAGATGACCATACAAGCATGCTTATGTCCTCAAGAAAGATAAAAGAAAAGTGACCAATAGTGGTTCCACATGTGTAACAATTAATAGCTCCGCATAGATATAACCATCATGCTAAAATATTATCCAACCACACATGTCTATAATCCATGTTCCATAATAGAGCATTATTATCCACCTATGCATGTCATAAAATCCTCAAGTAGTACCAACCATCAAGGTAATTCAATTATCCCAAATTAAGATTCAATTCCACATGCAAAGTTAACCACTAACATAGCAAACCATATGTCCCAACAAACATGCAAGATCCAACCACAATTGTTAATCAATTGTCCTAACATAGGGGATCACTCTAATAAGCCTAATGGGCATCTCGAAATAGAGGGAAACAGCAACCACCCACCTCGATAGCGAAGCATGTATCCAAATGCGCCCACACTCCGGGGAAACCTCGGTACACCGCAAAGCTGCAAAAGTAACCCACACGAGGCACAATTAATCCACTAATCCTCAAATTACTGTTGTCCATAAAATCATCCATAAAAAAGGCTTAATTTCACCTGCGAGAAAACATCAGAAAATTCCATAAAAATAACCATCGCGATCCTCGCGACGAGCCGATCGAAATGAGTACTCGCATGTCCAGATCCGACACCTGTAGGCCAAGGAACAAATGAAACACCGCCGCGAGCCAAAATTCCTCACAACAAATATTCTGCAGCAAACAGTCTAGAAGATGCATAAATCTCACCTCTGTGCAGTCCTCCAAAAATTCCAAAAAAAACACAGTTACATTCCTCGCTTCGAGTAGATGAAAATCGAGTATTCATACGCCTTAATCTGATATTTGTTGGCCAAGAAATAAATCCGACAAGCCAGTGCTGTCCAAAAAGCCACCACAGAAAATGGGGTAAAAAGGTGCCTCGGGAACCATGCCAAAAACCCAAAAGGATGCAAAGTGATGAACACGGAAATCGAAGACTTACCTCTTAGGAACACACTGTCGAAGAAATCGTCCAAAAATTCCTCCTGGAATGCGCACAGGAAATTTCCGACTGAACCGCGACGGAAACGGGCCGAAAAAGGGAAACGTCCAGGCGCACCGTAAAACAAAGATCGCCGCTGCCGAGCATCCAAAAATCCAGGGGATCCACCACAAGATCAAAAACATCACAAGGAACAAGTTTCCTAAAGGTTTCTTCCTCTCAATCCCTCTCTAAGACTCAGAAAAAGCAGAAAAAGAGAGAGGGGAGGGGTATTTATAGGCCCAGCCCAGCCCAGCCAACAACCGGATTCGGGCGCCGGATTCGGGCGCCCAAATCCGGCCCAAAATCCGTTACTGTACAAGCCCGAAACTCTCCCAACGCGCCACGTCACCGCGCCCCGCGCCCCGGGCGTCCGGTCCACGCGCGCCCGCCAATCGCGGCGCGCCGCGTGGCGTCGCGGTCCACGGCGGGAACCGTGGGCCGCGGTTCACGCCGGATCCGCCGGGTCAGTGCGCCCGCCAATGAGCGGGCGACACGTTGCCCGGTCGGTCCATCGTGCGCCGCGCCCGACCGCCTATCGCGCGTGCGTTGACTGGCCAATCACTACGCGCCACGTGTCATCGCCAACACTCGTTGCGCCCGGTGCTTGAACCTGATGCACCCGTCGAATCCAAAGCCGACACGTGTCTCCATCGCGCCCAATGGGGAGCCCCCACGTGGCACACCCATCTCTGTAGACCGCGCCCGCACCTGCGCCTGCCCGCGCCTGCGCCTGCCCGCGCCTGCCCGCTGCCGCGCCCGCGCCTTCGCCGTCGTGCTCCGCCGCCTGCCAGCTGCCGCCGGCGCCACCCCGGCCGCCGGAAAAGTAAAACTGCCTCAAAATCCGTGTTTGCACATCCGGGCTCCGAAAAATATAAGTAAATAGCCCATTTTCATCGTTTTCGCGCGCTGAATCCAAATTTGAAGTCCATTTTGCCAAATTCCGCTTCTAAAATTTGTCGAAGGCATCCGGACAGGTAAACTTAATCCAAATTTCGCGCTGGGTCCATTTCTGAGGTCCGATTCGTGCGCAAACACCTCCAACACACAGCAAAGGCCTCCGAAAGCTGCTAAACACACTGCAGAAGCTCTGCTTGTCCAACAGTAATTCTCTCGCGAAAATTCGGGTCCTCACATCCTCCCCAACTAAAAGAAAGTTTCGTCCTCGAAACTAAAGTCATTCCTCAACCCGGAATCTTAACCAAGTAGGGGGGGGGGGGGGTAGATATCCAATCATCCACGACTCAATCTCCCAAGGCTGTCCAAAACCTCTTCCAGAGACGCGAAACAATCCTCGTGTCTCTATCTGATACAAAAATAGAGGCGGGCACTCTCGGAAACCGCACCACCTCATCCAAGTACAGCTGGGCTAACCGCTCGAGCTACCAAATATCCGCACAAGCATTTGTCTGCATCGGCACAAGCATCCGCCCCTCCAGGGCCCCCGGTAATCCAACCACATGTCCATTGGCACAAAAGTTCGATCCGAGTACCTCTGTACTACCGAGGTATCCAAAAAAAGTCCCTCAACTGATTGCGCAACTTTGATCTCTAATCCTTAAACCGTCGGGATGCAAAAGAAATTCCCCAACTCTCCTGTAGCAACACGCAGCCATACACGGTAGAGAAAACCAGAATGCAAATCAATCTTCGAGAAGACCCAGTACCCTTGCAGCTGGTAAATCAAATCCTCCATGCTCAACAAAAGGGTACTTGTTCTGGATGGCCACTTCATCCAAGAAGGAAAGGGGCCCTAACAAGCTGGGGTCCTCACTTGGTCATTCTCGGATCCTGACATTCTGAGTGGACAGCACCACCGCAGGCTACAATCAAAAGGGACCCCCAGGGACACACCCTCAAGCCCTGATCGCCTCAACGGTCCCACCCAGCGCCAGCTGTGGAATCATCAAACTCAACTCCAGACAGCTCTCCCGCTCAAGATATCCGCCACTTCAGTGACTTTGTCGGGGAGATACAAAATGCTCAACAATAACCCAATGGTAATTCCACAGCCACTATGGGAGGCATCACTATAACTCGCAATCCATCTCCCATCACTTGCGATGCTAAAATCAGCGCTGGTATCAGTCTAATCATCCATTCGTCAAGCTCTGCTGGCACTGCCCAGTCCAAGAAGCTCCAAGCTTCAACAATCAGTGTCGGTCTCGGCCAATCCCGAATAACATCCACTTTGGCCGGATTTCCACCGCCGCTACTACGGCTAGAATAATGTGGCTCAAGAAGGTATGCTCCCGAAGCTAAAAGTTGCACCTTGACAACTCGGCACACAGCTTCTCCCACACAGACGTTGCATCACCATCCATAAGTGCTTAACATGCTCCAAGTCACTCTGGGAGTAAATCAAAATATCCTTGGAAAATACTGCTACTAATCCGTCCAAGTACAGCTGGAACACCCAACTCCTCAAATCCTAAAGGCGGCAGGGCATTAGTTAAATCAATTGGCCTCACTATGAGCTCATAATGCCCCTACCGTGTCCTGAACGCCGTCTTGGCAAAATCCTCGGTTGTATGATTCCAATAAATACATGCCTCAAAGAAGAACAACTGCCGGAGCATAACTCAATCAAACGGTCCTAAATAAAACCCGGACATGCATGTGCTCAAACCACAGTAGAACCCTCACCGTCGTGCATCCACGACGTGGCATCACAACCGTATATCAACGGCGTGGCACTAGGTCCAACAGACCCCTCGATCCATCAGATCCTGCGTCTGCGCCATCAGCTCTCTTAACTCTATTGGCAATATCCAATGAGATGTTGTCGAGGTTGGCGCGGTTCCCAAAACCACGTCAATCTCAATCTCAATTTCCCTAACCAGCGGCATCAACATCAGCTCAGGGGGACTCACACCCGGGATCTCACGGTCAATAGGGATATCCTTGAGTCCCGGTGCCGCCGTAAGCACCTCAACCACACCAGTCGAAAAGGCTACGCATCCACTGCGAATCATCTCCCTCGCCCGCGAAGTCCAAACCATAGGGCGAAGAAAGCCCTCAGGCGTCCCGTGGTACAGCAACCCCTCCTGGCCTGGCTCCTAAGAAAACCGTCATCGCGGCACGATCAACCACCGCAAAAAGAAGAAAAACCGAACCAGCCAAACCGTCCACTGAAACTTGTGTGCTCTAGCACAGACTGCTAAAAAGAAATCATACCTGCGACATCTCGACCCACTGCCGTAGCGCCCTCCAACCGGGCGGCACAAACTCATCCGCTCGATGCAGGTGGTCGTCGCTCAGTCTACCAAAACACATCTTGATTACCCACATAGGGAGCACGACCCCTGCCACTGCCCACACTGGGCAACGAATGCGGCCCTCAGCAGATAACATATCCATGCTATCGCTGTTGCTGATACTAATAATGAAGCTGCCATCGGGGTCCACCCGACCTCTGATGTCTCAGAAATCCACTACCCTGGAGAAAAATCAGGAATGCCACTGCTGGCCAATCTGTCCTCTATCATCTAGCGTCAAGCGCCTCTATCCAGAACTCTCCTCTGGCGGCAGATCCCTATCCAAGGAACTACGACGCCACGCTCCATACACAACACCTACTCCATCGAGGCATCCAAAATCTGTAACGGTGGGAAACTGAAAGAGCTGAAAGGTATCTTGGCGCAATCCACTCCCAAATACACAAATCTTATGCGCCTCGTCCCTCGAACCTGGAGCGCGCAGTTCAACAACTGCGTAAACCTGTCAGCACAAGGGGGCTCTCAAGTAGTCACTCCATCACCACCAACCACGATTCTGCCTCGAAAGGCTCCAACTCAATTCCACGAATCGGGGTGGTTCATCTGCCAAAACTGGCTCCATCTATCGATGATGTCCCACAGCTCATCTGCTGTCAACTATCCACCCTGCCTCGGTGCCTCGCAACTAAACATTGGCACGGAGGGGGCTACTCGATACTCCGACAATTGCGCCACAGAAAACATTACCACCGAGGATACTGCACTCGGGTGGTCTCGGAAGGAAAGCACTGTCGGGCTGCCCGTTGCTCCGACAACTGTGTCACCTACACCAGCTGGTCAATCCGCCGCTGATATGCCTCTAACAATCCTGCCATCTGGGTCCGGAACTCTCTGACCTTAATCTGGGTATCTGACCCAAATCCAACTGCTCATGCTCAACAGTTGCTAAAGGATGCACACGGGTCAAAACCCAATGTCGGGGAGACACCGCTCACCACGACAAAACTGCAAATCAGCACACCCCAAACACACGACCCAATCTAGCGAAAGTCTAAGACATCCCCCTATTTCTGTAACTTTATGTTGTCTGCAGCCAACATAACTGTCCCACAGAAATAGGATATGTCGATCCCTCTTCACAAACAGGAAGAGCCAAATAATTAAATCACCGACTTTCGCAAAATATCGCGTCTCTCACGCCCGAACATCCTAGGGTCCGCCAAAAGCCTAGGGTTTCCTAAGTCCCAACTGACCTATCCCTAATCTCTGATACCACCTAATCTGTCACGCCCCGGGTGTAAACCAGAACCCGGGTCCGTCTACAGATCCGCCATGCACACGGTATTTTCCGCGTACACGAAGCGCTAGTAACCTGCTCAGAGATAAGAGATAATAAAAAGAGCATAAAACAGAGCTGAACTAAAAACTAATACATCTCAGGCTGAAGCTGGAAATAAAATACAGTACATCTGTAAAAATAATACATCTGGTCTCTCCTATCTCACCAAATAAAATACAAACAGCTGGCTAAAGCCAGACCCAAAAGTAAAGTACAACCGTCTGAGGAAAAGGGTACACCAATAGTCCAGCTAACTCGCTCATCCTGCCTCAAGATCTATCTACTCAGTCGTCCTCTCACCTCGAACCGCCGCTGAAAACCCAGCAGCACCCGCAGAAGACACTGCAAAACAAAGGAGAAGACAAAGAGGAAAGAAAAAATGGGGGTGAGAACTATTATAAACACAGTAGCCTCCCCTAGTGGGTAAAGCCTCAAACTCCGACGTACCCACTAAGTCTACCAGAGGCGAAAGGGAAAGGTAAAGTGGTAAGCAACAAAACTGCTGAAAAAGGAACTATCACTACTATGCCTCTAAATGCATCAGTAACCAAACTGCCGAGCTAAAAGAATAGCTAAATGTATGCATCAGTACATGAATGCCTGCTTGAGTAAACCCAATCGATAGACCAGTAAAAACTGGTACTGCCTGCTGTCGCCCTCATCATCGGGCAATAACCGCGCCGATGTGATGGCAAAAACTGCCGAAAACTGTCTGACCCCACGCTCTAGAGGGGGACTCCCCAACGCTCTAGAGGGGAACTCTACATTGTTACGGATTTTGAGTTGGCGTATTTCGTGAATTCGGTTAAGTCTTGAAGATTGAAGATAAAGAAAGTTGGATCATTTAACTCAATCTCAAGAAAGAAGAATTCAAAAGGATCAGGTATGTTTAACTAATTATTTTTGGTGATCCGAATACTTCTTATAGTATAGAAACACTTGGATGAATTTTTAACTGCATAAAAATTTAAAACTGGACATGGGACATGTTCAGGATCCGGATCAGACATTCCAATCCGGATCCCGAAGGGTGTTCGTTCATACACAAGTTCAATCCGGATCGTAGCCTCCTTTGATCCGGATCCCGAACACTGGTTCTACCATGATTTATGAATGATCCGGATCAGGCTTTTCAATCCAGATCCCGAACGTTGGTGTTTGGTGAAAGTGTATGAACAATCCGGATCAGGCACTTCGATCCGGATCCCGAATCTTGGTTTTTCTGGAAGCTGTTTGTCTCGCTACTGCAATCCGGATCGCCGAAGTCCGATCCGGATCGCCGTCCTGAAAAATTTCAGAAAAGGTTAGTTTTTGATTCTTATCCTCTTCCAATGGTTTCTAACCTATAAATAGACCCTTTAATTCATCTTTTAGGGCAACCCACGAAAAAAGGAAAAAGACGACCGAAATAGATAGATCCACATATAGAGAAGAAAGGAAACATTAGATTTATTCTTATGTTTCTTCATCTATATTGATTGATTTGATTCTGGGTTTTCATACTCACATTTTGAGTAGAATCAAATCAATGAATACTTAGATTGAATTTCTGATCTATTTCTAATCTAAGTATTCGGCGGATCATCACCACCCAAAAACAACGATTTCCCCAAAATCGGCGCGTGGACTCATGTGGCCTTGTGGATTCAAGGTGCTACCGCTCTCATGGATTCGGAGCGAGGTACGTTCGTGGATTCGAAGCGTGCCACTGGGTGAAGACCGTGGATTCGGTCGGACGTCGTGGATTCGGCGTTGGACGCAGATCGTGGATTCGAGAAGCGTTGCGGAGCGAGCGGAGAAGATCAACTAGGAGCGTATGGAAAAGGTTGAGTCGTCTGTGAGTACGGTATGTCACCTTGTACGTGTTTAATTCTAGTGGATTTCACCGTGTTATCGGTCCCGTGGTTTTTTACTCCGGTTTGGACATTTCCACGTAAAAATCTCTGCGTGTTATTTATTTTTCCGCATTGGGTTTTATATCGCAAAGATTTTTGAGTGTTTATTGTTTACACCTATTCACCCCCCTCTAGGTGTTTTTTTCCCTATTTAGATCCAATTATACATAACCCAACAAGTGGTATCAGAGCGGGAATAGGGTTGTAAACAATGGTTGAAGGTGGAAACATCAACAGACCTCCGTTCTTCGATGGAACAAATTATGCGTACTGGAAAGTACGGATGAAAGCCTTTTTAATTTCCATCGATGAACGGGTGCGGCAATCAATTGAATTAGGATGGTCTAATCCAACTGAAATTCTTGCTGATGTTCGCACCATCAAACCTAGGTCGAAATGGACCAAGGAAGAGATAGATTCTTCTTCTTACAATGGCAAAGGGATTAACGCTTTATTTAATGCTTTGTCGCAAACAGAGTTCTCTCGCGTCTCGGCATGTGAGACTGCGAAAGAAATCTGGGATGTTCTTCAAGTTACGCATGAGGGAACTAATGTCACGCCTCGGGGCCGAAACTGTGACCCGGGCTCGCCAACAGATCCGCCGCCCATACGGTGAACCCCGTATAGACGAAGCGTCTACCTGCAAAAGAAAGATGCTATACTAAACAGATATCAGAGCTGGAAGTAACTGCTAAAAATAAAATATATACAACTCCAAGTCCTCACCACAAGTACAAAAGTCGCTCAACTCAGATATAAAAGTACAACTCTACACCTCACTACAAGGTCTCTCAACAAGTAACTCTCAAAATATAAAAAGGGTACATCTACTCTCAGGACAACGACTGGTAGGGATCTAGCTCGTGACTCCCTCACCTCAATCCGAACAAGCAGCAACTGGAGCAGCAGAAACAGGAGCAGACGTCCCTAGGGAAAAAATACACCACGACGGGTGTGAGAACTACATCCCACAGTAGTTCTCAGTGGGTGCCGTCAACAAGCCCAACGGTCTGCCCACTAAGTCTACTAGAGTCATAAGGTAATAAATGAAATACTGAAAAAAGAGCTGGAAAAGAATATCTCTACAGCTACTATGCCCCTATCTAGATGCTCAACAAGTGGAACAGAAGGAAAACATGATGCATCTACTAACTCTCAGGTATAGCAACCCTCAAAACTATAATGACTGCCACATAGGGTCCAGTCAAACCTGCGCCCACCTACTGCTGCACATCCTCAACAGGACGGTCTACCGTAGGGTGTCCATGACTGCCACATCTGGGCCAGCCAGAGAGACGGCGTCGACAAGTCACGATAGAAGAACTCAATCTCACGCCGGTTACAACAACCCGGTCTAAAGCTCAATCTCAACGCCGGTTACAACTACCCGGTCTAAAGCTCAATCTCAACGCCGGTTACAACAACCCGGTCTCGCCTACTCCGGAGCGGCACTCGAGGGGAGCGACCCGCTCGAGTCCATAAGTAACCCATGTCCAACAGCTCTGTCATGCATCTCAGTCAATCAAGCAAAAGTCGACACTATGCTCAAAGTGGAGACTCACTCAATCCACAATGCAAAAACCCAGCCCCAACTGATGTATAACACTAATCGGTCAAACCGCCCACAGTTCGCGGTTACCGAAATATTAACCTGAGTCGATAATCTGGTGCAATCCCACCCGACTCAACAATATAGCTATACTATCCCCCATCCCTGCTCTCTAACCCGAGCAACAAGGAACACTCGACAGTCGGGACCGCTGTCAACCCAACGGCTCCCTAAAACAGGCATCACTGACAGGATAACTCCACAACAGAAACAATAAAGGGTCCGGGAACCCCGGAAGACTAGAACCTACAACCCTAATCAAACAAGAACATGCTCTAGGCATAGCCTCTCGTTGTTCTCGTCCCAAAGGAAAAAGGTAGACCTTGGAACCCAGACCACTCGAACCATCTCAGGTGGTTAAATTTATCGGAAAAAGGTGATATTTCTTATTGAAAGCCATTTGATCTGAAAGAAATCCATATTTAATGATTTTTAGTTCTTTTTAGGAAAACAATTGAAAACAAGCTTTATATCCAAGCCTCGTAGAGCGAATGCCTTTGTCCAATCAAACAAGAACAGACTCGGCGACTCCACGATGCTCGGAAGAAAACATTGGTTGACTAAAATCATATGTGTGTCCAAAAACAGTTCTGGGTTCAAGATCCTGCTATCACTGGTACAAAGTTGCCACAGACACAGTGGCGACAATAAAATAAGAAACCAAAACATCTCGGGACCGCCGTCTACCAAACGGCTCCTGCCACAGATGAACGATCAACTATATCTACCAGACTCCACTCTGCTCCCAAGCACGAGTGCAAGAATGCATCCCACACTAAAAGAAACCCAACCACTCGGCCCACTACCCGGGCGAGTAAAATACTATGTCCAGGAAAGAAAAGAAGTGTGGATGTCTAAAGCAGAATAAACCTAGCCCAAGTTGGAGTTTTCTACTGGTCTGGTTACACATGCTGCATATGACAAGGGTGCTAGGTCAAGTTCCAAGACGATAATAATTTACAGATAGTAGGAAACAAGAGATTGCGTGATCATCAGATAACGCTAGAATTATCAGCTATCACTTTCTAGCATGCTACACAGGAATATCACTATCATGCATGGTCCTACTATAGCAGATTTAATGCACATTCCATCATTCTTGGAGACAGGGCCACCCACCTGAAGGTGAACAACTGTCCAGGGTTGTACAGCAAATAAAGCCCAGAAACAGATTTACCAGCACAACCACCAAGCAACCAGTACACTAGCAGTGTTTAACGCATCCTGGGTACAAAATACCACCCAAAGTTACATTAATTCGATAAAATTCCAAGTTCCACAAATCTGCTGTGAACAGTCCCCTTAAAGCGAAATTTTCACCTGTAAAACAACCTCCAAAAATTCCAATAAAAATATGACGGCGATCCTCGCGTCGATACCTTCGAAACGGATACCTGTACGTCCAAAACCGAGTTCGGTAGGTCAAGATATAAATTCGGCAAGGTGGTGCACTCAAACAATTTCTGCATCAAAAACTGTA
Organism: Tillandsia leiboldiana; assembly: GCA_029204045.2. NCBI lineage: Eukaryota > Viridiplantae > Streptophyta > Magnoliopsida > Poales > Bromeliaceae > Tillandsia > Tillandsia leiboldiana. The sequence continues at coordinate 26,039,402 of CM055062.1, read as the reverse complement.
GCACTGTACACAGGGAAACAGGGATTTTCACCTCCAAATAAATCTCTGAAAAATCCAAGAAAATACGAGCGCAATCCTTGCGATCTACAGATGAAAAAATTGTATAAGCACGTTTCCGTCTGACGCTCGTGGGCGAAGATAACGCCAAAACACTCCGATGCTGCCCCAAAATTCCTCACAGAAAAAGGGTCACAATGGCACCTCGGGATCCGTGCCAAACACTCAGAACGGAAAAGCGCGATCAATAAGAAAGATGAACCGTTACCTCTTAGGAGTAAGTCGGCGCAAGAATCACTAAAAAAGGAGGTCGGGGTAACCCAGGGGGAATTTCACACCGATCTTCGACGAAGAAGAACACCGAAGATGAGACGTCGCTCCGCGCCGTAAAAACTGGAACCTCGGGATGCGTGCTCCTAAAATCCCAAAACTCTGCAGAAAGATCGAGCACTCGGAGGTCTACAACTTTCCTAAAGGGTGCAAGGGTTGGGGAGCTCGGGAAGGTGGAGAAAAACCGAGGTGAAGGCAGCTCGGGTTTAAAAATTAAGCCAACCAAACAAAACAATTGGAGAAATGCCATCCATGTCCCGGAATTTTCTCGGTGCGCCTGGAGCACGTACACCACCCACTCCTAAGGTGACACGTGGTGCCCCCAAAATGCGCGGGAGCTGCGGGTCAGCGCGCCCACACGCGCCCACGCCCGCCTGTCGGGCACGCATCCCGAGGCAACAACTCCGCGCCTCGTGAACCGCGTGCAAACACCCATCCAATCACAAGTCGCCACGCGTCCACCCCCGGTCCACCGTGCACCCGCGCCACTGCGTGGACCGCGCGCACCAAGACCGGCCAATGCCAGCACGCCACGTGGCATGACCACGGTCCATCGTGCACCCCGCCAAGGTCCATGGACCGCGCCTGCTGCGCCGGCCAACCGAAGCGCGCCACGTGGCCCGCGCCCGGTGCACACCTCCCGCGGTGGACCGCGCGCCTGTGCCGCCGCCAGCCGCCGCGCTCCGCCTGCGCTCCGCCGCCGCCGGCGCCGCTCGGCCGCCGGAACAGTAACCCTTGCCTCGAAAAACGTGTTTTCGCATCCGGGCTCCGAAAATTCAAGTAAATAGTCCATCTTGACCGTTTTCGCGCGCTTGAATCCAAATCCGAAGTCCGATTGGCCAAATTCCACTCTAAAATTTCCCAAAAATTCCCGGAAAAGTAAACTTGATCCGTTTTTCATGCCGGGTCAAATCCTTGGTTCCAATAGGCGCGCAAAACCCTCGATCACCCTAATGGGCTTCCAGAAAAGCAAACAAGCTCCAATTTCACCCGAAATTCAATTTTTGGGCCCGACACGTGCACAAACACCTCCCGAAGACACTAATCCAACCATAACCCTTAAACGGGGATTCGGGTCCTCACATCCTCCCCCACTAAAAGAAGTTTCGTCCTCGAAACAAACACGGCTCAAAAGGGAGTCACCAAGCCCAAAGGTAAGCATCCATCAACACATCTCCAACTCCCCAGTCGCTACTCACACTCCACAAAGCGAGTCCACAGCTGGATAAACCTTAGGAGTTCCAAAAACTGGGAACAAGGAAGAACCACCAACTCTACTCGTCCCAACTACACGAATCACGTCACACAATTAACAAGAAAGGGTAAGGGCCCACCAGCAGGAAAGTCATCAACCCCCAACTCTCCAACTTAGAAAACAACCGAAATTAGCGAAAAGTTCGAAAGTTTAGAAAGACCAGTGCCCTCGCCCCAATCAAACAAGAACAGGTTCGGGCACCGTCTCCATTTCTGGAGTAGCCTTCCGAATCTTTCGTCATGTTTGCAAATTTCAGCACAAAGGTGAGAAAAAGGGAGAGAAGTGTTGATGCCGTTCCTGCTGTGGCAACAGAAACGGTAGCTACGGTCTATCCGTGCCCCTAAAAAGAAATACACAATCCTATCCGAGACCCCTAGAGACATAACCTCTAGTCCTAGGCGTCACCTACGCTCAACAAGTAGCACCTAACCCGAAACCGCTGAAGCCACTGCTGCAGGAATGATGCCTCGGTGACCTGTGGAACTGATCTCCCATTGTCCAACTCACGGAAAGGTCACTGTTCTCAATCCACAATCAATCATTGCATGAAACCGCACCAGCTGGTCCATTTCGTGTGCTCAATCTGAGTCGTGGAACTGTAACTGAACCGTCACTCCTGCCGGTGTACTCCCCAAAGTCTCAGCTGTCCTGGCCATGCCCCACAATCCTCCTTTGCTCGCAGGATACTGCGAAGGATCCAATTACAATTACCTGTAGCAAATTCCCTATCCCCTAACCATGCAGAGATGCAAATGCCCTACTAACATGTGCAGAAGGATGCAGCGGTATCGAAATGCTCAATTAAACTGACTGAAAATAAAGTCATACCTGCGGCGATATGATCTGCTGTCGAGGTGCCCTCCACCAGAGCTGCGTATACCCGTCCACTGGGTGCTGCAGACCGTCGTCCGTCTGTCCCCGACGTCGTACCCCACTCTGTCTGACGGTACATCGGAGGGGCCTCCGCTTCCTGAACAGGCAAGGGGGGTGCTACAGCAAGGGTAGCACTGACAGAATGGCTCGGGGACAAGCTGCTCGAAATGTCCCAACTCTCCACAAAGGAAACACCGTCCCTGTCTCTGGTCACACTGCGACGGTGGGTGAGGGCCGCCACAAATGACACACCGCTCCTGTCGCTGCTGCCGATACTGCTGCTGAAACTGCTGTCGCTGCTGATACTGTGGCTGCTGCGGGGGCCCACCAGATCTCTGGCGCCTCTGAAACCCACGACCCTCAGGGTGAGGTCGGGGAAGTCTCGAAGGTGCCTGCCGACTCGTCTGTCCCTCATCAACCGGTGCTGGGCGCTTCGCCCCTGGAATCACTGCAGGAGCTGGAGCCACCTCATCCATCACCGCCTCTCCGCACTCAACATAAAGTGCCTGCTCCATAGATGCATCCAACGTCTGCAATCTGTGCGAACGGACGAGCTGATAAATCTCCCGGCGCAAACCCCGCTCAAACATATAAATCCGATGCGCCTCGTCCCTGGCTGAGTACGGCACATGCCAACAACTGGTTGAAGTTTGCGATGTATTCATGCACGGGCCGATCTCCCTGACGGAGATTCTTCAGTCGCTCCTCTAACCTCTGCCTGACGCTCTCTGGGAAAAAGGCTCCAAGAAATAGACTGCGAAACTCCGCCCAAGAGAGAAGCTGCACCCCAGGCGGTCCAGCAGGTCGCACACGCCGCCACCAAGCCTCGGCGTTGCTTTCCAAGAAGTGAGTGGCCAACAGGACTCGAAACCTCTCCTTAATAAATAAGCTCTCGAAATGGCGCTCCATGGCCGTGATCCAAGTCTCAGCCTCCCACGGCTCTACACTCAATCCAGAAAAACGGGGTGGATCGAACTGGCGGAACCTCATCAATAGATCCACCACCTCACGCTGCTCTGTAGGGGTCAATTGTCCTGCCGTCCCGGACGGCTGCCCACGGGTAACCGTGCAATAGGGGGTGCCTGAGCTGCCGATACAACTGGGGGTGCCACAGCTGGCGAAGAAGGTGCGGGGAAACTCTCAGGGGTGCTACAGCTGACTTCGCCCTCTGCTCCATCATACGGATCATCCGGTCCATGGTCTCCTCCTGGCGCCGTGAAATCTCCTCCTGGCGCCGGAGAGTCCCTGTCAAATGGGCCATCTGAGCCCGAAGCTCCTGCACCTCACTCCGCTGACCCTGTGCTGACTCCTCCTGCTCAGGCTCAAGGGAGGAGGAAGGCTGAGAACGTGTCAGCATCCTGCGTCGGGGAGGCATCGTACCCACCTACAATCCACATGCAAACATCAGGACAGCACCAAACAACATACGACCCAATCCAGCGAAAGTCTAAGACATGTCATCCATTCCATAGCATTATGTTGTCTGCAGCCAACATAATCGCTTAGGAGAATAAACATGCCAATCACTCATCCCATCCCTTGGGAGAGGTATAAAACTCAATCAGGACTCTCGCTAAAAGTCACGACTCTCACGTAGTCATCCTAATGTCCAACCACAAGCCTAGGGTTTCTAAGTCCACAATGACCTACAACCTAGGCTTCGATACCACTCTATCTGTCACGCCCCGGGGCCGAAACTGCGACCCGGGCTCGCCAACAGATCCGCCGCCCATACGGTGAACCCCGTATAGACGAAGCGTCTACCTGCAAAAGAAAGATGCTATACTAAACAGATATCAGAGCTGGAAGTAACTGCTAAAAATAAATATATACAACTCCAAGTCCTCACCACAAGTACAAAAGTCGCTCAACTCTGATATAAAAGTACAACTCTACACCTCACTACAAGGTCTCTCAACAAGTAAATCTCAAAATATAAAAAGGGTACATCTACTCTCAGGACAACGACTGGTAGGGATCTAGCTCGTGACTCCCTCACCTCATCCGAAGAAGCAGCAACTGGAGCAGCAGAAACAGGAGCAGACGTCCCTGGGGAAAAATACACCACGACGGGTGTGAGAACTACATCCCACAGTAGTTCTCAGTGGGTGCCGTCAACAAGCCAACGGTCTGCCCACTAAGTCTACTAGAGGCATAGGTAATAAATGAAATACTGAAAGAAGAGCTGGAAAAGAATATCTCTACAGCTACTATGCCCCTATCTAGATGCTCAACAAGTGGAACAGAAGGAAAACATGATGCATCTACTAACTCTCAGGTATAGCAACCCTCAAAACTATAATGACTGCCACATAGGGTCCAGTCAAACCTGCACCCCCCTACTGCTGCACATCCTCAACAGGACGGTCTACCGTAGGGTGTCCATGACTGCCACATCTGGGCCAGCCAGAGGGACGGCGTCGACAAGTCACGATAGAAGAACTCAATCTCACGCCGGTTACAACAACCCGGTCTAAAGCTCAATCTCAACGCCGGTTACAACTACCCGGTCTAAAGCTCAATCTCAACGCCGGTTACAACAACCCGATCTCGCCTACTCCGGAGTGGCACTCGAGGGGAGCGACCCGCTCGAGTCCATAAGTAACCCATGTCCAACAGCTCTGTCATGCATCTCAGTCAATCAAGCAAAAGTCGACACTATGCTCAAAGTGGAGACTCACTCAATCCACAATGCAAAAACCCAGCCCCAACTGATGTATAACACTGATCGGTCAAACCGCCCACAGTTCGCGGTTACCGAAATATTAACCTGAGTCGATAATCTGGTGCAATCCCACCCGACTCAACAATATAGCTATACTATCCCCCATCCCTGCTCTCTAACCCGAGCAACAAGGAACACTCGACAGTCGGGACCGCTGTCAACCCAACGGCTCCCTAAAACAGGCATCACTGACAGGATAACTCCACAACAGAAACAATAAAGGGTCCGGGAACCCCGGAAGACTAGAACCTACAACCCTAATCAAACAAGAACATGCTCTAGGCATAGCCTCTCGTTGTTCTCGTCCCAAAGAAAAAAGGCAGACCTTGGAACCCGACCACTCGAACCATCTCGGGTGGTTAATTTATCGGAAAAAGGTGATATTTCTTATTGAAGCCATTTGATCTGAAAGAAATCCATATTAATGATTTTTAGTTCTTTTTAGGAAAACAATTGAAAACAAGCTTATATCCAAGCCTCGTAGAGCGAATGCCTTTGTCCAATCAAACAAGAACAGACACGGCGACTCCACGATGCTCGAAGAAAACATTGGTTGACTAAAATCATATGTGTGTCCAAAAATAGTTCTGGGTTCAAGATCCTGCTATCACTGGTACAAAGTTGCCACTGACACAGTGGCGACAATAAAATAAGAAACCAAAACATCTCGGGACCGCCGTCTACCAAACGGCTCCTGCCACAGATGAACGATCAACTATATCTACCAGACTCCACTCTGCTCCCAAGCATGAGTGCAAGAATGCATCCCACACTAAAAGAAACCCAACCACTCGGCCCACTACCCGGGCGAGTAAAACACTATGTCCAGGAAAGAAAAGAAGTGTGGATGTCTAAAGCAGAATAAACCTAGCCCAAGTTGGAGTTTTCTACTGGTCTGGTTACACATGCTGCATATGACAAGGGTGCTAGGTCAAGTTCCAAGACGACAATAATTTTACAGATAGTAGGAAACAAGAGATTGCGTGATCATCAGATAACGCTAGAATTATCAGCTATCCTTCTAGCATGCTACACAGGAATATCACTATCATGCATGGTCCTACTATAGCAGATTTAATGCACATTCCATCATTCTTGGAGACAGGGCCACCCACCTGAAGGTGCACAACTGTCCAGGGTTGTACAGCAAAGAAAGCCCAGAAACAGATTTACCAGCACAACCCACCAAGCAACCAGTACACTAGCAGTGTTTAACGCATCCTGGGTACAAAATACCACCCAAAGTTACATTAATTCGATAAAATTCCAAGTTCCACAAATCTGCTGTGAACAGTCCCCTTAAAGTGAAATTTTCACCTGTAAAACAACCTCCAAAATTCCAATAAAAATATGACGGCGATCCTCGCGTCGATTCCTTCGAAACGGATACCTGTACATCCAAAACCGAGTTCGGTAGGTCAAGATATAAATTCGGCAAGGTGGTGCACTCAAACAATTTCTGCATCAAAAACTGTAGCACTGTACACAGGAAACAGGGATTTTCACCTCCAAATAAATCTCTGAAAAATCCAAGAAAATACGAGCACATTCCTTGCGATCTGCAGATGAAAAAGTTGTATAAGCACGTTTCCGTCTGACGCTCGTGCGCGAAGATAACGCCAAAACACTCCGATACTGCCCAAAAATTCCTCACAGAAAAAGGGTCACAATGACACCTCGGGATCCGTGCCAAACACTCAGAACGGAAAAGCGCGATCAATAAGAAAGATGAAGCCTTACCTCTTAGGAGTAAGTCGGCGCAAGAATCACTAAAAAAGGAGGTCGGGTAACCCAGGGGGAATTTCACACCGATCTTCGACGAAGAAGAACACCGAAGATGAGACGTCGCTCTGCGCCGTAAAAACTGGAACCTCGGGATGTGTGCTCCTAAAAATCCCAAACTCTGCAGGAAGATCGAGCACTCGGAGGTCTACAACTTTCCTAAAGGTGCAAGGGTTGGGGAGCTCGGGAAGGTGGAGAAAAACCGAGGTGAAGGCAGCTCGGGTTCAAAATTAAGCCAACCAAACAAAACAATTGGAGAAATGCCATCCATGTCCCGGAATTTTCTCGGTGCGCCTGGAGCACGTACACCACCCACTCCTAAGGTGACACGTGGTGCCCCCAAAATGTGCGGGAGCCGCGGGTCAGCGCGCCCACGCGCGCCCACGCCCGCCTGTCGGGCACGCATCCAGGCAACAACTCCGCGCCCCGTGAACCGCGTGCAAACACCCATCCAATCACAAGTCGCCACGCGTCCACCCCCGGTCCCCGTGCACCCGCGCCACTGCGTGGACCGCGCGCACCAAGACCGGCCAATGCCAGCACGCCACGTGGCATGACCACGGTCCACCGTGCACCCCGCCAAGGTCCATGGACCGCGCCTGCTGCGCCGGCCAACCGAAGCGCGCCACGTGGCCCGCGCCCGGTGCACACCTCCCGCGGTGGACCGCGCGCCTGTGCCGCCGCTAGCCGCCGCGCTCCGCGCCGCCGCCGCGCGCCGCTCCGGCCGCGGAACAGTAACCCTTGCCTCGAAAAACGTGTTTTCGCATCCGGGCTCCGAAAAATTCAAGTAAATAGTCCATCTTGACCGTTTTCCCGCGCGCTGAATCCAAATCCGAAGTCCGGTTGGCCAAATTCCGTTCTAAAATTTCCCAAAAATTCCCGAAAAAGTAAACTTGATCCGTTTTTCATGCCGGGTCAAATCCTTGGTTCCAATAAGCGCGCAAAACCCTCGATCACCCTAATGGGCTTCCAGAAAAGCAAACAAGCTCCAATTCACCCGAAATTCAATTTTTGGGCCCGACACGTGCACAAACACCTCCCGAAGACACTAATCCAACCATAACCCTTAAGCGGGGATTCGGGTCCTCACAACTAACCTTGTGAAGATTCGAAACTGCAAATGCTTACGAGCAAGTTTGACTCTATTCATGGCAGAAAATGAATCGTTCACAGACTATTACACACGATTGCAAGACATCGTAAACTCATATGCTAACTTGGGAGAGAAGATTCCAGAATTTAAAGTTTGGAAAAATATTAAGAACTCTTCCCGAAAGATTTCGATCCAAGGTTACGGCCATTGAAACTATTAAACACCCGGACGAATCCTGTAGAAGAATTAGTTGGTTCATTACAAACTTATGAAATGACATTTCCTACTAACTATGTTCTGGAAAGCATCCTCTTCTAAGTCTTCAGGTTATGCGTTGAAAAACACAAAAAAGAAGATGCGGATTCATCCTCCTCAGACGATGACGTAAACCTATCTATGGAGGACTTTGAGAAGCAGCTTGCTCTCTTGACAAGAAGATTTCGCCGAAACTTTCGAAGGGTAACTCAAGCAAAACTCCATCCTTCGTAAAGTCAAGAAAGGCAAAGGTTCTTCAAGTTTCAAACCAAGAAAGCAAGAGGGTTTTTTCTAAGGATAAGAAAAGCTCAAAAGGACAAGTCCAATGCTTCAAGTGCCGAGGGTACGGCCATATCTCAACGGAGTGTCCTAATAAGAATCCGTCAAAGAAGAAAGCGATGCAAGCCTCACTTGGGATGACACCTCATCGTCAAATGAGTCATCGTCAGTGATGAACAAGATAACGCAACAGCGTTCCACGCGTCCACATCTTCACCCTTCATGTGCTTAATGGCTAATACATCCGACTCATTGTCCAACTCACTGTTGAAAAGATTGCAACGGACGATGAATCGGATAAGCACAAGGGGTTGAGAGGGAGATTGCAGATCTCGAAGAAGAACTAAAGGGTAACTTCTCTCTCGACCGATCTTGAAGTGGAAAGGGATAATCTGATAAAAGCAAATGCTTCACTTCAAGAGTCCAATGAGCAATTCGAGAAGATTATGTAGATATGGTGAACAAAGCGAATTACTTCTGAAGCTCAACGGCGAGGCTCGACAGAAAAATTGGAAATGAAGAGACCATTCTCCAACTCAATGATGACTTACAGCGATTTTCATCAGGAAGGAGTAAGTTGGATAAGCTTCTTGGTCTTGGTCAATCAAACAAGTTCGGCCTCGGATACAATCGAACTAAAGACAATTTAGTTCGGTTGGGACAGTCTTTGTGCCCCAGTCGGTATCTCCTCCTCCGACACCGGAATTGATGACAAACAACGACAACAAACCTACTTCCCCCTCTTCGGAATCGTCAAGCATCAAGGTATGTTTTCGTTGTGTATTGCAGGGCATATAAGAAGAAATTGCAAGATGGAGCCAAACGCTCAACTCAAGCACTTCTTGCAACAACTACCAAAAGGGTGATTCCTCGAAATCAAATGCAAATTATTCAAAGGAAAAGAGCCTCGGGAGTTCATCAATCAAGACGACGACGTCAAGGAAAAGCGATGGATCAAACGAGACGCTTTCACCAAGGTATCAACCTCACAATCATTCCAACGTACACCAAAACTCGAAAGGTTTTGGTGTACGCAAAGGTGAAGTTTTCCCTTGTCTTGTTACAAATATTTCCTTGCATGCTTATGATAATTCGTCTTGGTATCTGGATAGCGGTTGTTCCCGTCACATGACCGGTGACAAAAACTGCTTTCAAAACTTTGAGAAAATCTCCGAGGACTTGTAGTTTTCGGAGACGGTCAGTCTTCCAAAATTGTTGGAAAAGGAACAGTAGCTATCCAGATGGCCCGATTCTAAATAATGTGTTATTTGTTGATGGCCCTTAAGACTACCTCATAAGTATCAGTCACTTTGTGACAGGTTTTTCAGTTATTTTTTTTTTTTTATCTGTTGAATGCAATTGTAACCGATAAGGACCATGTTTTCTTTTTAAAGGGGGTTAGATCCCTGAAAACAAATTGTTATGTTGTTCCCAATAAAATTTCTGAAAATTGTAACTTAGCCTTCTTGAATAATGAAACACTTTGGCAAAAA
>CM055062.1:25994766-26029220 GCA_029204045.2 Tillandsia leiboldiana | reverse complement strand
CCAACGGCATGTCGCCGCAGGGTGCTGCCAACAGCAGCACCTGGCGCCGCGCGGTGCGCCGGTGCGCGCGGGCGCGCGGCCGACGGCGACGGCAAAAAAACTGAAAGAAGCCCCGATAAATGAAAAATCCGACAAATCTAATTCCTCATTTAAAACCCAAAATAAAAATACAATTTAACAAAATCAAACCCAAAACCAAAAAATCTGCACAAACCTCCAAAAATCTGAATTTTTACTTACTCGTTGTCGCACGTTGCACACGCCCCGGCTTCACACGCCACCAAGGGGAGTCCAGATCAAAAAATGCCTTCAAATCCTCTTCTTTCTTCTTCTTCTTTCCTTTCCTTTCTTTCCTTTCCTTTCTTTCTTCCTTTTTCTTCTTCTCTCTGCAGCAGAGGAGGGGCTGGGGGAAGCGTTTATTAAAGCAAAAGCTTTAATAATTAATAACTAATTAATTAATTCCAATAACTCCAACTCCAACTCACTTTTGCCTTCGGGCTCTCGGCCGCTGCACGGGAACTCCGATCTCCGCTGTAAATCGAAAATACACGCGCTCACAGCTTGTTCTCTCAAAAAGCTCATCCATTGAGGCGGGGTGCTCAAATCAATTACCGGCCCCAAAAGTGCCACCAGTTCCAACTCACTTTTTGCCTCGGGGTCCTCGTCAGTCCGGAACATCCCGAACCTCGCTGTAAATCAAAAGTACACGTGTCCACAGCTTTTTCCTCAAAAAGCTTATCCGTTGAGTCGGGGTGCTCAAATCAATTACCGGCTCCAAAAATTGCTAGTCCCGACCACTTTTGACCCGGGCCATCCGCGTCAGTCCGGAACCTCCCGAACCCGCTGTAAATCAAAAGTACACGTGTCCACAGCTTTTTCTCCTCAAAAAGCTTTATCCGTTGAGTCGGGGTGCTCAAATCAATTACGGCTCCAAAATTGCCAGTCCCGACTCAACTTTTGACTCCGGGCCCTCCGCGCAGTCCGGAACCTCCCGAACCTCGCTGTAAATCAAAAGTACAGTGTTCACGCGTTCTGAATTTCGGCACTCCACGGTGAAGTCGGAAATTCCCAATCTCATCCTCAATCGCCTACAAAGCCCGGAAAAACCCCGAATCGAGCTGGAGCTTCCGCGTTGATCCGAATCAACCCGGCATCCACTGTAAACTCAAATGCAACATGCCCAGGCAACTCTCTGCTCCAAGCCATCTGTGTGGTCGGCGCGCTATCCAAAGTCCCGGTACTCTACATTCTCCCTCCTTCAAAAGGTTTCGTCCTCGAAACCAAAACACACACCCTACCCCAAGAATCTTACATCGGGAATATCATCAACTCCAACTCTCTCTCAATTGAAAAGCAGCCGACAATAGCGAAAAGTCCAAATTTCCAAAGGACCGATGCCTTCGCCCCGATCAAACAAGAACAGGTTCCAGCATCGCCTCCACTTCTGGAGTAGTCCTTCGAAATTTTCCGCTCCGTCCGCTATTTTCGGTGATGAAACGGGAAAACAAGGAGAGAGAGATGTTGAAGTTGTCCCTGCTGTAGCCGCAAACCCAAAACCACAATCCACCAACTCAACCATGTAGGGGTGTAAAACTCTGATCTCAACCACTAGGAAAGGAAGTCATACCAGTACCAAGCGATCCGCTAACCTGGCGCCCACCAATCGGCGACCCAAACTCATCCTCGTCGGCTCTCAGATGGTCGCTCTAACCCAACATACAGGCACCACCGAACCTTCACTGGGTAAACTCAACCGTAAATTCCATAACTTCACAAGCAAGAATTTCTTCGGTTGCTTCAGATAGCTCAAATCCTTGTTCGACTCCAACGAAGAAAAGCCGATAAAGTGCGAGGGTTCAATTACACTTCTTCCTATCAGACGAAAATCACGGTCCAAACTCCCCGCGTAAACTCAAGTCTATAAACATAAACCTCTGCGGCTGGTGGCTTCCAAAAATCGAAGTCTCCAAAAAGGCACAACTCCTCCGTTGCTCCTTAGCAACCAAAACAATCAAGTTCCGCCGGTACATCTCTCGATTAGGCAACCAACATCTCCCCTCTTGGAGTTGCTGCACTATCCTCCAGTGATCTGAAGCTCTAAGCCACTTCGGAAACAAATCCAAATGTCCACGACGGGTCCGGCTGCTAACCCGTTCAAACACAGCTGAGAACTCGATTCTTCAAATACTAACAATCGCAGGCCTCAGTCCATCCACTTGACCGCAAGGCAAGCTCAGGAAGCCCCTACCGGGTTCTGAACACTAACCGGGCACAACCTCGGCTGCGAGGTTCCATAACCAAGTCGACCACTATCTCGGTCTCCAATCCAGTATCCTATGCGCCTCAACTGCCGAGAACCTCCAGGTCTCTGTCTCCTCTGAGACACATGATCCTGGGGCTGGCACCATGGCAACCTCGATCCACTCCACTATCCCGAAATCAGGCAATACTGGAAGACTCTCTCTCTGGAGCTGGTCCCTCGATCTCCGTCCCTCCTGGACGTGATCAGTGATCCCCGGTCAATCCATCGCACATGCCCAATCGCTGCATCAACGGTCGGCACTCGCCGAGAATACACAATGAGATAGATATCCAGGTGCAGTCCCCTCTCAACATAAACAACCCCGAAGCCTCAACCTGGGTGTCAAGGGGCCCACTGCTCAACCATCGCGGAAACTCGCTCTCGGTGGTCCAACAGGACGAACCGACGCCACCAACTCTCGGCGTCCCAAACGAAAGGCGCAAGATCAAGCGCCCAGATGCTTCTCCTGGATGAACAATCCTTGAACAGCTTTTCCCATAGCAGCGATCCAGTTCTCGGCCTCCCAAGGCCCCCAACTTAAATCCCAAAATCTGCAGGGGATGGGACTGGATGAAGTAGAATAACCGGTTGGCAACCTCTCGCTGCTCCTGCACCATCAGTGGTGCGACCAGGGTCGAAATCGTCAAAGTCGCGGCTGGAGTACTACTGGCGATACCCCGGGAGATGCTCTCAGCTCAAACATGCGCAACACACGCTCCATGTTCCTCTCCTGGCGCCGCAACGCCTCCGACATCTGGGCCCCCTGAGCCCGCAGATCCTGTACCTCACCCTGCCTAGCCTGCTCGGCAGCCCGCCGTCCGGGCTCCTCAGCTGAGGTCAAACGCCTGCTCGTCGCTGCACGACATCTCGGCGACATCGCAAGTAGCTGAAACAAAACAAACATCAGGACACAACAACCATACGACCCAATCCAGCGAGAGTCTAAAATTTGTTATCCTTCCTAAAGTATTATGTTGTCTGCAGCCAACATAATCACTTTGAGAGAATAACATATCAAATCACTCATCCCAACCCGAGGGAGAGGAAAAAACTCAATCTGGACTCTCGCTAAAAGTTACGACTCTCACGTAGTCATCCTAATGTCCACCACAAGCCTAGGGTTTCTAAGTCCTCAATGACCTATCCTAGGCTCTGATACCACTCTAATCTGTCACGCCCCGGGGTCGAAACTGCGACCCGGGCTCGCTAACAGATCCGCCATCTGTACGGAAACTGCCGTACAGACGAAGCGTCTAGCCTGCAAAAGACAAAACTACAGCTACACAGATATCAGAGCGGATAAAAAGCTGTACTATAAAATTTTTCTTAACTACAAAGTTGCAACAACACATAGCCTATCTCCCAAAATCAGTTGATACAAATAGAAGTGCACCTATACAACATCTACAAATCCAAATGGGAGATAGCTAAACAGGAAACATAACCAACTCCCACAATCCGGGATGGTACATCTACCTCTCTCTAAAGTAACAATGCTGGTAGGGAACTATCACGCGACTCCCTGTCCACGGTCCGTCCAGTCAAGCACAGCAGGAACGGAAGAAAGCCTCAGCAACCTGTCACCGACAGAGGGTGTGAGAACTACATCCTACAGTAGTTCTCAGTGGGTACCGTCTCCAAGAACCACGGTCTGCCCACTAAGTCTACCAGAGGCATAAGATAGAGAAAAGACTGATGATAAATATAAATAAGCTGGAAAAGAATCTACAGCTATCATGCCTCTATCTACTATGCTCAATAAGAAGAGAAAATGGATGATGGTATGCTGTCACTCACTGCTGACAATATGTCACAAGTACTAAGCCCAAGACGCTCTACTATGACACATGCTACGCCATCACTCTCTCAGTGTATCTCAAATCTCAGCGACTGCCCCACAGGGTCCAGTCGAGTCAAGCCTGCGCCCCTTGGTGTATCAACCAGGGTGTCCAAACGGACAAACTCGATATCTCACACAGTGACCCCATGGTAGCACGGCCAGGGGTATCAAGCGACCTCTAGTATATGAACTAGGCGCATCATCGCAGCCTCGTCAGGCTCGGTATCATCATCGCAGCCTCATCAGGCTCGGAATCATCAACGCACCCGGGGCATGGTTCGAGGGGTGCGACCCCACCGAACTCAAGTATCTCATCAGTATCACTGTCTCACAAGTGGCTCCTGCAGGCTGTAGTCCTCGATCAAACAGATCGGTATCTCGATGCTCAAAGCACAAACTCAGTCGGAGAACCCTCCACGACTCAATCTCACAACACTGACCCACTCAACGAAGGTACTACACAGCTGGGACCACCGTCTCTCCCACGGCTCCCACAACACAACTCCACTGAACTCAACACTCAACTCACGGCCGGAGCTACACCACGGCCAGATCTACGAAGGGTCCGAAACCCTGGGAGACTAACATCTACGTCCCCAAGAGAGAAAGCAGCCCTTAGAACCCAGATCACTCGAATCCGCTCGGGTGGATAAGTTTATAAGAAACCATGTCATTTATTTCAGAAAACCATTCGATCTGAGAGAAATCCATCTTATTAATGATTTTTAGTCTTTTTAGGAAAACCCTTTTGAAATCGAGTTTTATGCCCAAACCTCGAAGGGCTAATGCCCTCGTCCTATCACACAAGAACCGACTCAGGCAACCTTGCGAGGCTTGGAAGAAACATTGGCTGACTAAAATCATGTATTTATCCAAAAAGGTTCTGGGTTCAAGGTCCTGCTAACACACGTGCACCACGATCACAACCTGGTGGTGACGAGAAGAACAGCGGAAAGGAAAACCCCCGGGACCACCGTTTATCTGAAACGGTTCCCCAAAACACTAACACTGGCCTAACCCAGCCACCAGACCCCACTCGGCCCCCCGGGCCCGAGTGCAACACCCGTCCCACAATACTCTGACTACTCAGCCCACTACCCGGGCGAGGAAACTCTAAGTCCCGAAGGATAAGAAAAGTGCGGGATGTCTAAAGCATAAAGGAACCTAGCCCAAATTAAGGTTCACAAATGGTCTGGTCAAACTCATGCACATATGACGGGGGTGCTAGTTAAGTTCCAAGAAAACACTTAAACTAGCATGCAATCCTATCACAATAGAATTAGAAGGAAGTCCGTACACTTGGAGAGAAAACCAACCCACCTCAGAAAGCCACCAATTGCTCGTCGACACTTGCAATTGGCTCAGCGGCTTACCTGGCCTCCAAGGGGTCCGCACGCAACACGAAGCCCGATGCCAGAATCCGCACGCGAATCGGAGCACGCAGCGACCAACCACACGACCGCGCGCCCCGCGGAAGCTAAAACCGCACCGCAAGCTGCCAGAAGAGAAGAAATCGCAAAATCAACCAAAACGGTCAAAACCGGGCATCCGTCGGCGAAAAACAGCCTCCGTCAGCGAAAACCAGCGCCCGACGGCGAAAACCAGCACGCGGCGGCGAAAAACAGCTCCGTCGGCGAAAACCAACGCCCGACGGCGGAAAAACAGCACGCGGCGGCGAAAAACAGCTCCGTCGGCGAAAACCAGCGCCCGACGGCGAAAAACAGCACGCGGCGGCGAAAAATAGCTCCGTCGGCGAAAAACAGCGCCCGACGGCGAAAAACAGCACGCGGCGGCGAAAAACAGCTCCGTCGGCGAAAACCAGCGCCCGACGGCGAAAAACAGCACGCGGCGGCGAAAAACAGCTCCGTCGGTGAAAACAGCGCCCGACGGCGAAAAACAGCACGCGGCGGCGAAAAACAGCTCCGTCGGTGAAAACCAGCGCCCGACGGCAAAAAACAGCACGCGGCGGCGAAAAACAGCTCCGTCGGCGAAAACCAGCGCCCGACGGCGAAAAACCGCTCAAAAATCAGCTTGCGAAAATCCTGCGGAAACCGCTCGCGAAAAACTGCCAGAAATCTGCTCGACGGCGAAAAAGCAGCAGCCGACGGCGAAAAAACAGCGGCCGACGGCGACCCACGGGCTCCGACGGCGAAAACACGGCGCCGGCACGCAAACCGAGGAGTCGCCCGCCGTCCGGGAGCACGCCGCGCGGCGAAAACCCAGCCGCGCGACGAGGGAGGCCCGCCGCACGGCGCCCAACCCAGCAGCGCCGCGCAGCGACCTGCTGAGCGGTGCCGGAGCGCACCGCGCAGCGCCCTGCGGCGCTGCGCGCGGTGCCCAGCGGCGCTGCGCGCGGTCGCGCGCGCCCGCGCGCCCGCACAGGCCCGCGCGCGGCCCGCGCGGCCCGCGCAGGCCCGCGCAGGCCCGCGCGCGGCCCTGCCGCGCGCGCCTGCGCGCGGCGAGGAAGTGCCGCGCGCACCTGCGCGCGGCCCTGCCGCGCGCCCCTGCGCGCGGCCAGGAGGTGCCGCGCGCACCAGTGCGCGGCCCTGCCGCGCGCCCCTGCGCGCGGCTAGGAGGTGCCGCGCGCACCTGCGCGCGGCCCTGCCGCGCGCCCCTGCGCGCGGCCAGGAGGTGCCGCGCGCCCCTGCGCGCGGCCCTGCCGCGCGCCCCTACGCGCGGCCAGGCAGCGCCGCGTGCCGCTCTTTGCTGCACGCGGCGCCGCGCCCAACGGCATGTCGCCGCAGGGTGCTGCCAACAGCAGCACCCTGGCGCCGCGCGTGCGCCGTTGCGCGCGCGCGCGGCCGCCGGTGACGGCAAAAAAACTGAAAAGAAGCCCCGATAAATCCGAAAAATCTGACAAATCTAATTTCCTCATTAAACCCAAAATAAAATACAATTAACAAAATCCAAACTCCAAAACCCAAAAATCTGCACAAACCTCCAAAAATCTGAATTTTTACTTACCTCGTCGTCGCACGTCGCACGCCCCCGAGCTTCACACGGCCACCAACGGGGAGTCCAAGATCAAAAATGCCTTCAAATCCTCTTCTTTCTTCTTCTTCTTCTTCCTTTTCCTTTCTTTTCCTTTCCTTTCTTTCTTCCTTTTTCTTTCTTCTCTCTGCAGCAGAGGAGGGGCTGGGGGAAGCTTTTATAAAGCAAAAGCTTTAATAATTAATTAACTAATTAATTAATTCCAATAACTCCAACTCCAACTCACTTTTTGCCTTCGGGCTCTCCGCCGCTGCCCGGAACCTCCCGATCTCCGCTGTAAATCGAAAATACACGCGCTCACAGCTTTTTCTCTCCAAAAAGCTCATCCGTTGAGGTGGGGTGCTCAAATCAATTACCGGCCCCAAAATTGCCAGTTCCAACTCACTTTTTGCCTCCGGGTCCTCCGCGTCAGTCCGGAACCTCCCGAACCTCGCTGTAAATCAAAAGTACACGTGTCCAGAGCTTTTTCTTCTCAAAAAGCTTATCCGTTGAGTCGGGGTGCTCAAATCAATTACCGGCTCCAAAATTGCCAGTCCCGACTCACTTTTTGACTCCGGGCCCTCCGCGTCAGTCCGGAACCTCCCGAACCTCGCTGTAAATCAAAAGTACACGTGTCCACAGCTTTTTCTCCTCAAAAAGCTTATCCGTTGAGTCGGGGTGCTCAAATCAATTACCGGCTCCAAAATTGCCAGTCCCGACTCACTTTTTGACTCCGGGCCCTCCGCGTCAGTCCGGAACCTCCCGAACCTCGCTGTAAATCAAAAGTACACGTGTTCCACGCGTTCCTGAATTTCCGGCACTCCACGGTGAAGTCGGAAATTCCCAATCTCATCCTCAATCGGCCTACAAAGCCCGGAAAAACCCCGAATCGAGCTGGAGCTTCCGCGTTGATCCGAATCAACCCGGCATCCACTGTAAACTCAAATGCAACATGCCCAAGGCAACTCTCTGCTCCAAGCCATCTGTGTGGTCGGCGCGCTATCCAAAGTCCCGGTACTCTACAAATTCGATGCAGTATTTGCGGCCATCACTCGATTTTGGCCACAATAATAGTAAGAAATAATTGTGACAAATATTATCGCCACATATTTACTTTTCAATTCACCATTTGTCACCATCGATAATGTTGGGCCACTAAAATAATAATAATTAACTGTGGCGAATTTGTATGGCCACACATTTATTAAGATTTTCGTGGCTATTTTCAACTTGTCTTCACTATTAATCTTAATCAGAATTTTCGTATACCTACGGTAGTGGTGTTTTAATGATCGTCACTAATTCGATGCAGTATTTGCGGCCATCACTAGATTTTGGCCACAATAATAGTAAGAAATAATTGTGACAAATATTATTGCCACATATTTACTTTTTAATTCACTATTTGTCACCATCGATAACGTTGGGCACTAAAGTAATAATAATTAACTGTGGCGAATTTGTATAGCCACACATTTATTAAGATTTTCGTGGCTATTTTCAACTTGTCTTCACTATTAATCTTAATCAGAATTTTCGTATACCTACGGTAGCGGTGTTTTAATGATCGTCACTAATTCGATGCAGTATTTGCGGCCATTACTAGATTTTGGCCACAATAATAGTAATAAATAATTGTGACAAATATTATCGCCACATATTTACTTTTCAATTTCCCATTTGTCACCATCGATAATGTTGGGCCACTAAAATAATCATAATTAACTGTGGCGAATTTGTATGGCCACATATTTATTAAGATTTTCGTGGCTATTTTCAACTTGTCTTCACTAGTAATCTTAATCAGAATTTTCGTATACCTGCGGTAGGGGTGTTTTAATGATAGTCACTAATTCGATGCACTATTTGCGGGCAACAATAAATTTTGGCCACAATAACAATAAGTAATTATTGTGGCAAATTTTGTTGCCACACATTTATCTATTCAATTCACTATTGGTAACCGTCGATAAAATTTGGCCACCTAATGTAAGACTCATGAAATTTAAATGCAAAAGAAACCTAAGTGTTTGTATACCGGTGTGCAAATTGCAGTTTTCGGGACACGGTCCCCCGACTTACAGATCCGAGTCTGATCTCGATAATCTGAAATCACCAGTGAGACCGTCTCGTCGAATTGATAAAAAATGGTGTAAACTAATTTTCAATCTGACGGTCGAATTGTCTCGAAATCAGCAAAGAGTGAAGTGGGGCCCACAACTTAAGTTGTGAATAGTAACTGTAATAGTCAGGTTTTTCTATTTTTAAAAAAATAGAATGAAAAGTGAAATTCAGTCTTGGTTCGGGTTTAAAAAGTCTAAAATGACCTGACTGGTCAAACGCCGGTGTGCAACTTGCACAATTTACGAAGCAAAAAGGCTATTTTCAATCCGGACATGATCTTGAAAATCCGAGATCACCGTTGCGATCGTCTCGTCGAACTGAGCGAGATTCATATTCAACAAATTTCGATCTGACGGTCGGATCTTCCAGAAATCAGCGAAGAAGCGGGCGAATATCGCGACCAATGTACCGGTGGCCCTGTGCACAGTACTTTAAGTGAGTTACTGTAGATGAACAGTAACCCCTAAACTCGAGACTCCCTCGGTTGCAACGTTGGTCAATTCGCTGTTCGGACTCCGAACATAGCGATCCTGTAGTACTCTAGAAATTCAAATTGAATTTGAAGAATTCAAATGTCAATATGAATGAGAAATTGCAAAGGTAAACCTATGTGGTTGTATACCGGGGTGCAAATTGCACAATTTTCGGAGCACTGTATCTGCCTTTCAGATCCGAGTCTGATTTCGAAAATCTGAAATCGCCAGTGCGACCGTCTCGTCGAATCGATTAAAAATGATATAAACTGATTTTCGATCCGACGGTCGGATTGTTCAGAAATCAGTGTAGAAGCTTGTGGGGCCCATGACTTAAGTCGTGAATAGTAACCTCCTGTTTTAATTCCCTGCCGAGTGAACGTTGACCGAGTCACCGTCTGGAGTCCGAATATGACGGTCCAGGTAGTCGATTTTAACCGCTTCATCATTCTAAGCGCAAGTAGCGCTGACGAAATTTGCATTTGACGAGCCTAAAGCCTCGTAAAGCGTGCCAAATTGTATAATTTACAGTATAAGATGGATTTTAAAAATTATGGAGCTAAATTTTAGCGAACCAAAATTGCTACCTGATAGGTTTCGTCGAGCCGGACGTCGTGGTGGTGTCCGTTTTTCAGTTTGACAATCCGGT
Organism: Tillandsia leiboldiana; assembly: GCA_029204045.2. Classification (NCBI taxonomy): domain Eukaryota; kingdom Viridiplantae; phylum Streptophyta; class Magnoliopsida; order Poales; family Bromeliaceae; genus Tillandsia; species Tillandsia leiboldiana. Next base: position 26,018,862 of record CM055062.1, on the reverse strand, counting down.
TGTCTCGAAAAGCGTGAAATATGAGAAAAATCACAGTATTTTGCGAAAAGTTCTTATATTTTATGTATCAAATGGCGAGATAATTCTTAGAGAGGGTGTTCTATGCATGATTTTACTACAGTGAAGGACCCAACTCTAACTAATGCTAGATGAGGGGTTGATTAGCATTTTGTTACAATTTTACCCTAAATCTATACGCGAGGAACCCTAACCGAACCCTAGCCGTTTTTCTGTGGAAACCGCAGCCCCCACGACCCCCTCTCCTCCTCCTCTGTGACTCCCGAACTGCACGCCGCCGGCCGCCACGTTGCCTTGCCGGAAAAAGCAAGAAATCATCCTTGCTTTCGAGTGGAGTTGGGAAGGTATCATCTAAGGGCTTGAGATCTCTCCAAAGATGCACTGAGATCATCTCTGGCATCCAGAGAGTCTGATCCAAGAACTGCGACGCCCAGAACCGCCGCGCGCCACCGGGCCACCATCTTCTTCTTCCTCGGGTCCGACGAGGTGAGCCCCTCTTCTTGGTGGGTTTTCTTGCAACCTGGACCCTAGCAGTAGTTTTCTGACACCAAGAGGATAATCCAGGTCAAGTCCCGAGGTCTGTGGACCTCCGGTTGTCGGCGGGTTGAAGAAAGGCCGCCGGAACCCTAGTTCTCGGCCGGAATTGCGCGCGCTGCCTCCGGAGCTCCGGCGTTGGAACAAACTCGACCAGAAGTTCCTGCTGGTCCCCAGGAAGACCTCCAAGAAGTTTGGGAGGTTTTGATGCATTGTGGAGTGCGGGGGAGCAAACCCTAGAACTCGGGTTCTTTGGGTGGATCGAGCAATGCCGCCCGCCGTCGCCGTCGCTTCCTCCGGCGCCGGCCAACCTTGGTAAGTGTTCTTACACCTCAGGCTTGCTTCTAGACCGGTTGCATGCAAGTCATGCAGTCTCTTTTCCAAGTTGCCATTAATGGGCTCCTAAAGCTCCATCTTCTTCTTCCTCGGGTTGGGGGTACACACGGGCTATCAAGCTTACTTGGCTGAGGTTTATTCCACCTCTGGAAGTCCCAGGAAGGTTATGCTCACCTTTGTTTGAAGAGTGACCGATTGGGAGGTGAGTTCGGCCATCTCGTGCTCCAAGAAGACAAAGGCAAGGAGTGGTGGCTCCAGCAACTAAACCAGTGAGCTTACAACCTGCCACAGGTGAGCCCTTGAGTTTTTATGATGTTCTCTAAATGGTGCTCACCTTTGTTGCTGCCCAGAAATTCTGAATGTATAAATGCCCAAAGTCGAGCTCTTGTTTGATTGTGTTGATCCTACACTTGGGTTTGGTGGATTTGCTGAGGCTCAGAGGTGAGCCTCTATACATTTGAATACCCCTGAGCATGTTGCTCACACTAAAAATGGAAAAGAACCAATGGAAAAATAGTTATTGCAACCTTGAGCCTCAATGCACAGTAATCATGGGCTAATTTGTGTTTTTGTTGCTCAATTTGATCTTGGACTGTGAGCACGGAGTCCAGCACATTAAAATCTAGTTACGGATAAATTATTTTGGTATTTGGATTCCCGGATTAAAAGTTGGGGCATAATTAGTGATTTTTGTACGTATAAAATGTAAATTTAGAAAAGTTCGGGGGTCTAAATGTAATTGTAACCTGGTAGGTTGCTGTAGACAGCGTGCACGGGATTCGGATATCGAACCGTAAATCGGCAAAATTACCGGTTTAACGGCGATTCGGCGTTAATCACGCAATTCAAGAAATTGTGGTGATCAATTTGTGATGCTAAATATCCATGGCTGTTCCCGGTGCTGTTCCAAGAAGCTCGGTGATTTTAGTTCTTAGTTTGCAGCTTCCGAAGCCAAAATAGGCTTCCCGGAAGTGTTTCAGTGGTTATGGCACTGCCGGTGCACAGGATTACCCAGAGTCTGGTGTTAGGGCCTAAATGTCTTAAGTTAGACATTCTTGGGCAACACGTGAAGTTTCACGAGTTTTGGTTATTGTTCAGCATAGATTGGGTCATAGTGGATCTATCGGCGGATTTTCGAAAATTTCGGAAGATTCCGGGACTTCAGCGAAGTTCCCTATTTAGCTTGCCTGCACACAGTGTGTCAGTGGGTTGGGTATGTGTGAGAGTCTATTTTCTGACTTGTGCATATGATTCAGGTCCCAGCAGTTAGCCGTCAGCTTGCGAGCCATCCAGCAGCCACCGTGATCATCTACATTGAGGTGGGTTTATCTTCGGTCCGGGATTTATCAGGTTGGCCCTATGGGGTGCCGTGGTAGGTCGGACCCCTGTTTTTGGTGTAGCCCTGAACCTATGCTTGGGCCTTTCTATTTGCTTTCATTCCAGCATTCAGTCATTTCAGCTATATTTGCCTTGATCTTACAGTTGAGCTCTCTATATGCTTTCATTCTCAGCACTTAGTATGTATAGTGATATACATCTGGACATATGCCATGCCTGATTGGACATTAGCTAGAGTGATATGATGGAACAACTTTCACAAATGGAAGCCTGTGCCTATTCAGCCACCATCGACAAGAAAGGTAAGTTGGAGTATAAATTAGCAATATATTTTACTTTTTTGATAAAATAAATAGATAATATATATGCATAATTCTTATCATTATTCTTTTTTATTCTACAGGACTAAACCTTGGAAGCTCAATATTTCCGAGTTGGATCATCTCAAGACTTTCATTTTACTTTTAGCGTAGAATTTTTATTATCTTTATTCTAATGTAAACGATTAACTGTTAGCTTATTTTGATTATGTCAGTTGAACATATATTTGATTTCTGTATTTTGTTGAACATATCTTGATTATTGTGATTGATATTATGTTTAAATCCTGATTGAGTAGTATTCAACTATTATTGTGCAGTAATAATGTGTAAAATTTATTTATTTTATTTAAATTAGTACTACAAATTTTCTGTGGCTAAATAATAAATAGCCACAATATATGTAATTTGAAAACTTTACAGTGACTGGAACAATATTTGGCCACAAAATGTGATTGGGCAATTATTGTGGCCAAATATTGTTCCAGTCAAATAAATTTTGTGGCCACTATATTTAATTTCGCCACTATATTTACACTATATTTTGTGGCCAATTTAATATTCGGCCATAAAATGTTTGGCATTATGTGTGGCCATCAAATAAATTTGTCACAATACTTTCAACATTATTTGTGGCCGACTACTTAATTTCGCCACTATATTTACACTATATTTTGTGGCCAATTTAATATTTGGCCATAAAATGTGTGGCATTATGTGTGGCCATCAAATAAATTTGTCACAATACTTTCAACATTATTTGTGGCCGACTACTTAATTTCGCCACTATATTTATACTATATTTTGTGGCCAATTTAATATTTGGCCATCAAATGTGTGGCATTATGTGTGGCCATCAAATAAATTTGTCACAATACTTTCAATATTATTTGTGGCCGACTACTTAATTTCGCCACTATATTTACACCACATATTGTGGCCAATTTAATATTTGGTCATAAATTATATTATGTCTTTTGTGGCCAAAAGTAATTTTGGCCACAAAATGTTAGAATATTAATTATTATTTTAATCACTATTTGGAGCCATATGGTAACCTTTTGTAGAGGAGGTTAGAAGTTTTGTGACGAATTCTATCGCCGCAAATTCATAGTGCTTTTTGTGGCGAATTAAAATTTTAGCCACAATAACCTTTTGTAGCAGTCCTATTGTGGCGACGTTGTGGCGAAGCTAATTTGGCCACAATAAGTATTTTGTGACCAATTGGTATATTATTGTGGCCATTAGTTTCACCACAATAGATAAATTTTCTTGTAGTGGGAGTATATCCTGTTAGTGAGTTTGCATGTTGGGTTGATGTCCTGTTGTGGGAGCCGTCGGGTTGACGGTGGTCCCGGCTGTGGAGTATCTCCAGCCAATGTGTTTGGGCCACGAGTTGGTTGAGTTCGTTAGTGTCTCGAGATTCGAAAGAGCTGATCAGCTGAGTCGTTGAGAGTACTCCGACCGTCGTGCGAGATGTTTGAGGATTTTGAGTCCTTCCGTTCTGAGAGTGAGCGTGGATTTTGACTATAGCCTGCATGAGCCACCTTGAGCTCGGTGGGGTCGCGCCCCTCGAGTGCCCCGTCCGGAGTGGGCCTGTTACTTTCGTATCGCGACTTGTCGACGCAGTCCCTCTGGCTGGGCCAGTTTTGGCAGTCACGGACGCCCTACGTAAGTCCGGTCCTCCTTGGATGTAACGGCAGTAGGTAGGCGCAGGCTTGACTGGACCCTATGAGGCAGTCAGTTCGATTGGGTCGATTGAGCACCTTGGGTGCGAGTAGTTGCATATATTTTCATCTGTACCACTCATTGAGCATTTAGATAGAGGCATAGTAGCTGTAGAGTTATTTTCCAGCTTCTTTCCTTTTAGTACTGCATTTGTTACTTTATGCCTCTAGTAGACTTAGTGGGCATACCGTCGGGCTTGTTGGCGGTACCCACTGGGAACTACTGTGGGATGTAGTTCTCACACCCGCTGTGGTGTATTTTTTTCCCAGGGACCTACTTTCCAGTTGCTTATCCTTTTGTTGCTGATCGAGGCGAGGGAGTCGCGAGCTAGATCCCTACCTGTCTTTGGAGAGTAGCAGTAGCAGTACCCCTTCATTGGAGATCTATTAGTACAATCAGTAGTTGGTTTATTTCTTTTTACTTTTGAGAGTTTTATTTTGAGAGACCTTTGTAGTGAGGTTCAGACTTATACTTTTCTTTTGAAGACTGTATTTATTTTATTTTAATTCAGTAGTTTACTTTTAGCTCTGATATCTGTTTAGCTGTAGTACATTTTCTTGCAGGTTGGACGCTTCGCCTATGCAGGGTTTTGTATAGGCGGCGGATCTGTTGGCGAGCCCGGGTCGCAGTTTCGACCCCGGGGCGTGACAATGAGTGTCAAGCCGACGTCATCTTTTCATCCCACGGTTCGCGTTTTACGCGTCGATCTGATCGTCATTAATATCGTTGTTCCCGAGGGACGACGATTACTGTTCCATTGCTTCGGAACACTTGTTTTCTTTTCTTTTAGACTTAGGGAACACGTCGCTCTTCGACATTCGAATATCTCTCGTCCTGACGCTTCTTTTTCCTTGCCTCATTCTTGTCGCTTTCTTCAGCTCTTTCCTTCTTTCATTCTTCATGGCTTCTCGTGTCGCCCCGTTGCTGTGTTCGACGTTGATTTTAAGTTGCTCCGACCGTCGGAAGAAAACCCGATGCACTTCTTCGTTGGTCCTTCTTTCGTCAGGAATCCCTCCGAGCAGACCTTCCCGTTCGTTCCCAACAACATTCCATGTGAAGACCCGAATCCCCGTTGATGATTTAGAGTGTGATTAGTGGTTTCTGGATGCCCTTTTTGTGTGTTGGAGGTATTTGCGCGTAAATCGGACCTAAGAAATGGACTCAGCGCGAAAAATGGATCAAGATTGTCTATTCGGATGCCTTCATCAAAAAATAGAAGTGGTTTCTCTCAAAATGGACACCGGGTTTGGATTCAGCACGGAAAAACGATCGAAATTGACTATTTGGACGTATTTTTTTGAGTCCGGACGCCTGAAAACGGACAACTGAAAGTTTTTAGTGTATTTGGGTGCACGGGAGAGCCGTGGACCGGGGGGGACACGTGTCGCCTTGTGAGTGGGCCGGCGCAGCAGGCGCGATCCACAGAATCTGCGCGAGCAGGTGGGGCAGGTGGGCGTGGTAGGCGGGCAGGCGGGGGGAACGTGCATGTGTCAGGCGCGCCGCCACGTGGTGGTGCGTGGTTGGCGGGCGCCAACCACCCGCGCCTGCGGTCGAGCCACGCGGCGCGGCCCGGTTGGCCTCACCCCGCTGTCGCGTGGGCCGGGACACGTGGCGCGCCCGGATCGATCCGGGCGCTGCTTTCCATGTCCCCTGTTCGGGGCCCGGAAGTTCCGGGCGCCCGAAAACGTACCCAGAACCCCTTTTTGAGGATTTTTTTGGTTTTGCCTATAAATAGGCCCTTGGAGCCCCCATTTTTGGGTTTTTTGTAGTTTTTCGGAGCCCCCCTTTGGCTGAGTTTTTTTTACATCAAGTCCTCTACATTTTCAAGGATCCTTGGCATTTTTGGAGGCTGCGACATCGATGTTATCCCCGACTCAGCGCATTTCGACGCTTCTCCGATTTTGGCCTTTCCTGTCGACGTTTCGTCCGCGGACTCCCCCGAGCTGATTCGAGGGAGTTTTCAGCTAATTTTTGCAACGATGTTTTCACGAGAGGTAGATCTTCGATTTCCGTATTTGTCATTCCTCTCCATTTTGAGTTTTATGAGGTATTTCAAAGCTTCTTTAGACCCCATTTTCTGCGGCATTTTTCTGGACATCGGAGGAGTATTCTTGCATTTTCTCGGCCTAAGGTTGTCGGAACTGAGAGTTTAAGGACTCAATTTGCATGTAAACTTCACGAGGAACGCAGCCGTATTTTTTTTGGATATTTTTGAGGTATCTACAAAGGTGAATATTTTCGGTTTTTGGGACAGTTGCGCAAAACAGTAAATGCAGATTTTTGAGAGTGTAGCTTTTGCGGCGTTTGGCTTGTGATATAGTTTTCGCGACAATTTTGGTGTTTCGCGTGGAAAGTACAAGTTGGAACTCTTCATCATGATTGAGGTGAGCATTTTTCCTTTTGGTCCTGGACAAAAATTGTGTACGGTTTGGCTTCTACACACCATTGATGCGCACGGTGAATTTTGAAGTGGACCGTTGAGCCGCATTTGGTATTTTGAGCACCGTTGTTTATCCGGGAGAAGTTTTCTGGAGCTTTTAGGTTCATTGGAATCGTGAGAACCTGAGGAACGCACGTTCAGTTTCAGCTTAATCGGACTTCGGATCAGCGTGTTCCAGGTGGGTTGGTTTGATTTTCTCCGAACAGCGGATTTCCCACTAATTCTAGTATATTAGCTTTCAGCATGCTAGAATAGGTGCTAGTATTACCTTATCAAGATGTTTATAGAGTATTGGACTTTGACCTAGCACCCTGTCATATGTTGCATGTGTAAACCAGACTAGTAGTGAACCCTCACTTGGGCTAGGTTCTTTTATGCTTTAGACATCCACACTTTACATCCTTATTCCTTGGACATAGTGTTTTCCTTGCCCGGGTAGTGGGCCGAGTGATTGGGATTTCTTTTAGTGTGGGATGCATGTTGCACTCGTGCTTGGGGGCTGAGTGGAGTCTGGTAGTTGTGGCTAGTCTTGTACTAGTGTCGGGACCCGTTTGGGTAAACGGTGGTTCCGGGTCGTCGAGTTTTTTCCGATCTATTTGTCGTCACGGTATTCGTTGCTGTCACGCCCCGGAGTCGAACTGCGACCCGGGCTCGCCAACAGATCCGCCATCTGTACGGAAACTGTCGCACAGACAAAGCGTCTATCCTGCAAAAGATCTATAGCTAACATGTATCAGAGCTGAAAATAAAACTAATAGCTACAGAAATCGAACATTGAACATCTGAATAAAATCAAATCCTCAATACAAGTCTCTCAACTATGAAAATACAAGTACAAACCTCACAGATCCCTCAGAATGTCCAGTACAAAAGTGAAAACATAAAATATACCGGGTACCTCTACCTCAGACTCTCAATGCGGGTACGGAACTAATAGGCCACGTCCTCACCTCGACCTGCTGTCTCCGCGCGAACCAAGCCGGAACAGCTACCTCAGGAACCTGTCACCGCAGCGGGTGTGAGATCTACTGCAGAAGGTAGATCTCAGTGGGTACCGTCACCAATATCCACGGTATGCCCACTAAGTCTACTGGAGGCACAACAGATAGGTATGCAGATAGATAATAGAAAAGTTGAAAGGAAACTACAGCTACCATGTCTCAATCATCATGCTCAAGAAACTCTACTAAAGATGAAATATGCATACACTCGCTACTGCTAACATGCCTCAAGTATCATGCTCAAAGGAAAATTCATCTAAGATCATGCTATGCAATCACTCTCTCATATCACCCAATCTCAATGACTGCCTCATAGGGTCCAGTCAAACCTGCGCCTACCTACTGCCGTTACATCCGAAGACCGGACTTACGTAAGGCGTCCGTGACTGCCAAAACTGGCCCAGCCAGAGGGACTGCGTCGACAAGTCGCGATACAAAAGTAACAGATCCACTCCAGACGTGGCACTCGAGGGGTGCGACCCCACCGAGGAAAAAGGTATCCGCGCACTCTGTCGAGCTCAATGTGGCTCCTGCAGGCTGTAATCAAAATCCGCGCTCACTCTCAGAACGAAAAGACTTAAGGTCCTCAAACATCTCGCACAACGGTCGGAGCACTCTCGACGACACAGCTGATCAGCTCTCTCGAATCTCGAGACACTAGCGAACTCAATCAACTCGTAGCACAAAACACACTGGCTGTAGATACTCCACAGCCGGGATCGACCAACAACTCAGGGCTAACAAAACTGGTCGGACAACACTCAACGACCCGGGACCACCGTCAATCCCAACGGTTCCCAACAACACTGATCAGAAGATACTCGACGGCCCGGGACCACCGTCTACCTAAACGGCTCCCCACGACACTAGCACAATCTAAACTCAGCTACCTGACTCCACTCAGCCCCCAGGCACGAGTGCAACAAAGTCCCACAGAAACCTGACCCCTCGGCCCACTACCCGGGCGAGGCAACACTATGTCCAGGAAAGATGCAAAGTGTGGGATGTCTAATACATAAAGGAACCTAGCCTGTCACGCCCCGGGGTCGAAACTGCGACCCGGGCTCGCCAACAGATCCGCCACCTATGCCAAACCCCGCATAGGCGAAGCGTCCTACCTGCAAGAAAAGTACTACATCTAAAAGATATCAGAGCTATAAATGAAAATCCGCTGTATAACTAAAATCAACCACTGTACAACTGGAAATAATACAACAATGTCCAACTCCCAAAATGATAATCATATCATATCCTCATATACAAAGGTCGAGACTCAACCGGGAAATACCTCAAATAAATACATCAGTGTACAGGCTCTCAATACATATCATATCCTCACTACATTAGTCTCTCAAAAGAGGAAATAAAACAACTAATCTACTGAAGCTCTCCTCTGAAGGGGTACCGCTACTCTCCAAACATGGGTAGGGATCTAGCTCGCGACTCCCTCGCCTTGATCAACAACCGCAGAATCAGCAACACCCGCTAAGACTCTGCAAAACAAAGAAGAGGAAGAAAAAAGAAGGGGGAAAACCCCCAAAGGGTGTGAGAACTACACCAAAAAGGGAGTTCTCAGTGGGTAACACCGTCAGACCCGACGGTCTGCCCACTAAGTCCTCAAGAGACAAAAACTAACCATAGCCGTAAAGACTGAAATAAGGAAGCTGGAGACTCTCAACAGCTATCATGCCTCTATCTAAATGCCCAAGATGGGAGAACCAAATAATGGTATGCAACCACAAGCACATGAAGTGCACAATCGACCCAATCGATAGACCAGTAATCACTGGCACTACCTGCTATGCCTGCTATGCCTGCTATGCCTGCCATGCCTGCTATGCCTGCCATGCCTGCCATGCCTGCTATGCCTGCCTGCCTGCTATGCCTACTATGCCTGCCATGCCTGCCTGCCTGCTATGCCTACTATGCCTGCCATGCCTCCTTTGCCTGCCTGCCTGCTATGCCTACTATGCCTGCCATGCCTACCTGCCTGCTATGCCTACTATGCCTGCCATGCCTACCTGCCTGCTATGCCTACTATACCTGCCATGCCTGCTATGCCTGCCATGCCTACTATGCCTACCATGCCTGCTATGCCTGCCTGCTATGCCTGCTATGCCTGCCATGCCTGCTATGCCTGCATGCTATGCCTGCCTACTATGCCTGCCATGCCTGCCATGCCTGCCATGCCTGCTATGCCTGCCTGCTATGCCTGCCTGCTATGCCTACTATGCATTCCCTGCCTGCTATGCCTGCTATGCCTGTCATGACCTCAACCTAGTGCCACTAGTAAAACTGATACTGCCTGCTGTGCCTGCCAAATCGGGTATGCGGGCCAACGCATAACACCGATAGGGGATAGGAGTCTCAAGGACTCAAAGGTGCCTGCCAAATCGGGTATGCCAGCCTACGCATAACACCGATAGGGGATAGGAGTCTCAAGGACTCAAAGGTGCCTGCCAAATCGGGTATGCCAGCCTACGCATAACACCGATAGGGGATAGGAGTCTTAAGGACTCAAAGTCTGTATATCGCACACTCCGGAGTGGCACTAGAGGGGAGCGACCCACACGAGTAAAGTGCCTGAGTAATTGTTACGGAATTTGAGTTGGCGTAGTTTCGTGAAAGTCTCAAGTCTTGAAGATTGAAGGTGAAGAAAGTTGGATCGTTTAACTCAATCTCAAGAAAGAAGAATTCAAAAGGATCAGGTATGTTTAACTAAAGATTTTGTGTGATCCGAATACTTCTTGTAGTGTAGAAACACTTGGAAGAATCTTTCATTGCATAAAAATCAAAAACTGGACTTGGGACATGTTCAGGATCCGGATCAGGTTGTTCGATCCGGATCCCGAAGGTGGTTCGTTCATACACCAGTTCAATCCGGATCGTAGCCTCTTGATCCGGATCCCGAACACTGAGTTTACCATCTTCCTTGAACGATCCGGATCAGGCTTCGCAATCCGGATCCCGAACGTTGATGTTTGGTGAACTGTATGAACGATCCGGATCATGCACTTCGATCCGGATCCCGAACCTTCGTTTTTCTGGAACTGGGTGACTCGTTACGACTATCCGGATCACAGCTAGTCCGATCCGGATCGCCGTCCGTAAAATTTCCAGAAATGTTAGGTTTTTGATTCTTATCTCCTTCCTAGGGTTTCTAACCTATAAATAGACCCTATGACTCTTTTTCTAGGGTCAATCCACATAGTCAATAGCCGTCATTTTCATATATCATTTTATACGGCTATAGATCCACATATAGAGAAGAAAGGAAATCATTAGAGAATACTCTATGTTTCTTCATCTATATTGATTAGTTTGATTCTAGGTTTTCATACTCACATCTCGAGTTGAATCAAACTAATGAATACTTAGATGGTATTTCCGATCTATCTTTGATCTAAGTATTCGGCGGATCATCACCACCCAAAACAACGATTTACCCCAAAAATCGGCGCGTGGATTCGCGTGTCCTTGTGGATTCAAGGTTCAACCGCTCTCGTGGATTCGGAGCGAGGCACGTTCGTGGATTCGAAGGGTGCTATTGGGTGAAGACCGTGGATTCGGTCGGACGTCGTGGATTCGACGTTGGACGCCGTGGATTCGGCGTTGGGCGCAGATCGTGGATTCGAGAAGCGTCGCGGAGCGAGCGGAGAAGATCCTCTAGGAGCGTATGGAAAAGGTTGAGTCGTAAGTGTGTACGGTAAATCACCTTGTACGTGTTTTAATTCTAGTGGATTTCTGCCGTGTTATCGGTCCCGTGGTTTTTTCTCCGGTGATGGAGTTTTCCACGTAAAAATCTTGCGTATTATTTTTATTTCCGCATTGGGTTTTTATCGCAACGATTTTTTGAGTGTTTATGCGTTTACACCTATTCACCCCCCTCTAGGTGTTTTTTCCCCTATTTAGATCCGTATTCCATATAACCCAACAAGTGGTATCAGAGAGGGAATAGGGTTGTAAACAATGGTTGAAGGTGGAAACATCAACCGACCCCCGTTCTTCGATGGAACAAATTATGCGTACTGGAAAGTACGGATGAAAGCCTTTTAATTTCCATCGACGAACGGGTGTGGCAATCGATTGAATTAGGATGGACTAATCCAACTGAATTTATTGGTGATGTTCGCACCTTAAAACCTAGGTCGAAATGGACCAAGGAAGAGTTAGATTCATCTTCTTACAATGGCAAGGGAATTAATGCTATCTTTAATGCCTTATCCCAAACTGAATTCTCTCGCGTCTCGGCATGTGAGACTGCGAAAGAAATCTGGGATGTTCTTCAGGTTACACATGAGGGAACTAACCTCGTGAAGATTCAGAAACTGCAAATGCTTACGAGCAAGTTTGACTCTATCTTAATGGCAGAAAATGAATCTTTCACGGACTACTATACACGATTGCAAGACATCGTAAACTCATGTGCTAATCTGGGAGAGAAGATTCCAGAATTTAAGATTGTAAGAAAAATCTTAAGAACTCTTCCTGAACGATTTCGCCCAAAGGTTACTGCCATTGAAACTACTAAACACCCGGACGAAATTCGTGTAGAAGAATTAGTTGGTTCATTACAAACTTATGAAATGACATTTACTACTAACAATTCTTCTGGAAAGGCATCCACTTCTAAGTCTTCAGGTTATGCGTTGAAAACAACTAAGGAAGAAGACGCGGATACATCCTCCTCAGACGATGACGAGAACCTTTCTATGGAGGAATTTGAGAAGCAGCTCGCTCTCTTGACAAGGAAGTTTCGCCGCAACTTTCGAAGGGGTAATTCAAGCAAATCTCCATCCTTTGGAAAGTCGAACAAAGGCAAGGGTACTTCAGGTTACAAGTCAAGAAAGCAAGAGAACTTCTCAAAGGATAAGAAAAGTTTAGAAGGACAACTGCAATGCTTCAAATGTCGAGGTTACGGCCACATTGCAACGGAATGTCCTAACAAGTATCCGGCAAAGAAGAAGGCGATGCAAGTCGTCACTTGGGATGACAACTCAACGTCAAATGAGTCGTCTTCGAGTGATGAAGAAAAGAGCTCCACCGCATTCCACGCGTCCGTATCTTCACCCTTCGTGTGCTTTATGGCAAGTACATCTGAGTCGTTGTCCAATTCCACAGTTGAAAAGAATGCTACGGACAACGAATCGGATGATTCGGAAGGTGAAGACTTTGCTCTAGCCTACCACAGACTTTTGAGGGACTCAAAGAAAGTGGCTAAGCAAAACAAGAGTTTGAGAGGGAGAGTGCATGATCTCGAAGAAGAAGCAAAAAGAGCGACTTCTCTCTCAAACGCTCTTGAAGTGGAAAGGGAAAACCTGATAAAGGCAAATGCTTCCCTTCAAGAGTCCAATGAGCAACTTGAGAAGGAACATACAAATCTGGTGGATAACGCGAATCACTTCTCAAAGCTCTACAACGAGGCTCGACAGGATAACCTGGAAATGACAAAGACCATTTTCCAACTCAAGAATGACTTACAACGATTCTCTTCAGGAAGGAGTAAGTTGGATAGACTTCTTGGTCTTGGTCAATCAAATAGGTTCGGCCTCGGATACACTCAAACTGGAAACAGTCCAAGTTCGAGTGAGACAGTTTTTGTGCCTCAGTCGGCATCTCCTCCTCCGACACCGGAATTCAAGACAAACAACGACAACAAACCTACTTCATCCTCTTTGGGATCGTCAAGATCTAAGGTATGTTTTCGTTGTGGTGTTTCAGGGCACATAAGAAGATATTGCAAGACGGGAGTCGAACGCTCATCTCAAGGACCTCTTGCAACAACTACCAAAATGGCTCCTCCCCGAAAATCAAAGCAAAACTTTTCAAATGAAAAGAGATTTGGTAGTTCATCGCACAAGACGATTTCATCAAGGAACAACAATCGCTATAACAAGACGCCTTCACCTAGGCATATAACTTCACGACCATTACCGACGCACTCCAAAAGGGTTTGGGTGCGCAAAGGTGAAATTTTCCCTTGTCTTGTTTCCAATGTTTCCTTGCATGCATATGATAGTTCGTCTTGGTATCTGGATAGCGGGTGTTCCCGTCACATGACCGGTGACAAAAATAGTTTTCAAAATCTTGAGAAAATCTCCGGAGGACACGTTGTTTTCGGAGACGGTCGATCTTCCAAAATTGTTGGAAAAGGGACGGTAGCTATTCCAGATGGCCCAATTTTGAAAAACGTCTTATTTGTTGATGGCCTTAAGACTAACCTCATAAGCATAAGTCAACTTTGCGACAATGGTTTTTCAGTTAACTTTTCATCTGTTGAATGCGTTGTAGCTGATAAGGACCATGTCTTCTTTTTAAAAGGGGTTAGATCTGAAAACAATTGTTATGTTGTTCCTAATAAATTTTCTGAAAATTGTAACTTAGCTGCTTTGAATAACGAAACTCTTTGGCATGAAAGGCTAGGTCACTTAAATTTTAAGGAACTTACTAGAATTTCAAACAAGGACGTGGTCAAGGGGGTTCCAAAGCTTTTATTTAAACAAAACGTTGTGTGTGGTGGTTGCCAAAAGGGAAAACAGTCTAGGACTGCACACAAGAACTTGAACCACGTTGGTACAAAACGGCCCTTGGAACTTTTGCACATGGACCTAATGGGGCCGTCCCGTCAACCATCTTTGGGAGGTAAATGGTACATCTTTTTATTAGTTGATGATTTCTCTCGGTTTTCTTGGGTAGCATTTTTAAAAGAGAAAGCTGATACGTTTGACTCTTTTCATGAGATTTGCCATCGTATTATGATTGAAAAGAACGAAAAGATCATTCGTGTTAGAAGTGATAGAGGTGGAGAATTCATAAATTCAAAATTCATTGATTTTTGCACTACAAATGGAATTAAACATGAATTCTCGGCACCCTATACACCTCAGCAGAATGGTGTTGTTGAGCGCAAGAACAGGGTTGTTCAAGAGATGGCGCGTGTGATGCTTCATAGCCGGAATTTACCGCTACATTTTTTGGCTGAAGCTGTGAACACCGCTGTCTATGTCATTAATAGAGTTTACTTGCGCCCAGGAACTTTAAATACACCATATGAGCTATGGTTTAGTAGAAAACCCAATATCAAATATTTTCGTGTCTTCGGGAGTCGATGTTACATTTTACGTGACCGTGAAAATCTTGGAAAGTTCGACTCTCGAAGTGATGAAGGGATCTTTCTGGGTTATTCTACGAATAGCAGAGCATATCGAGTATTTAACATTGAATCTAAGACGATCGTAGAATCTATAAATGTTAAAGTAGATGAAGCTTTTCACTTTGAAACTGGAAAATCTACCCTCGATATCTCTCTAGATGATGATTCTCCTGCTAGTGCATCTTCTCATAATAATACTTCCAATATTAATGATGCATCTAATGGTTCTTCTAGTTTATCTGATGTGTAGGAATCATCTCATATATCTCCGAGTACTCCGTTTCAACAAACGTTACGAATCTCCAAGGATCATCCGGAATCGAATATTATTGGAGATCCACAAGAAGGAGTCAGAACTCGGAGGCAGTTGGTTTGTGGATTCGCTTGCTACGTATCTTTAATCGAACCAAAGAACATAGATGAAGCTCTTCAGGATGACTACTGGATTAAAGCTATGCAGGAAGAGCTCCATCAATTTGAGCGAAACAAAGTCTGGGAATTAACGAAGCCTCCAAAGCAACACAATGTGATAGGTACCAAATGGATCTTCAAGAACAAGAAAAATGAGGATGGTACTATCATCAGGAACAAGGCACGATTAGTTGCTCAAGGCTACTCTCAAGTAGAAGGTATAGACTTTGATGAAACCTTCGCCCCTGTAGCTAGACTCGAGTCCATTCGTATACTATTCGCTATTGCTTGTCATTTTAAAATTAAATTATTTCAAATGGACGTTAAGAGCGCATTTCTAAATGGGTTTTTAAATGAGGAAGTTTATGTGGCTCAACCGAAAGGTTTTGTAGATCATAAACAACCTAACCATGTTTTTCGTTTGAAAAAGGCTCTTTACGGTCTGAAACAAGCACCGCGAGCATGGTACGAAAGGTTAACAAAGCACCTTTTGGAGAAGGGCTATACTCGAGGGGGAGCTGATAGGACTCTCTTTGTGAAGCATTATCAAAGCAATTTCATTGTAGCACAAATCTATGTCGATGACATTGTATTTGGCGCAACAAGAGATAACGATGCTTCTAAATTCGCGGAGACCATGGAAAGTGAATTTGAGATGTCCATGATGGGCGAATTGACTTATTTCCTTGGATTGCAAATTAAACAAAATGATGAAGGTATTCACTTGAGTCAATCCAAGTATGCAATGGAGTTGGTCAAAAGTTTGATCTAGAAAATTGTAAAGATTTTCCGACTCCAATGGGAACTAGCCACAAGGGACTTGGAAGTGAATCACATAGTGAGAATGTAGACGAGAAACTGTATCGAAGTATGATTGGAAGTCTACTTTACCTCACGGCTAGTCGCCCGGATATATCTTTTGGTGTTGGGATTTGCGCGAGATATCAATCAGCACCAAAGGAGGTTCACCTGAAAGCGGTGAAAAGGATCATCCGGTATATCAAAGGATCAATTAATTTCGGAATTTGGTATCCTATGGGAACAAGTTTGGATATTGTTGGATACTCAGATGCCGATTGGGCAGGATCAGTGGATGATCGGAAAAGCACGAGTGGTGCATGCTTATATCTTGGCCATTGCCTTGTTGCATGGCACAGTAAAAAGCAGAACTGCATAGCACTCTCGACTGCCGAAGCGGAATACATTTCAGCTGGAAGTTGCTCAACTCAACTCATTTGGATGAAAAGCGTATTGAGCGACTTCCGCATTTCAGCATCTTCGGTAACAATACTTTGTGACAACACTAGTGCTATTAACATTTCTAAAAACCCTGTGTTGCACTCTAGAACAAAACATATTGAACTTAGATATCATTTTCTTAGAGAGCTAGTTGAATCAAATACTCTTCAACTTTCATATATTTCAACTGAGGATCAATTAGCTGACATTCTAACAAAACCTTTGGATCAAAACGTTTTATTCATTTACGAAAAGCAATTGGGATGCTTTCCTTGAAATAATCTTCCTTTTGAAATCTTTGCTTAGGATAGGTTTTGTATTTGTTTTCGTTTTGTTCATTATCTATGTTTGTACATAGGACATTAATTGAGCACAGATCATAATTGACTTTAATTGCATCTTTTCGCACATTTAGAAATTTATTATGCTTTTGCCATCATAATATTTCACTGTTGCAATGATCATTTATGTTAATTAAATCATCTTCTAAAGTGATCAAAGTTAATTTCACTCTCTCTATGATCTCTTGGTATAGTCATTATCTTATTTGACTGCTTAGTCGAGTATGAAATCGAGATCAATATTTGGTTGAATACTTATATCTTAAATAATTGATAGCCAATTGAGGGGGAGTCTTAGAAAAGGTAAAATGCTCAAAAGATGTGGAAAGAGTTACATCCCAATGAGGAGTGTGAAAACTACCACCACATGGAGGAAAGAGCTACCAACTCGGTCGTCCGAGTATTGTGTGCAGCTACCACATGTATACCAAGCATGGTTGTTCAAATTTTGATTAAGTAAAATGCATGTTGAAATACTTGACTCTGTCAAATTTCAAGGTTGGTATAAGGTGGGTTTTTGATGAAAGATGCTCAAAGAGCCACTCTCTTCAACAGATTGTCTAGATACATTATCTATTATATTTGGGATTTCAAACATCTATTGATCTTTGTATTTCATTTTCTTTACTGAATTGATGATTTGATAAAGGCATTACTCATAAGATCAAGTTAGATGTAATTGAAGGTGTTCAACTTTAAGGGATTTAATTTTGTAAATTTTCGTTTCATTTTTGGATATTATTGATAGATTTGGCATAATCTAATTCTTGTTGTATGAAACGATGATTTTTGTTTAAAGTTGATACACATTTGCGCTTACAATCTTTTTCTGGTTTTTCTTGAATTTCTCTAAAAATTTTCTAAAGAAAAAGTTGGAGCTGATCCGGATCGGGCAAGATGATCCGGATCCCGAACGTAGGAATTCTTCTGCGGGCTGACGATCCGGATTGTATCTGCCGATCCGGACCCCGAACGCAGTTTCTCACTGCGGGTAGCCGATCCGGATCGCAGTTATGAACTGATCCGGATCGCGGCTAGGTTTTATAAAGAACGAAAGGGGTTTTTGATTTCTTTACTCCAATCTTTTGTTCCAAAGTTTCCAGAGCCTCTCTCTCTAGATTTCATCCTTCCTGGAAGCGTTCAAACTCAAGTTCTTCAACTCCAAGTAAGTTTTATTGATCAAAATCTCGGTTTTTCACCGTTTTTCTCTTTTCCTCCTCAAACGTGATGAATTTCTTGGATCAACTTTGTTTGTGGATGGTTTTTGATCAAATTTCTTTTGAAATAAGAACTCTGGGTAGATTAGTTTTGATTATATGCTAGGTATTCTCCTGATTAACGAATTTTTAGCTTCGATTTCTAAATTTCGGTTTTAGGGCATATAATAAGGATTTTCAAAAATCATGCAATTGATCTATTTTTAAAAAGTCCTTTTGCAAAACTAATTTGATTCTTAGTCTCTCTACATGATTATGATTGTTTGGGTACAATTTTTCAATCTTTGAAAATTAACAATTTTTTCATGTGTTCTTGAGTTGGTCTACACAGGATTCCTTTTCTCAAGAAACCATTAGCAATGGTGATCACTTGGATTGTTTTTCTACTTGCGGCTATGGTTCATACAAGAGACACCGTCAAGCCCAAGAGGGCTAAGAAGGCTAAGAAAGCGAAGAAAGCTACAGATGATTCCGACACAGAATCTGAAACGGAATCAATTAATTGGGATGAACTGCAAGTTGAAGCAACGACTGTTCCGACTGCTTCAAAGGGAAAAGCACCTGCAGAACATCAAAGGCTCCGCCCACTGCTGCTGAGAAAGGCAAAGCTCCAATGGAAGAAACTTCTGGGAAGACAAGAAGAAAAAGTATTGCTCGCAAAAGAGGGAGTGCACAAGGAATCTCCATTGAGCAACCAGCTGATAGGCAAGCACCTCCTCATGACTTTATCAGCTCGGCCAGGATTAAGGAAAATGAAGATGGAAGTGGAATTCAAATTACTGAATCCCTCTCTAGAGCATACTCTGTACCTAGCGAATCCGCATGGACTGAAGACCAGCGTGCATCATCTGCTCTACAACTCGTCCAGCGACTTCCAGAGAAACGCTCTAGCAGCTACTGTATTGGCCGCCATTCATCAGGACCAAAGAAGACTTTCTGCTGAGCAAGAGAAATTGGCATTAGGTCTCCGACAAATGGCTGCTGACCAAAAACAGATGAAAAAGAAATGTTCCAAATTATCGCGAATGCTGAAAGGAATCTTGAACAAGATAGACGATACTAGCTCAGATAGTTCTGATTTGGCTTGATCTTTTATGCTCTAACCCTTATCGTTAATATTGCAGGTTTTTAAGTTTTAAGTTTTAATTTTAGTTCTCAGGATTTTCTTGATTGTTTTTTTTAACTCTCCTTGTGTTTTGTAATTTTGGCTTTGTTTTGTGACAAAAAGGGGAGAGAGTTTAGAACAATGATTTAGAACAATGAACAATGATCGTGAAAATCTTGATGATGAAGATTTTGTATACATCAAGGTAAGTATCTCTTCAACTTCAACTTTGGTTTTCATCTTGTGATTGTTTGCATGTCTCGACTAACTATTCGACTAACTATTTGGGCATGTAATATAACTAACAAGTTGATGTTGGACTAACATTTTGACATTTGGTTTTGAATGCATAGAAGATATGTTGGTTTTTAACTATGATTCTCTTACATATCTGAATTCTCAAATGTCATGGTGATTAGATAAACTCTATCTCTG
This sequence comes from Tillandsia leiboldiana, assembly GCA_029204045.2. NCBI lineage: Eukaryota > Viridiplantae > Streptophyta > Magnoliopsida > Poales > Bromeliaceae > Tillandsia > Tillandsia leiboldiana. The sequence goes on along the minus strand of CM055062.1, from coordinate 25,999,246 downwards.
TACTAGGTTTGTATGCTAAATATTCTTGAGGTATCTAACGATCTCTTTTTGTCAAGAATGATTTCTTTGTGCAGAGAGTACAGATGTCTAAGTCTAGAGTCTGTTTTAGGAGTTTATCTCAAGTTTTTAAATTTTTGGATCTCCATTGTAAATTTTTGTTGTATGGTGATAGCAACAAAAATATCTTTTTGAATTTTCTTTAGTGGATCTGTGTTTTGTCACGAAACCGCCAAAGGGGGAGATTGTTACGGAATTTGAGTTGGCGTAGTTTCGTGAAAGTCTCAAGTCTTGAAGATTGAAGGTGAAGAAAGTTGGATCATTTAACTCAATCTCAAGAAAGAAGAATTCAAAAGGATCAGGTATGTTTAACTAAAGATTTGTGTGATCCGAATACTTCTTGTAGTGTAGAAACACTTGGAAGAATCTTTCATTGCATAAAAATCAAAAACTGGACTTGGGACATGTTCAGGATCCGGATCAGGTTGTTCGATCCGGATCCCGAAGGTGGTTCGTTCATACACCAGTTCAATCCGGATCGTAGTCTCTTGATCCGGATCCCGAACACTGAGTTTACCATCTTCCTTGAACGATCCGGATCAGGCTTCGCAATCCGGATCCCGAACGTTGATGTTTGGTGAACTGTATGAACGATCCGGATCATGCACTTCGATCCGGATCCCGAACCTTCGTTTTTCTGGAATGGCTGACTCGTTACGACGATCCGGATCACAGCTAATCCGATCCGGATCGCCGTCCGTAAAATTTCCAGAAATGTTAGGTTTTTGATTCTTATCTCCTTCCTAGGGTTTCTAACCTATAAATAGACCCTATGACTCTTTTTCTAGGGTCAATCCACATAGTCAATAGCCGTCATTTTCATATATCATTTATACGGCTATAGATCCACATATAGAGAAGAAAGGAAATCATTAGAGAATACTCTATGTTTCTTCATCTATATTGATTAGTTTGATTCTAGGTTTTCATACTCACATCTTGAGTTGAATCAAACTAATGAATACTTAGATGGTATTTCCGATCTATCTTTGATCTAAGTATTCGGCGGATCATCACCACCCAAAACAACGATTTACCCCAAAAATCGGCGCGTGGATTCGCGTGTCCTTGTGGATTCAAGGTTCAACCGCTCTCGTGGATTCGGAGCGAGGCACGTTCGTGGATTCGAAGGGTGCTATTGGGTGAAGACCGTGGATTCGGTCGGACGTCGTGGATTCGACGTTGGACGCCGTGGATTCGGCGTTGGGCGCAGATCGTGGATTCGAGAAGCGTCGCGGAGCGAGCGGAGAAGATCCTCTAGGAGCGTATGGAAAAGGTTGAGTCGTAAGTGTGTACGGTAAATCACCTTGTACGTGTTTTAATTCTAGTGGATTTCTGCCGTGTTATCGGTCCCGTGGTTTTTTACTCCGGTGATGGAGTTTCCACGTAAAAATCTTGCGTATTATTTTTATTTCCGCATTGGGGTTTTATCGCAACGATTTTTGAGTGTTTATGCGTTTACACCTATTCCACCCCCCTCTAGGTGTTTTTTTCCCTATTTAGATCGTATATTCAATATAACCCAACTGTAGAGTACCGGGATTTTGGATAGCGCACCGACCTCGTGAGATGGCGTGGTGCGGTTAAAGCCGCCTGGGCATGTTCCATATTGGATTACAGATGAGTCGGGTCGACTTGGATCAACGCGGAAGCCCAGGCCGATTCGGGGTTTTCCGGGCATTGTCCGCGTTAGGTAGAAGACTGGGCTTCGGGGATGCCTCGACTCCATCGGGGTGTGTGTGGAGGAAATGGGGAAGGAAACTCTGGGACCGTGTATTTGCAGATTACGCTGAAGTTCGGGAGGGTTCCGGACGGATTGCAGAAGCCCGAAGGCGAAAAAGGAGTTGGAACTGGCAGTTTTTGGAGCCGGTTTTTTTGGATTGAGCCCACCGACTCACGAATTTAGCTTTTTGAGATGAAAAAAAAGCTGGGGGCAGGTGTATTTTAGATTACAGCGGGGAGTTCGGGAGGTTCGGGGAGGCGGAGGCCCGAAGGCACCAAAAAAGTGAGTTATTAGGGGCTTTATGGATTATTAATTAATTTGTTAATTAATTGTGGGTTGGGGGCTTTGGTCTGGAGGTTTGAAAGAAAAGAATGAATTAGGGATGTTAATTGGATAAGGGAGTGGATAATGTGATTGTGGGTTACAGTGTGAGTTGAATTTTTTTATTCAGCGGGCAATAAATGCTCCCAAACCACCCCACCTTCTCCCCTTAGTAGCAGTAGCTAATTAATTTGAGCCGGCCCACCACACCCCCACTTCTTCTCTGTAGCAGAGGAATGGAGTGGGGACAGGAGGATAGAAAGAAAGAGAGAAAGAACGGGAAGAAAGGAGAAGAAGAAGAAAAAAAAAAAAAAAGAAAGGGAAAGGGTTGGAGGAGCTTTGATGGTGAGGACTTCTCGCAAGGAGCGCGGCGCCAAGCGGAGCGGAGCGAGCGCTTTGCGCGGCGAAGAGCCTCTTTAAGGACGGCGCCATTGTGATGGTTTTTGGCAAGGTGCATGGTGATGGTAGTGCAGCTGATGGTTATGTATTTAAGATTATGGTGTTTAAAATGGCGATGATGATGAGGATTATCATGAGGCTAGTGTTGGTGTGGATGTAATTTAGTTCGTGAAGGTAAGCTTTTATTTTGATAAGCATGCAGTGGTTAGTTGGACTGATATGTTGTGGATGTAGCAGGTAATTGTGGAATTAAGGGTTATATATCTAGTTTTTAATTTAGCATGCTTGGAGCTTTAAGGGGATTGTGGAGCTATTGTGTAATGGTGTGTTAATTAAGCATGCAGTTGATGCTGTGAGATGTTATGTGTGTGTGAGGGACCTACTGGGTGCTAATAGAATTATGTAATTGGAGCTTACATTTTTTGTTATTTGTGAGAGTATGTATTTAATTTGGGAGTTTTCTTTTGAATAATTTAATGGTGGAATTAGTGTGTGCTTTTGGAAGCTTTTAAATATGCTGGGATGGAATTAAGTGAATAGTATTATGTGGGCATTATGGATTAGTGTGAGATTGTATTGTGAATTGTGTCGATTGTGGGTGTATTTGGACTTGGTGTGTTAGATTTGTGGCCTTTTGTGAGCAGGGAGAGTTTTAAGTGTACTATTTGGAGCTTTAATGTGTGCTGTGGGTTTTTAATTAGTGAGCTGTTGGGATTTTATTAAGGTGTGCTGTAGGGATTTTATTAAAGTGTTGTTGGTAATGAGGTGAACTGAAATTGGGCTATGGACTGAATAATAGTATACTTGGAGCTATAGGTGATTTTATTGTGAGCTGTTGATGGTGTTGGACTTGGAGCTGCTGTAGGCTTTTGGGTGTTTTTGTGACTATTAGAGCGCGACCGAGTGAGGTGAGTTGGCTGTGGAGCGACCCGAACGTGTGCAGATTTTTGTGAAGTACTCAAGAACTTATTTGAGCTACCGGGGTTTTTTTTTTTCCTGATTCGCGGGCAAGGTGCGCGCACGTGCACGATTTCGAGGTTTCGTCAGTTCGAGTTTCCGGCACTTTCACGATTCTGCAATTGCCTACGAAAGCGTTCCAGGTGGGTGGAATTTCTCAAAATTTATGGAATGCCCTTAATGCTATGAATGCAATTGATCATAATTATTATGTTGTTTTTCCTGTATTTATCTGATAGGTGCCTGGATCCTTTTTAGGAACTTATTTTCGTAAACCCAGATTATTTTAGTATACCTCCTGTTACCTTATGACCACCAGACTACATGTTCTGTCGGCATTTTTGCTGCTCCTGGTCGTTTTAAAAATTGAGTAAAAGCCTGTTTTAAGGAAAAACATTATTTTCAAAAGTGATTTTAAATTATAAGTTTGCCAGGGATATAGCATAGATTCAGGGTGCATTAGACCTCGTGCCTGGGGCCGAGGGGTCTCCTTTTGAGTTTGAGTGAGTTATAGTGTCATTTGACGTTGAAGCTTCCTATGGGATAGTGAGATTACTCTAGATCATGGGTCGTATTTGATTTAGTGGTGGAGGGGTCTCCCACTTAGCTTCGAGGCTTGGGGTTCTGGCAGATCGAGTCGTGGAGGTTTCCCGACTCAGCCATGGGTCGGCATTATCCGATTGAGTCGTTGAGGGTTCTCCGACATAGTTGTGAGAGTGTTTGGTTTTCCTGTTTGAGTCGTGGAGTCCTTTCCGACAGAGTTGCGCTTTCGAGCATCGAGTTGCAGATCTATTTGATGTGGACTGTAGCCTGCATGTGCCGCTTATGAGATAGTGATACAGATGCGATACTTGAGTCGGGGGTGCGTCCCTCGAGCTACCACCGGGTGTGTGTGATGATACCGAGCCTGACGATTGGATGCGATGATGCGACTAGTGATACACTAGAGTTCGCTTGTTGATGTCGTGTTGGGACCCGCCATACGTAAGCTTCACGCAAAGTGAGGACGACGAGGTGGCAGTA
>CM055062.1:25915136-25994666 GCA_029204045.2 Tillandsia leiboldiana | reverse complement strand
TTCCCCGACTTCACCGTGGAGTGCGAAATTCATGAACGCGTGGAACAACGTTTACTTTTGATTTACAGCGAGGTTCGGGAGGTTCCGGACTGCAGCGGAGGCCCGGAGTCAAAAAAAAAAGTGAGTCGGGACTGGCAATTTTGGAGCCGGTCAAGATTTTGAGCACCCGACTCAACGGATAAGCTTTTTGAGGAGAAAAAGCTGTGGACACTGTGTACTTTTGATTTACAGCGAGGTTCGGAGGTTCCGGACTGACGCGGAGGGCCCGGAGTCAAAAAGTGAGTCGTGACTTGGCAATTTTGGAGCCGGTAATTGATGGAGCACCCCGACTCAACGGATAAGCTTTTGAGAAAGAAAAAGCTCTGGACACGTGGACTTTTGATTTACAGCGAGGTTCGGGAGGTTCCGCGGACTGACGCGGAGGACCCGGAGGCAAAAAAGTGAGTTGAACTGGCAATTTTGGGGCCGGTAATTGATTTGAGCACCCCACCTCAACGGATGAGCTTTTTGGAGAGAAAAAGCTGTGAGCGCGTGTATTTTCGATTTACAGCGGAGATCGGGAGGTTCCGGCAGCGGCGGAGAGCCCGAAGGCAAAAAGTGAGTTGGAGTTGGAGTTTTGGAATTATTATTAGTTAATTATTATTAAAGCTTTTGCTTTATAAAAGCTCCCCCTCCCCTCCTCTGCTGCAATAGAGAAGAAAGAAAAAGGAAGAAAGAAAGGAAAGGAAAGAAAGGAAAAGGAAGAAGAAGAGAAGAAAGAAGAGAGATTTAAGGCATTTTTGATCTGGACTCCCCGTTGGTGGCCGTGTGAAGCTCGGGACATCGTGCGACGTGCGACGACGAGGTAAGTAAAAATTCAGATTTTTGGAGGTTGTGCAGCTTTTTGGGTTTTGGAGTTTGGATTTGTTAATTGTATTTTATTTTGGGTTTTAATGAGGAAATTAATTTGTCAGATTTTTCCGGATTTATCGGGGCTTCTTTTCAGTTTTTTGCCGTCAACCGCGGCCGCGCGCAGCGCGCAACGGCGCACGCGCGGCGCCAGGGTGCTGCTGTTGGCAGCACCCTGCGGCGACATGCGTTGGGCGCGGCGCCGCGTGCAAGAAAAAGAAAAAACAAGAGCGCACGCGGCTCTGCCTGGCCCGCGCGTAGGGCGCGCGGCAGGGCCGCGCGCAGGGGCGCGCGGCACCTCCTGGCCCGCGCGCAGGGGCGCGCGGCAGGGCCGCGCGCAGGTCGCGCGCACCTCCTAGCCGCGCGCAGGGCGCGCGGCAGGGCCGCGCACCTGGGGCGGCGGCACCTCCTGGCCCCTCCGCGCGCAGGGTCGCGGCGTCAGGGCGCGCGCAGGTGCGCGCGGCACGTCCTCGCCGCGCGCAGGCGCGCGCGGCAGGGCCTGCGCGGGCCTGCGCGGGCCTGCCCGGCCGCGCGGGCCGCGCGCGGGCTGTGCGGGCGCGGGCGCGCGCGACCGCGCGCAGCGCCGCTGGGGTGCACCCGCGCAGCGCCGCAGGGCGCTGCGCGGTGCGCTCCGGCACCTGGCGCAGCAGGTCGCTGCGCGGCGCTGCTGGTTTGGGCGCCGTGGGCCGGGCTCCCTCGTCGCGCGGCTGGGTTTTTCCGCCGCGCGGCGTGCTCCCGGACTGCGCGACTCCTCGGTTTGCGTGCCGGCGCCGTGTTTTCGCCGTCGAGCCCGTGGGGTCGCCGTCGGCCGCTGTTTTTCGCCGTCGGCTGCGGCTTTTTTTTTTCGCCGCCGTCGAGCGATTTCTGGCAGTTTTTCCCGCGAGCGGTTCCGCAGGATTTTCGCAAGCTGATTTTTGAGCGGTTTTTTCGCCGTCGGGCGCTGGTTTTCGCCGACGGAGCTTTTTTTTTTCTTCGCCGCCGCGTGCTGTTTTTTGCCGTCGGGCGCTGGTTTTCACCGACGGAGCTGTTTTTTCGCCGCCGCGTGCTGTTTTTTCGCGTGGGCCTGTTTTTCACCGACGGAGCGTTTTTCTTTCGCCGCCGCGTGCTGTTTTTCGCCGTCGGGCGCTGGTTTTCGCCGACGGAGCTGTTTTTCTCGCCGCCGCGTGCTGTTTTTCGCCGTCGGGCGCTGTTTTTCGCCGACGGAGCTATTTTTCGCCGCCGCGTGCTGTTGTTCGCCGTCGGGCCGCTGGTTTTTCGCAGACGGAGCTGTTTTTCGCCGCCGCGTGCTGTTTTTCGCCGTCGGGCGTTGGTTTTCGCCGACGGAGCTGTTTTCGCCGCCAGCGTGCTTGTTTTCGCCGTCGGGCGCTGGTTTCCGCTGACGGAGGCTGTTTTTCGCCGACGGATGCCCGGTTTTGACCGTTTTGGTTGATTTTGCGATTTCTTCTCTTCTGGCAGCTTGCGGTGCGGTTTTAGCTTCCGCGGGGCGCGCGGTCGTGTGGTTGGTCGCTGCGTGCTCCGATTCGCGTGCGGATTCTGGCATCGGGCTTCGTGTTGCGTGCGGACCCCTTGGAGGCCAGGTAAGCCGCTGAGCCAATTGCAAGTGTCGACGAGCAATTGGTGGCTTTCTGAGGTGGGTTGGTTTTCTCTCCAAGTGTACGGACTTCCTTCTAATTCTATTGTGATAGGATTGCATGCTAGTTTAAGTGTTTTCTTGGAACTTAACTAGCACCCCCGTCATATGTGCATGAGTTTGACCAGACCATTTGTGAACCTTAATTTGGGCTAGGTTCCTTTATGCTTTAGACATCCCGCACTTTTCTTATCCTTCGGGACTTAGAGTTTCCTCGCCCGGGTAGTGGGCTGAGTAGTCAGAGTATTGTGGGACGGGTGTTGCACTCGGGCCCGGGGGCCGAGTGGGGTCTGGTGGCTGGGTTAGGCCAGTGTTAGTGTTTTGGGGAACCGTTTCAGATAAACGGTGGTCCCGGGGGTTTTCCTTTCCGCTGTTCTTCTCGTCACCACCAGGTTGTGATCGTGGTGCACGTGTGTTAGCAGGACCTTGAACCCAGAACCTTTTTGGATAAATACATGATTTTAGTCAGCCAATGTTTCTTCCAAGCCTCGCAAGGTTGCCTGAGTCGGTTCTTGTGTGATAGGACGAGGGCATTAGCCCTTCGAGGTTTGGGCATAAAACTCGATTTCAAAAGGGTTTTCCTAAAAAGACTAAAAATCATTAATAAGATGGATTTCTCTCAGATCGAATGGTTTTCTGAAATAAATGACATGGTTTCTTATAAACTTATCCACCCGAGCGGATTCGAGTGATCTGGGTTCTAAGGGCTGCTTTCTCTCTTGGGGACGTAGATGTTAGTCTCCCAGGGTTTCGGACCCTTCGTAGATCTGGCCGTGGTGTAGCTCCGGCCGTGAGTTGAGTGTTGAGTTCAGTGGAGTTGTGTTGTGGGAGCCGTGGGAGAGACGGTGGTCCCAGCTGTGTAGTACCTTCGTTGAGTGGGTCAGTGTTGTGAGATTGAGTCGTGGAGGGTTCTCCGACTGAGTTTGTGCTTTGAGCATCGAGATACCGATCTGTTTGATCGAGGACTACAGCCTGCAGGAGCCACTTGTGAGACAGTGATACTGATGAGATACTTGAGTTCGGTGGGGTCGCACCCCTCGAACCATGCCCCGGGTGCGTTGATGATTCCGAGCCTGATGAGGCTGCGATGATGATACCGAGCCTGACGAGGCTGCGATGATGCGCCTAGTTCATATACTAGAGGTCGCTTGATACCCCTGGCCGTGCTACCATGGGGTCACTGTGTGAGATATCGAGTTTGTCCGTTTGGACACCCTGGTTGATACACCAAGGGGCGCAGGCTTGACTCGACTGGGACCCTGTGGGGCAGTCGCTGAGATTTGAGATACACTGAGAGAGTGATGGCGTAGCATGTGTCATAGTAGAGCGTCTTGGGCTTAGTACTTGTGACATATTGTCAGCAGTGAGTGACAGCATACCATCATCCATTTTCTCTTCTTATTGAGCATAGTAGATAGAGGCATGATAGCTGTAGATTCTTTTCCAGCTTATTTATATTTATCATCAGTCTTTTCTCTATCTTATGCCTCTGGTAGACTTAGTGGGCAGACCGTGGTTCTTGGAGACGGTACCCACTGAGAACTACTGTAGGATGTAGTTCTCACACCCTCTGTCGGTGACAGGTTGCTGAGGCTTTCTTCCGTTCCTGCTGTGCTTGACTGGACGGACCGTGGACAGGGAGTCGCGTGATAGTTCCCTACCAGCATTGTTACTTTAGAGAGAGGTAGATGTACCATCCCGGATTGTGGGAGTTGGTTATGTTTCCTGTTTAGCTATCTCCCATTTGGATTTGTAGATGTTGTATAGGTGCACTTCTATTTGTATCAACTGATTTTGGGAGATAGGCTATGTGTTGTTGCAACTTTGTAGTTAAGAAAAATTTTATAGTACAGCTTTTTATCCGCTCTGATATCTGTGTAGCTGTAGTTTTGTCTTTTGCAGGCTAGACGCTTCGTCTGTACGGCAGTTTCCGTACAGATGGCGGATCTGTTAGCGAGCCCGGGTCGCAGTTTCGACCCCGGGGCGTGACAGATTAGAGTGGTATCAGAGCCTAGGATATAGGTCATTGAGGACTTAGAAACCCTAGGCTTGTGGTTGGACATTAGGATGACTACGTGAGAGTCGTAACTTTTAGCGAGAGTCCAGATTGAGTTTTTTCCTCTCCCTCGGGTTGGGATGAGTGATTTGATATGTTATTCTCTCAAAGTGATTATGTTGGCTGCAGACAACATAATACTTTAGGAAGGATAACAAATTTTAGACTCTCGCTGGATTGGGTCGTATGGTTGTTGTGTCCTGATGTTTGTTTTGTTTCAGCTACTTGCGATGTCGCCGAGATGTCGTGCAGCGACGAGCAGGCGTTTGACCTCAGCTGAGGAGCCCGGACGGCGGGCTGCCGAGCAGGCTAGGCAGGGTGAGGTACAGGATCTGCGGGCTCAGGGGGCCCAGATGTCGGAGGCGTTGCGGCGCCAGGAGAGGAACATGGAGCGTGTGTTGCGCATGTTTGAGCTGAGAGCATCTCCCGGGGTATCGCCAGTAGTACTCCAGCCGCGACTTTGACGATTTCGACCCTGGTCGCACCACTGATGGTGCAGGAGCAGCGAGAGGTTGCCAACCGGTTATTCTACTTCATCCAGTCCCATCCCCTGCAGATTTTGGGATTTAAGTTGGGGGCCTTGGGAGGCCGAGAACTGGATCGCTGCTATGGGAAAAGCTGTTCAAGGATTGTTCATCCAGGAGAAGCATCTGGGCGCTTGATCTTGCGCCTTTCGTTTGGGACGCCGAGAGTTGGTGGCGTCGGGTTCGTCCTGTTGGACCACCGAGAGCGAGTTTCCGCGATGGTTGAGCAGTGGGCCCCTTGACACCCAGGTTGAGGCTTCGGGGTTGTTTATGTTGAGAGGGGACTGCACCTGGATATCTATCTCATTGTGTATTCTCGGCGAGTGCCGACCGTTGATGCAGCGATTGGGCATGTGCGATGGATTGACCGGGGATCACTGATCACGTCCAGGAGGGACGGAGATCGAGGGACCAGCTCCAGAGAGAGAGTCTTCCAGTATTGCCTGATTTCGGGATAGTGGAGTGGATCGAGGTTGCCATGGTGCCAGCCCCAGGATCATGTGTCTCAGAGGAGACAGAGACCTGGAGGTTCTCGGCAGTTGAGGCGCTAGGATACTGGATTGGAGACCGAGATAGTGGTCGACTTGGTTATGGAACCTCGCAGCCGAGGTTGTGCCCGGTTAGTGTTCAGAACCCGGTAGGGGCTTCCTGAGCTTGCCTTGCGGTCAAGTGGATGGACTGAGGCCTGCGATTGTTAGTATTTGAAGAATCGAGTTCTCCAGCTGTGTTTGAACGGGTTAGCAGCCGGACCCGTCGTGGACATTTGGATTTGTTTCCGAAGTGGCTTAGAGCTTCAAGATCACTGGAGGATAGTGCAGCAACTCCAAGAGGGGAGATGTTGGTTGCCTAATCGAGAGATGTACCGGCGGAACTTGATTGTTTTGGTTGCTAAGGAGCAACGGAGGAGTTGTGCCTTTTTGGAGACTTCGATTTTTGGAAGCCACCAGCCGCAGAGGTTTATGTTTATAGACTTGAGTTTACGCGGGGAGTTTGGACCGTGATTTTCGTCTGATAGGAAGAAGTGTAATTGAACCCTCGCACTTTATCGGCTTTTCTTCGTTGGAGTCGAACAAGGATTTGAGCTATCTGAAGCAACCGAAGAAATTCTTGCTTGTGAAGTTATGGAATTTACGGTTGAGTTTACCCAGTGAAGGTTCGGTGGTGCCTGTATGTTGGGTTAGAGCGACCATCTGAGAGCCGAGAGGATGAGTTTGGGTCGCCGATTGGTGGGCGCCAGGTTAGCGGATCGCTTGGTACTTGGTATGACTTCCTTTCCTAGTGGTTGAGATCAGAGTTTTACACCCCTACATGGTTGAGTTGGTGGATTGTGGTTTTGGGTTGCGGCTACAGCAGGGACAACTTCAACATCTCTCTCTCCTTGTTTTCCCGTTTCATCACCGAAAATAGCGGACGGAGCGGAAAATTTCGAAGGACTACTCCAGAAGTGGAGGCGATGCTGGAACCTGTTCTTGTTTGATCGGGGCGAAGGCATCGGTCCTTTGGAAATTTTGGACTTTTCGCTATTTTCGGCTGCTTTTCAATTGAGAGAGAGTTGGAGTTGATGATATTCCCGATGTAAGATTCTTGGGGTAGGGTGTGTGTTTTGGTTTCGAGGACGAAACCTTTTGAAGGAGGGGAGAATGTAGAGTACCGGGACTTTGGATAGCGCGCCGACCACACAGATGGCTTGGAGCAGAGAGTTGCCTTGGGCATGTTGCATTTGAGTTTACAGTGGATGCCGGGTTGATTCGGATCAACGCGGAAGCTCCAGCTCGATTCGGGGTTTTTCCGGGCTTTGTAGGCCGATTGAGGATGAGATTGGGAATTTCCGACTTCACCGTGGAGTGCCGGAAATTCAGGAACGCGTGGAACACGTGTACTTTTGATTTACAGCGAGGTTCGGGAGGTTCCGGACTGACGCGGAGGGCCCGGAGTCAAAAAGTGAGTCGGGACTGGCAATTTTGGAGCCGGTAATTGATTTGAGCACCCCGACTCAACGGATAAGCTTTTTGAGGAGAAAAAGCTGTGGACACGTGTACTTTTGATTTACAGCGAGGTTCGGGAGGTTCCGGACTGACGCGGAGGGCCCGGAGTCAAAAAGTGAGTCGGGACTAGCAATTTTGGAGCCGGTAATTGATTTGAGCACCCCGACTCAACGGATAAGCTTTTTGAGGAGAAAAAGCTGTGGACACGTGTACTTTTGATTTACAGCGAGGTTCGGGAGGTTCCGGACTGACGCGGAGGACCCGGAGGCAAAAAGTGAGTTGGAACTGGCAATTTTGGGGCCGGTAATTGATTTGAGCACCCCGCCTCAATGGATGAGCTTTTTGGAGAGAAAAAGCTGTGAGCGCGTGTATTTTCGATTTACAGCGGAGATCGGGAGGTTCCGGGCAGCGGCGGAGAGCCCGAAGGCAAAAAGTGAGTTGGAGTTGGAGTTATTGGAATTAATTAATTAGTTAATTAATTATTAAAGCTTTTGCTTTATAAAAGCTTCCCCCAGCCCCTCCTCTGCTGCAGAGAGAAGAAAGAAAAAGGAAGAAAGAAAGGAAAGGAAAAGAAAGGAAAAGGAAGAAGAAGAAGAAGAAAGAAGAGGATTTGAAGGCATTTTTGATCTTGGACTCCCCGTTGGTGGGCGTGTGAAGCTCGGGGGCGTGCGACGTGCGACGACGAGGTAAGTAAAAATTCAGATTTTTGGAGGTTTGTGCAGATTTTTGGGTTTTGGAGTTTGGATTTTGTTAATTGTATTTTATTTTGGGTTTTAATGAGGAAATTAGATTTGTCGGATTTTTCGGATTTATCGGGGCTTCTTTTCAGTTTTTTTGCCGTCGCCGGCGGCCGCGCGCGCGCGCACCGGCGCACGCGCGGCGCCAGGGTGCTGCTGTTGGCAGCACCCTGCGGCGACATGCCGTTGGGCGCGGCGCCGCGTGCAGCAAAGAGCGGCACGCGGCGCTGCCTGGCCGCGCGCAGGGGCGCGCGGCAGGGCCGCGCGCAGGGGCGCGCGGCAGGGCCGCGCGCAGGTGCGGGCGGCACCTCCTGGCCGCGCGCAGGGGCGCGCGGCAGGGCCGCGCGCAGGTGCGCGCGGCAGGGCCGCGCGCAGGTGCGCGCGGCACTTCCTGGCGCTGGTTTTTTGAGCGGTTTTTCGCCGTCGGGCGCTGGTTTTCGCCGACGGAGCTGTTTTTCGCCGCCGCGTGCTGTTTTTCGCCGTCGGGCGCTGGTTTTCGCCGACGGAGCTGTTTTTCGCCGCCGCGTGCTGTTTTTCGCCGTCGGGCGCTGTTTTTCGCCGACGGAGCTGTTTTTCGCCGCCGCGTGCTGTTTTTCGCCGTCGGGCGCTGGTTTTCGCCGACGGAGCTGTTTTTCGCCGCCGCGTGCTGTTTTTCGCCGTCGGGCGCTGTTTTTCGCCGACGGAGCTATTTTTCGCCGCCGCGTGCTGTTTTTCGCCGTCGGGCGCTGGTTTTCGCCGACGGAGCTATTTTTCGCCGCCGCGTGCTGTTTTTCGCCGTCGGGCGCTGGTTTTCGCCGACGGAGCTGTTTTTCGCCGCCGCGTGCTGGTTTTCGCCGTCGGGCGCTGGTTTTCGCTGACGGAGGCTGTTTTTCGCCGACGGATGCCCGGTTTTGACCGTTTTGGTTGATTTTGCGATTTCTTCGCTTCTGGCAGCTTGTGGTGCGGTTTTAGCTTCCGCGGGGCGCGCGGTCGTGTGGTTGGTCGCTACGTGCTCCGATTCGCGTGCGTATTCTGGCATCGGGCTTCGTGTTGCGTGCGGACCCCTTAGAGGCCACGTAAGCCGCTGAGCCAATTGCAAGTGTCGACGAGCAATTGGTGGCTTTCTGAGGTGGGTTTGTTTTCTCTCCAAGTCTACGGACTTCCTTCTAATTCTATTGTGATAGGATTGCATGCTAGTTTAAGTGTTTTCTTGGAACTTAACTAGCACCCCCGTCATATGTGCATGAGTTTGACCAGACCATTTGTGAACCTTAATTTGGGCTAGGTTCCTTTATGCTTTAGACATCCCGCACTTTTCTTATCCTTCGGGACTTAGAGTTTCCTCGCCCGGGTAGTGGGCTGAGTGGTCAGAGTATTGTGGGACGGGTGTTGCACTCGGGCCCGGGGGGCCGAGTGGGGTCTGGTGGCTGGGTTAGGCCAGTGTTAGTGTTTTGGGGAACCGTTTCAGATAAACGGTGGTCCCGGGGGTTTTCATTTCCGCTGTTCTTCTCGTCACCACCAGGTTGTGATCGTGGTGCACGTGTGTTAGCAGGACCTTGAACCCAGAACCTTTTTGGATAAATACATGATTTTAGTCAGCCAATGTTTCTTCCAAGCCTCGCAAGGTTGCCTGAGTCGGTTCTTGTGTGATAGGACGAGGGCATTAGCCCTTCGAGGTTTGGGCATAAAACTCGATTTCAAAAGGGTTTTCCTAAAAAGACTAAAAATCATTAATAAGATGGATTTCTCTCAGATCGAATGGTTTTCTGAAATAAATGACATGGTTTCTTATAAACTTATCCACCCGAGCGGATTCGAGTGATCTGGGTTCTAAGGGCTGCTTTCTCTCTTGGGGACGTAGATGTTAGTCTCCCAGGGTTTCGGACCCTTCGTAGATCTGGCCGTGGTGTAGCTCCGGCCGTGAGTTGAGTGTTGAGTTCAGTGGAGTTGTGTTGTGGGAGCCGTGGGAGAGACGGTGGTCCCAGCTGTGTAGTACCTTCGTTGAGTGGGTCAGTGTTGTGAGATTGAGTCGTGGAGGGTTCTCCGACTGAGTTTGTGCTTTGAGCATCGAGATACCGATCTGTTTGATCGAGGACTACAGCCTGCAGGAGCCACTTGTGAGACAGTGATACTGATGAGATACTTGAGTTCGGTGGGGTCGCACCCCTCGAACCACGCCCCGGGTGCGTTGATGATTCCGAGCCTGATGAGGCTGCGATGATGATACCGAGCCTGACGAGGCTGCGATGATGCGCCTAGTTCATATACTAGAGGTCGCTTGATACCCCTGGCCGTGCTACCATGGGGTCACTGTGTGAGATATCGAGTTTGTCCGTTTGGACACCCTGGTTGATACACCAGGGGGCGCAGGCTTGACTCGACTGGACCCTGTGGGGCAGTCGCTGAGATTTGAGATACACTGAGAGAGTGATGGCATAGCATGTGTCATAGTAGAGCGTCTTGGGCTTAGTACTTGTGACATATTGTCAGCAGTGAGTGACTGCATACCATCATCCATTTTCTCTTCTTATTGAGCATAGTAGATAGAGGCATGATAGCTGTAGATTCTTTTCCAGCTTATTTATATTTATCATCAGTCTTTTCTCTATCTTATGCCTCTGGTAGACTTAGTGGGCAGACCGTAGTTCTTAGAGACGGTACCCACTGAGAACTACTGTAGGATGTAGTTCTCACACCCTCTGTCGGTGACAGGTTGCTGAGGCTTTCTTCCGTTCCTGCTGTGCTTGACTGGACGGACCGTGGACAGGGAGTCGCGTGATAGTTCCCTACCAGCATTGTTACTTTAGAGAGAGGTAGATGTACCATCCCGGATTGTGGGAGTTGGTTATGTTTCCTGTTTAGCTATCTCCCATTTGGATTTGTAGATGTTGTATAGGTGCACTTCTATTTGTATCAACTGATTTTGGGAGATAGGCTATGTGTTGTTGCAACTTTGTAGTTGAGAAAAATTTTATAGTACAGCTTTTTATCCGCTCTGATATCTGTGTAGCTGTAGTTTTGTCTTTTGCAGGCTAGACGCTTCGTCTGTACGGCAGTTTCCGTACAGATGGCGGATCTGTTAGCGAGCCCGGGTCGCAGTTTCGACCCCGGGGCGTGACAGAATTAGCGGCGCTCATTACTAAATTCCTACGGTATGTATATGAAAATTTGAGTTAAGATTAATAGTGAGGAAACGTTGAAAATAGCCAAAAAAAAGGTTAATATAGTAGAGTTCATTAATTCGCCACAAAATATTGGCCACAAAAGATCTATTTTCTTGTAGTGTCCACAACTGACACAATGAAGGGTCCGGGAACCCCGAAAGACTAGAACCTACAACCCAAATCAAACTAGAACAGGCTCTAGGCATAGCCTCTTGTTGTTCTCGACCCAAAAAAAAGGCAGCCCTTAGAACTCAGACCACTCAAATCCTCTCGAGTGAGGAAGTTTACAGGAAAAGGTGACATTTATTACTGAAAACCATTTTAATTTGAGGAAAACCCAATTTTAATGATTTTTAGTTCTTTTAGGAAAAACAGTTAGAAAACAAGTTTATTCCCAAACCCCGAAGGGCTAATGCCTTCGTCCAATCAAATAAGAACATACTCCGGCGACCCTTCGATATTTGGAAGAAAGCATTGATTGACTAAAATCATGTGTGTCCAAAAAAGGTTCTGGGTTCAAGGTCCTGCTATCACCGGTATACTGCTGCCACTAACACAGTGGCGACATATGAAATAAAGAACAAGACATCCCGGGACTACCGTTCACCCAAACGGCTCCCGCCACAGATAAAAGACTAGCTACAACTACCAGACTCCACTCTGCTCCCAAGCACGAGTGTAACATGCATCCCACACTAAGAAGAATCTCGACCACTCGGCCTACTACCCGGGCGAGGATAACACTATGTCCAGGAATAGAGTATAATGTGTGGATGTCTAAAGCATAAATAAACCTAGCCCAAGTTGGAGTTTTCTACTAGTCAGGTTAAACATGTAGCATATGACGGGGTGCTAGGCCAAGTTCCAAAGATAACAATTAATTAACAGATTTTAGGAAGCAGTAAATCATATGATCAACAAGTAACACTGGGGACATCAATTCTCACATTCTAGCATGCTACATAGTACATTCACAACCATGCATGATCCTACATCAATAGAATTAATGTACAGTCCATAGATCTTGAAGACGAGGCAACCCACCTGAGAGTGCTAAACTGTCCAAAGTCCAACAGCTGAAAATACCTAGGAACAAATATCTCCAATTTTCCCCAACTCCAACAGGTTTAGAAAAACCCGCAAACTCTCCTGGGTACAACAATAAGGTCCAAAGTTACACTTTATTCCAAAAATATCCAAGTACACACAATCTGCTGGTAACAGTCCCAAAGATGCGAAATTTTCACCTGTAAGGAAAACTCCAAAAAATCCAATAAAAATATGACGGCGATTCTCGCGAAGTGTAGATGTCAATTGAGCCCTTAAACATCGAATTCTGATATCTAGATGCAGAGATAAAAATCCGACAAGGTGTTGCTGTCCAAAAGTTCCACTAGCAGCAAAGGGGGTCAAAAACATACCAGAAACCCCAATAAAAGCTCAAATCTGAGAAAAGTGGACAATACAAAAATCGTAGATCTACCTCTCGTGAAACCAACGCCGCAAAAACCGTCCAAAAATACTGTCGGAGCAGCTCTGTGGACCTCGCAGACCGAAATGCGACGATAACGGGCCTCCGATGAAAGAACGTCGCTCTGCGCTACGATGTCGAAGTCGTCGACGCCGCGGCCTCCAAAAATTCTGAGCCTCCTTCACAAGATGCAGCACAGGGAGATGAAGAATTTTGCTAAAGGGCTCAGGTGGATTTGGGCTCGGGAAAAAGTCCAAACAGAAAGGGGGAGGAGGCCTATTTATAAGCCTCCACAAAAAGCCCACGAAAATACCCATCAATGGGCTTTTGGGCCAAAATTCCGGGCGCCCGAAAGATTCGGGCGGCTACAATGTTGGGCCCGGCCCAACACTGTGCGCGCCCGAATCCCCCAGAAGCCGCCACGTGTCCGCGCGGCTCTCCCCGCGCCCGGAGCACGCACGCCCGCCAAGCGCGGAGCGCCGCGTGTCCCGACACGGGGGCGTAGGGCGGCTGCGCCCGCCCAATCGCAGGGCGCCACGTGGCGCCCCCACGTCGAGGCCAACTGCCCCGACCTGCTCCCCCTGACGCGTGGACCACGTGCGCGTGAGCCAGCCACTCGCAGGCTGCCACGTGGCGCGCCCTGGTCCATGCGCTAGGCCGCAAGCCCCCGTGGACCACCCACCGTGAGCCCGCCAATCAGGAGCCGCCACGTGTCCCCCGCGCCCGGCCCATGCACCAACGCCATCTTTCCGTGGACCGCACCGTGTGCGCCGGCCAATCCGGTGCTGCCACGTGGCACCAGGCCGGTCCACAGCTTCCCCCATGCACCAAAATGCGCGAAAAATTTTCGAGGGTCCGTTTTTGGGCATCCGGACTCCGAAAAAGACAAGTAAATAGCTGATTTTCGATGTTTTTTTGCGTTGAATCCAAATATGACTTTGGATTAGCCTAAAGCCCTTTTCTAAATTCCGACAAAAATAGCCGGAAGGCAGGCTCAATCCCGAAGCCTCACTGAGTCCGTCCAACGCGTCCATTTGACGCGTTGCGGGTCCTACACACCAACAATAGGTGTTCTACATCACGGGTCATGGAAGAAACTACACGGGGATCGGGGTCACTACACTCATCCCGAGAGATTGCAAGAATCACAAAATGGCGACATGATGGGTGAAGTACGAAGAGAATGATCAAGGTCTTGTAGCATACGCCGATCATTAATTGAGTTTCGACAATCACCCGAACGGCACATCAAGCGATTGCCGAGGGGGCATTGTTGAGGTCAAATTTGTCACCACCTAGAATGCGCCACGGTTGAGTTAGGAGGTGACACGTGGCGCAAACCATCGGTTGAGGATATCAGCCGATAAAAGAAAGTAGCCGATAAAAGGGTGCTCGCGTCTTAACCAGGACCGACTCCGGCTAATGATAAATCATCAGTTGTCTCGGCTGAATGATAAAAAGAGGAGAAATCAGGATCGGGAATCGGCTGCTCGAGCCGCAAAAGGAAAGATCCTAAAAAAGATAGACACGGAGTGCAGGGCGCGAATCACGCAACTGACGCAGAATTGGAAAGCTGCGCCCCGCATCAAGAAGCGTCGGGGATCACGCCTCGGCGCACCAATCTTGGGGATGAATATGGACGGAAAAGAGCTACTATCCAACCGAGAAGAATCAACTCATTGAGAGATATGCGATGATTCCCCTTAAATTACGATATACACAGCTGTCTACGTGATTCGGACAAGTATAAATAAGCGAACCATCGAAAAGAAAGGGGTCCTCCAACCTCGTAAGCTAGTGACTACCCCTGCTATTCAATACCTTCAATACCTACATTTACAGTTTTCCTAAACTAAGTTTACTGTTTTTTTTTACCACTTTTCTAGATAGATTTTTCTACCAGCATTTATAGTATTTCTAAGAGTAGTTCAACTTGTAATCCGTTCCTTGTAACCCTCTTCTCGATAAATACAAAGTGAACCTGCTGATTCAGCTGTGTTGATCAATACTAATTTGTCTCAGTTCGGCTCCTCCCGGGCGAACCTTATTGAGAGTTTGATTAAGAAGAACACGGCCGAGCGGATCCCTCCTCAGCCTAATCGTTTGGCATGAGACGCATTCACATCAGAGGGTCAATTCGGAGGCCGATCGCGGACCGAATCCGGTCAACGGTTAGCGACGCATTTCGGCCCCAACAAGAAAAAAAGAAAAAAGAGAGAAAAGAGAATAAAAATATTTTGACCAATTTTTTAAAAATTTAAACTGAATCTGTAAAATAGAAAATAATAACCTATTTTTTAAAATCTTAAAAATAATAAATTTTTTATGCAAATTAGGCGTAGATTTTTTTTAATGCAAATGGGTATTTTCAAACTTTTTTTTAAAGCAATTCACAAACATACTAAAAAGAAATAAAATAAAATAAAATAAAGTTTGCGGCACCACCAATGCATGCATTTAGTTATTTCTCGTAGGAAACTCTTTACAGGCGCAGTGCGCGCCGCGTCACCTCCGAAACCTCTGACATCCACGCGTCACGAGTGGCAGCAAATTCTCCCTTCCTTGCCGCCGCACAAAAGTACCAACACCAAAAATTTAATAAAAATAAAAAATAAAAATCAGAAAACAAAATAGACGTTCGACTTCTGTGGCGGCGCTCTCTCAGCCGACTCGCTCGATCACTCTCTCGCTCTCTCTCGCCACTTCTCTACCAGCCTCCCTTCCTCCTCCTCACCATGAGAGCCTTGAGTTCTCCCAACCCCTCATTTCTCCTCCCCCTCGCCGCCGCCGCCGCCAAAAACCCTAGCCTCGGTCGCCGCCGCCGCCGCCGCCGCCGCCAAAACCTCCTCGTCCTCCCCTCTTCGACCTCCGATTATAGGGTTTTTTTGTCCCGGTCGCTCCCTCAGGACCCGCATTCTGAGATCCATACCCGAAAGGGGAGGTCGGAGCAAGCGAGGAGTCGAAACCAGCTAAAGCGAGGAGGAGGAGACGAAGAAGAAGATGGAGAAGATGGGCGAGTGCGATGCGAGGTGGACGTGGTGTCGTGGCGCGAGCGGTGGATCAGGGCTTCCATCGGTGTCGATGCCGACGTCGACGCTGTGTGGAGTGTCCTCACCGACTACGAGAGTCTCGCCGATTTCATCCCCAATCTTGTCTACAGGTTTTCTCTTTCTCTCAACAAAATCCCTCGCACTTCCCACTTTATCTTGTGTTTCAATTATTCCCTGCATAAAAAATTGCACCAATTTCAATTCTGCACTTCACTGCTGTCTCAAATAGACCAAAGATTATGGGTTGATTGTAGAATTCAGAAGCAAAACTTCGGACGAGGTCGGTGATGATTATGGTTGTACTCAGATGGAGTATAATCGCACAGTTCAACAATTTTAGTAGCTCCAATAAAGGAGATCCTTTTTCTCTGGTTTTAGATGTATTATTGAAAGTGTAACCTACTAAGATGTTAACTGATGTAATATGCTGATTCATTCAATTGATGCTTTGCATCCTAATTCAACTCTCCTCCCATAATCTTTGGGATTATCTGAGACAGTTGTAAATTGTAGGGCTGAAATTGATGCGATTTTGTATACAAGGGGACAACTGAGAGGCGAGATAAATAGTACAGGTGGTGCAGTGAAGATGTTCTTGTTGGAAGAGGAGAGGCTGTTTGATTTGTTTTAATTAGGGGAATTTATGGGAGGAGTGTTTTTGTGTGCAGTGGGAGGATTCCGTGCCCGCACGAGGGGAGGATATGGTTAGAGCAGAGAGGCTTGCAGCGTGCGCTCTATTGGCAAATCGAGGCTCGGGTCGTGTTGGATCTTCAGGAGCTCCCTGATTCGGTGTGTACATGGTAAATTATAATGTAATCATATAATGTTTCTTCACACATGGAACACATTTGACTTGCAGGGAGAGTGCTGCTACAGAATTACTGTTGTGCTCAAAAGTGCTTCTGCATTATATCAATTTTGTGTTTCTAGAAATGCAGTTGTATTTTTGAAGCTTCATCTGAATGTAGATTTTCTTTCTAATCACGTCAACCTTATTTAGTACTCTTGTGTATCATTGGCCTGAAGTATGAGAAAATAATGGTTCTCTTTCTAGGCTAATGGGCTTGAGCTTCATTTTTCGATGGTTGATGGAGATTTTAAGAAATTTGAAGGCAAATGGTCTGTCAAACCTGGTCCTAAGTATGTTTATCTCAACCTTGTTAATTTACTGTCATGCAATTAACTGTTTGGACCTTATAATATTATTTTACATGTTGGTAGATTCCTGTGTCACTAGCTATGACGGTAATATCTCCTATGTTAACATTTTAGTAAATAGTAGTCAACTACTTGTGCAATCTTGTGATC
Source organism: Tillandsia leiboldiana (assembly GCA_029204045.2). Classification (NCBI taxonomy): domain Eukaryota; kingdom Viridiplantae; phylum Streptophyta; class Magnoliopsida; order Poales; family Bromeliaceae; genus Tillandsia; species Tillandsia leiboldiana. The sequence continues at coordinate 25,977,874 of CM055062.1, read as the reverse complement.
ATATGAATAGAACGGCTTTTTGAACTACACCGCCTTATTGTTTAATTGAGATATTCTCTTATTTTGTATAAAACTATATATTGTAGTTCTTTTCTGTTAGGTGGATCATACTCCTTTTTTTGTAGATTATAGATTCTTTCTTAGTATAGACAAATCCGAGGAATTCTTCATTGTAAGACGACTGGGAAAACTACTTGTATTATGTAACCTTGCCAAGTAATCTAGCAGTGAGCTTCGAAGAGGTAGAATCAAGTTTAGGTCTGTACTAACGTTTTATATTGTTCAGTCGAGATATTCTTTGATCCATAGACCAGCTGTTGTGTAGATGATGCTTTCAAATGAAATGCTTAAGTTTGTTTGTTGCAATTGTTGTACTTGTTTACTTCTACCTAAACCTGTAGAATCAAGTTTAGGTCTATACTAATGTTTTATATTGTTCTGTTGAGATATTCCTTGATCCATAGCCCAACTGTTATATAGATGATGCTTCCTAGTGAAATGCTAAATTTTGTTTGTTGTAATTGTTGTAATTGTTGCAATTGTTGCAATTGTTGCACTCGTTTACTTTCTACCTGCTCTATTATATTAAACTTTATGCTTTATTTGTTGATCATTTTACTATGAAGAAAGAATATTTTCCTTCATTAACCTACATGGCTTCCATGAGCTAAGCAACAATTTTGTTTTAGTGAGGACCCATAATAGATATTGAATTAGTTTCTAAACTAAACATCCCCATTACAACTATAATTATTCCTACATATAGGGGCAATTTTAAACGTGCCCCTCAAAAGTTATAAAATATCATGGATACCCCTTCAAAATCGTTAATATCATTTTTGCCACTATTAAATAATGAATTTTATCAAAATTCCCTTCCTCACATTGGCTAAGAATTTTGGACTAATTTGCCCCTAGTTATACCTAAGTATAAATAATAATAAGGTATTATCCGGGGCTAATGGTTTTATTTTTCATCCAAAAATGAGACTCTTTGTTTTTGACTTAGTTTATGAATGTTTTTTTTGTCTAGTTAAGTTTTTTTTTTTTTCTAATTCAATATCATATTGGTCTCTTGCCGATCTTAATAAAAAATTAATTAAAATTAATGATATAGTACACTGTTTTTGTGAATCTATTTTCTACTTTGTCTAAATTAGGATGTGTTGGGGCCAAAAATGTCGGTTGCCGATCGGCCCCGGGGTGATTTGTTGACCTTCTTGATGTGAATGTGCCGTGTGCCAAAGGATCAAGCGATCGAGCTGAGGAGGGATCTGCTCGGCCGGGTTCTTCTCTGGTGACTCGACCGTTCGGCTTAGAATAGTCGAAGACGGAGTATGGAGGCAGAGAGAGAGGCTGGGCCCGACTTAGAGTAGTCGAACCGGGTAAAAGAGACAGTAAAATGACACGGCTAAGGAGCCGATTAGGAATTGTATGCATAGAAAAGGGGATACAAGGAGGAGGAAAGGAATGGAAATTATAAATAATCTACTCCTAAAAAAAGCGGTAAATGCTAGTATGAAAAGGGTAAGTTAACCTACTCCTAGGAAAGCAGTAAAGATATGAAAAAGTAGGGGGGTGGTCACGGGCTTACGAGGTTGCCGAACTCCTTCTTCTTTGATGGTTCGGGTATTTATACATTCCCGAACCATGTGTATAATAGTCGTTTTCCGTCTAGGTTCATCCCCTAATTATTGCACCGAAGCGTGATCCTCGGCGCTTTCCAATGTGGGGCGCTGCTTGCCTTTTCGGGAACCGTTACGAGATTTACGCCCAACTCTCGCGCTCTTTCCTTTTGGGGTCCTTCCTTCTCCGGCTTGATCAACCGAAGGTTGATTCCGACTCCGCCTTCTACATCGTCTGATCAGGGCGGTTGGATATCTTCCTTCAATCGAAGTCGACCTTGAACGATGTGATAATCTTTGCGTCGGTTGCTTCTCCTATCGGCTGATGCCTCCACCCGATAGTATGTCGCGTGCTGCACGCCTCCGTACTTAGGGTTGGTCTTAATCAAGATGGGATTCCCTCTTTGTCAACTCAAACCCCCGTCGGCTGATGTCTTTCAACCGATGGTTGACGCCACGTGTCACTCCCTCCCGCGGCAGAAAAATCTGGTCTCAACAATGCTCCCTTGGCAATCGCCTGATATGCCGTTCGGGCGATTGTCGAAATTGAGTCAACTTCTATCACGGATAACTCTCCAGCGATCATCCTCCTATCTTGACAAGATATTTGCTCACTGCCCGAGGGATTCGCAAACAGGTGCTGATCTTTCTTAGTTTTCGGCGGATCTGTCCTTCGTTGTTTCCTCATTGAAGGCTGCTATTTTTCGAGGGACGACTCTCGTCATCTCCTCATTTCTCGTCAGCCTATAAGAGCCCTTATTTGCAGCTTTCTTCGCATCGCCTCCTTTTCTCATGACGATTTTTACGCCATCGTTACACCAGTGCTCTGGTGATAGCTTCTTCGTCTTTGAGAACACTATCGAGGCAACCTCTCAATCTGAAACCGGGGCGTTTCAACGCCGGCCGATAAAGGTTCCTTCCTACCTTGGAGTTCCAAAAAGGTCTCTTTTGGGACAACACCGGTGTGTGACCTGCCGATTCGAGATCTTATGAGCGGCGGTCTAGCCGATTTTCGGCTATTTACGGCTGGTTGTTACTAAGAAAATCCTTCTGGGGAAAGGTTGACCTTTTGCCTCCATCCTTCGGAGTAGGAGGCGTTCGATCCCTTCCAAGTCTAGTTCTCTTCCCCGGGAAGTTGCTGTTTCTCGCTTCGACAGGCCTTTTTGCGAGGTCAGCGACTTTCTTCCCGAGAGGACTATCCTGCCTGGCACAAGTCGATCCTGGGAGTTCGAGAGGTTTGAGACTTCCCGACTCCAATGTAGTGTCCACGGTTTTCGTTCGGTATCACTTTCGGTATTCACGGTATTTTTTCTCGTATTTTCGTTATGCCTTTTTGGTCGGATTTTTATTTCATTATGTAGGGCTCGGAAAATGGAAAACGGTGGTGCGATCGGCTCTAAATTCCGGTAAGCGGAGCTCCCGATGTGATTTTTCTAAGTTTAATATAAGAGGGTGTAGAACACTCATTTCGGCTTTTGGGTGCTTGGAAATTCGTGCCAACGTACGATAAGATTTACGAAGGGTTTGGAACGTAAATCGAGGGAGAAACGGTTAAATCAAAAGATTTGATTTGTTACAAAAAGATTTGATTTGTTATAAAAGTTAGGAAGCGGTTATTATTGTTTCAAAATCTCTTATAAATAGTAGAACTGGGGATCGGTTTCTACTTTACACATCAAAAAGAGAGAGACAAGAAAACCCTAGTTTTCGGTAATTGTAACGAAAAGAGAATATCGTCTTCTTCCTCGAAGGGTTCATCGGAGATCGGGATCGGAAATCGGCATCATCGTGGGGGAGGAGAGAGCACCGACATCGCGGGAGACCGGAGAGCGGAGGACGGAGCTGAGTATTGTACCGTCATCCTCACCGACTAGAAGGTGTGTTTTGGGCTTTTCGTTATCTCTTGTAGAGATTTGGTAGGGTTTTCGATATTCTTGTCGGGTTTCTTTGAGGTGTCGATGGAAACGGGGATTTGATGCGAAGTTAGGGTCAACACCGTCAAGGTGGACGGGAGGCCACCGCCGCCGTTGATGTAAACGGGAGGCCGCCGCCGCCGTCGATGTAAAATTGGGAAGCCGCCGCCATCGTCGTCAAAGACGGAGGCCGCCGCCGCCAATTGGATGCTTATCGAGCCTTGATGGAGTTGACGCGAAGCACCGTCGCTCGGGACGCCGCCACGCAAGGTGAGCCGCACGGGCCACCAGCCAGGAGCGCCGCAAGTGCGGGAGGCACCCGCGCGGGGTGCCGTTTGTGCGGGACCTTGGCCGCGCGGAGCGCCACGCGCGGGGGACCTCCGCGGCAGTGCCGATGCAGGAGCAAGCCCCCGCCGCTTGATGTTTTCACCGTCGCTCCGTTTTCGCCGTTTCGTCGCACGATTAGCCGTTTCGTTCCGTCAAACGACGTTTTTCACTGGTTTCGCCATCGGAACTCCGGTTTGATCCCCGATGCGTGGAATTTCATTATGATGATGTTTTTAACAACGGTTTTTGGTGTAGTCTTCGTCCGGGCAAAGTTTGAGGTGTTTTGGGAGTTTTCACATATCGTTTATTCGCTGATAAGAGGTGGGTAATCGAACCAAGGTAGGGGATGTTGTTGGACCATAGAGTCCGGCCCTCCTCTCCATTTTTATTGTAATTTTTGGCATAACTATTTTAAGGGTAAGGAAGGATAGGGTGTTGAATGTTTTGTAAAAATTGGTACATACAAAAAGAGGACAACGAAAAATACTTGACTTTATCGGGTACAGCTACCACGATCTAGTCTGCGGATACAAGTTTTGAAGCTCATGGCGCAGTCACGTGCACCAGCGGTTTGACCACCGCAAGGGTGTACTTTTCCGGGAAGGTGGTCTAAGGCATAAAAGAACCTAGCCCAAGTGAAGGTTCTCTACTAGTCTGGTTAAACATACAACATATGACGGGGTGCTAGGTCAAGTTCCATCAATAGCATGTAATTAAACAAAGCATACATAGAAAATCCGCATCTCTCATAAGCATGCTTCCTGTCTCCTCTAGCATGAAATAAACATATCCATCTAGCATGCTATCAATCAAAAAGGGGTAACATTCCCAAGGTAAGCTTCTACTAATCATCATCATGACATCCCCTATCGCAATTCTCATAAACATAATATGGATATTATTCATTCGATTCTCAAATAAATACTGATACTAAGCTTACCACTCCATCACATACATGGGTACACTAGCATGCGATTATTCTATCAGATAGAATTAGAGAACCGTCCACCGGTTCTGGAGACGAAGCAACCCACCTGAATCGCTTTCCGCAGGCAAAGCCGAAGTTGGTGAAGTGCGTAGCCACTTGTTAACAAAATCCGCCGGAACCGCACCCTCGGCACACAGTCGTACAAGCCTCTGCTCAAACCAACATCACAGCCAACAATCAATCAACACCAAAAATAGCTTTGCCCTCGCTGTTTTTACCAACCAGCGCAGAAAAAGGGGATTTTCACCTGCGTGCGGTCCTCCGAAAAATCCAGAAAAATCACCGTTGTGATCCTCGCGACGAGTAGATACAAATCGAGTACTTATACACCTTATTCCGACACCTGTAGGCCAAGAAACAATTAGAACATCGCCGAAAGCCAAAACCTTCACGAACACAAGACTGCAGAAAATCAGTCCCAAAGAAGCTTAATTATCACCTTCGAAGAGTCCTCCAAAAATTCCGATAAAAATACGGGTGCGTTCCTCTCGAAGCGTAGATGTCGATCGAGTCCTCATACGTCTCGTTCCGATGCCCGTAAACCGAGAAATTCCAACAATACTCCACCGCTGTCCAAAACCTCACAGCGGTATAAGGGGTCAAAAGATACCTCGGGAACCATGCCAAAAACCCAAAATGAGGCGAAGGGATCAACACGGAAATCGAAGGCGTACCTCTCGTGAACGCGCTGCCACAAAAATCAGCTCAAAAGTCCATCGGGATAGCTCAGGGGGTCTCACGCACTGAAATGCGACGGTAGAAGCCAAAATCGAAGAAGCGTCGCAGTGCACCGCGTCGCAGAAAATGCCGATGCCGCGGCCTCCAAAATATCCGGGAATCCATCAAAGGGTGGAGGAGAAGGAGAGGAATAACTTCTCTTAAGGGTGCCACAGCAGGGGAACTCGGGAAAAAGCTCGAAAGAACGACCAAAGGGGGCTATATATAGCCAAAACAAAACAAATAAAAAAATACCACCTGGGTCCCCATATTCGGGCACCCGAAATAGATTCGGGAGCAAACAGTGCCCCGATCTGAGCCGTCCATCCAGCGCCCGGATCCACCAGGATGCGCCACGTGGCCCCCGCACAGCAAACAGCTAAAGCGGCCAACCCGCTCGAGATCGGGGCACTGCAGCGCCCCGCCCCGCTCAACGCCTACTCCAACGAGGCATCCAAAATCTGAAACGGAGGGACCGAATGAGCTAAAAAGTATCCTGGCGCAATCCATTCCCAGACGCACATATCTTATACGCCTCGTCCCTCTAAACATGGAGCGCGCAGTTCAACAACTGCGTAAACTGTTTGACACAAGGAGGCTCTCAAGTAGTCTCTCCATCACCACCAACCACAATTCTGCCTCCAAAGGCTCCAAACTCAAACCTACGAATCGGGGTGGTTCATCTGACGAAACTGGCTCAACTGATCGATATTGTCCCACAGCTCATCAGCTGTCAGCTATCCACCCAGCCTCGGTGCCTCGGCACTAATCGTCGGCACAGAGGGGGCTACTCGCTCCATCGACGCCACTGAAAACGCTGCCACTGAGGATACTGCAACCGGGTGGTCTCAGGAGGAAAGCACTGTCGGGCTGCCCGCTGCTCCGACGACTGTGTCACCCAAACCAGCAGCCCACTCCGCCGCTGATATAACTCAGACAATCCTGTCATCTTGGTCCGGAGCTCTCTGACCTCAATCCGGGTATCCGGCCCAAAACTAACCGCTCAGGCTCCACTACTGCCACAGGATGCACACGGGTCAAAACCCAGAGTCGGGGAGACACCGCTCACCACGACAAAACTGCACATCAGCACACAACAAACACTCGACCCAATCCAGCGAAAGTCTAGAGCATGTCACCCATTCCACAGCATTATGTTGTCTGCGGCCAACATAATCACTTAGGAGAATAAACATGCCGATCACTCATCCCATCCTTTGGGAGAGGTATAAAACTCAATCAGGACTCTCGCTAAAAATCACGACTCTCACGAAGTCATCCTAGGGTCCAACCACAAGCCTAGGGTTTCTATGTCCACCATGACCTACAACCTAGGCTCTGATACTACTCTAATCTGTCACGCCCCGGGTCGAAACTGCGACCCGGGCTCGCCAACAGATCCGCCGCCTATATAGAACCCCGCATAGGCGAAGCGTCTAACCTGCAAAGAAAAATATACTACAGCTAAACAGATATTAGAGCTGTAAAACTCTATCAAACACTGTACAACTGGAAATAAAGATACAATATCCATCTCCCAAAAGATCAACAAACAATATCCTCAGATACAAAACCCAGAACTCAACAGGGAGGGTAACCTGAAAATAATGCGTCAGTGTACAGGCTCACAGTACAAGTCATATCCTCACTACAATAGTCTCTCAAAAGCAGAAATAAAAGTAATCTACTGACTGTACTACAAGTCTCCAATGTGGGGGTACAGCTACTCTTCAAAGTCAGGCAGGGATCTAGCTCGCGACTCCCTCGCCTCAAACAACAGCAGCAGAATCAGCATCTCCCACAGATGACTCTGCAAAACAAAGGAGAGGAAAGAAAAAGAAAGGGGAGAACCCCCAACGGGTGTGAGAACTACATCAACACGTAGTTCTCAATGGGTACCGCCACCAAGCCCGACGGTCTGCCCACTAAGTCTACTAGAGGCATAAGATAACAATGCAGTAAAAACTGAACCAGAAAAGCTGGAGATACTCTACAGCTACCATGCCTCTAACTAAATGCTCAATGGGTGGTACAGATGAAAATATATGCAACTACTCACACCCAAGGTGCTCAATCGACCCAATCGAACTGACTGCCTCATAGGATCTAGTCAAGCCTGCGCCCACCTACTGCCACACATCCACAAGAGGACGGGACTTACGTAGGGCGTCCGTGACTGCCAAAACTGGCCCAGCCAGAGGGACTGCGTCGACAAGTCGCGATACGAAAGTAATAGGCCCACTCCGGACGGGGCACTCGAGGGGCGCGACCCCACCGAGGAAAAAGGTATCCGCGCATCTCTGTCGAGCTCAAAGTGGCTCATGTAGGCTATAATCAAAATCCACGCTCACTCTCAGAACGGAAGGACTCAAGATCCTCTAACATCTCGCACGTCGGTCGGAGTACTCTCGACGACTCAGCTAACCAGCTCTCACGAATCTCGAGACACAAACAAAACACCCAACTCGCCACGCTAAACACACAGGCTGGAGATACTCCACAGCCGGGATCGACCCACAACTCAGGGCTAACAAAACTGGTCGGACGACACTCAACGACCCGGGACCACCGTCAACCCAAACGGTTCCCAACAACACTGACCGGAAGATACTCGACGGCCCGGGACCACCGTCTACCCAAACGGCTCCCAACAACACTAGCACAGGTCTAAACTTAGCTACCAGACTCCACTCAGCCCCCAGGCACGAGTGCAACAATGTCCCACAGAAACCTGACCACTCGGCCCACTACTCGGGCGAGGAAAATCTATGTCGAGGAAAAGATGCAAAGTGTGGGATGTCTAAGACATAAAAGAACCTAGCCCAAGTGAAGGTTCTCTACTAGTCTGGTTAAACATACAACATATGACGGGGTGCTAGGTCAAGTTCCAACAATAGCATTTAATTAAATAAAGCATACATAGAAAATCCGCATCTCTCATAAGCATGCTTCCTGTCTCCTCTAGCATGAAATAAACATATCCATCTAGCATGCTATCAATCAAAAAGGGGTAACATTCCCAAGGTAAGCTTCTACTAATCATCATCATGACATCCCCTATCGCAATTCTCATAAACATAATATGGATATTATTCATTCGATTCTCAAATAAATACTGATACTAAGCTTACCACTCCATCACATACATGGGTACACTAGCATGCGATTATTCTATCAGATAGAATTAGAGAACCGTCCACCGGTTCTGGAGACGAAGCAACCCACCTGAATCGCTTTCCGCAGGCAAAGCCGAAGTTGGTGAAGTGCGTAGCCACTTGCTAACAAAATTCGCCGGAACCGCACCCTCGGCACACAGTCGTACAAGCCTCTGCTCAAACCAACATCACAGCCAACAATCAATCAACACCAAAAATAGCTTTGCCCTCGCTGTTTTTACCAACCAGCGCAGAAAAAGGGGATTTTCACCTGCGTGCGGTCCTCCGAAAAATCCAGAAAAATCACCGTTGTGATCCTCGCGACGAGTAGATACAAATCGAGTACTTATACACCTTATTCCGACACCTGTAGGCCAAGAAACAATTAGAACATCGCCGAAAGCCAAAACCTTCACGAACACAAGACTGCAGAAAATCAGTCCCAAAGAAGCTTAATTATCACCTTCGAAGAGTCCAAAAATTTCGATAAAAATACGGGTGCGTTCCTCTCGAAGCGTAGATGTCGATCGAGTCCTCATACGTCTCGTTCCGATGCCCGTAAACCGAGAAATTCCAACAATACTCCATCGCTGTCCAAAACCTCACAGCTGTATAAGGAGTCAAAAGATACCTCGGGAACCATGCCAAAAACCCAAAATGAGGCGAAGGGATCAACACGAATATCGAAGGCGTACCTCTCGTGAACGCGCTGCCGCAAAAATCAGCTCAAAAGTCCATCGGGATAGCTCAGGGGGTCTCGCGCACTGAAATGCGACGGTAGAAGCCAAAATCGAAGAAGCGTCGTAGTGCACCGCGTCGCAGAAAATGCCGATGCCGCGGCCTCCAAAAAATTCGGGAATCCATCAAAGGGTGGAGGAGAAGGAGAGGAAGAACTTCTCTTAAGGGTGCCACAGCAGGGGAACTCGGGAAAAAGCTCGAAAGAACGACCAAAGGGGGCTATATATAGCCAAAACAAAACAAATCAAAAAATACCACCTGGGTCCCCACATTCGGGCACCCGAAATAGATTCGGGCGCAAACAGTGCCCCGATCTGAGCCGTCCATCCAGCGCCCGGATCCACCAGGATGCGCCACGTGGCCCCCGCACAGCAAACAGCTAAAGCGCCCAACCCGCTCGAGACACGTGGCCGAGCCCCGCGCTGCTCCACCCGCGTCAACGCCTCGCTCGGTGCGCCCACGTGCGCGCACGCCGAGCTGCCGGCGCCCACGCCGCGCTGCCGGCGCCCACGCCGCGCACACAGCCCGAGGCACCTACCGCACCCGCTTCGTGGACCGCGCCTAGTGCACCGTCCAACCAAAAGCTGCCACGTGTCCAACCACACCAATAGGAAGACGCCACGTGGCACACCACCCACGCTGCACCGCGCACCGCGCCTGCTCCGCTCCTCGCGTGGACCGAGCGCACATGGACCGGCCAACCAGCGACCGCCACGTGGCCCCGCCCCGGTCCATGCACCCGGCCGCGCGACCCCGTGGACCGCGCCTGCTGCGGCGGCCAACCGGGAGCCGCCACGCGTCCAACCCCGGTGCACGCCTCGCCCCGTGGACCGCGCGGTCCGCGCCTCTGCCCGAGCCGCTGCCCGCGGCTGCGCCGCCGCGCTCCGCCGCCTGCCTGTCGCCGCCGGCGCTGCCCCGGCTGTCGGAACAGTGCCCCAAGCTTCGAAATCCGTGTTTGGGCATCCGGGCTCCGAAAAATTCAAGTAAATAGTCCATTTCCATCGTTTTCGCGCGCCGAGTCCAAATCCGATGTCCGTTTTGCCCAATTCCACTTCTAAAATTTGCCGGAAGCATCCAGAAAAGTATTCTTATTCCAAATTTCGGTCTGAGTCTAATCCTGAGGTTCGATTCGCGCGCAAACACCTCTAACACAAAGCAATGGCCTCCAGAAGTTGCCAGACACACTACAAAAGCTCTGTGGAGATCCGGGTTATCACACTGACTCCTACCATGTGACAGGTTTCGGCGGGGACGGAGGAGAGGTGTCGGCTCACGAGTGACTTGCAATTCGTCATTCCGGTGACCCTTTTTACTCCTCTTTTTGGGTCATTACACTTAGTGGATATTTGATGCATGACATTTGAACAACTTATGATGTGGATAATGATGTGATATGAATGTTGGAACACTTGGACGCCGTGATGGCTTTGGGATGATAAACTTTTGGTCTTTCATTTTTATCTTGTGAAGGTTGAATGTAAATGTGAAGGTTTGTGAAAAGCTAAAACAATTGCGAAAAGGAATTTCTAAAACAAGAGTGTCGGGTAGGCACTATTTTAAAACCTTGTGGCTTTATCCTTTCAACTTGGAGTATGCCGAGTGGGCGAGTTTTCTTTGAATGATATAAAAGTTTATTAAGTCCCTTAATTGAGCTTATGTATGTTAAACTAGTGGTGATTTGTGATTGTGTGTTGTGCGACGCCGTGCATATGCAAGGGAGACTCTGTCCGTTTATTGGAAGTGACTTGTGTATGTGGCGGATCTGGGCACGAGCCGGAGTAAAGGCTTTTAGAAAAAAAATTGGGCCGCCGTTTTCCACTTTCCAATTTACCTCCGGGGCGTGACAGATTAAGATGGTATCAGAGAGTAAGGGCACCAATCACGTAGTTTGCATATCTTTGAGTTCCATTAATGACCAAACATCCACAGTATCTTATTTCGTGCAAATATCTAGTGTAATTGGCAAAGTCCCCCGGTCACATAAGTAGGTGGTTTTAAGTTTTGTTTTAATTGTTATGCCTTTCTTTTAATGTTTGTTTTGTTGGTTTGACCGGTTGTTGGATATTGTTGGTTGCTGTTCCTTGCGACGTGTGTACAGAGTATGGCTCGTACCCGATCTTCGGGTGAAGGCAGAGGAGAGGAGGGAGTGAGGCCGACCGCCGCCGAGGCTGCCACAGCCATGGAGGACCAGTTGCTCCGGCAACAGGTTCATGATCTATCGGGGCAACTGGCGGCGCTCACTGATGTCGTACAGCAGATAGCCCGTCAGACGGCGACGTTGGTTACGGCTACCTTGGCTCCTGCTCCTGGGCCGGCACCGTCTGAGGCGCAAGCGCCGGCAACAGGCGGTGAGGATACTCTTCCAGCGGACACCACTACGGCAAGGGCATCAGCAATACCGGTGGCGGCATTTTCGGATGTCCCTTCTCCAGTAGCTCAGGGATCGAGGCCGGGAGCTACGGTCGGGGGTCCGGTGAGAGGTGCGAGCACCACGCCTTTCCCCACCCAGTCCGCGGGCGTGGCCGGTAGGGATCCGGCGGTGCAGCCGGAGCGGGCTAGGGTGAGGGCGAGCCCAGCGGAATTCCGAAAGTACAAGCCACCCGTCTTTGAGGGTGAGACGACCGATCCATGGGTAGTGGAGAAATGGGTGGACACTATGGAAAAACTATTCGAGGTTTTGATTATGGAGGAGGGCAAGCGGGTTCCTCTAGCAGTTCACTTTTTGGAGGGCACAGCCCGGATTTGGTGGAAGACTGTGCGACCTACTCCGTCTAGCAGCACTTCTTTTCCTACATGGTCTACTTTCAGGGAGATGTTATTTGGGGCCTTATTTTCTGATAGTGTCAAACAGAAGCTTGAGTATGACTTGAAGACTATTAAGCAGGGTAGCCGATCGGTGATGGAATATCAAAGGGAATTTGTAAGGTTGGCTAACTGCGTCCCCTTTGGGATTAGGGATGTCTTATAAGGCTCGTCTCTTTGTTGATGGATTGAGAGGAGACATTTTCAGACTTGTTCAGTCGGCAGATTTGCATACCTTTCAGCAGGTGGTCGACAGGGCCACGTTGGTTGAGCGTGGAGCGGTCTTGGCTCGTGCTCGGATCGATGGATCGGACCGCAGTAAGGATAAGAAGCGGTCCCAAGCGCAATCTGGGAGTGGCCGACCACCCAAGTACCCGAGGATTCAACAGGGAGCCAAGGGCCCATCTACTTCAGGGCAGAAGACCGGGGATAGGCCCTGCATTATCTGTGGAGGAGCGTATCCGGTGACAGCCTGTTCACAGCGGCATGATCACTGTTACAAGTGTGGAAAATAGGGGCATTTCAGATCGGGTTGCCCATTGGGCCAAGAGTCAACTTCATCGGCAGCATCGACGCCACCACCGCAGTGACAGGGCCGAGGGAGGCCTTCCACAGGGCAGGCAGGACGCCCTCCGACCCCTCCACGGGAGGAGAGGGTACCATAGCCGTAGGTACAGCAGCCATAGGCGGGAGGGAGGATCTACTCCATGGCACCTTCAGGTACGGAACCACCGGCGGATGTGGTTGTAGGTATGGTCACTATTCTTGGCATTCGTGCTAGGACATTTTTCGATACCGGAGCATCCAATTCGTATATTTCACGTATCTTTGCCCGTTCTCATGCTTTGGAGGAGAGGACCCTTTATTGTGTGTTATATGTTTTGACTCCAGGGCCACCTTTGGAGGCCAATACTTTCGTACCTTCGGGCCTGGTGCTTTTGGGCTACCGTGTGTATCCGATAGATCTTGTGGTTATTCCGATCTGAGAGTTTGATTTGGTTTTGGGCATGGACTGGTTGGCTCATCACTTTGCGGTTATAGATTGTGAGAAGAGGGAGGTGCAGTTGCACGAACCTGGACACCCCGTACTTATTTTCCAGGCGTGCAAGAGCACGTACTTCGCGACTATCATCTCCACTTCACGAGCAAGGAATTTGATTCAAGGTGGTTGTTCGGCATACTTGGCTTCAGTGGATTTGATCACACGACCTACACCGTCGGTTTTGGACATACCAGTGGTGAGTGAGTTTCAAGTTGTCTTTCCAGAGGAATTGCTCGGGATGCCACCTGAGAGGGAGATTGAGTTTACTATCGAATTGATTCCCGGTACCCAACCGATTTCAAAGACAACTTACCGTATGGCATTTGCAGAATTAAAGGAGATCAAGGCACAGTTGGAAGATTTGCTGGCCAAGGGTTTTGCGAGGCCAAGTGTTTCGCCTTGGGGAGCACCGGTTTTATTTATAAGGAAAAAGGATGACGGTTTGAGGTTGTTCATAGATTATCGGGAATTGAATAAAGTCACCATAAAGAACAAGTATCCCTTACCCCGAATTGATGATTTATTTGATCAATTGCAAGGAGCTACTGTTTTCTCAAAAATTGACTTGCAATCTGGATATCATCAACTTAGGGTAAAGGGAACAGATGTTCCTAAGACTGCATTCAGAACCCGGTATGGACATTATGAATTCACTGTCATGCCTTTTGGACTTACAAATGCATCGGCAACATTCATGGATATGATGAACAGAGTGTTCAGACCTTACTTGGATCAGTTTGTTGTGGTTTTTATTGATGACATCTTGATTTACTCGCGTACTGATGAGGAGCACATGGATCATTTGAGGATTGTACTCCAGACTTTGAGAGAGCAGGGATTTTATGCCAAACTCAAGAAGTGTGAGTTTTGGCTACGGGAGGTTGCCTTCTTAGGACATATCATTACCGCTTCAGGGGTTGTTGTAGACCAAAGAAGGTAGCATCAGTTCTAGATTGGCTGACACCTACCACGGTTACAGAGATTCGCAGCTTCCTGGGTTGGCCGGGTACTACAAGCGATTTGTAGAGGGTTTCTCTAAGATCGCACTACCTCTAAACCGACTAACTCGGAAGGGTGAAAAGTTCGTTTGGACGCCTCAGTGTCAGGAGAGTTTCGAGGAATTGAAGGGTAGATTGACACGGGCACCGGTCTTAACCTTACCTAGATCGGGAGAGGTGTAGAGTACCGGGACTCTGTAGAGTGCACCGACCTCGCAAGATGGCGTGGTGCGGAGAAATCACCTTGGGCGTGTTCTAATTGTGTTTACAGATGAGTTCGGGTTGATTCGGATCGACGCGGAAGCCTTTGGGATGAGAGTGAGTTAGCGGCGTCGAAACTTGGAAGCCCAGTTTGAATCAGTGATTTCGGGGCATTGTGTACCTGAAGAGTATTGGATTGGATAGAGTACCGACTCTCCCGTGGTACACAGAAAAATTAGGAAATACTTGGATCATGTGTATTTTATGTTTACAGTGGGGTTCGGGAGGTTTCAGAGTGATGCAGAAGCTTCCGGGGCAGAAAGTGAGTCGGCGGCGAAAGAAAAGAAGCTTCAGCCTGATTTTCGAGTTGTTGGGCATTGGGTTCCGGAACCAAGCTGCTGGTTCCGGAACTGCATGCTGAGTTCCGGGACTAGGTGTTTGGTTCCGGAACCAAACCGGGTTGGTACCGGTACCCAACTATGGGTACCGGTACCCAGTGACACAGTGAGCCCAGGTTGAGCTGGTTTCGGATTTTTAGTGAGGGGCACTTCGGTCTTTTCCTCTCCCATGTGTTTTGCCCCACGCCACCTCCTATATATGAGCCCCCACCCTGCCTTCTTCTCCACGACAGAAAGAAAGAAAGAGAGAAAAAAAAGATAGGAAGCAAGGAAAAGAAAGAGAAGAAGGAGAAGGAAAAGAAAGTGTGTGTGAGGGTGCAGCTTGTGTGTCCTGCTGCTTGGAGTTGAGCAGAGCCGCATGTGAGGTAAGTGACAGATTTTTCCTAGCATGGGTTTTTGGATTTGTTGATGGATTTTGATAAAGATTTGAGCTTAATTGGTTGCTTCTTTCCATCTTTTCACATGCACATTGAGGAGGAGTTTGTTGTGCTACGTGGTTGTTGATTTTTGTGTTTTCACTGCGTGGAGCCGAGGTGCATGCGCACATGCTGTGAGCTGACAGTGAGGGAGCCGGAGCGCGCGGGGATTTTCTAGAGGACTCGAGGGATTTGTTTGAGCTCCCGGGGATTTTTCCGAGGTTCGCGACAGTGTTCGCGCGCGTGCGGCGCGGTTTGGTGTTTCGGCAGATTGTGGCTGTGAGCGGTTCGGCGCTTCACCGACTTCAGCGATGCCTACGGAAAGCATTTGAGGTGGGTTGGAAATTCTTCAAGATGTATGGAATGCCTTCTAAAGCTTCTGTATGCATGTTGAGCATATATAGTTTACCTGTTTTTATAGTTGGTAAATCTGATAGTTGCCTAGAAAATTGTAGGAAGACTTTCCTGAGCCCCAGATATTTTTAGCATGATCTAGAGGTGATTTGACACTAGACTGCATGATTAGTTGGCATTAGATTGGCATCTGAACCGTTTTAAAAATCGTCGGACCTGTTTTAATGAAAACTGGGCTTTGAAAATAATTTTAAAATATTGAGATCTTCCAGAGGGGTTGAGTAGGTTCAGGATGCATGTGTTCTCGTGCTAGGGGGCCGAGTGGATTTTTAGAGCTCTGTGTGTTGAGTTCTAGTGTCATGTGAGTGTGAGCTTCCTTGTTGGGATTGATGAGATTATTCTAGATCATGGATTGTGTATTTCTGATTTAGTTGTGGAGGTGGTTCTCCGACTTAGCTTTGAGAGTTTTGGGCTCTGGCAGATCGAGTCGTGGAGGTTTTCCGACTTAGCCATGGGTTGTGCATTATCAGATTGAGTCGTGGAGGGTTCTCCGACATAACTGTGAGAGTGTTTGGGCATTTCCTGATCGAGTCGTGGAGGGTTTCCCGACTGAGTTGTGTTATTTGAGCATTGAGCTTCCGATCTGTTGATCGTGATCATAGCCTGCATGTGCCGCTTGTTGAGACAGATGAGACACGCTTGAGCTCGGTGGGGTCGCTCCCCTCGAGTACGCTCCGGATGCGATGATGATGATAATGATACCCCTGGCTGAGTTACCATGGGGTCACTTTGCGTGAGATTGAGATAGTCCGTGTGGGACGCCCTACGTAAGACCAAGTCCTTTTTGGGCGTAGTGGCAGTAGGTAGGCAGGCTTGATTGGACCCTATGTGGCAGTCATTGAGATTGGGTGATATGAGCGGGTGATTGCATAGCATGTTCTTAGATGAGCTTTCCTTTGAGCATGGTACTTGAGGCTTATTAGTAGTGGAGAGTGTATGCATAGCATGTTCATAGTAGAGTTCCTTTTGAGCATGATGATTGAGACCTATTAGCTGTAGTTTCTTTCAGCTTTCCTATCTATCTATTTGCATATCTATCTGTTTGCCTCCAGTAGACTTAGTGGGCATACCGTGGATATTGGTGACGGTACCCACTGGGAACTACCTTCTGCAGTAGTTCTCACACCCGCTGCGGTGACAGGTTTCCTGAGGTTGCTGTTCCGGCTTAGCTCGCGCGGAGACAGCTGATCGAGGTAAGGACGTGGCCGAGTAGTTCCTTACCAGCATTGAGAGTCAGAGGTAGATGTACCCTGTATTTCTGATTTCCACTTTTGTACTGGACAGTCTGAGAGATTTGTATTTATTTACTTAGTGAGGGTGAGAGACTTTGTATCGAGGATTTATATTATTTTCAGATGTTCAGTTGATTTCTGTAGCTACTGGTTTTAGTTTCAGCGTTGATACAGGTTTAGCTATAGATCTGACTTGCAGGGTAGACGCTTCGTCTGTGCGGGGGTTTCCGTACAGATGGCGGATCTGTTGGCGAGCCCGGGTCGCAGTTTCGACCCCGGGGCGTGACAAGAGGACTTCGTGGTTTATTGTGATGCGTCACGAGTGGGATTAGGTTGTGTTTTGATGCAACAGGATCGAGTAATAGCGTATGCGTCGAGGCAACTCAAGGATCACGAAAGGAACTATCCCACCCATGACCTTGAATTGGCAGCGGTGATTTTTGCTTTGAAATTACGGAGGCATTACCTGTATGGAGTACATTGTGAGTTATACACGGATCATCAAAGTTTGAAGTATTTGTTTACTCAAAAGGAATTAAATCTCCGGCAGAGACGTTGGTTGAAGTTTTTAAAGGACTACGATTTGTCTATTCACTATCACCCGGAAAAGGCAAATGTAGTGGCAGATGCCTTAAACATAAAGACTCCAACCAAGGGTTTGGCTTTGGAATTAGTTACGCAGCAAAAGGGTTTACTTGCGGAGTTTCAAAGGTTGGGAGTGAAAATTGTACTATAGGGCACAGTTGCAAGGCTTTTTACGATGGAGGTTAAACCGACCCTAATGGATCGCATCCGCGAGGGATAGAAGACGGATGTGGAGTTTCAGCACATTCGTTGTCGGGTTACGTCAGGTTTGGATGGCGACTTCACCATTGGGGAGGATGACTCGATTCGGTTTCGAGGACGGTTGTGTGTTCCGGATCAGCCGGAATTAAAGGATGAGATCTTGACCGAAGCACATCGGACGCCTTATACCGTTCACCCCGGCGGGACTAAGATGTACAAGGATTTGAAACAAACCTTCTGGTGGCCAAAGATGAAGGAGGATGTGACTAGCTTTGTTGCACGTTGTTTGGTTTGTCAGCAGGTTAAAGCTGAGCACCAACGGCCTGCGGGAAAGTTACATCCGCTTCCAATTCCGCAATGGAAATGAGAATGGATTACCATGGACTTCGTTACGGGGCTTCCACGATCGCAACTTGGTCACGACGCAATTTGGGTCGTGGTTGATCGATTGATAAAGTCGTCACATTTCCTGCCTATACATACTATG
The DNA here is from genome assembly GCA_029204045.2 of Tillandsia leiboldiana. Taxonomy (NCBI): domain Eukaryota; kingdom Viridiplantae; phylum Streptophyta; class Magnoliopsida; order Poales; family Bromeliaceae; genus Tillandsia; species Tillandsia leiboldiana. The sequence continues at coordinate 25,959,635 of CM055062.1, read as the reverse complement.
TGGTCACGGGAGCGTTTGGCTCAGTTGTACATCGATGAGATTGTGAGGCTACATGGGGTACCGGTTATGATTACATCTGACAGAGATACTCGTTTCGTGTCAAACTTTTGGAAAAGTCTTCAATAAGCAATGGGTACCAAGCTCAGTTTTAGTACGGCATTTCACCTCCAAAGTGATGGACAGTCGGAGTGAGTGATTCAAATTTTAGAGGACATGCTCCGAGCCTGTGTTTTGGATTTTGGAGGGGGATGGCACCGTTACTTACCGTTGGTGGAATTTGCATATAACAACAGCTTTCAGGCAAGCATTTAGATGGCACCGTATGAGGCTTTGTATGGGCGCAGATGTCGATCACCTTTGTGTTGGGATGACTAGATGGAACGAAAGCATCTTGGACTCGATTTGGTGGAAGAAACGGAGGCAAAGGTCCGTTTGATTAGGCAGCGGTTACTAACCGCGCAAAGCCGGCAAAAGAGTTATGCGGACCGGAGGCGACGGGACTTGGAGTTCCAAGTCGGGGAGCACGTGTTGCTCAAGGTAACACCATCCCGAGGAATCTGACGGTTCGATTTGCGAGGCAAGCTGAGCCCGTGATTCGTGGGACCGTTTGAGATTCTTGAGCGGATTGGTCCGGTAGCTTACCGTTTGGCCTTGCCACCTAGTCTCGAGAGGGTACATGATGTATTTCATGTATCAATGCTTCGGAAGTACTTGCCCGACCCTTCACATGTGATCGATGTTTTTTCGGTGCAACTACAAGAGGATTTGAGTTTTGAAGAAACACCGGTGCGGATTTTGGCACAAGAAGAAAAGAAGTTGCGTAAGAGGTCAATACCTTATGTGAAGGTTCAATGGAGTAACCATGAAGAAAGGGAAGCCACGTGGGAACTCGAGTCAATGATGAGAGAACGTTATCCGGACTTGTTTGCAATGGATATAAGTTAAGTTTCGGGGACGAAACTTCTTTAAAGGAGGGAGTGATGTAGTGTCCACGGTTTTCGTTCGGTATCACTTTCGGTATTCACGGTATTTTTTTTCTCGTATTTTCGTTATGCCTTTTTGGTCGGATTTTTATTTCATTATGTAGGGCTCGGAAAATAGAAAACGGTGGTGCGATCGGCTCTAAATTCCGGTAAGCGGAGCTCCCGATGTGATTTTTCTAAGTTTAATATAAGAGAGGGTGTAGAACACTCATTTCGGCTTTTGGGTGCTTGAAAATTCCTGCCAACGTACGATGAGATTTTCGAAGGGTTTGGAACACAAATCGAGGGAGAAACGGTTAAATCAAAAGATTTGATTTGTTACAAAAAGATTTGATTTGTTACAAAAAAGATTTGATTTGTTACAAAAATTAGAAAGCGGTTATTATTGTTTCAAAATCTTTTATAAATAGTAGAACCGGAGATCGGTTTCTACTTTACACATCAAAAAGAGAGAGAGACAAGAAAATCCTAGTTTCTGGTAATTGTAACGAAAAGAGAACATCGTCTTCTTCCTCGAAGGGTTCATCGGAGATCGGGATCGGAAATCGGCATCATCGTGGGGCAACGGAGGAGGGAGCACCGACATCGCGGGAGACCGGAGAGCGGAGGACGGAGCCGAGCATCGTACCGTCATCCTCACCGACTAGAAGGTGTGTTTTGGGCTTTTCGTTATCTCTTGTAGAGATTTGGTGGGGTTTTCAATATTCTTGTCGGGTTTCTGTGAGGTGTCGATGGAAACGGGGATTTGATGCGAAGTTAGGGTCAACACCGTCAAGGTGGACGGGAGGCCGCCGCCGCTGTTGATGTAAACGGGAGGCCGCCGCCGCCGTCGATGTAAAATTTGGTAGCCGCCGCCACCGCCGTCGTCAAAGACGGGAGGCCGCCGCTGCCAATTGGATGCTTATCGAGCCTTGACGGAGTTGACGCGAAGCACCGCCGCTTGGGACGCCGCCACGCAAGGTGAGCCGCTTGGGACGCCGCCACGCAAGGTGAGCCGCACGGGCCGCCAGCCAGGAGCGCCGCCTGCGCGGGAGGCACCCGTGCGGGGAGCTGCCCGCACAAGCACGAGCCGCGCGGAGTCAACGACGCACGGGGCGCCGCCCGCGCAAGGTGCCGTCTGTGCGGGACTCTGGCCGCGCGGAGCGCCACGCGCGGGGGACCTCTGCGGCAGTGCCGGTGCGGGGGCAAGCCCCCGCCGCTTGATGTTTTCACCGTCGCTCCGTTTCCGCCGTTTCGTCGCACCGTTAGCCGTTTCGTTCCGTCAAACGGCGTTTTTCACCAGTTTCGCCGTCGGAATCTGGTTTGATCCCCGATGCGTGGAATTTCGTTATGATAATATTTTTAACAATAGTTTTTGGTGTAGTCTTCGTCCGGGCAAAGTTTGAGGTGTCTTGGGAGTTTTCACACATCGTTTCTTCGCCGATAAGAGGTGGATAATCGAACCAAAGTAGGGGATGTTGTTGGACCATGGAGTCCGGCCCTCCTCTCCCTTTTTATTGTAATTTTTGGCATAACTATTTTAAGGGTAAGGAAGGACAGGGTGTTGAATGTTTTGGAAAAATTGGTACATACAAAAAGAGGACAAGAAAAAACACTTGACTTTATCGGGTACAGCTACCACGATCTAGTCTGCGGATACAAGTTTTGAAGCTCATGGCGCAGTCACGTGCACCAGCGGTTTGGCCACCGCAAGTGTGTACTTTTCCGGGAAAGTTGTCTAAGGACCCGTGAAACTCTACGTGGTGTTTACGTAGGGGCCCTCTGAGGTGCGGCGGGGAGGGTAAAAAAGGCACCAAAGGATAGAGCAAGGTTGGTAATTCCTTAGGTTTACGGATTAAGGGATGGTAAGAATGGAATGGATGTTCCGGTTTGATGTCCTATTTACTTTTTGTATCTATTACAGCATGTTATTATTATGTTGTTGGTTATTTTCCTTCCTAATTTTGGTCACTGATACTGACTCCCACCATGTGACAGGTTTCGGCGGGGACGGAGGAGAGGTGTCGGCTCACGAGTGACTTGCAATTCGTCATTCCGGTGACCCTTTTTACTCCTCTTTTTGGGTCATTACACTTGGTGGATATTTGATGCATGACATTTGAACAACTTGTGATGTGGATAATGATGTGATATGAATGTTGGAACACTTGGACGCCGTGATGGCTTTGGGATGATAAACTTTTGGTCTTTCATTTTTATCTTGTGAAGGTTGAATGTAAATGTGAAGGTTTTTGAAAAGCTAAAACAATTGCGAAAAGGGATTTCTAAAACAAGAGTGTCGGGTAGGCACTATTTTAAAACCTTGTGGCTTTATCCTTTCAACTTGGAGTATGCCGAGTGGGCGAGTTTCCTTTGAATGATATAAAAGTTTATTAAGTCCCTTAATTGAGCTTATGTATGTTAAACTAGTGGTGATTGGTGATTGTGTGTTGTGCGACGTCGTGCATATGTAAGGGAGACTCTGTCCGTTTATTGGAAGTGACTTGTGTATGTGGCGGATCTGGACACGTGCCGGGGAGTAAAGGCTTTTAGAAAAAAAATTGGGCCGTTTTCCGCTTTCCAATTTACCCCCGGGGCGTGACAGCCAAGGTGGTCGGGTGTCTCAATTTCCACAAGGTGGTACTCAATCCTCCTGGTGTGGCTCTTCTTCTACCACGATTCGCTTGGGGGTAGTCCTATGTTTCTCCCTCCAACCGAGTTCATCAACCGCGACCTTCTTTTCTCTGAAACACTTCTGTATTCACCCTGTATCGGTTTATCTAATGTAAAGTTTTCTTGTACTTCACATCCTTTCAAACCGATGTACAATAATGTTTCAGTTTTTTTCATTTGATCGGTTGATTGCCTTCTGATCAGTCCGTTGCGTGCGTATTAAATTCGGCTTTTGTAGACTTGTGTGTAGTCGAGCATTTCTGGCCGAAATTCGCACATTTCTCATCCGATGCTTGTTAGCTAATCGGAGTGTCTTGCTTTCTGATTCCTCATATCGGAATCAAGACTCACCCTTAGCCCTTTCGACTGAGTCTTCGGCCTAAAACTGTGGTAGCCGAAGAGGGTTTTCCCGGGCTGACCTCTGTCAGCCGGTCTCCTTTTATTTCGATCGTGGCCTTGCGAGCCAACTCCTTCGGCCGTCTCGCCTCGGCCGGATTCAATGCTAATGACCGAATTGTCCTTGGCCAATAGGCTCGACCGTGCCTTCGGTCATTTATCCTGAGAATTTACCAAATATCGGTATCGGCCTTTTCCAAACGGCCAGGTATGGGTATCCTATACACATCCCCGTCCGAGGGATGTGGGGACCTGAAAACTGGCCGTATTTTCGGCTTGGCCTTTGTGCCGGATATATTACGGTTGATTTCCTCCACGCGGGCGTGGATGTCGGCGAGCCCTACTTGAGGTACTAGGGCCGCCGGTGGAGATGGCGGCCCGTGTTGGCCGGTTTGTTTCTGAGGCAGTCCCTGCGCGGGGACCTGCCCGTTGCTCCTGCCCCCAGAGCTTTCGGCGAGCTCGGTCTTAGGTACTGGAGCCGCTGGCTGTGCTGGTGGAGGCTGCGGCCCGTGGTGGCCAGCCTGCTGCTGAGGTGGTCCCTGCGGAGGGACCTGATTCGAGACCTGCCTGCTGCTCTTGCTGCCCCCAGCCGGAGGTTGAACGCTCAGCTGGGAAGATAGAGCAGGTGCACTCCCAATAACTCCCTGCTATTCTACCCCCAGGGGAGCGCCCTGTCGTGCCGTCGTTGCCGTTGTTACCGACGCAGGTCGTCCGGACGGCCTGCGTCGATCTCGGTGATGGCAGGATGGGTTGAGGCCCTTGCAGACCTCCATGGCATGGTTCCTCCCGGGCCAAGGATTGCTCGAGGGCCTGCGTCGATCTCGGTGATGGCAGGATGGGTTGAGGCCCTTGCAGACCTCCATGGCATGGTTCCTCCCGAGCCAAGGATTGCTCGAGTCCGGAGGACGTTATCCTCCAGAGTCATGGGAGTGACTGTCACGCCCCGAGACCGCCAATTTGGACAGTTCGTGCACGCCAACAGACCCCGCCAATCGGGCATGACTTCTCTATATCCGAAAGGAACGGTAACATTCATCTCCAATCAAAACAAGTGTATGATGAGATACAATATCAGAGTATAACAACTACTAAGTAAAACTTTCATTCAATAAACAACAAGTTTAAATTGTAAATGAAAGCATACATAAGTGAACCATAATATAAAATTTATTACATTTTTCTCTCTTCACTGGAAATTTAAACAATATTACAATTTTATATCTTTTTTCCTCACAATACATAGTTTACTCAAAATACAAAAGGTAACATCTGCTAGACCCTCTAGGTCTCTATGCTGCTGGGCCCTTCCCCTGTCATCTGTCTTAACGGCTGTACCTGGACCTAGAAAAATAGTCACCCAAGGGTGTGAGAACTACTTAAAGTTTCCAGTGGGTTTAACAACCGAGAAAGAATGTTCTACACCGCTTGATCCAATGGAAGGAAGATAGTAAGATAACATATGCTAAAATAATTGCAGATGCTAACTAACATGATTATATACATGTATGAATGCCTCTACACTAACTGTGTATGCTCAAAATCTCATTGCCATCATATCCCGCCATACTAGGCTACTATCCATAAACTCGGCCACTATGCCGCTACAAACGGGTTATGCTAACCCGGCCACCTTGGCTACTCTGATTCTTTTTTATTCATTCACATTCTTGTGCTTTAGTTCAAGTTGCTTATTCCTTGAAAAGTCTCGCCCAACGGGCTCGAACCCGGTAGTCATGCTACCACAAGACGAGGTGATCCAAGGCGCCAATAGCACTCGTGTGCCATGTCAACCAACGGAAGTACCTCGCATAAATTCGGCCGTGGCCGCGAGAGATAGTCCTTAGCATCTCTCCCGCACGAGTCCCAACTTCCGATGGTGCCGTTTTCTTTTCTTTTCATTCTTCTAAGCTTTTAGCTCATTTTTTGCTCTTAGGCAATTTCTTTCATTCATTCACCACTTACCCTCGGTCCATTCTACAAGGGTAACGATAAAGTCTCTTGGACTTTTAAGCATTCCTTTCATCTTGGTCACGAATGAGTTTAAAGCACCTTGGCACTCATCCACCAAGGAGTCGAAATCTGCTCAGCCCCTCCCGTTGGCACTCATACTTCAATGCTTTCTCTTTTACTTTTCTCTTTTATCTTAGGTTATTTATTCTAGGATAGCTTGGGTGTCTCTAACACCAATTTAGATTAGAATCTCTTGTTCATTCACATTTTCACATACAATGCCACTTGGCAATTTTTTTAGTTCTTTAGCCATTTAAGCTTTCTCTTGGGTTTCAACTACCCAGGGCTCGAGAGTTCTAAGAGACGGATGCCTACAACCCCAATCAAATAAGAACAGGTTCCAAGCACCGTCTTCCGTAGTTCTCGACCCCAATCCTTTTAACTTTAGCCTCTTTCATTCTTTTCCTACTTGCTTATTCTTATTTCTTAACCCTATGTTCATAGCTTTAGGGTTTCACTATATCCTGTGGACATTCGTCATTTCAATTACCTTGGCCTAGAGTTTTATTAACTCTACATTCACTTTTACTTATGGCCTAGAGTTCATTAACTCTATTACATTCCAACATATTCATAGAGTTCATTAACACTATTTGCATTTCAAACATTATTCTAGAGTTCCTTAACTCTATTTACATTCCATATCATTTTCGCCCTAGAGTTCCTTGACTCTAAGTTTCACTTTTCACATTAACCTAGAGTTTATTAACTCTTATGTTTTCCACATTCCACCTAACCTAAAGTTCATTCGACTCTATGTTAAATACTCTATCAAGTAACCTTAGGTTATTCCCTAAGACGATGCCACTCGTTTGCTTAGAGTTAACCCCTAGATTTCATGCCACTCGTTTACACCTTTAATCTAGGTTTTCTCCTAGTTATATATCCATGTGAATTGACCTTGTTTTTTCCTAGGTCTTTATACCAATCATGCACTTTCCTCTTGATGCATTTACATAATTTCTAGAGTTGTACCCTATCATGATCACATTCATATTAATCCTTTGCTATTTACACATGCCAACATAACCTATATTAGGTTTAACATGATCCTCTTTTAGGGCTTAACCCCATTTATCCATATTTTGATCTCATTACCCTAACATGCTTACTAATATGCTTCTAAATCAAAAAGCAAAGGAAAAATGGGAGAGATCACCCATTTTCGAAAGAATCTCCCACCTTGATGTTCTTGTTGCAAGAACTAGGGTTTGATCTTTTTTCTCTTCACGAAAATCCCTAAAAAGGGAAATAGAACCATAAGAGGTTACTTCTACACCCTTAAAACTCATAAAAACTCTAAAATGAGAAACCCTAAATTTTCCATACATACCTCTTATTGTCTCTTTGACCAAAAGAGAGGGAGAAAGAGGCTCGATCTTCACTTGAAAGGCTCCCTTGAAGCCTTCCACGAAATCCCCAAGCTTTTTGGGAGTTCAAATCCCAAACTCCAAGCCTCCACAACCTTCTTCTTCTTCCTCTTCTTCTTTTCCTTCTTCTCCTTCTTTTCCTTCTTTTCTTTCTCTGGTTCCTCACGCAGGGAGAGGGAGAAAGAGAGTGCGAGATATGGAGGAGAGAGAGTGAGGGGTGGGTTTTATGTCAGGGGTAGTTGGGTTTGCAGGTGGGGGGGTGAAGTTACGAAATTACCCCCACTTACAAAAGAATTGTGGGTTATGGGATAAAGGATCTAAATAGGGAAAAAACCATCTAGAGGGGGGTGAATAGGTGTAAACAATAAAATCACCAAAATATTTGCGTAAAAAATAACCCAATGCGGAAAAAGAAAATAACACGCAGAGATTTTACGTGGAAAACTCTAATCCAGGAGTAAAAAATCACGGGACTGATCACACGGGGAAATCCACTAAGATTAAAACACGTACAAGGTGATATAACACACACACACGACTCAACCTTTACCCTACGCTCCGAGTAGATTTTCTCCGCGGTCCTCAACGCTCTTCGAATCCACGAAGCCCAACTTCGAATCCACGAAGTCTTCAATCGAATCCACGGTCACCAATGTAGCACGTCGAATCCACAAACACGCCTAACTCCGAATCCACAAAGTCGTTCACCTTGAATCCACGAGGCCACGCGAATCCACACGCCGATCTTCTTTTCAGAAATCATTGATTTTGGTGGTGATGATATTTGAATACTTAGATCATCATAGATAGACAAGGAAACACCATCTAAGTATTCATCGATTTGATTCTTCAAAGAATTAGGAGTTTGAAAAACCTAGAATCAAATCGATAAATATAGAAGAAGAAAACCTAAAATAGAATGTGTTTTCCTTTTCTTCTCCATGTGTGGATTACCCTAAACAAGGCTTTTAGGGTTTATTTATAGGCTAGAAATAGATTTGGAATGAGATAAGAATAAAAAACTGTCTTAAAACAGATTTTTCAGGACGGCTGTCCGGACTGGAATAAGTATGATCCGGACTGTTCATGCGACACAAAAATTCCATGTTCGGGGTCTGGACTGGATGCATCTGATTCGGATCCTGAACACCCAGATTGTCCAGTTTTTGATTTTTAAGCCATAGAAAATATTCCAAAGTGTTTCTAAGCTATAAGAACGTATTCAAATCATCAAAAATTATTTAGTTGAACGTACCTGAACATTTAAATCCATTCTTTTTGAGATTGATGTATGTGATTGTCAAGCCTTCATCTTCAATCTTCAACTTCACGAAATACGCCAAAACAAAATCCTTAACAAGAATTCTCCACATTGTCCCAACATTTTGGGCATTGGGTACCGGTACTAGGGTTTTGAGTACCGGTACACGGCCTTTAGTTCCAGTACTGAGCTTCATGTTCCGGTACACAACCTACGAAATCTCCAACCCGAGAGCTGGAATTCCCTATTTTACATGGGGTATCGGTATCCAACCTTTGGTACCGGTACCCAGGGGCTTAGAATATTTTCGTTGGCTTTCTAACCCGAGAGCTAGATTTTTTTGAATTTTCCACTTGGTTCCGGTACCACCCAAGGGGTTCCGGTACTCTATCCAAATTCTGAGATTTCCAGATTTGGATCTCCAAATCCTCACTCCGCCAACTTATTTTTCGACTCGAAGGCTCTTGCCTCGAACCAAAACACTTCAAACTCATTCATAATCACATTCTAAACGCGTTATGAGTAATTTCACCGAAAATCGCTATTTCGCGGAGCCCGTGCACTACAGCGACCGATGCCGCGTCCAAAGCTAGGGTTCTTTTTTCGAGCAACCTCATTAACTGGGCCATTTGCCCATACATTTCTGATAGGGTCGGCTCCGGTAGTGCCGTCCTCTCACTATTCTCGCCCCTGAAGGTTGGACTGTAGTTGTCCAACATTTTTTATGGTAGAAGAGGTAAGAATTACCTTAGGGTCCCACTGGGCATGCCCGAAAGGTTGTTCGGGCCGAAAATGTCGGTCGCTGATCGGCTCCGGGGTGATTCGTTGACCCTCTTGATGTGAATGCGCCGCATGCCAAAGGATCAAACGATTGGGCTGAGGAGGGATCTGCTCGGCCGGGTTCTTCTCTGGTGACTCGACCGTTCGGCTTAGAATAGCCGGAGACGGAGTATGGAGGCAGAGAGAGAGAGGTTGGGCTCGACTTAGAGTAGTCGAACCGGGTAAAAGAGACAATAAAATGACACGGCTAAGGAGTCGATTAGGAATTGTATTGCATAGAAAAGGGGAAACAAGGAGGAGGAAAGGGATAGAAATTACAAGTAATATATTCCTAAGAAAAGCGGTAAATGCTGGTATGAAAAGGATAAGTTAACCTACTCCTAGGAAAGCAGTAAAAATATGAAAAAGCAGGGGGGTGGTCACGGGCTTACGAGGTTACCGAACCCCTTCTTCTTCGATGGTTCGAGTATTTATACATTCTCGAACCATGTGTATAACCGCCGATTTGAATGATCGGCGTGATTTGGGGAGAGTCATCGGGAAATTCTCAACTACTTTTTACGTTAATTCTCCTTAAAAGGTTAATAGTCGTTTTTCGTCTAGGTTCATCCCCTAATTATTGCACCGAAGCGTGATCCTCGGCGCTTTCCAATGCAGGGCGCTGCTTGCCGTTTCGGGAGCCATTATGAGATTTATGCCCAACTCTCGCACTCTTTCCTTTCGGGGTCCACCCTTCTTCGGCTTGATCAACCGAAGGTTGATTCCGACTCTGCCTTCTTCGTCGTCTGATCGGGACGGTTGGATATCTTCCTTCAACCGAAGTCGACCCTGAACGATGCGATAATCTTTGCGTCGGCTGCTTCTCCTATCGGCCGATCCCGATAGTATGTCGCGTGCTGCATGCCTCTGTACTTGGGGCTGGTCTCAATCGAGACGCGATTTCCTCTTTGTCGACTCAAACCCTCGTCGGCTGATGTCTTTCAACCGATGGTTGATGCCACGTGTCACTCCCTCCAGTGGCAGAAAAATCTGCTCTCAACAGGATGATTTTTTGTTTCCCATTTGTGTACTTTAGTTTGTTCCAATTATTTAGTTTCAATTTAGTATTCATTTAATTGTATTTATAATGATTTCAAGAAAAAGATCTTTAAGTTAATTTAAAAGGCATAGATAATAGATGATGGGTAAATTGGGAATTTTATTTAGTTTTTATATGGATTGTTATCAACATGGGTACTTATGATAGTTTTTCTAAATTAGAGGGGTATTTTTTATATTGACACTTTTAGAAGGGTTTCTATCTAATTAAGGGTTGGAGAAAGGGTATGTATGAAATTATCCCTATGTATATGCTCCTACTTTAACACACACGAGGAGAGCTACAATTGGCTGTCTTAGCTTTATCTACTATGGCTCTTTCTTTGATTCGATTTTATGTGATGACAGGTCTTCAAAGGCAGTTTTGTCTTACGAAGTCAGTGTAATACCAAGATTTAACTTCCCAGCCATCTTTCTTGAGAGAATTATCAGATCCGATCTCCCTGTGAACCTTCAAGCCTTGGCTTTCAGAGCTGAGAGAAATTTTGCTGACGACCAAAAGAAATTCATTTCTAAGAATGCTGATGCTGTAGATCCTCAACAACTCTCTATTTCCTCTCCCTTGAACTTCGCCGGTGTTAATTATGGGATAGACACCAATTCCTCTACTAATTTGAAAGAATCTACGGATGCTTCTTTTGGGACCATGTTTGCCTCACCATCAACAAAGTTGAATAGCAAATGGGGCGTATATGGAAATGTATGCCAGCTCGATAGGCCATGCATGGTTGATGAAGTGCATCTTAGAAGATTCGATGGCCTTCTGGTAACTACTACATATGTATACTATGCTCTAAAATTGATTCTACTGCTATTCTCCCTTGTGAAAGGCACTGCTTGACTTTTCCTGATGGAAGTGTTCTAAATGAAGGAAAACGGAGGGGCCCATCGATGTGTCTTTGCAAGCATCACTGTGAAGGCGCCGGTTCGGGAAGTATGGAATGTGTTGACTGCTTACGAGTCATTACCCGAGTATGTATTCCTTTTTGTATATATTTAGCCATTAGGAGAAGCTTTACTTCTCTAACGATCAATAGGGAAGTGCTTCTTGTTTCTGCCTATTTATTTTCTTAGAGCAGTTATAGCTGCGTTAAGATCTAGAGTCAAGATTGAGGGCTATGCTATCAGTGATATAGTTGCTGTTTACTTATGGTGATTTCTTACAACTTATTGAGAGAATATTTACTGCAAGATTTATCCATTTAAACCTTTTCCTAGTTTATTAATGCTTATACTTATTATTTTTTCATTTCAGATCTGGACAAAAAATTATAAAGTTCATGCTTTATAATGTGCTAGTCGTAGGTTTCTCTTTTGTTGTGTAAGTCAGATATTAACAAATTTCTTTTTAACAGGATTGTACCAAACTTGGCTATCAGTAAGGTTCTATTTAGGGATAATAACAGAGTCCGCATATTACAGGTGAAACTGAGCTTTGTGTAGCATTACAATTACTTGTACTTTTTATGAAAAACTCTTTCTTTTTTTCCTTCGCTATATCTGCTATAAATTAGCAACTTGAACTGAATTCTTCGCTTTTTAGCTTCTCATACTAAGAAGATTGAAAAATGCTCCTCTATTTCTTTGTGAATATACAAGAGTGGCAATTCAGGGGACAACATAATAACACGACCCTCGCGCGACAAAACATGATATGAAGTTACTTAGACAAATCCGAAATTGACATGACACTAGGGGTGACAATAGTCGAATATGGTGGATAATAGAAAAAACAATTTTGGTCCATTGGACCAAAACCCTTTCTCAATTTTTTTTTTTTTTGAAAAAATAATGAAAATTTATATATTTCTCTAAAAAAAATTAAATATTTGTTATTTTATAATTATTTTTATAAATTTTAATTTTTTTTATCAAAATATCAATTTAAATAGAAATAATTTATTGTTCATATTTTTAAATTTTATATATTTTTTTAAAAAATTTTAAAAAACTTTAAAGGGTCGGCCCGGCATGACCCGTGCCGCCCGTGCCTTCCGGGTCGGTGAGCCGTGCTGGGCTGGAGGCTTGGTAGCTTTGGCTCGGCACAGCCCAGCCCGGATTCGAAGCCGTCCCGGCCAGGGCCGGCTCCTAGCCCGTTTCGGTCCGGCTAATGTGGAAACATTACACCCCTACATATGCAGTACACTCCCATTTAACCTAAAATGATGCAACATAACACAATAGGGCACAAATAAATAATAAGCTAATTATTTTTAGCATTTAGCATCCTATTATACATATTCATAGAGCCTTTAAATTGATATGAGTAACACGATTTTTAAACATGAATACGGCTAGCAAACCTGAAGGGCTGTATTGGAATTCATCAAAATATGTGTTGATACTTTATAGGAGGGCTGCAAAGGCCTGCTGTACATGGTGCTTCATGCTCGTGTAGTCTTGGATTTGCATGAGGAACTTGAAAGAGAAATAAGCTTTGAGCAAGTCGAAGGTGACTTTGACTCGTTTCGAGGGAAATGGCTTCTAGAACAGCTCGGGACCCACCACACGCTATTGAAATACATGGTCGAGACGAAGATCCACAAGGATACGTTCCTCTCAGAGGCTATTGTAGAAGAGGTATTGCCATGTTTCTAGAATATAATATTTTTCTTTGAAGCAGTTTATAGACGAAATGTGTCAAAAAATGAAGGGGAAGAAAAAGAAAACACACCATGGCTGATAATATGCTCCAAAAAATGCGCTACTGAATATATCTCTTTATTGAGATATTTACATATATATCTCTTCAAAATCTGAATTTTCACATTTTGTCCTTCAAAATAGTTGATTTCTTACAATCATATATTTTTGCAGTCAGGAAAGACGCCCCCCTTTAACAGGCCTTTCCTAATACAAACCAACTTTCCTCCATAAATTGGGTGACTTAAACTTCTTGTTCTTGTTCTTCTTATTTTTAATTTTTTTACTTTTTTTAAGAAACTTTGCTTTCGAGGGGTATATATGAAAATTTACATTTCAATGGGTAAATAGATGATTTTGCGGGATATATATGTAGAAGCCCCTTCTTTATTCAATGGTGATATTTTGTTAATCCTCCCCCTCATTTTGGATATCAACATGTCACACCACTTTTAAATATCTCAGGTTATATATGAAGATCTACCATCAAACCTGTGCGCCATCCGCGATTTTGTGGATAAAGCTGAAGCTATCAGGAATGAAATCATATATTACCCTGACAGGTCAATTGATTCAGATACTGAATATGTTCAGCTTCCTCAAAGCAGGCTAGAGGAAAATTGCTCCTTTTCTAGTACCTCGAATTCTCTGAGACAAAGACCTAAGGTTCCAGGCTTACAAAGAGATGTGGAGGTTCTAAAAGCTGAACTCATGAAGTTTATATCCAATTATGGTCAGGATGGATTTATGCCAATGAGGAAGCAACTTAGATTGCATGGTAGGGTGGACATTGAAAAGGCAATAACTCGCATGGGTGGTTTCCGCAAAATTGCAAATATGATGAACCTTTCACTTTCATATAAGAATCGGAAACCAAAGGGTTACTGGGACAACCTAGAGAACTTGCAAGAAGAGGTAATGAGATGCTTTAGTGAGGCAGTAGTGTATCTTAAGACCCTTGAAATCTATGCAATTTATTGTGTCCTTTGGAGATCTTGGAATTGATGACATGCTATATATTGATATGATTGATTGACATGATGATTATCTTTACATATTGTATATCCTATAGCAATGCTACCTGCACACCTACAGACTAGTTGTAAACCTTATATTGTAGCCTCTCAAAACTCCAGATTTACCCACTTGTTTTGTCAGCTTTTTTTTATTAAACTAAAATCTCGTTGGGGGTTTTTAAACCCTTGAATGACGGGGGTGTATAGGTAGCAACACACACACACACACACACACACACATATATATATATATATATATATATATATATATATATATATATATATATATATATATATATATATATATATATATATATATATATATATATATATATATATATATAAAAGAGACGAGCTGGAATGCTATCGATAGCAAACAGGCTCTATTGCCATTCATTTGTTTTCGATGATGAAGCTGTGACACCCCAATAGTCCCATATCGGATAGGAGCGTGGATGTGTTTGGGTATATATAAGACATGAACACTAGTAATAATAACTGGGCATAAGTATTTTGGGCTGTGGTTTGGACCCAATGAGTTATAGCTAGTGGGCCGGGTCGTTACAGGAGCTTTCAAAACGGCAATTGACACCATTAAATATGATCTAGACTATTTAAACTCTCTGAAAATTAAAATTCATGTCTTTTCGATATTCTTTTCTTGTCCATCAAGTTTACACAAAAATGAACTGCTGAAAATGAATATCCTTCAAAAAGTGATAATAGAAGTCTTGTAATCAAGATCGAGAGTATAGATCTTGTTTTAATTAGTTTAAAGAATTTTCTAGCCAAAATTCAATTAATTTGGATTTCTTTACACCGTTAAATGAGAAAAAGATTCGTATCTACTATTAAAATTATAAATTTTGCAACCCTTTGATCATTAGGTCAATGATATCGAAAAGAGTTGAAATTTGATTTCTAGAAATTTCTAGTGGTCTAGATTATGTTCAACGGTGCCGATCATCGATTTGGAAGCTCCATTATCGAAAACAAATGGATAGAAACAGAGCCCGTTTACTACTGATAGCATTCCAGCTCAACTCTCTCTCTCTCGCTCTCTCTTTCTCTCTCTCTCTCTCTCTCTCTATATATATATATATATATATATATATATATATATATATATATATAAAATCTTTTTTAATACAACCAAATTCTCCTTTGTTGACGTTCCCCCAGCTCAAAGAGTCGTAGGGGTAATTTTTGTAAGAAGGTGCAATTTCAAGGTGTATACTTTATATTTTTTAGGGGGTGTACATGTAAATAGTACATTTTGCTCGGATATGTGTAAAAGTTGCAAAGTATTTTCATTGTTCTTGTAGATTATGTCAATCCTAGTATGAAATAACTCATGTTATAATATGCAGATAAGGAGATTTCAGCGGAGCTGGGGAATGGATCTTGCTTATATGCCAAGTAGAAAATCTTTTGAGCGGGCAGGTACACAATATTGTTTTTCACAAAAAGTAGCTATAATTGAACATGTGTGAGTGAGTTATAAAATTGCCTTCTATTATTTGGATAGATATAATTGGGTTTGAATATGCAGTTAACTTTAATTCTCTGCAAAAGATTTGACAGTACTTAATCATCACTGGACCGCCCAAAACCTTATTAAATCCTTAGTTGTATTAAGGTGGTCTGGTTGTTTGCGCTAAAGTGGAAGCTTGAATTCATGACATCAATGAAGTCGCTGGTGCGCATGTTTATTATGCCGCCAGATTCACCAAATCCAAGCATATGGATGGACTTCAGTCTGTCAACTTTGGAGTGATGGGGTACAAAGTTGAGTTCATGTGACTCTTGAACTTGACGCGCTCCCTCCTTGGCACTTCCAAATTGTCCCTAAGTGTTAAATCTTTTATAGAAGAATTTAATGAAGTGAATAAGTCAATTCTCTACTTTTTTGCGATAGGTTTTTGCTATTTTTTATTCGTGAATCAGGTACCCAGATCCTAGTTAACTGAAATTTCTACAATATATTCATAGAGCCTTTATATTTTATTCCTCAAAATTTTCCTCTAAATAGTTCTTTACCTTATATACTCTTATTCTTAGGTCGTTACGATATTGCTCGGGCATTAGAAAAATGGGGCGGTTTACAGGAGGTTTCTCGCCTCTTATCTCTTCAGCTGAGACGGTCTAGGCAGCAGACCGAACCTGAGCGAGAGGGGCACCTGGATGTAACTTCAACGGATATAAACCGCCAAAAGATTACAAATAAGCCCTTCATCTCTCAAGATACACAGAAGTGGCTCATGAAGCTGAAGGATTTGGACATCAACTGGGTTGAGTAGAAATGCAATATATCTGTACAGTAATATCTCTGTATCTTATTTTTCTTGCAGCTTAGTTTCAGCTGTGGCTGCATAAATTTGTAGATTCATCAATCTGCTGCTAAAGGCTACTTGATAGATTTTAGCTGGTGGTATCTTTCTTGTGCAAAATTTTGTACCAACTCTAGTTGTGTAAATAAAATAGATTTTTATATAAAATGTGGAGTTTTTGTAGCCAAGTATGTGAGAGCTGGAATTATTTTGTAAATGTTTTTTTTATTTTTGTAGTTGTTGAGGTCAAAAATATCGTCACGATAGGGAAACGACACGTGGCGCCCACCATCGGTTGAAAAAATATTAGCCGATAGAAGAAATGACCGACACAAAAAAAGGTATTCGCGTCTTAACCGCGACCGACCTCGGCTCAAGACAAGTTATCGGCGGCCAATCGAGGTAAGGGGATCGCTGAGTAGATAGATCTCTTGCCAGGTTAAGAGAGTTTAGCTAGACTTTTATTGTACCCACTTTACTCATACTATTGTACTTATTTCTTTTGGGTCTGGCTTTACCCAGCTGGTTGTATTATTTTGGTGAGCTGGGAGATATTATTGTATTTATTACAGCTTATTTCACTTTCAGTTTTAGTTTCAGTCTGAGATGGTATAGTTTTTAGTTTCAGCTCTATACTTGTGATCTTTTATTGTTCTTCTTATATCTGAGCAGGTTTTTAGTGTTTCGTGTACGCGAAAAATTTCGTGTGCACGGCGGATCTGTAGACGGGCTCGGATTCTGGTTTACTCTCGGGGCATGACAGAAAGTTCTCTCATGTTCCAATGTTTCTAGTTCTAGACATCATCTCCCTTTTTTTGTCACAAAAAGCCAAAGAAATGTATGTGGGGCAGACGGTGCTAACAGCACATGCAAAAAAGTATGCAGATCAAATGCAAAAGGAAAGTTAAATGCATGCAAGAGAAAAAAAAAGAAAAGAAAAAAGAACTATCAGTCACTTGAGAAAAATAAATCAGTCTGATCCGGATTCTTCATCAGAGCTGTAGCATCCAAGCTTGTCAAAAATAGCTTTGACCAACTTTGATAATTTCGAATACTTCTTCTTCAAATCGTGCTGGTCCGCTGTGATGCGCTGCAGATCAAGTGAAATACACTCTTGTTTAGAAGATTGGCGTTGTTGTTCTCTGTAGATGGAGGTGACAGAGGCATCATCCTCTGACGTTTCAAAAGCTGTCGGTGCTGCTGGTGTAGGTACCGGGGGTGCTGTTGGTTCAACTGGGGTCGGTGGCGAAGTGGAAGGTCTTTTTGCTCTCGGAAGAGTAGGAGTATCGTCTGGTTGTCGCGGAAGAGACTTCACAACAGTTGAATCATTGATAGTCCCCAAACTGTGCTGATAACTCGACGAGCGAGTGTCATCTCCAAATCGTCGAAATATACGCATGATTATCATGGTGAATGTAAGTCTCTTCGTTGGATGTGGATGCTCTACATATCTAACCATTCTTGTCCATATGATGTAGGGAATGTTGATGTTCAATCCTTGAGTTGCAGAGGGATGTCCCAAGAGATACAAAAATATCATCCTATCCCATCTTTGGACCTTAGTTTGCATGTTTGGTAAGATGTTATAACAAATAATAAAGTTTAAGAAACGATACTCGGGTCGAAGCTCCTTTGAAAATACCGAATTCCCAGCTGACTGAGTATCGGGCATGCAAATCCCATCAACAACCCTTCGCCAGTCACCACTCGTCAATGCTTGATCCTTCATGTAATGGGTCCCATCAAGCTGAGCCTTCATGCCCAAAACTTCTCCAATCACCTGATGAGTTATGGTGAGATGGGTGTTACGGACCGTCGTCTTAAATTCCATCGGTCCTCTTTCAACATCCTGGAGCTGATTTGCATAGAGATAAAATGTCCTTATCAGATGGATACAGTACCTCGTCGTCTTCGGAAACTTGCAGATCGGGGAAAGGCCGGCTTGATCAAAAAGAGTTCTAAAAGCCGCAGAACGATCCCGCAAATTCTCGACGTTCACATGCCTTTCACCAATGCACTCGTGATTCTTGAAAGCCTTCATTCGCTGAGTGTCAATGTGAACTATATTTTCTTCCACGGGGGGTGGAGCACTCGCAAGTGGCTCCTCAATCCGAATTCCACCGGCTCTCATTTTCTTTCGAGCAATACTCTTCTTCTTCGTTGAAACATATTCCATAGGGGCTTTTCCCTTTTCTGCTGCAGTTGCTGGCGACTTTGCTTTCGTTGAAGCTAGGGTTGCAGGAGATTTTCCATTTCCTTCTGCTGCTGCTTCTTTAACTGTCTGATCCCATTCTTCGGACTCTGTTTCTGATTCATCCAAGGGAACAAATTCAGTTTCATCTTGATTTTTCCTCACTCACTTCAACTTGTTCGTGACCCCCGTACTCACAAAAGCAGTGATAAAGACAATGATCCAGCCAAAAACCATCTTGACTAAGTGTAAAAACTGTCATGTGAGAGAGAGCTCCAATCCACATGAAAAATTATTTAATTCCAAAGAATTTGAAAAATTATACCAAAACAATCTTTATGTCATGTAGAAGCTAGAAATCAAGAAAGATTTGCAAAAAGATTGATAAAAAGAGATCAATTCCAAGATTTTCTAAAATCCCCAAAAATGTCATAAATCTAGAAATTTTAGAAATCAAAGTCCAAAAATCTGTTTAAATCGCGAAGAATAATCATAGAAAGATTTTCTAGGCATTCATGAATCAATTTATGCAAGAAATTTCAGAGAAAAATATGAAAAATTGAATGCAAGGCATGGATTCCATCTCGTTTTGAAGAAAACTGCAAGAACTGTGCAAAAACCGAGATTAAGATCTAGAAACTTACTTTGATTGATGCAAATCAAGTCTAGAAGTGATCCACGATCTTTTGAGTTCTAGAGAGAGAAAGAGTAGATGCAAAAACAAATCTCAAAGGTGAAAAAGAAATCAAACCCTTTCGTTTCTTAATAAGCCCTAGCGCTCAGTCCGGATCGGCTCGGAAAGCCAGTCCGGACTCGCTTCGTGTAGAAAATCTCATCGTTCGGGATCCGGACTGACTGCAACTTTTTCTCCAGAAAAATTCAGAAAAATTCTAGAAAATCCAGAAAAAGTATGTAAGCATTCTTGCATATTAACTGTCTACAAAAAGTATCATTTGACATGAAAAAATTAGATTATGAGAAATCTATCAAAATATCCCAGATTGTGAAACGAAAATTTATAAAAATTATAACCTCTAAAGTTGAGCATGTTTGAAACATGAATCACGATCTAATGAGTAATAAATTTATCAAATCATCAATTGAGTAAAGAAAATGAAGCACCAAGATCGAAAAATATTTGAAATCCCTAATAAGTTAGATAATTGAATTTAGTCAATAAGCTTCAGGGAGTAGCTCTTTGAGCATCTTTTAAAATTACATCTTATACCAAACTTGAAATTATTGAATGAATTAAATATTCTATTGAGCATTGTTTAACAAAGATAATCATTAAAACCATACTTTTAAAACATGTGGTAGCTGTACACACTACTCGGACGACCGAGGTGGTAGCTCTTTCCTCCATGTGGTGATAGTTTTCACACTCTACTAATGGATGTAACTCTTTCCACATCTTATGAGCATGAAAAACTAAAAACTCTCCCTCAATTGGCTATTAATTATGTAAGATATTAAGTATTCAACCAAAAATTGATCTCGTATTCATACTTATTTTAATCATCAAATAAGATAAAAATAATACCAAGAGATCATTGAGTGAGGTAATGACTTTGATCAATTAAAAATGAAATAATTGACAAAAATGATCATTGCATCAAATGAGTTATAATGATATCCAAATCATAATAAAATTCTCAATATATGAAATGATGTAATTAAAGTTAATATCGCTAATGCTCCATTAATGTTCTAAAAATGTATATTTACAAACAAAAAGAACAAAAATATAAAACAAAAACTAAGCAATGGTTCAAAAATTATTTATGTAAAAGGAAGCATACTAATTGCTTTTCTTAAATGAATAAAACATTTTTGATCCAAAGGTTTTGTTAAAATATCGGCTAGTTGATCATCAGTAGAAACATAAGAAAATTTGAAGAGTGTTTGATTCAACTAGATCTCTCAAAAAGTGATATCTTAATTCAATGTGTTTTGTTCTCGAGTGCAACACATGATTTTTAGAAATATTGATGGCACTGGTGTTGTCACATAAAATTGTCACCGAGGATATAGGAATCCAAAAGTCACTCATTACACTTTTCATCCAAAGCAATTGAGTAGAGCAACTTCCCGCAGAGATATATTCAGCCTCCGCAGTAGATAGAGCAATACAGTTTTACTTTTTACTGTGCCATACAACAAGACAATAGCCAAGATAAAAGCATGCTTCACTAGTGCTTTTCGGATCATCCACTGATCCAGCCCAATCGGCATTCGAATATCCTATAATGCCAGGAGTTGTGCCCATAGGATACCAAATTCTGAAATTAACCGTTCCTTTCACGTATCAGATGATCCTTTTCACCGCTTTCAGGTGAATTTCTTTCGGTGCAGATTGATATCGCGCACAAATTCCAACACTGAAAGAAATATCCGAGTGACTAGCAGTTAAGTAGAGGAGACTTCCAATCATACTTCTATACAATTTCTCGTCTACACTCTCTCCGTGAGATTCAATTCCTAATCTCTTATTGCTAGTTCCCATAGGAGTCGGAAAGTCTTTAGAATTTTCCAAACAGAATTTCTTGACCAACTCCCTCGCATATTTGGATTGACATAGATGAATTCCGTCTTCACATTATTTTACTTACAATACAAGAAAATAAGTATGCTCGCCCATCATGGACATCTCGAATTCACTTTCCATTGTTTCCGCAAATTTGGAAGCATCCTTATTTGTTGTAGCACCAAACACAATGTCGTTCACTTATATTTGTGCTACTATGAAATTGTCCTGAAAATGTTTCACAAAAAGTGTCCGATCGGTTCCCCCTCGAGTATAGCCCTTTTCCAAAAGATATTTCGTTAATCTTTCATACCATGCTCGCGATGCTTGTTTTAGTCCGTAAAGATCCTTTTTCAAGGGAAAAATATGATTGGGAAGTTTATGATCAATGAAACCTTTCGGTTGAACCACATAAACTTCTTCATTTAAATAACCATTTAAAAATGCGCTCTTTATGTGGTGACCCCGATCCCCGTGTAGCTTCTCCCATGAACCGTGGTGTAGAACACCTAGTGTTGGTGTGTCTGGCCCATAGTGCATCAAAGGGATGCCACAGATGGACCATGTGTGATATCCACAGCTGGATTGGCCTTCGCCTGCATTCGCCGAATTTTTGAAATGGTTTTGGGCCAAATAGAGGTTGGATTTGGATTCAGCGCGGAAAAACGCTTGAAAACGGCTATTTGCTTGTTTGATTCTGAGTCCGGATGCCCAAAAACGGACTCCCGGAAGTTTTCGCTGAATTTCGGTGCATGGGAGGGGCCGTGGACCGCCGGCTGCCACGTGGCGGCCTGTTATTGGCCGGTCAGCAGCACTCGGTCCACAGAGGGGCGCGGCTGGGTGCACAGACTAGGCGCATGGACACGTGGCGCCGCCTGATTGGCGGGCTCTTGATGCGCGGTCTACCCATTTGGCGCGGCGGTGCATAGACCAGGGCGGGGGACGCGTGGCAGCCCCCGGTTGGTCGGTGCACGCGGCGCGGTCCACGGAACCCGAATTAGGGTGCGTGGACCGGGTGCACGGGACACGTGTTGGCGTGCCATTCGCGGGCTCACGAGGCGTGGCGCACGGGGGCGCGGGAGGGCGCCTCGGGGCGCGTGCGTGGCAGGCGGCCAGAGCGGCGCTTGCCCGCACGTGTGACCGCGACGGGGGCAGGACACGTGGCGCGCTGCCACTCGCTGGCGCCACCTACCCGTTTGACCGGGTAGGTGCCACGCGGCGACAGCTCGCGCGCCCCGCACAGCTATTTGCTGTGCGGGACACGCGTCGGGCCCCGGGAGGGCCACGTGGCCGCTCCTGGTATGCCTCGCACAGCTGTTTGCTGTGCGGGTGACGTGGCGGCTCCAGGACGTTTCGGGCGCAACCGGGCGGTGCAGTGTTCCGCAGGTTTCGGGCGCCCGAAACCTGGTCCTGCGCCCGAAAGTGGGGACCTTTTCGATATTTTCTGAATTGTTTCCTGGGGCCTATAAATAGCCCGAGCCCGTTTCACCTTGGACTTTTTGGCATTTTTGGGCTTCTTTTCACTGCGATTTCTTCAGAGGAGTTCATCCCCGAGTTGTGCTGCACCCATCTGCGGAGTTTGGAGATTTTACGTGGCATGGTTTTCGAGATTCCCTTTTTCTTGGCGCGTCACGACGTTCTTTCGCCGGTGTTTCTTCCGTCGCATTTCGGTGCGCGAGCTCCCCCGGCCTACTCCGACCACCTTTTCGAGCGATTCCTTCGCCGTTGGATCCGCAATAGGTAGGGCTACGATCTTGGTATTTTCAGCATTTCCTCATTTCGCACTTTTCGAGGAGTTCTTCCATGCTTACTGGGACATTGGTTTTCTGTGAGGATTTGTGAGGACAGCAGGTTGATTTGAGGAGATCTCCGCGCTCGAGCGTCGGATCGAGACGAGCCTTTGCACTTTTTGCATCTACTCGACGCGAGGATTATCGTAGTATTTTTCTTGGATTTTTTCCGAGACCTTCCCGGAGGTATAGTTTTCTCCCTTCATCTGTGCTTGGGATTACAGTTGTGTGGTTATGAGGTTTTGCGCACCTGTGTTGTGGAATTTGTAACTTGGCCTACGGTGCTCGGAATTGGGCGTGCAGGTACCCGTTTCGAAGGTCTCGACGCGAGGATCGCTGTGGTATTTTCATTGGAATTTTTGGAGTTTGCTTTACAAGTAAAAATTTCGCATTAAGAGGACTGTTCCCAGCAGAATTGTAAAACTTGGATTTTATGGAATTAAGTGTAACTTTGTGTTGTATTTTTGTACCCAGGAAGTATTGAACACTGTTCCTGTATTGTTGGATTGGTGGGTGAACAGAGATAGCTGTTTCTGGGCATTCTCAGCTGTACGACTCCGGACAGTTAGCACCTTCAGGTGGGTGGCTTCGCTTTCAGGATCTATGGACTGTGCACTAATTCTATTGATATAGAATCATGCATGATAGTGATTGGACTTGGTAGCATGCTAGAATGTGAATGTTAATATTCTTTGTATTTATCTGATGATCATATGATCTCTTCTGCTTCCTACCACCTGTTAAATATTTGTTATCTTGGAACCTGACCTAGCACCCCCGTCATATGTTGCATGTGTAACTAGACCAGTAGAAAACCCTCACTTGGGCTAGGGTTATTTATGTTTAGACATCCACACATTATGTTTCATTCCTGGACTTAGTGTTATCCTCGCCCGGGTAGTGGGCCGAGCGGTCGGGACTTCTTTTTAGTGTGGGATGCATTTGCACTCGTGCTTGGGAGCAGAGTGGAGTCTGGTAGATGTAGTGGATCGCTTGTCTGTACCGGAAACCGTTTGGGGTAAACGGTGGTCCTGGGAGACCTTGCTTTCCCCTGTATGGGTTGTCGCCACTGTGTTAGTGGCAGTAGTGTACCAGTGTTAGCAGGACCTAGAACCCGGAACCCTTTTCGACATACACATGATTTTAGTCTACCAATGTTTTCTTCCAAGCATCGAATGGCCGCTGGAGTCTGTTCTTGTTTGATTTGGACAAAGGCATCAGCCCTTCGGGGTTTGGGTAAAATACTTGTTTTGTAACTGTTTTTCCTAAAAGAACTAAAAATCATTAAAAAATGGGTTTCTCCTCAAATCAAGATAGTTTTTCAAAAAGGGAACTACTTTTAATCCTCACCAGGTGTGGGCTGAGTGAAAATGGTTTTCAATAACAAATGTCACATTTTTCCTGTAAATCTCCCCACTCGAAAGGATTCGAGTGGTCTGGGTTCTAGGGGTCGTTCCTTTGTCGGGACGAAAGCCACGGGGGCCGAGCCTGGAACCTATTCTTGTTTGATAGGGTTGTAGGCGTAGGTCTCCCGGAACTTTCGGGCCCTGTTGGTGTCTTCTGCGTGTTGTACCGAGATTGTTGTGTTCCCGAACTATAAGGGGGTCGGGAACTTCGATAGGCGGAGCCTAGAGTCTGTTCTTGTTTGATAGGGTTCTAAGCACCGGCCTATCGGGTTTCCGAACCCTTATGGTGTCGGTCTTTCCTGTGAGTTTAGCGTTCTGTTGTGGGAGCCGTATGGTGGACGGTGGCCCTAGCTGTGTGGTTTTCCAGCCTGTGAGTGAGCGTTGGTGTTGTTAGTCGATCTTGTTGATCATGGTTTGGACTATAGCCTGCATGAGCCATATTGAGCTCGACAGATATACGCAGATACTTTCCTCGGTGGGGTCGCGCCCCTCGAGTGCCACTCCGGAGTTGGGCATGTTACTTGCTATCGCGACTTGTCGACGCAGTCCCTCTGGCTGGCCCAGTTTTGGCAGTCACGGACACCCTACGGTAGACCCGTCCTGTTGAGGATGTGCGGCAGTAGGTGGGCGCAGGTTTGACTGGACCCTATGCGGCAGTCAGTGTAGATTGGATGACTGTACTTTGGGAGTTAGTAGATGCATCATGTTTCCATCTGTTCCACTCCTTGAGCATCTAGATAGAGGCATAGTAGCTGTAGAGTTACTTTTCCAGCCCTTTCATTTCAGTTTTATATTGTTACTTTATGCCTCTAGTAGACTTAGTGGGCAGACCGTCGGGCTTGTTGGCGGCACCCACTGAGAACTACTTGGGACGTAGTTCTCACACCCGTCGTGGTGTCTTTTCCCACAGGGACTTCTACTCCTGTTCCTGCTGCTCCAGTTGCTGATCCGGCTGATCGAGGTAAGGGAGTCGCGAGATAGATCCCTACCAGTCGTCGTCGTCCAAAGAGTAGATGTACCCCTTTACTTTTTGAGAGTTCTTGTTGAGAGACTTTTGTAGTGAGGTATAGAGTTGTACTTTTTATTTTACTGCTTGAGAGATTTATGTATTTTGGGGAGGATTTTGAGTTGTATATATTTTATTTCTAGCAGTTTACTTTCAGCTCTGATATCTGTATAGTATAGTTGATCTTTTGCAGGTTAGTTGCTTCGTCTATACGGGGCTTCCCGTATGGGCGGCAGATCTGTTGGCGAGCCCGGGTCGCAGTTTCGACGCCGGGGCGTGACACTTTACGTTCATTTGAAAAAGTTTAATTTTGAAATGACAAGCAATCGCAAAAAGTATACGAATGGACTCGAGACGGGCAATCGGGGCGAAAGTCTCATCAAAATCTATGCGCTCAATCTGTGAGTATCCCTGAGTAACTAATCGCGCTTTGTTCCTCATAATGGTACCATCTTCATTTTTCTTATTCTTGAAAATCCATTTAGTACTAATGATGTTTTGTTGCTTAGGGGGCTTAGTCAATTCCCAAACCTTGTTCCATTTGAATTGATTTAGCTCTTCTTGCATAGCTTCAATCCAATATTCATCTTGAAGAGCTTCATCAATGTTCTTTGGTTCAACCATGGAGACATAACATGCAAGTCCACATTCCAATTGTCTCCGAGTGCGAACTCCTTCTTGAGGATCTCCAATAATATTCAATTCCGGATGATCTTTGGAGATTCAAAAAGTTTGAGGTATAGGAGTACTCGGGGTGACATGTGATGAATCATGTAAAGTGGATGGACTTGAAGTACCATGAGATGCATCAAGGTTATCAGAAGATTTATCATGAACAGATGCAACATCATCAACAAATAATTCATCATCAAGAGACATATCAAGAGTAGATTTATCAGAAGAAAAATGAGAAGCTTCGTCTACTTTAACATTTATAGATTCTATCATCGTCTTAGATTCAAGATTGTATACTCAATATGCCCTACTAGTGGTAGAATAACCCAAAAATATTCCTTCGTCACTACGAGAGTCGAATTTTTCAAGATTTTCACGGTCACGTAAAATGTAACAACGACTCCCGAAGATACGAAAATACTTGGTATTCGGTTTTCTACTGAATCATAGTTCATATGGAGTATTTAAAGTACCCGGGCGCAAATAGATTCGATTGATCACATATACAACGGTGTTAACTGCTTCAGCCCAAAAGTATGAAGGAAGTTTCTGACTATGAAGCATAACATGCGCCATCTCTTACACAACTCTATTTTTGCGCTCGACTACATCGTTCTGTTGCGGTGTATAAGGTGCAGAGAATTCATGTTTTATATTATTTGGAGAGCAAAAATTAATGAATTTTGAATTTATAAATTCTCCACCTCTATCACTGCGAATACGAACAATCTTTTCATTTTTCTCAATCATAATACGATGACAAATATCATGAAAAGAATCAAAAGTATCCGCTTTCTCTTTAAAAAATGCTACCCATGAAAATCGAGAGAAATTATCAACCATGAGAAAGATATACCATTTACCACCTAAGCTAGGTTGATGAGTTGGCCCCATTAAATCCATATGCAGTAACTCTAGTGGTCATTTTGTTCCTACTTGGTTCAAGTTCTTGTGAGTGGATCTAGTTTGTTTTCCCTTTTGACATCCACCACACACAATGTTCTCTTTGAAGCTAACTTTAGGAACACCTCTAACAACATCCTAATGTGTAATTCTACATAGTTCCTTAAAGTTCATGTGACCTAGTCTTTCATGCCAAAGTGTTTCAGTGGCAAGTAAAACTAGGTTACATTGTTCAATGGGTTTACTGGGAACTACATAACAATTATTCTGTGATCTAACTGTCGGGTTATGTATAATAAGGATCTAAATAGGGGAAAAAACACCTAGAGGGGGGTGAATAGGTGTAAACGTTTAAACACAAAAATCGTTGCGCAATAAAACCCAATGCGGAAATAAAAAATAACACGCAAGATTTTTACGTGGAAAACTCCAAACCAGAGTAAAAAACCACGGGACCGATAACACGGTGAAATCCACTAGAATTATAACACGTACAAAGGTGATATACCGTACTCACAGACGACTCAACCTTTTTCCATACGCTCCTAGTTGATCTTTTCCGCTCGCTCCGCAACGCTTCTCGAATCCACGATCTGCGTCCAACGCCGAATCCACGACGTCCACGATCTGCGTCCACGATCCATACGCTCCTAGTTGATCTTTTCCGCTCGCTCCACAACGCTTCTCGAATCCACGATCTGCGTCCAACGCCGAATCCACGACGTCCAACGTCGAATCCACGACGTCTGACCGAATCCACGATCTTCACCCAGTAGCACATCTCGAATCCACGAACGTACCTCGCTCCGAATCCACGAGAGCGGTAGCACCTTGAATCCACAAGGCCACGCGAGTCCACGCGCCGATTTTGGGGAAATCGTTGTTTTTTGGGTGGTGATGATCCGCCGAATACTTAGATTAGAAATAGATCGGAAATACCATCTAAGTATTCATTAATTTGATTCTACTCAAAATCTGAGTATGAAAACCTAGAATCAAATCAATCAATATAGAAGAAGAAACATAGGATTAAATCTATTGATTTCCTTTCTTCTCTATAGGTAGATTCTTCTTTTTATGGCTGTATTTTGATTTATTCGGCTTACCCTAGAAAATGAATCATAGGGTCTATTTATAGGTTAGAAACTGTTGGAAGAGGATAAGAATAAAAAACTAACCTTTTCTGGAATTTTACAGGACGATGATCCGGATCGGATTTACGGCGATCCGAACTGTCGTAACGAAACAGACAATTTCCAGAAAAACAAAGGTTCGGGATCCGGATTGAAATGCCTTATCCGGACTGTTCATACATTTCAGCAAAAACCAATGTTCGGGATCCGGATCAAAAATGGCTTGGATCCGGATTGGATTTGCGTATGAACCAACACCCTTCGGGATCCGGACTGCCGTGTCTGATCCGGATCCTGAACATGTCCCATGTCCAGTTTTTGATTTTTATGCAATTAAAAATTCATCCAAGTGTTTCTACACTATAAGAAGTATTCGGATCACCAAAATTAATTAGTTAAACATACCTGATCCTTTTGAATTCTTCTTTCTTGAGATTGAGTTATATGATCCAAACTTCTTCATCTTCAATCTTCAAGACTTAATACTTTCACGAAATGCGCCAAAACAAATTCCTTAACAATCTCCCCCTTTGGCGGTTTCGTGACAAAACACAAATCCACTTAAGAAAATTCAAAAAGATATTTTTGTTGCTATCACCATACAACAAAAATTTACAATGGAGATCCAAAATTAAATACATGAGATAAACTCCTAAAACAGACTCTAGACTTAGACATCTGTACTCTCTGCAAAAAGAAATCATTCTTGACAAAAGAGATCGTTAGATACCTCAAGAATATTTAGCATTCAAAACCTAACAGAGATAGAGTTTATACTCACCATGACATTCACGAATTCAGATATGTAATAAGATCACAATCAAACATCGACATATCTTCTAAGCAATAAAATTCAAAATGTCATAACTTTGTTAGTAATCAAACAACTTGTTAGTAATATTACATGCCCAAATAGTTAGTCGAATAGTTAGTCGAGACATGCATGCAATCACAATACAAAACCAAAAGTTGTGATACTTACCTTTCAAGGTTCAAAGTTGTTCAAAGTTTAACATTCTTCTCACAAACCATTGTTCATCTCTCTCTCTCCCCTTTTTTTTCACAAAAGTAGCCAAAATTACAAAACGTAAGGAGAGTTAAAAGTTCAGAAAATGTGAAAAAAAACTGAGAACTAAACAAAAATACTAAAAGCCTGCAAAAGAAAAATGAAAGTTAGAGCACAAATCAATCATCTGAGTCTGATTCATCTGAGGCGCTGCATCCCATTTTCGACAACATTTTCTTCATCAACTTCTTCATCGAAGAGACTGTCTTGGTCAATGTGATGTGGGATGCGGTGATGATTTCAAGTTCCTCTGAAATACGCCTCTGTTCTTTCGAAATTTGTTCTTGTTCAAAAGATAAGCGTTGTTGCTGTTTATAAATTGAGGTGACCGACGCTTCATCATCTGGTGTGGGTGCTTGCCGTGACGGAGATGTAGAGGTGCCGACGCAAGGTTTCTTTCCGGATGAAGGAGCCGTAGTGACATGAGGCAGTTTATGAAGAGACTTAACAACGGTGGATTCATTTATCATGCCTAGGCAATGTTGATATGATGTTGAGCTGATGTCAATCTGAAACTTCTTCAAGATCCTCATAATGATCAATGGAAAAGGAAGTCTTTCGGTAGGATGAGGATGCTCAACATATCTAGACATCATGTTCCAGATAATGTATGGGATATTCATGTTCAATCCCATTGCTTCAGATGGGTGTCCTAGAAGGTACAAAAATAGCATTCGATCCCATCTCACAACCTTTGTCTGCATGTTTGGGAGAATGTTATAACAAGTGATGAAATTGAGAAACCGGTATTCAAGCCGAAGTTGCTTGGACTTAACAGATTTCTCCGTTGATTCAGTGCCTTCCAAACATATTCCTTTTATAACTGTTTGCCACAAAGCATTCGTCAAACTCCTTCCAGTTAAGTAGTTAATCCCTGATCTGCACGCTTGCATCCCTAAGACTTCCCCAATTAACTGCGGAGTTATCTTGAGTCTTGTCCCTTGGATGTTTGTATAGAACTGCATAGAGCCGTGATCATCTTCCTGAAGATGTCTTGAATTTGTGTAAAAAGTTCTCACTCGGTGCATACAATATCCAAGCAATTCAGGGAATCTGCAAACTTGAATAAGATTGGCTTGTTCTATTAAAGTCCCGAATTCCGGTGAGTGATCACGAAGAGCACCAATATTGACATGTCTCTCGCCGATGCATTCTCGATGTTCAAATGCCCTAAGACGGTCAGTATTAACGAACACTTCTTCCAAGCGAGGTGGAGAATCAGGAGACACTGGTTCATTAATTTCAATACCTCGCGCTCGTCCAAGCCGTCGAGCAAGTCTTTTTCTTTTTATCGAGATGGATGAAGAGGTCATTGGTGCTTTTCCTTTATCCATGGCAGTTTTTCCTTTTGATGTGTCGGAGGTCTTCCGCGTTAACTTAGCGGGAGTCGTTTCCTCATTCATTAATTCGTCCCAATTCACTTCATCATTTTCTGATTCGGTCTCTGAATCTTCAACAAGAAGACATTCTCCCTTTTTAAAAGGTTTCTTTGCCCTCTTCAATTTATTAGTTGCTCTCGTGTGCACCATTGCAACCAAAAGGAAGATTATCCATGCAAACGCCATTGTTGCTATTCAAATTCAAGAACCTGTGAGCAACAACTCAAGAACACGAGAAATTGTTTACTTTTAAAAATTGGAAAAATTGTACCTAAACAATCATTATCGTGTAGAGAGACTAAGAATCAAATTAGTTTTCCAAAAAGAATTTTAAAAATAGATCAATCTCATGATTTTCAAAAATTCCTATTATATGCCCTAAAACCGAATTTTTAGAAATCGAAGCCTAAAAATCCGTTAATCAGGAGAATACCTAGCATATAATCAAAACTAATCTACCCAGAGTTCTTATTCAAAAGAAATTTGATCAAAAACCAATCCAAAACGAAAAAGATACAAAATTTTCATCACGTTTTGAGGAAAAACATGAAAAACTGTGAAAAACCGAGATTTTGATCAAGAAAACTTACTTAGAATCGAAAAACTTGAGTTTGGAAGCCTCCAAAATGGATGAATTCTAGAGAGAGAAGCTCTGGAGACTTAGGAACAAAAGATTGAAGTAAAAAGAAATCAAAACCCTTTTGTTCTATATAAAACCCTAGCCGCGATCCGGATCGGATCGTGAATCCATTCCGGATCGGCTACCCGCAGGAAATACCTGCGTTCGGGATTCGGATCGGCTTGTCCAGTCCGGATCAGCTCCAACTTTTTCTTCAGAATAATTCAAAAAAATTCCACAAAATCCAGAAAAAGTATGTAAGCACTTTTGTGTATCAACTTTAAATGAAAATTATCGTTTCATACAACAAGAAATAGATTATGCAAAATCTATCAATATTATCCAAAAATTGAAACGAAAATTTATAAAAATTAAATCCCTTAAAGTTGAACAACTTCAATCACATCTAACATGATCTTATGAGTAATGCCTTTATCAAATCATCAATTTGGTAAAGAAAATGAAATACCAAGATCAATAGATGTTTGAAATCCCAGATAAGTTAGATAATTTATCTAGTCAAATTATAGTAAGGAGTGGCTCTTTGAGCATCTTTCAATAAAATCCCCACCTTATACCAACCTTGGAATTTGACAGAGTCAAGTATTCCAAAGAGCATTTTATTTAATCAACTCGAACAACCATGCTTGGTATACATGTGGTAGCTGCACACAGTACTCGGACGACCGAGGTGGTAGCTCTTTCCTCCATGTGGTGGTAGTTTTCACACTCCTCATTGGGATGTAACTCTTTCCACATCTTTTGAGCATAACACTTTTTCTTTGACTCCCCCTCAATTGGCTATCAATTATTTAAAATATAAAGTATTCAACCAAAAATTGATCTCGATTTCATACTCGACTCAATTGTCAAATAAGATAAAAACTATACCAAGAGATCATTTGAGAGAGAGATTAACTTTGATCAAAACAAAGATGACTTAATTGACATAAATGATCATTGCATCAAATGAATTATTATGATATCCAATGCACAATAAATTTCTAATTATATGAAAGGATGCGATTAAAGTCAATATAACTAATGCTCAATTAATGTCCTATGTGTAAACATAGATATATGAACAAAAACACAAAACAAAACCTAACCTAAGCAAAAGTTTCAAAAAGAGGTTATTTCAAGGAAAGCATTCCAATTGCTTTACGCAAATGAATAAAACGTTTTTGATCCAAAGGTTTTGTTAAAATGTCAGCTAATTGATCCTCAGTTGAAATATAGGAAATTTGAAAAATATTTGACTCAACTAGCTCTCTTAGAAAATGATATCTAAGTTTAATGTGATTTGTTCTCGAGTGCAACACAGGGTTTTTTGAAATGTTTATAGCACTTGTGTTGTCACAAAGAATTGTTACCGAAGTTGCAGAAATTCGGAAGTCGCTCAACACACTTTTCATCCAAATGAGTTGGGTTGAACAACTACCCGCTGAGATATATTCCGCTTCGGCAGTCGAGAGTGCCATGCAGTTTTGCTTTTTACTATGCCATGCAACAAGGCAATGGCCAAGATAAAAACATGCACCACTCGTGCTCTTCCGATCATCCACAGATCCTGCCCAATCGGCATCTGAATATCCTATAAGGTCAAGACTTGTTCCCATAGGATACCAAATTCCGAAATTTACAGTTCCTTTGACGTACCGGATGATCCGTTTCACCGCTTTCAGGTGAACCTCCTTTGGTGCTGATTGATATCTCGCGCAAATCCCAACACTAAAGGATATATCCGGGCGACTAGCCGTGAGATAGAGTAGACTTCCAATCAAACTGCGATAAAGCTTCTCGTCTACACTCTTACTAAGAGATTCACTTCCTAATCCCTTATTGCTAGTTCCCATAGGAGTCGGAAAATCTTTAAAATCTTCTAATCCGAATTTCTTCACCAACTCCTTTGCATACTTGGATTGACATAGATGAATGCCTTCTTCATTTTGTTTTACTTGCAATCCAAGAAAGTATGTCAGTTCCCCCATCATGGACATCTCAAATTCGCTTTCCATGGTTTCAGCGAATTTAGAAGCATCATTGTTTCTAGTTGCACCAAATACAATGTCATCGACATAGATTTGTGCTACAATGAAATTATCCTGATAATGCTTCACAAAGAGAGTCCGGTCTGCTCCCCCTCGAGTGTAGCCCTTTTCCAATAGGTGCTTTGTTAGCCTTTCGTACCATGCTCGCGGTGCCTGTTTTAGACCGTAAAGAGCATTTTTCAAACGAAAAACATGGTTAGGTTGTTTATAGTCTACAAAACCTTTCGGTTGAGCCACATAAACTTCCTCATTTAAATACCCATTTAAAAATGCGCTCTTAACGTCCATTTGAAAGAGTTTGATTTTAAAATGACAAGCAATTGCAAATAAGATACGTATTGACTCGAGTCGAGCAACTGGGGCGAACGTTTCATCAAAGTCTATACCTTCTATTTGAGAGTAGCCTTGAGCAACTAAGCGTGCTTTATTCCTGATGATGGTACCATCCTCGTTCTTCTTATTCTTGAAAATCCATTTAGTACCAATCACGTTGTGTTGCTTTGGTGGCTTCGTTAATTCCCAGACTTTGTTTCTTTCAAATTGATGGAGCTCTTCCTGCATTGCTTCAATCCAGTAGTCATCCTGAAGAGCTTCATCGATGTTCTTTGGTTCAATCATGGAGACGTAGCATGCGAGTCCACAAACCAACTGTCTCCGAGTTCTAACTCCTTCTTGTGGGTCTCCAATAATGTTAGATTCCGGATGATCCTTGGAGATGCGTAACGTTTGCGGTAACGGAGTAGTCGGAGGTACATGTGATAATTCCTGCACATTAGATACACTTGAAGAACCATTAGATGCATCATTAATATTGGAAGAATTATTATGAGAAGATGCATTTACAGGAGTATCATCATCAAGAGACATATCAGGGGTAGATTTGTCAGAGGAAAAGTGAAAAGCTTCATCTACTTTAACATTTAGAGATTCTACCATTGTCTTAGATACCAAGTTAAATACCCGATATGCTCTACTGTTTGTAGAATAACCCATAAAAATCCCTCCGTCACTTCGAGAGTCAAATTTTCAAGATTTTCGCGATCACGCAAGATATAACACCGACTTCGAAAGATACGAAAATATTTAATATTTGGTTTTCTACAGAACCATAGTTCATATGGTGTATTTAAAGTTCCCGGGCGCAAATAAACTCGATTAATAAGATAGACAGCGGTGTTCACAGCTTCAGCCTAAAAATATAACGGTAAATTCCGGCTATGAAGCATCACACGCGCCATCTCTTGAACAACCCTGTTTTTGCGCTCAACAACACCATTCTGTTGAGGTGTATTGTCACGCCCCGGGTGTAAACCAGAACCCGGGCCCGTCTACAGATCCGCCGTATACACAGAATTTCCCGTGTATACGAAGCGCTGGTAACCTGCTCAAGTATGGATGATATAATAAAAGAGCATAAACAGAGCTAAACAGTAACTAATACATCTCAGATAAAGCAGAAAAGCAAAGTGCAGAAAGTAACTCTCAATAATACATATGTCTCTCCCAGCTCACTAATCAAATACAACCAGCTGGCCGAAGCCAGACCCAAAAAGAAATGAATAGTAGAGTATCTGAGAGTATCGGGGTACATCTAATAATAGAACTGGTGCCTGGGTGGACCGCTATCTAGTCCGCGATTCTCTTACCTCGGTCCGCAGTGGAGGGTCCTGCAACAGCCGCAGACGACTCTGCAAAACAAAGGGGAATAGAAGAAGAAAAGCAGTGGGGAGTGAGAACTACTATAAAACAGTAGCCTCCTCCTAGTGGGTAGACCTCAACACAAATGTGCCCACTAGGACTATAAGAGGCAGAAAAGATGAACAGAGGTGGTAAGCTGTAATTAAAACTGCTGATGATGAATAGAGCTACCACTACATGCCTCTAATGAGCTAACTGATAGATTAGCTATATGTATGCATCAGAATGTCAACGCCTGCCTGTCTAGACCCAATCGATACACCAGTAAGCACTGGTACTGCCTGCTCTGCCTGCCAAATCGGGTATGCCAGCCTACGCATAACACCGATAGGAAAAGGGAGTCTCGAAGACTCGAAGCCTGTAAGAACGCACACTCCGGAGTGGCACTCGAGGGGAGCGACCCACACGAGTATAATGCCTGGGTAACAAGTACCAAATCAGCAGGACTGGATCATGACTCTGATCCCGGTGGAAAACCCATCCACTAAAAGAAATCCAAATCCTCTATCCCAATCTGATGCAATAACTACTGTCCGGTCAACCGCCAAAGATCCGCGGTTGCCGCAATGCCCGGCCCTCACAGCCTGCCTGTCCCAAAGCCCACAACTGTCTGACTACACTATCCCAGTCCCTGCTCGAACCCGAGCGCACTATCCCCCGAATATAAATAAAAGAAGAGAAAAGCATGGTTTCTCCTAAGTCAATTCCAGCATGATAGTGTAGTAGAAAAAGGTGGCCTAACTAGATGTCCATTTAAGCATGCAAAGTCCTTTATATAAAAACAGGGTTTAAATATTATTATCCTTCCCAATAGAGAGGTATGCCACTAGTTAAACTTTCATTTGCTAAGTTATCTCATATCCATTTATCACATAAGCATAAGAGGTCCCAAAGTGTACGAGTAAGATAGTCCTTTATAGCAAAACTCCCCCCCCCCGTGAGGTTTAAACGACATATTAATATAAGAATCATCCATTCATTAATACTTAGTCCATTTTAAGATGTAGCCCAAGCAATAAGTCCAATTCTCAACCAAGATGCCATTTTAACTTATTCCGGTTCATTTAGCAACATAACAGTGAAGCACTCCAATAGGCCTAGTGGGGACATCATAAGTAGGAGGTAAACAACGGTACCCACCTCGAGCGCTAAATCCGGTCCTCAAAGGCTAAGTCCGCGCTCGCTCCGGAAAAACCCCGCAACACTGTGCCAAAGATCCCAAAGAACACACACAAATTACAATTCAAGTTTAACCCAAAATTTGTCTCCCAAATTCAGATTTACTGTTCAGCCATTTTTACCTGTGACACGTGCCCACAAAATTCCCAGAAAATATACACTGCGATCTACGCGACGATCCGGTCGAAACAAGTACCTGCACGTTTTCCCACGATTTTTCTGTGCTGAGAACGAAAATCGACAAGAGGACCACCTCAAACAATACATTCATCCCAAAACGGCGATATAAAATTCTGTAAAAAGGGATTCCTCACCTTCAGGGAAATTCCACAAAAATCCACGAAAATTCCAGGAGATTCCTCGTGACGCGTAGATGCAAATCCCCTTTTGAGTCGCCCTGTTTCGATGCTCGAGCGCGAAGTTATCGCCAAAACGAGATGGTGCTGTCCCAAAACTCCGCGACGGAAAGGGTCAGAAAGAAGCCACAGAATCACCATCAAAACCTCTGAATCAAGAGAAACTCATAAAAGAGGAAGTGAAGCCCTACCTGTCAAGAATCCGACGGCGCAAAAATCGTAAAAACAGGATGTCGGGGTGAGCCGGGGGAGCTAGAACACCGAAATGCGACGAATCTGGTAGCCGTAGAACGATCGTCGCGCCGCGCCGGATAAATGCAAACCTTGGGATCCGAGCCTTCAAAATTCTTGAGATTACTACAGTGGATGGAGGATTGGGAGAGGAAGAAATGTCTAAGAGGGGGCTCGGAGTGGTTCCAACCAGGAAGAGAGAAACCGGGCTTCCAATGCCCTAAAAGAATTAAGAAGGAGAAAAACAACCCGCGTTATTGGATTCGGGCCACGTTTGGGCCCGGATCCGCCAGAGCGGGTCGGACGCGTCCCGTCCGACCGGGCGGAACCAACCAGCACGCGACGCGCGTCCCCACAGGGGATCGGCGCGCATCCCGCACAGCGAACAGCCGTGCGGGGCGCGCCAGCGGCCGACGCGCGTCCCGACCGCGCGGTCAGCCCCGCAGTCGCTCGCCAATGGCGAGGCGACGCGCGTCCCACGCACTGTGCGGTCAGGCGCGGGGGCAGGCGCCGCCTGACCGGCCGCAGGCGTTGTCCCCTGCGCCGAGTCCCATGAGCCCGCCAGTAGCCATGCGCCACGTGTCTGTGCGCCGGGTCCGTGCACCCCGCCGAGCCGTTCCATGCACCGGGCGCCGCGGGCCGGCCAATGGGGGCCCGCCACGTGGCATCCGGCGGTCCACGGCCTTCCCCCATGCACCAGGAGACACTAGAAACTTCCGGGAGTCCGTTTTTGGGCATCCGGACTCCAAATCCGGCAAATAAATAGCCGTTTTCAAGCGTTTTTTCCGCGCTGAATCCAAATACGCCATCCGTTTGGCCTAGAAACTTTTCTAAAATTCGGCAAACCCCGCCGAAGGCCAAACTAACAATAAACACTGCCACGGACCCACTTGTGCTGTCCCTTTGACACACTGTGGATCAAACACCATCATTAGGTGTTTCACACTTGGATTCACGGGAAAACAGTGCATGGAAACCTGGATCATCACATCCTCCCCTACTAAAAGAAAGTTTCGTCCTCGAAACTAAAATCATACCTCAAGTCGGGGCCTCAAACAATTGGGGGTGGGCATCCAACATCGCTGACTCCAGCTCCCACGTAGCTTCGCGCTCGCCCTGGTTGCTCCACAGAACCTTCACATAAGGGATGGCCCGGCTGCGCAGCTCTCTAACCTCGCGGTCCAAAATCCGCAGTGGCCGCTCGACATAGCTCAAGTCCTCCGCAACCTCCAGTGGGACGAAATCAATGATGTGCGACGGGTCATGAACATATCTCCTCAGGGTGGATACATGAAACACGTCGTGAACACTAGCCAATCTGGGAGGAAGTGCAAGCCGGTAGGCAACTGGCCCGATGCGCTCCAATACCTCAAAAGGTCCGATATAACGAGGGCTCAGTTTTCCACGAATCCCAAATCTCCGAATCCCTTTCGACGGCGAGACTTTCAAAAAGACATGATCGCCCACCTGAAACTCCAAGTCTCGTCGTCGGGTGTCAGCATAACTCTTCTGCCGGCTCTGAGCTGTCTCCAGATGTCGTCGAATCAGTCTGACCTTCTCCTCTGCCTCCAATAGTAGATCAGGACCCAAGGTCTTCTTCTCGCCCACATCACTCCAATATAGGGGTGACCGACACTTGCGCCCATACAACGCTTCAAACGGGGCCATCTGGATGCTCGCTTGATAGCTGTTGTTGTACGCAAACTCGACCAATCCCAGATGTCGGTGCCACCCGCCCCCAAAGTCCAGAACGCATGCTCGTAGCATATCCTCGAGAGTCTGAATGGTGCGCTCTGACTGTCCGTCCGTCTGTGGGTAAAAAGCTGTGCTGAAGTGAAGCCGTGTCCCTAGGGCCGTCTGTAAACTCCTCCAAAAGTGCGAGACAAACCTCGAGTCCCTATCCGACACGATGGAAATGGGTATCCCGTGCAATCTGACCACCTCGGCCAAGTACACCTGTGCCAGTCGATCCAATGGCCAAGTCATCTGAACTGGTATAAAGTGAGCGGATTTGGTGAGTCTGTCCACGACCACCCAGATCGCATCCGCTCCAGCCTGAGCTCTCGGCAATCCCGTGACAAAATCCATAGTGATATGATCCCACTTCCATTCAGGGATCGGGAGGCTCTGCAACTTGCCAGCAGGTACACGATGCTCAGCCTTTACTTGCTGACAAGTTAAGCAGTGCGCCACAAATCTGCCAATATCTCTTTTCATGCCGCTCCACCAGAACTGTGCCTTGAGGTCCTTATACATCTTAGTCCCACCAGGATGGATGGTATAAGGTGTATAATGAGCCTCCCGCAAGATCTGCTCTCGAGTCTCCGAGTCCATAGGCACGCAAGCTCGGTCCCTGTACCGTAGTACTCCCGAAGCATCAACTGAGAAATCCCCTGCCTCTCCAGCCGGAATCTGCTCTCGAATCCTCATCAGATGGGGGTCCTCACTCTGTTTCTCCCGAATCCTGTCCAACAGAGTGGGCTGCACGACCAAGGACAATAGTCTAGCAGAAACCCCCGGGGACACCACCTCAAGCTCTAACCGCCTCATCTGCTCCAATAATGGCGCCTGATCGGTGATCATCATAGATAAGCTCTGCACTGCTCTCCTGCTCAGGGCATCAGCGACCACGTTTGCCTTGCCAGGATGGTAAAGTATATCCACATCGTAATCCTTTAACAGCTCCAACCATCTGCGCTGCCTCAGATTGAGCTCCTTCTGCGTGAACAGATACTTCAGGCTCTTGTGGTCGGTGTAAATCTCGCAGTGTTCCCCATACAGATAGTGGCGCCACAACTTCAGTGCGAAGATCACAGCCGCTAGCTCCAAGTCATGGGTAGGGTAATTTTTCTCATAATCCTTGAGTTGTCGCGAAGCATAAGCGATTACCTTACCCTCCTGCATCAGCACGCACCCGAGTCCACTATGCGATGCGTCACTGTAGATCACGTATCCTTTCCCCATAACAGGGAGGGAAAGGATAGGAGCTGACATCAATCTGGTCTTCAGTTCCTCGAAGCTTCTCTGGCAATCCTCACTCCAGATGAACTTGATTCCTTTGCGCGTCAGACGAGTGAGGGGTGCGGAAAGTTTCGCAAAACCTTCCACAAACCGACGGTAATAACCTGCCAAGCCCATAAAACTGCGAACCTCTGCTACCGTCGTCGGTCGGGGCCAATCCCGGATCGCCTCAATCTTCGCCGGGTCTACCGCCACTCCCGCGGCTGAAATCACATGGCCCAAAAAGGTAACCTCTCGAAGCCAAACTCGCACTTAGACAACTTGGCATACAACTTCTTCTCCCTCAGAAGTTGCAGCACTATCCTCAGATGCTCCTCGTGCTCCACATCGCTCCGAGAGTAAATCAGGATGTCATCGATGAACACTACCACAAACCGGTCCAGATAAGGTCGAAAGACCCTGTTCATCAAATCCATAAATGCGGCAGGGGCATTAGTCAATCCAAAAGGCATGACGGTGAACTCGTAATGCCCGTACCGAGTCCTGAATGCTGTCTTAGGAACATCCTCGGTCTTCACCTTCAGTTGGTGGTAACCAGACTGTAAATCAATCTTAGAGAAGACACAAGACCCTTGCAGCTGATCAAATAAGTCGTCGATGCGCGGCAAAGGGTACTTGTTCTTGATGGTCACTTTATTCAGCTCTCGGTAATCCACACAAAGACGAAGTGAACCATCCTTCTTCTTCACGAACAGCACCGGTGCTCCCCAAGGTGATACACTCGGCCTCACAAAACCCTTATCCAATAAATCCTGGAGTTGCGCCTTCAACTCCCGCAGCTCCGCCGGTGCCATTCGGTAAGGGGCCTTAGAGATTGGCGCAGTTCCTGGGACTACGTCAATCAAAAACTCGATCTCCCTATCCGGCGGCATACTAGTCAGCTCTGGTGGGAAAACATCCGGGAACTCGTGGACTATAGGGATATCCGCGAGTCCCGGTGCCGCCGCAGGCCCCTCAACCACACTGGCCAAAAAGGCCACGCATCCGCTGCGCATCATCTGCCTCGCACGAGAAGTCGAAACTATCGCGGCGAAGAAGGTACTCTGGCATCCTCTGTACACAATCACCTCCTGGCCTGGCTCGCTAAAAGTCACCGTCCTCGCGGCACAATCAATAGTCGCATAATAGCGAGTCAGCCAGTCCATCCCAAGTACCATATCAAAGTCTCGCAGCTGACTCAGGACCATCAGGTCCGCTGGCAAGATCCACGACTCGATCTGTACAGGGCAAGACCAACAACACTCCTCTACAAGTAAAGTATGCTCGGGAACCCGTACCTCTAACGCACGTGGCAACCGACCTAACTCTAGTCCATGAGATGATGCAAATGCTCTACTGATGAAAGAATGTGATGCCCCGGTATCAAATAAGGTGCGAGCTCTACTGCCAGAAAGTAAAACGATACCTGCCACCACGTGGTCGGCTGCCAGGGAGTCCGCAACCTGGGCGGCATAAACCCGCCCGCTCTGTGCCGGTGGTCGGTGATCTGCCGGGTGGGAAGAAGGGGCCCTGCTTGCCGGAGCATAGGACCGCTGCTGGGGCGCCGGTGGGGCTGATGCTGAGGAAGGAGCCGGTGCTGGCGCATAAGGGCAAGTAGCTCGAACGTGGCCCGACTGTCCGCACCGGTAACAGCGGCCAAACCTCTGGTCACAAGTATCAGGAGAGTGCTGTCCCTGGCAGAAAATGCACCTGGCTGGGGTCTGGGGCTGCCTCCCCTGCTGCTGCTGCCTCTGCCGCTGAGATCCCTGGTGCCGGGACTGCGACCTCTGCTGCTGAGAATGCTGCTGCTGTCGTGAGTGCTGCTGCTGGTGCTGTGGGGGCCTCGGAGATCCACCATGCCCTCGCCGCTCCGAACGCCGCGGCCTGAGAACTGAGGCGGCGGGGGTCAGGGCGGCCTCCAGGAGCTGGCCTGTCCCCCATCATCCTGCGCTGGCCGCCTTCCTGTCCGATCCCTGAGCGGCCAGGCCCCCACGTCTGGCGACAACGTGGTCTCCTCTCTCGATCCACTGTGCATGCTCGGCCGCCTCCTCCAGGGTCTGTAATCTCTGTGCATGCACCAAGGTATAGAGCTCCGGGCGCAGGCCCGACTCGAAGAGCTCCACCTGATGTGGTCCATCCCTCGCGACGTAGGGAACGCAGCTGAGCAGTCGCGAAAACTCCTGAAAGTAGTCCCATGCCGACCGGTCGCCTGCTGGAGATTCTTCAGGTCATCCTCTACCTTTTTCTTCACGCTGGTGGAAAAGTAAGTGTCCAGGACCATCCTCTTGAACTCTGCCCAAGGTAGCTGCCGGGTGATCTGAAACTCCAGGGGCTCCACCCGACGCCACCTACGTGTCCGCATCTCCATCCAGACAATGCACAGCCATGTGTACCCGGTACTTCTGATCGATGAAGAAGTCTCGGAACAACTTCTCCATTGCTGAAAGCCACGTCCCAACCTCCCAAGGGTGAGTGCTCCGCCCCGAGAATCTAGGCGGTCCCCGCTTGCAGAAATGGGTGAGTTTATCAGTAAACTCCTGCTCCTCCTCGGGAGCCAAAGGTCGGATCGCTCCCGGGGCCCCGCTGCTCGAAGATGGTGCCGTAGGCACAAGCGGTATAGCCGGTGGTACAACAGGTGGTGCGGGGGCCTCAGTAGTAGTAGGGGGAGGGGCCCCAACCTGAGCAAGCAGCTGCTCAAACCTCTGCTCCTGCCGGCGTGACCCTCCGCCAGCTGGGCCACCAATGGCCCTCAACTCAGCAATCTCTGAAGGTCCGGACTGCTCCGGCCCCTCCGGGGTGTAGGGGTACCCCGGGTAGGAATCCGCCGCCTGGAGGCATCCTGTCACACAAGAAACCACGAATCAGTACCGAAACCACACACGACCCAATCTAGCGAAAGTCAAGGCATCCTCCTATTTCTGTAACCTTATGTTGTCTGCAGCCAACATAATAGTTCGCCAGAACAGGACATGCCAATCCCTCTTCACTCCCTGGAAGAGTCAAAATAATATATGACCAACTTGCCGACTTTCGCATAATGTCACGTCACTCACCGCCCTGCCTTCCTAGGGTCTGCCAAAAGCCTAGGGTTCCTAAGTCCCAATTGACCTTCCTAAGCTTGATAAAAACTTAATCTGTCACGCCCGGGTGTAAACCAGAACCCGGGCCCGTCTACAGATCCGCCGTATACACAGAATTTCCCGTGTATACGAAGCGCTGGTAACCTGCTCAAGTAGGATGATATAATAAAAGAGCATAAACCGAGTAAACAGAACTAATACACTCAGATAAAGCAGAAAGCAAAGTGCAGAAAGTAACTCTCAATAATACCTATGTCTCTCCCAGCTCACTAATCAAATACAACCAGCTGGCCGAAGCCAGGACCCAAAAGAAATGAATAGTAGAGTATCTGAGAGTATCGGGGTACATCTAAAATAGAACTGGTGCCG
The DNA here is from genome assembly GCA_029204045.2 of Tillandsia leiboldiana. NCBI lineage: Eukaryota > Viridiplantae > Streptophyta > Magnoliopsida > Poales > Bromeliaceae > Tillandsia > Tillandsia leiboldiana. The sequence continues at coordinate 25,916,437 of CM055062.1, read as the reverse complement.
GGTGGACCGCTATCTAGTCGCGTACTCTACTCGGTCCGCAGGTGGAGGGTCCTGCAACAGCGCAGACCGACTCTGCAAAACAAAGGGGAATAGAAGAAGAAAAGCAGTGGGGAGTGAGAACTACTATAAAACAGTAGCCTCCCCTAGTGGGTTAGACCTCAACACAAATGGCCCACTAGGACTATAAGAGGCAGAAAAGATGAAAGAGGTGGTAAGTGTAATTAAAAACTGCTGATGACGAATAGAGCTACCACACATGCCTCTAATGAGCTAATGATACGATTAGCTATATGTATGCATCAGAATGTCAACGCTGCTGTCTAGACCCAATCGATACACCAGTAAGCACTGGTACTGCCTGCTCTGCCTGCCAAATCGGGTATGCCAGCCTACGATAACACCGATAGGAAAGGGGTCTCGAAGACTCGAGCCTGTAAGAACGAACAATCCGGAGTGGCACTCGAGGGGATGACCCACACGAGTATAATGCCTGGGTAAAAAGTACCAAATCAGCAGGACTGGATCATGACCTGATCCGGTGGAAAACCCAATCCACTAAAAGAAATCAATACCCTCATATCCCTGATTCACTAACTACTGTCGGTCAACAGCCAAAGCCTCTGTTGCCGGCAATGCCCGGCCCTCACAGCCTGCCAGTCAAAAGCCCACAACTGCGACTACACTATCCCAGTACATGCTCGAAACCGAGCGCACTATCCCCGAATATAAATAAAGAAGAGAAAAGCATGGTTTCCATAAGTCAAGTACAGCATGATAGTGTAGCAGAAAAAGGTGCCTAACTAGAAGCCATTTAAGCAGCAAAGGCCTTTATATAAAAACAGGGTGAAATATATTATCCTCACAATAGAGAGGTATTGACAATAGTTAAACTTTCATTTGCTAAGTTATATATATCCATATATAAGATAGAGGTCCAGAACGTGTACGAGTAAGATCGTACTATAGCAAATACTCCCCCCCCCGTGAGGTTAAACGGACATATTACTAAAGAATCATTCATTATACTTAGTCAATTAAGATGTAGCCCCAAGCAATAAGGCCAATTCTCAACCAAGAGCCATCTTAACTTAGTTCCGGGTCATTAGCAAAACATAAAGTGAAGCACCAATAGCTAGGGGAGACATCATAAGTAGGAGGTAAAAACGGTACCACCTCGAGCGCTAAATCAGGTCTCAAAAGGCTAAGTCCCGCTCGCTCCGAAAAACCCCGCACCCTGTGCAAAGATCCCCAGAAACACACACAAATTACAATTACAAGTTAACCCAAAATTTGTCTCCCAA
>CM055062.1:25800728-25915036 GCA_029204045.2 Tillandsia leiboldiana | reverse complement strand
CAAGTCTTTTTCTTTGTTATCGAGATGGAGGAAGAGGTCATTGGTTGCTTTTCCCTTTATCCATGGCAGTTTTTCCTTTTGATGTGTCGGAGGTCTTCCGCGTTAACTTGGGAGTCGTTTCCTCATTCATTAATTCGTCCCAATTCACTTCATCTTTTCTGTTCGGTCTCTGAATCTTCACAAGAAACTTCTCCGCCTCCATTTTTACAAAATGTTTCTTTTCCCTCTTTCCATTTATTAGTTGCTCTCGTGTGCCCATAGCAACCAAAAGAAGATTGATCCATGCAAACACCATTGTTTTCTATTCCAATTGAAAGAACCTGTGAGCAACAACTCAAGAACACGAAAAATTGTTTATTTTAAAAATTGGAAAAATTGTACCTAAACAATCATTATCATGTAGAGAGACTAAGAATCAAATTAGTTTTCCAAAAAGAATTTTAAAAATAGATCAATCTCCATGATTTTCAAAAATTCCTATTATATGCCCTAAAACCGAATTTTTAGAAATCGAAGCCTAAAAATCGTTATCAGGAGAATACCTAGCATATAATCAAAACTAATCTACCCAGAGTTCTTATTCAAAAGAAATTTGATCAAAAACCAATCCCAAACGAAAAATACAAAATTTCATCACGTTTTGAGGAAAACATGAAAAACTGTGAAAAACCGAGATTTTGATCAGAAAACTTACTAGAATCGAAGAACTTGAGTTTGGAAGCCTCCAAAATGGATGAATTCTAGAGAGAGAAGCTCTGGAGACTTAGGAACAAAAGATTGAAGTAAAAATCAAAACCCTTTTGTTCTATATAAAACCCTAGCCGCGATCCGGATCGGATCGTGAATCCAGTCCGGATCGGCTACCCGCAGGAAATACCTGCGTTCGGGATCCGGATCGGCTTGTCCAGTCCGGATCGGCTCCAACTTTTTCTTCAGAAAAATTCAGAAAAATTCCACAAAATCCAGAAAAAGTATGTAAGCACTTTTGTGTATCAACTTTAAATGAAAATCATCGTTTCATACAACAAAATAGATTATGCAAAATCTATCAATATATCCAAAAATGAAACGAAAATTTATAAAAATTAAATCCCTTAAAGTTGAACACTTCACACATCTAACATGATCTTATGAGTAATGCCTTTATCAAATCATCAATTTGGTAAAGAAAATGAAATACCAAGATCAATAGATGTTTGAAATCCCAAATAAGTTAGATAATATATCTAGTCAATTATTGTAAGAGAGTGGCTCTTTGAGCATCTTTCAATAAAATCCCCCACTTATACCAACCTTGGAATTTGACAGAGTCAAGTATCCAAAAGCATTTTATTTAATCAACTTCGAACAACCATGCTTGGTATACATGTGGTAGCTGCACACAGTACTCGGACGACCGAGGTGGTAGCTCTTTCCTCCATGTGGTGGTAGTTTTCACACTCCTCATTGGGATGTAACTCTTTCCACATCTTTTGAGCATAACACTTTTTCTTTGACTCCCCCTCAATTGGCTATCAATTATTAAAATATAAGTATTCAACCAAAAATTGATCTCGATTTCATACTCGACTCAATTGTCAAATAAGATAAAACTATACCAAGAGATCATTGAGAGAGAAATTGACTTTGATCAAAACAAAGATGACTTAATTGACATAAATGATCATTGCATCAAATGAATTATTATGATATCCAAAGCATAATAAATTTCTAAATATATGAAAGGATGCATTAAAGTCAATATAACTATGCTCAATTAATGTCCTATGTCTAAACAAGAGATAATGAACAACACAAACAAAAACCTAACCTAGCAAAAGTTTCAAAAAGAGTTATTTCAAGAAAGCATTCCAATTGCTTTACGCAAATGAATAAAACGTTTTTGATCCAAAGGTTTTGTTAAAATGTCAGCTAATTGATCCTCAGTTGAAATATAGGAAATTGAAAAATTTTGATTCAACTAGCTCTCTTAGAAAATGATATCTAAGTTCAATGTGTTTTGTTCTCGAGTGCAACACAGGGTTTTTTGAAATGTTTATAGCACTTGTGTTGTCACAAAGAATTGTTACCGAGTTGCTGAAATCGGAAGTCGCTCAACACACTTTTCATCCAAATGAGTTGGGTTGAACAACTACCCGCTGAGATATATTCCGCTTCGGCAGTCGAGAGTGCAATGCAGTTTGCTTTTTACTATGCCATGCAACAAGGCAATGGCCAAGATAAAACATGCACCACTCGTGCTCTTCCGATCATCCACAGATCCTGCCCAATCGGCATCTGAATATCCTATAAGTCAAGACTTGTTCCCATAGGATACCAAATTCCGAAATTTACAGTTCCTTTGACGTACCGGATGATCCTTTTCACCGCTTTCAGGTGAACCTCCTTTGGTGCTGATTGATATCTCGCGCAAATCCCAACACTAAAGGATATATCCGGGCGACTAGCCGTGAGATAGAGTAGACTTCCAATCATACTGCGATAAAGCTTCTCGTCTACACTCTCACTAAGAGATTCACTTCCTAATCCCTTATTGCTAGTTCCCATAGGAGTCGGAAAATCTTTAAAATCTTCTAATCCGAATTTCTTCACCAACTCTTTGCATACTTGGATTGACATAGATGAATGCCTTCTTCATTTTGTTTTACTTGCAATCCAAGAAAGTATGTCAGTTCCCCCATCATGGACATCTCAAATTCGCTTTCCATGGTTTCAGCGAATTTAGAAGCATCATTGTTTCTAGTTGCACCAAATACAATGTCATCGACATAGATTTGTGCTACAATGAATTATCCTGATAATGCTTCACAAAGAGAGTCCGGTCTGCTCCCCCTCGAGTGTAGCCCTTTTCCAATAGGTGCTTTGTTAACCTTTCGTACCATGCTCGCGGTGCTTGTTTTAGACCGTAAAGAGCATTTTTCAAACGAAAAACATGGTTAGGTTGTTTATAGTCTACAAACCTTTCGGTTGAGCACATAAACTTCCTCATTTAAAAACCCTTTAAAATGCGCTCTTAACGTCCATTTGAAAGAGTTTGATTTTAAAATGACAAGCATTGCAAATAAATACGAATTGACTCGAGTCGAGCAACTGGGCGAATTTCATCAAAGTCTATACCTTCTATTTGAGAGTAGCCTTGAGCAACTACGTCTTTTCTTCCCTGATGATGTACCATCCTCGTTCTTCTTATTCTTGAAATCCATTTAGTACCAATCACGTTGTGTTGCTTTGGTGGCTTCGTTAATTCCCAGACTTTGTTTCTTTCAATTGATGGAGCTCTTTCCTGCTTGCTTCAATCCAGTATCATCCTGAAAGCTTCATCGATGTTCTTTGGTTCAATCATGGAGACGTAGCATGCGAGTCCACAAACCAACTGTCCCGAGTTCACTCCTTCTTGTGGGTCCCAATAATGTTTAGATTCCGGATGATCCTTGAGATGCGTAACGTTTGCGGTAACGGAGTAGTCGGAGGTACATGTGATAATTCCTTCACTTAGATACCTGAAGAACCTTAGATGCTCATTAATATTGGAAGAATTATTAGAAAGAGATGCGAAGAAATTGATAGCACAGACCAAGTAATCATGCAGAGAGACCAAGAGAAACATATCAGATCGTCCTCGATAGTGATGTAGACATTAATGTCAGAGGAAAAATGCGGGGAAAAGGAGAGCTTCATCTAACGATTAACATTTAGAGTTAACATAACGAGAGCACGATAATTCTTAGAAACAACAAGAAGACTACAAAATACAAAGACCGATATGCGATACTGCCTTTTGTAGTACAATAACCCAAAAAAAACCCTCCGTCACTGGAGAAGTCAAATTTTCAGAGAATTTGTGCGGACACTCAGATCACGAGAGAACAAGTATCATAACACCAAACGACTTCTCGGAATTACGAGAAAAGATATTATAAAATTTGGTTTTGCTAACAACCATAGAGCATTGCATGGATGGATTTAAAAGTTCCCGGTCGCAAATCACTCGATTAATAAATAGAACGGTGCACTCGCTTCTTCAGCCTAAAAATATAACGTAATTCCGCTAGGCAAGCATCACACGCGCCATCTCTTGAACACCCTTGTTTTGGCGCTCAAAACACCATTCTTTGAGGTGGTTTGTCACGCCCCGGGTGTAAACCAGAACCCGGGCCCGTCTACAGATCCGCCGTATACACAGAATTTCCCGTGTATACGAAGCGCTGGTAACCTGCTCAAGTATGGATGATATAATAAAAGAGCATAAACAGAGCTAAACAGTAACTAATACATCTCAGATAAAGCAGAAAGCAAAGTGCAGAAAGTAACTCTCAATAATACATATGTCTCTCCCAGCTCACTAATCAAATACAACCAGCTGGCCGAAGCCAGACCCAAAAAGAAATGAATAGTAGAGTATCTGAGAGTATCGGGGTACATCTAATAATAGAACTGGTGCCTGGGTGGACCGCTATCTAGTCCGCGATTCTCTTACCTCGGTCCGCAGTGGAGGGTCCTGCAACAGCCGCAGACGACTCTGCAAAACAAAGGGGATAGAAGAAGAAAAGCAGTGGGGAGTGAGAACTACTATAAACAGTAGCCTCCTCCTAGTGGGTAGACCTCAACACAAATGTGCCCACTAGGACTATAAGAGGCAGAAAAGATGAACAGAGGTGTAAGCTTAATTAAAACTGCTGATGATGAATAGAGCTACCACTCATGCCTCTAATGAGCTAACTGATAGATTAGCTATATGTATGCATCAGAATGTCACCGCCTGCCTGTCTAGACCCAATCGATACACCAGTAAGCCTGGTACTATGCCTGCTCTGCCTGCCAAATCGGGTATGCCAGCCTACGCATAACACCGATAGGAAAAGGGAGTCTCGAAGACTCGAAGCCTGTAAGCACGCACACTCCGGAGTGGCACTCGAGGGGAGCGACCCACACGAGTATATGCCTGGGTACAAGTACCCAAATCAGCAGGACTGGATCATGACTCTGATCCCGGTGGAAAACCCATCCACTAAAAGAAATCCAAATCCTCTATCCCAATCTGATGCAATAACTACTGTCCGGTCAACCGCCAAAGATCCGCGGTTGCCGCAATGCCCGGCCCTCACAGCCTGCCTGTCCCAAAGCCCACAACTGTCTGACTACACTATCCCAGTCCCTGCTCGAACCCGAGCGCACTATCCCCCGAATATAAATAAAAGAAGAGAAAAGCATGGTTTCTCCTAAGTCAATTCCAGCATGATAGTGTAGTAGAAAAAGGTGGCCTAACTAGATGTCCATTTAAGCATGCAAAGTCCTTTATATAAAAACAGGTTTAAATATTATTATCCTTCCCAATAGAGAGGTATGCCACTAGTTAAACTTTCATTTGCTAAGTTATCTCATATCCATTTATCACATAAGCATAAGAGGTCCCAAAGTGTACGAGTAAGATAGTCCTTTATAGCCAAAACTCCCCCCCCCCGTGAGGTTTAAACGACATATTAATATAAGAATCATCCATTCATAATACTTAGTCCATTTTAAGATGTAGCCCAAGCAATAAGTCCAATTCTCACCAAGATGCCATTTTAACTTATTCCGGTTCATTAGCAACATAACAGTGAAGCACTCCAATAGGCCTAGTGGGGACATCATAAGTAGGAGGTAAACAACGGTACCCACCTCGAGCGCTAAATCCGGTCCTCAAAGGCTAAGTCCGCGCTCGCTCCGGAAAAACCCCGCAACACTGTGCCAAAGATCCCAAAGAACACACACAAATTACAATTCAAGTTTAACCCAAAATTTGTCTCCCAAATTCAGATTTACTGTTCAGCCATTTTTACCTGTGACACGTGCCCACAAAATTCCCAGAAAATATACACTGCGATCTACGCGACGATCCGGTCGAAACAAGTACCTGCACGTTTTCCCACGATTTTTCTGTGCTGAGAACGAAAATCGACAAGAGGACCACCTCAAACAATACATTCATCCCAAAACGGCGATATAAAATTCTGTAAAAAGGGATTCCTCACCTTCAGGGAAATTCCACAAAAATCCACGAAAATTCCAGGAGATTCCTCGTGACGCGTAGATGCAAATCCCCTTTTGAGTCGCCCTGTTTCGATGCTCGAGCGCGAAGTTATCGCCAAAACGAGATGGTGCTGTCCCAAAACTCCGCGACGGAAAGGGTCAGAAAGAAGCCACAGAATCACCATCAAAACCTCTGAATCAAGAGAAACTCATAAAAGAGGAAGTGAAGCCCTACCTGTCAAGAATCCGACGGCGCAAAAATCGTAAAAACAGGATGTCGGGGTGAGCCGGGGGAGCTAGAACACCGAAATGCGACGAATCTGGTAGCCGTAGAACGATCGTCGCGCCGCGCCGGATAAATGCAAACCTTGGGATCCGAGCCTTCAAAATTCTTGAGATTACTACAGTGGATGGAGGATTGGGGAGAGGAAGAAATGTCTAAGAGGGGGCTCGGAGTGGTTCCAACCAGGAAGAGAGAAACCGGGCTTCCAATGCCCTAAAAGAATTAAAGAAGGAGGAAAAACACCCGCGTTATTGGATTCGGGCCACGTTTGGGCCCGGATCCGCCAGAGCGGGTCGACGCGTCCCGTCCGACCGGGCGGAACCAACCAGCACGCGACGCGCGTCCCCACAGGGGATCGGCGCGCATCCCGCACAGCGAACAGCCGTGCGGGGCGCGCCAGCGGCCGACGCGCGTCCCGACCGCGCGGTCAGCCCCGCAGTCGCTCGCCAATGGCGAGGCGACGCGCGTCCCACGCACTGTGCGGTCAGGCGCTGGGGGCAGGCGCCGCCTGACCGGCCGCAGGCGTTGTCCCCTGCGCCGAGTCCCATGAGCCCGCCAGTAGCCATGCGCCACGTGTCTGTGCGCCGGGTCCGTGCACCCCGCCGAGCCGTTCCATGCACCGGGCGCCGCGGGCCGGCCAATGGGGGCCCGCCACGTGGCATCCGGCGGTCCACGGCTTCCCCCATGCACCAGGAGACACTAGAAACTTCCGGGAGTCCGTTTTGGGCATCCGGACTCCAAATCCGGCAAATAAATAGCCGTTTTCAAGCGTTTTTCCGCGCTGAATCCAAATACGCCATCCGTTTGGCCTAGAAACTTTTCTAAAATTCGGCAAACCCCGCCGAAGGCCAAACTAACAATAAACACTGCCACGGACCCACTTGTGCTGTCCCTTTGACACACTGTGGATCAAACACCATCATTAGGTGTTTCACACTTGGATTCACGGGGAAAACAGTGCATGGAAACCTGGATCATCACATCCTCCCCTACTAAAAGAAAGTTTCGTCCTCGAAACTAAAATCATACCTCAAGTCGGGGCCTCAAACAATTGGGGGTGGGCATCCAACATCGCTGACTCCAGCTCCCACGTAGCTTCGCGCTCGCCCTGGTTGCTCCACAGAACCTTCACATAAGGGATGGCCCGGCTGCGCAGCTCTCTAACCTCGCGGTCCAAAATCCGCAGTGGCCGCTCGACATAGCTCAAGTCCTCCGCAACCTCCAGTGGGACGAAATCAATGATGTGCGACGGGTCATGAACATATCTCCTCAGGGTGGATACATGAAACACGTCGTGAACACTAGCCAATCTGGGAGGAAGTGCAAGCCGGTAGGCAACTGGCCCGATGCGCTCCAATACCTCAAAAGGTCCGATATAACGAGGGCTCAGTTTTCCACGAATCCCAAATCTCCGAATCCCTTTCGACGGCGAGACTTTCAAAAAGACATGATCGCCCACCTGAAACTCCAAGTCTCGTCGTCGGGTGTCAGCATAACTCTTCTGCCGGCTCTGAGCTGTCTCCAGATGTCGTCGAATCAGTCTGACCTTCTCCTCTGCCTCCAATAGTAGATCAGGACCCAAGGTCTTCTTCTCGCCCACATCACTCCAATATAGGGGTGACCGACACTTGCGCCCATACAACGCTTCAAACGGGGCCATCTGGATGCTCGCTTGATAGCTGTTGTTGTACGCAAACTCGACCAATCCCAGATGTCGGTGCCACCCGCCCCCAAAGTCCAGAACGCATGCTCGTAGCATATCCTCGAGAGTCTGAATGGTGCGCTCTGACTGTCCGTCCGTCTGTGGGTAAAAAGCTGTGCTGAAGTGAAGCCGTGTCCCTAGGGCCGTCTGTAAACTCCTCCAAAAGTGCGAGACAAACCTCGAGTCCCTATCCGACACGATGGAAATGGGTATCCCGTGCAATCTGACCACCTCGGCCAAGTACACCTGTGCCAGTCGATCCAATGGCCAAGTCATCTGAACTGGTATAAAGTGAGCGGATTTGGTGAGTCTGTCCACGACCACCCAGATCGCATCCGCTCCAGCCTGAGCTCTCGGCAATCCCGTGACAAAATCCATAGTGATATGATCCCACTTCCATTCAGGGATCGGGAGGCTCTGCAACTTGCCAGCAGGTACACGATGCTCAGCCTTTACTTGCTGACAAGTTAAGCAGTGCGCCACAAATCTGCCAATATCTCTTTTCATGCCGCTCCACCAGAACTGTGCCTTGAGGTCCTTATACATCTTAGTCCCACCAGGATGGATGGTATAAGGTGTATAATGAGCCTCCCGCAAGATCTGCTCTCGAGTCTCCGAGTCCATAGGCACGCAAGCTCGGTCCCTGTACCGTAGTACTCCCGAAGCATCAACTGAGAAATCCCCTGCCTCTCCAGCCGGAATCTGCTCTCGAATCCTCATCAGATGGGGGTCCTCACTCTGTTTCTCCCGAATCCTGTCCAACAGAGTGGGCTGCACGACCAAGGACAATAGTCTAGCAGAAACCCCCGGGGACACCACCTCAAGCTCTAACCGCCTCATCTGCTCCAATAATGGCGCCTGATCGGTGATCATCATAGATAAGCTCTGCACTGCTCTCCTGCTCAGGGCATCAGCGACCACGTTTGCCTTGCCAGGATGGTAAAGTATATCCACATCGTAATCCTTTAACAGCTCCAACCATCTGCGCTGCCTCAGATTGAGCTCCTTCTGCGTGAACAGATACTTCAGGCTCTTGTGGTCGGTGTAAATCTCGCAGTGTTCCCCATACAGATAGTGGCGCCACAACTTCAGTGCGAAGATCACAGCCGCTAGCTCCAAGTCATGGGTAGGGTAATTTTTCTCATAATCCTTGAGTTGTCGCGAAGCATAAGCGATTACCTTACCCTCCTGCATCAGCACGCACCCGAGTCCACTATGCGATGCGTCACTGTAGATCACGTATCCTTTCCCCATAACAGGGAGGGAAAGGATAGGAGCTGACATCAATCTGGTCTTCAGTTCCTCGAAGCTTCTCTGGCAATCCTCACTCCAGATGAACTTGATTCCTTTGCGCGTCAGACGAGTGAGGGGTGCGGAAAGTTTCGCAAAACCTTCCACAAACCGACGGTAATAACCTGCCAAGCCCATAAAACTGCGAACCTCTGCTACCGTCGTCGGTCGGGGCCAATCCCGGATCGCCTCAATCTTCGCCGGGTCTACCGCCACTCCCGCGGCTGAAATCACATGGCCCAAAAAGGTAACCTCTCGAAGCCAAAACTCGCACTTAGACAACTTGGCATACAACTTCTTCTCCCTCAGAAGTTGCAGCACTATCCTCAGATGCTCCTCGTGCTCCACATCGCTCCGAGAGTAAATCAGGATGTCATCGATGAACACTACCACAAACCGGTCCAGATAAGGTCGAAAGACCCTGTTCATCAAATCCATAAATGCGGCAGGGGCATTAGTCAATCCAAAAGGCATGACGGTGAACTCGTAATGCCCGTACCGAGTCCTGAATGCTGTCTTAGGAACATCCTCGGTCTTCACCTTCAGTTGGTGGTAACCAGACTGTAAATCAATCTTAGAGAAGACACAAGACCCTTGCAGCTGATCAAATAAGTCGTCGATGCGCGGCAAAGGGTACTTGTTCTTGATGGTCACTTTATTCAGCTCTCGGTAATCCACACAAAGACGAAGTGAACCATCCTTCTTCTTCACGAACAGCACCGGTGCTCCCCAAGGTGATACACTCGGCCTCACAAAACCCTTATCCAATAAATCCTGGAGTTGCGCCTTCAACTCCCGCAGCTCCGCCGGTGCCATTCGGTAAGGGGCCTTAGAGATTGGCGCAGTTCCTGGACTACGTCAATCAAAAACTCGATCTCCCTATCCGGCGGCATACTAGTCAGCTCTGGTGGGAAAACATCCGGGAACTCGTGGACTATAGGGATATCCGCGAGTCCCGGTGCCGCCGCAGGCCCCTCAACCACACTGGCCAAAAAGGCCACGCATCCGCTGCGCATCATCTGCCTCGCACGAGAAGTCGAAACTATCGCGGCGAAGAAGGTACTCTGGCATCCTCTGTACACAATCACCTCCTGGCCTGGCTCGCTAAAAGTCACCGTCCTCGCGGCACAATCAATAGTCGCATAATAGCGAGTCAGCCAGTCCATCCCAAGTACCATATCAAAGTCTCGCAGCTGACTCAGGACCATCAGGTCCGCTGGCAAGATCCACGACTCGATCTGTACAGGGCAAGACCAACAACACTCCTCTACAAGTAAAGTATGCTCGGGAACCCGTACCTCTAACGCACGTGGCAACCGACCTAACTCTAGTCCATGAGATGATGCAAATGCTCTACTGATGAAAGAATGTGATGCCCCGGTATCAAATAAGGTGCGAGCTCTACTGCCAGAAAGTAAAACGATACCTGCCACCACGTGGTCGGCTGCCAGGGAGTCCGCAACCTGGGCGGCATAAACCCGCCCGCTCTGTGCCGGTGGTCGGTGATCTGCCGGGTGGGAAGAAGGGGCCCTGCTTGCCGGAGCATAGGACCGCTGCTGGGGCGCCGGTGGGGCTGATGCTGAGGAAGGAGCCGGTGCTGGCGCATAAGGGCAAGTAGCTCGAACGTGGCCCGACTGTCCGCACCGGTAACAGCGGCCAAACCTCTGGTCACAAGTATCAGGAGAGTGCTGTCCCTGGCAGAAAATGCACCTGGCTGGGGTCTGGGGCTGCCTCCCCTGCTGCTGCTGCCTCTGCCGCTGAGATCCCTGGTGCCGGGACTGCGACCTCTGCTGCTGAGAATGCTGCTGCTGTCGTGAGTGCTGCTGCTGGTGCTGTGGGGGCCTCGGAGATCCACCATGCCCTCGCCGCTCCGAACGCCCGCGGCCTGAGAACTGAGGCGGCGGGGGTCAGGGCGGCCTCCAGGAGCTGGCCTGTCCCCCATCATCCTGCGCTGGCCGCTTCCTGTCCGATCCCTGAGCGGCCAGGCCCCCACGTCTGGCGACAACGTGGTCTCCTCTCTCGATCCACTGTGCATGCTCGGCCGCCTCCTCCAGGGTCTGTAATCTCTGTGCATGCACCAAGGTATAGAGCTCCGGGCGCAGGCCCGACTCGAAGAGCTCCACCTGATGTGGTCCATCCCTCGCGACGTAGGGAACGCAGCTGAGCAGTCGCGAAAACTCCTGAAAGTAGTCCCATGCCGACCGGTCGCCCTGCTGGAGATTCTTCAGGTCATCCTCTACCTTTTTCTTCACGCTGGTGGAAAAGTAAGTGTCCAGGACCATCCTCTTGAACTCTGCCCAAGGTAGCTGCCGGGTGATCTGAAACTCCAGGGGCTCCACCCGACGCCACCACGTGTCCGCATCTCCATCCAGACAATGCACAGCCATGTGTACCCGGTACTTCTGATCGATGAAGAAGTCTCGGAACAACTTCTCCATTGCTGAAAGCCACGTCCCAACCTCCCAAGGGTGAGTGCTCCGCCCCGAGAATCTAGGCGGTCCCCGCTTGCAGAAATGGGTGAGTTTATCAGTAAACTCCTGCTCCTCCTCGGGAGCCAAAGGTCGGATCGCTCCCGGGGCCCCGCTGCTCGAAGATGGTGCCGTAGGCACAAGCGGTATAGCCGGTGGTACAACAGGTGGTGCGGGGGCCTCAGTAGTAGTAGGGGGAGGGGCCCCAACCTGAGCAAGCAGCTGCTCAAACCTCTGCTCCTGCCGGCGGTGACCCTCCGCCAGCTGGGCCACCATGGCCCTCAACTCAGCAATCTCTGAAGGTCCGGACTGCTCCGGCCCCTCCGGGGGTGTAGGGGTACCCCGGGTAGGAATCCGCCGCCTGGGAGGCATCCTGTCACACAAGAAACCACGAATCAGTACCGAAACCACACACGACCCAATCTAGCGAAAGTCAAAGGCATCCTCCTATTTCTGTAACCTTATGTTGTCTGCAGCCAACATAATAGTTCGCCAGAAACAGGACATGCCAATCCCTCTTCACTCCCTGGAAGAGTCAAAATAATATATGACCAAATTGCCGACTTTCGCATAATGTCACGTCACTCACGCCCTGCCTTCCTAGGGTCTGCCAAAAGCCTAGGGTTTCCTAAGTCCCAATTGACCTATCCCTAAGCTCTGATACCAACTTAATCTGTCACGCCCCGGGTGTAAACCAGAACCCGGGCCCGTCTACAGATCCGCCGTATACACAGAATTTCCCGTGTATACGAAGCGCTGGTAACCTGCTCAAGTATGGATGATATAATAAAAGAGCATAAACAGAGCTAAACAGCAACTAATACATCTCAGATAAAGCAGAAAAGCAAAGTGCAGAAAGTAACTCTCAATAATACATATGTCTCTCCCAGCTCACTAATCAAATACAACCAGCTGGCCGAAGCCAGACCCAAAAAGAAATGAATAGTAGAGTATCTGAGAGTATCGGGGTACATCTAATAATAGAACTGGTGCCTGGGTGGACCGCTATCTAGTCCGCGATTCTCTTACCTCGGTCCGCAGTGGAGGGTCCTGCAACAGCCGCAGACGACTCTGCAAAACAAAGGGGAATAGAAGAAGAAAAGCAGTGGGGAGTGAGAACTACTATAAAACAGTAGCCTCCTCCTAGTGGGTAGACCTCAACACAAATGTGCCCACTAGGACTATAAGAGGCAGAAAAGATGAACAGAGGTGGTAAGCTGTAATTAAAACTGCTGATGATGAATAGAGCTACCACTACATGCCTCTAATGAGCTAACTGATAGATTAGCTATATGTATGCATCAGAATGTCAACGCCTGCCTGTCTAGACCCAATCGATACACCAGTAAGCACTGGTACTGCCTGCTCTGCCTGCCAAATCGGGTATGCCAGCCTACGCATAACACCGATAGGAAAAGGGAGTCTCGAAGACTCGAAGCCTGTAAGAACGCACACTCCGGAGTGGCACTCGAGGGGAGCGACCCACACGAGTATAATGCCTGGGTAACAAGTACCAAATCAGCAGGACTGGATCATGACTCTGATCCCGGTGGAAAACCCATCCACTAAAAGAAATCCAAATCCTCTATCCCAATCTGATGCAATAACTACTGTCCGGTCAACCGCCAAAGATCCGCGGTTGCCGCAATGCCCGGCCCTCACAGCCTGCCTGTCCCAAAGCCCACAACTGTCTGACTACACTATCCCAGTCCCTGCTCGAACCCGAGCGCACTATCCCCCGAATATAAATAAAAGAAGAGAAAAGCATGGTTTCTCCTAAGTCAATTCCAGCATGATAGTGTAGCAGAAAAAGGTGGCCTAACTAGATGTCCATTTAAGCATGCAAAGTCCTTTATATAAAAACAGGGTTTAAATATTATTATCCTTCCCAATAGAGAGGTATGCCACTAGTTAAACTTTCATTTGCTAAGTTATCTCATATCCATTTATCACATAAGCATAAGAGGTCCCAAAGTGTACGAGTAAGATAGTCCTTTATAGCAAAACTCCCCCCCCCCCCGTGAGGTTTAAACGACATATTAATATAAGAATCATCCATTCATTAATACTTAGTCCATTTTAAGATGTAGCCCAAGCAATAAGTCCAATTCTCAACCAAGATGCCATTTTAACTTATTCCGGTTCATTTAGCAACATAACAGTGAAGCACTCCAATAGGCCTAGTGGGGACATCATAAGTAGGAGGTAAACAACGGTACCCACCTCGAGCGCTAAATCCGGTCCTCAAAGGCTAAGTCCGCGCTCGCTCCGGAAAAACCCCGCAACACTGTGCCAAAGATCCCAAAGAACACACACAAATTACAATTCAAGTTTAACCCAAAATTTGTCTCCCAAATTCAGATTTACTGTTCAGCCATTTTTACCTGTGACACGTGCCCACAAAATTCCCAGAAAATATACACTGCGATCTACGCGACGATCCGGTCGAAACAAGTACCTGCACGTTTTCCCACGATTTTTCTGTGCTGAGAACGAAAATCGACAAGAGGACCACCTCAAACAATACATTCATCCCAAAACGGCGATATAAAATTCTGTAAAAAGGGATTCCTCACCTTCAGGGAAATTCCACAAAAATCCACGAAAATTCCAGGAGATTCCTCGTGACGCGTAGATGCAAATCCCCTTTTGAGTCGCCCTGTTTCGATGCTCGAGCGCGAAGTTATCGCCAAAACGAGATGGTGCTGTCCCAAAACTCCGCGACGGAAAGGGTCAGAAAGAAGCCACAGAATCACCATCAAAACCTCTGAATCAAGAGAAACTCATAAAAGAGGAAGTGAAGCCCTACCTGTCAAGAATCCGACGGCGCAAAAATCGTAAAAACAGGATGTCGGGGTGAGCCGGGGGAGCTAGAACACCGAAATGCGACGAATCTGGTAGCCGTAGAACGATCGTCGCGCCGCGCCGGATAAATGCAAACCTTGGGATCCGAGCCTTCAAAATTCTTGAGATTACTACAGTGGATGGAGGATTGGGAGAGGAAGAAATGTCTAAGAGGGGGCTCGGAGTGGTTCCAACCAGGAAGAGAGAAACCGGGCTTCCAATGCCCTAAAAGAATTAAGAAGGAGAAAAACAACCCGCGTTATTGGATTCGGGCCACGTTTGGGCCCGGATCCGCCAGAGCGGGTCGGACGCGTCCCGTCCGACCGGGCGGAACCAACCAGCACGCGACGCGCGTCCCCACAGGGGATCGGCGCGCATCCCGCACAGCGAACAGCCGTGCGGGGCGCGCCAGCGGCCGACGCGCGTCCCGACCGCGCGGTCAGCCCCGCAGTCGCTCGCCAATGGCGAGGCGACGCGCGTCCCACGCACTGTGCGGTCAGGCGCGGGGGCAGGCGCCGCCTGACCGGCCGCAGGCGTTGTCCCCTGCGCCGAGTCCCATGAGCCCGCCAGTAGCCATGCGCCACGTGTCTGTGCGCCGGGTCCGTGCACCCCGCCGAGCCGTTCCATGCACCGGGCGCCGCGGGCCGGCCAATGGGGGCCCGCCACGTGGCATCCGGCGGTCCACGACCTTCCCCCATGCACCAGGAGACACTAGAAACTTCCGGGAGTCCGTTTTTGGGCATCCGGACTCCAAATCCGGCAAATAAATAGCCGTTTTCAAGCGTCTTTCCGCGCTGAATCCAAATACGCCATCCGTTTGGCCTAGAAACTTTTCTAAAATTCGGCAAACCCCGCCGAAGGCCAAACTAACAATAAACACTGCCACGGACCCACCTGTGCTGTCCCTTTGACACACTGTGGATCAAACACCATCATTAGGTGTTTCACACTTGGATTCACGGGAAAACAGTGCATGGAAACCTGGATCATCACAGGTATCAATTTCACAATCATTTCCGACGTACTCCAAAATTCAAAAGGTTTGGGTACGCAAAGGTGAAATCTTCCCTTGTCTTGTTGTTCATACTTCCTTACATGCTTATGACAACTCGTCTTGGTATCTGGATAGCGGGTGTTCCCATCATATGACCGGTGACAAAAACTGTTTTCAATCTTTTGAAAAACTCTCCGGAGGAAGTGTAGTTTTCGGAGACGGTCGTTCTTCCAAAATTGTTGGAAAAGGAACTATCGCTATTCCAGATGGCCCGGTTCTAAACAATGTTTTACTTGTTGAAGGCCTAAAGACTAACCTCATTAGTATAAGTCAATTATGTGATAATGGGTTCTCAGTTAATTTTTCTTCGTTAGAATGTATTGTGACTGATAAGGACCAATTATTCTTTTTGAAAGGGGTTAGATCTGAAAATAACTGCTACATAGTTCCAAATATATTTTCTGAAAAATGTAACCTAGTTTCTTTAGATAATGAAACTCTTTGGCATTAAAGACTAGGTCACATAAATTTTAAGGAACTATCTAGAATTTCAAATAAAGAAGTGGTTAAGGGGGTTCCTAAACTTTCATTTAAAAACAACATTGTGTGTGGAGGTTGTCAAAAGGGAAAACAATCAAGGACTGCACACAAGAACTTGAACCACGTTGGTACCAATCGGCCCTTAGAATTATTGCATATGGACCTTATGGGGCCGACTCGTCAACCATCTTTGGGAGGTAAATGGTATATTTTTCTTTTGGTTGATGACTTCTCTAGATATTCATGGGTAGCATTTTTAAAAGAGAAAGCTGATACTTTTGATTCTTTTCATGAGATTTGCCATCGTATCATGATTGAAAAGAATGAAAAGATCATTCGTGTTAGAAGTGATAGAGGTGGAGAATTCATAAATTCTAAATTCATTGATTTCTGCACTTCCAATGGCATAAAACATGAATTCTCAGCACCCTATACATGTGACGCCCCACTTCCCAGGGGGTCACCCATCCTAGAACTACTCTAGCTCTAGCACGCTTAACTCTCATGTTCCTCTTGGATCTTGCTACCATCCAAAATGCTATAGCCGGGTTAGAGATTTAGTCCTATTATATCATTTATATAGAGGACTAATCCAAATTCCGGGGGTGTCACATTCTTCCCCCCTTTAAGCCCTGACGTCCACGTCAGGCTCAAGCACACTTACAAGCACCAGGCGATGTGAGACTCGTCTCGCTAGCCTTAGCCGACCTTGTGGGGAGCTGCACTCCACCCACAACAGTCATTAGCCGGGGAGCCTCGCTCTACCCGCTATATAACCCTGGCTCAGCCGAGACTCATCTCACATTTCCGGCTGGTGAATGGCTCTGATACCAACTGTGGCGCCCCACTTCCCAGGGGGTCACCCATCCTAGAACTACTCTAGCTCTAGCACGCTTAACTCTCATGTTCCTCTTGGATCTTGCTACCATCCAAAATGCTATAGCCGGGTTAGAGATTTAGTCCTATTATATCATTTATATAGAGGACTAATCCAAATTCCGGGGGTGTCACAATACCTTTGGTGAAAGCGTCTTGATTGATCCATCGCTTTTCCTTGACGTCGTCGTCTTGTTTGATGTATACTACCAATGTTCTTTCCTTTTGAAGGATCCTTCTTTGATTTGCGGGAAATGAACTCATTGGTAGTAGTTGCAAGATGTGCTTGATTTGATCTTAGCGCTCCATTCTTGCAATTTCTTCTTATGCGCCCTGTATAACCACAACGAAAACATACCTTTGTGCTTGATGATCCCGAAGAGGGTGAAGTAGGTTTGTTGTCGTTGTTTGTCGTCAATTCCGGTGTCGGAAGAGGAGATACCGACTGGGGCACAAAGACTGTCCCAACCGAACTAAAATTGTCTTCAGTTCGATTGTATCCGAGGCCGAATTTGTTTGTTTGACCAAGACCAAGCATCTTATCCAACTTACTCCTTCTAGAAGAAAATTGCTTTAAATCGTCCTTGAGTTGGAAAATGGTCTTCGTCATTTCCATTTTTTCCTGTCGAGCCTCGCCGTAGAGCTTCAAGAAGTAATTCGCTTTGTTCACCATATCTACATAATTCTTCTCGAAATGCTCATTGGACTCTTGAAGGGAAACATTTACTTTAATCAGATTATCCCTTTCCACTTCAAGAGCGTTTGAGAGAGAAGTTGCCCTTTTTGCTTCTTCTTCGAGATCCTGCAATCTCCCTCTCAAACTCTTGTTTTGTTTTGCCAGTTTCTTTGAATCCCTCGGAAGTTTATGGTAGGCAAGAGCAAAGTCTTCACCTTCCGAATTATCCGATTCATCGTCCGTTGCAATCATTTCAACAGTGGGGTTGGACAGTGAGTCGGATGTACTTGCCATTAAGCACATGAAGGGTGAAGATGTGGACGCGTGGAATGCCGTTGCGTTGTTCTCTTCATCACTTGAAGATGACTCATTTGTCGTTGAGGTGTTATCCCAAGTGACGGCTTGCATCGCCTTCTTCTTGGACGGATTCTTATTTGGACACTCCGTTGAGATATGGCCGTATCCTCGGCACTTGAAGCATTGGACTTGTCCTTCTAGGTTTTTCTTATCCTTTGAAAAACTTTCTTGCTTTCTTGACTTTTGGCTTGAAAAACCTTTGCCTTTCTTCCACTTTCCGGAGGATGAAGTTTTACTTGAATTACCCCTTCGAAAGTTTCGGCGAAAATTTCTTGTCAAGAGAGCAAGCTACTTCTCAAAGTCCTCCATAGATAGGTTCTCGTCATCGCCTGAGGAGGATGAATCCGCGTCTTCTTCTTTTGTAGTTTTCAATGCAAAACCTGAAGACTTAGAAGTAGATGCTTTTCCAGAAGAATAGTTAGTAGGAAATGTCATTTCATATGTTTGTAATGAACCAACTAATTCTTCTACACGGATTTCGTCCGGGTGTTTAATAGTTTCAATGGCCGTAACCTTGGAACGAAATCTTTCAGGAAGAGTTCTTAAGATCTTTCTTACAATTTTAAATTCTGGAATCTTCTCTCCCAAGTTAGCACATGTGTTTACGATGTCTTGCAATCGTGTATAGTAGTCTGTGAATGATTCATTTTCTGCCATGAAAATAGAGTCAAATCTGCTCGTAAGCATTTGCAGCTTTTGAATCTTCACAAGGTTAGTTCCCTCATGTGTAACTTGAAGAACATCCCAGATTTCTTTCGCAGTCTCACATGCTGAGACGCGAGAGAATTCAGTTTGAGACAAGGCATTAAATAAAGCATTGATTCCTTTGCCATTGTAAGAAGATAAGTCTATCTCTTCCTTGGTCCATTTCGACCTAGGTTTGATGGTGTGAACATCAACAATAACTTCAGTTGGATTTGACCATCCTAACTCGATAGATTGCCACACCCGTTCCTCGATGGAAATAAGAAAGGCTTTCATCCGCACTTTCCAGTACGCATAATTTGTTCCATCGAAGAACGGAGGTCTGTTGATGTTTCCACCTTCAGCCATTGTTTACAACCCTATTCCCTCTCTGATACCACTTGTCGGGTTATGTATAATAAGGATCTAAAGAGGGGAAAAAACACCTAGAGGGGGGTGAATAGGTGTAAATGTTTAAACACTCAAAAATCATTGCGCAATAAAACCCAATGCGGAAATAAAAAATAACACGCAAGATTTTTACGTGGAAAACTCCAAACCGGAGTAAAAAACTACGGGACCGATAACACGGTGAAATCCACTAGAATTATAACACGTACAAAGGTGATATACCGTACTCACAGACGACTCAACATTTTTCCATACGCTCCTAGTTGATCTTCTCCGCTCGCTCCGCAACGCTTCTCGAATCCACGATCTGCGTCCAACGCCGAATCCACGACGTCCAACGTCGAATCCACGACGTCTGACCGAATCCACGGTCTTCACCCAGTAGCACGTCTCGAATCCACGAACGTACTTCGCTCCGAATCCACGAGAGCGGTAGCACCTTGAATCCACAAGGCCACACGAGTCCACGCGCCGATTTTGGGGAAATCGTTGTTTTTTGGGTGGTGATGATCCGCCGAATACTTAGATTTGAAATAGATCGAAAATACCATCTAAGTATTCATTAATTTGATTCTACTCAAAATCTGAGTATGAAAACCTAGAATCAAATCAATCAATATAGAAGAAGAAACATAGGATTAAATCTATTGATTTCCTTTCTTCTCTATAGGTGGATTCTTCTTTTTATGGCCGTATTTTGATTTATTCGGCTTACCCTAGAAAATGAATCATAGGGTCTATTTATAGGTTAGAAACTGTTGGAAGAGGATAAGAATCAAAAACTAACCTTTTCTGGAATTTTACAGGACGACGATCCGGATCGGATTTACGGCGATCAGGACTGTCGTAACGAAACAGACAATTTCCAGAAAAACAAAGGTTCGGGATCCGGATTGAAATGCCTTATCCGGACTGTTCATACATTTCAGCAAAAACCAATGTTCGGGATCCGGATCAGAAATGGCTTGGATCCGGATTGGATTTGCGTATGAACCAACACCCTTCGGGATCCGGACTGCCGTGTCTGATCCGGATCCTGAACATGTCCCATGTCCAGTTTTTGATTTTTATGCAATTAAAAATTCATCCAAGTGTTTCTACACTATAAGAAGTATTCGGATCACCAAAATTAATTAGTTAAACATACCTGATCCTTTTGAATTCTTCTTTCTTGAGATTGAGTTATATGATCCAAACTTCTTCATCTTCAATCTTCAAGACTTAATACTTTCACGAAATGCGCCAAAACAAATTCCTTAACACTAACCCCTTTCAAAAAAAAAATGAATGATTTAAATCAGTTACAACACATTCTATCGCAGAAAAATTAACTGAAAAACTATCATCACATAATTGACTAATGCTTATGAGATTAGTCTTGAGGCCCTCAACATATAAAAATATTGTTCAAAACTGGGCCATTTGGAATAGTGATCGTTCCTTTGCCAACTATTTTTGGAAATCTATCATCTCCGAAAACAACAAGTCCTCCGGAGGTTTTCTCAAAAGACTTAAAATAATTTTTATCACCGGTCATGTGCAGTGAGCAACCACTATTCAAATACCAAGACAAATTATCATATGCATGTAGTGATGAGTGAATGACAAGACAAGGGAAGAGTTCTCTGTCGGGTTATGTATAATTGGATCTAAATAGGGGAAAAAACACATAGAGGGGGGTGAATAGGTGTAAACAATAAACACTCAAAAATCTTTGCGATATAAAACCCAATGCAGAAAAATAAATAACACGCAGAGATTTTTACGTGGAAAACTCCAAACCGGAGTAAAAAACCACGGGACCGATAACACGGTGAAATCCACTAGAATTAAACACGTACAAGGTGATATACCGTACTCACAGACGACTCAACCTTTTCCATACGCTCCTAGTTGATCTTCTCCGCTCGCTCCACGACGCTTCTCGAATCCACGATTTGCGTCCAACGCCGAATCCACGGCGTCCAACGTCGAGTCCACGACGTCCGACCGAATCCACGGTCTTCACCCAGTAGCACGCTTCGAATCCACGAACGTACCTCGCTCCGAATCCACGAGAGCGGTAGCACCTTGAATCCACAAGGCCACGCGAGTCCACGCGCCGATTTTGGGGTAAATCGTTGTTTTTTGGGTGGTGATGATCCACCGAATACTTAGATTAGAAATAGATCGGAAATACTATCTAAGTATTCATTGATTTGATTCTACTCAAAATGTGAGTATGAAAACCTAGAATCAAATCAATCAATATAGATGAAGAAACATAAGATAGAATCTATGATTTCCTTTCTTCTCTATATGTGGATCTTAGGCCGTATAAAAGATGACGACTACTTTTTCGATTATGTGGATTAGCCCTAGAAAATGAATCATAGGGGCTATTTATAGGTTAGAAACCCTTGGAAAAAGATAAGGATCAAAAACTATCCTTTTATGGAATTTTTCATGACGACGATCCGGATCGGAGATCGGCGATCCGGATTGCAGTAGCGAGAAAAACAGTTTCCAGAAAAACAAAGGTTCGGGATCCGGATCGAAGTGCCTGACCCGGATCGTTCATACAGTTCACCAAACATCAACGTTCGGGATCCGGATTGCAAAGCCTGATCCGGATCGTTCAAATAAAATGGTAAACCCAGTGTTCGGGATCCGGATCAAGGAAGGCTACGATCCGGATTGAACTGGTGTATGAACGAACAACCTTCGGGATCCGGATTGAACAGTCTGATCCGGATCCTGAACATGTCCCATGTCCAGTTTTTGATATTTACGCAATTAAAAATCCATCCAAGTGTTTCTACACTATAAGAAGTATTCGGATCACCAAAGTTATTAAGTTAAACATACCTGATCCTTTTGAATTCTTCTTTCTTGAGATTGAGTTATATGATCCAACTTTTTTTACCTTCAATCTTCAAGACTTAACCGAATTCACGAAATACGCCAACTTAAATTCCGTAACAATCTCCCCCTTTGGCGGTTTCGTGACAAAACATAGATCCACTCAAGAAAATTCAAAAAGATATTTTTGTTGCTATCACCATACAACAAAAATTTACAATGGAGATGCAAAATAAAATACATGAGTTAAACTCCTAAAACAGACTCTAGACTTAGACATCTGTACTCTCTGCAAAAGAAATCATTCTTGACAAAAGAAATCGTTAGATACCTCAAGAATTTTATATCATTCAAAAACCACATACAGAGATGAAGTTTATACTCATTTATACTTACCATGACATTTATACATTCAGATATGTAAATTGATCATAGTTAAAACACCAACATATCTTCTATGCAATAAAAATCCAAATGTCATGTTAGTGAACATCAACATGCTAGTTATATTACATGCCCAAATAGTTAGTCGAATAGTTAGTCGAGGCATGCATTCAAACCAAATAAAAACCGAAAGTTGAAGTTCTACTTACCTTTCAAGTTGAGGTTATACTTACCTCCATAGTTTCAAGTTTCATTCTCACAAACATTGTATCATTGTTTATCTCTCTCTCCCCCTTTTTGTCACAAAAACTAGCCAAAAATTATCAAAATGGAGAGAATAGTTAACAGTTCAAGTACCTAAGGTGTGAGAACTAAAACGAAAAAACTAAAACGTAAAAACCTGCACAAGAGAAGGATTAAAAATCTGCATAAGAAAAAGAAATTAGAGGGATACGGATTATTCAGACTCATCTGAACTGATACAGCCGAGAATTTGGAAGATTTTCTTTAATCGCTTGTTCATTGATGACTGATTCTTGTTGACCTTCTTTATTTCTTCCTTTACCTCAATAAGTTCATTTGATATACGTTCTTGCTCGTTGGAGAGCCTTTGCTGTTCTTTATAGATTGAGGTAACTGATGCATCATCATCAGAAGTTGATGGAGGTGCTTGTTGTGCTGCATGTGCTGGTTGGACTGGAGGAGTTGCTGCCGGTGCAGAGGTTGTCGCTTGTTGTTGTTGTGCTCGTTGTCGGTGAGGAGGTAATATGGGCTCGTCTTGCTTTGTCGAGAGAGACTTTACAATTGTTGTTTCATTGATCATTCCTAAACTGTGCATGTAGGAACTCGCATTTGTGTCAGCTTTAAATTTGCGAAGAATGCGCATGATGAGCATTGGATAAGGTAGTCTCTCTGAAGGGTGAGCATGTTCCACATAGCGAGCCATCCACGCCCAGATGATGTAAGGAATGTTTAAGTTTGCTCCCATTGCTGCTGTGGGGTTTCCAAGAAGATAAAGGAATAACATCCTATGTGAGGTCCCGGAATCCCCCGCGTAGGGTTGCTGGTTGTTGGGCGGCTTTCGGTCGCCGTTGGGGGTGTTGGTGCGCGTGTTGGGGGCCCAGAAATGGATTTGTGATGCAATTTGGGATTTGCTTGCATCACTGGAGGCTTGCGTGGCTTGCGCGCAATTTGGACACAAGTGGTGGACTTCGGGCTTAAATTGAGACCCCGTGGGAAGTTGGAGGACCCGTCGGGTGTTTAGAAGTGATTTCGCGCGATTCAGATGTCAAAATTGGACTCCGGGCGAAGTTTGGATAAAAGTTTACCTCTCCGGTCGCCTTCGGGAATTTTTAGAGTTGGAATTTGGCAAATCGGACTTTAAAAAGGGACCCGGCGCGAAAATCGGATCGAGTGGGCATTCGGCAAATTTTCGGGTGAGAATTTGGAGAAATGGACATCGTTTTTGGATTTAGCGCGCGAAATCGCTAAGAATGGACTATTTACTTGCTTGTTTTGGAGCGCGGATTAAGTGCGCGTTTTTCGAGACGACGCGGCACGAATCCCGAGGCGAGGCGGCGGCACGGAGATCAAGGTGGTGCGGCGCGCTGCTCGAGGGCGTACGGACGCGACAGGGGCAGACGCGCCTTCGGCGCGGGTCACGCGGGGGCCGCCACGTGGTGGGCCCCCGTTGGCTGCCGCGCGGGCGAGGGGGCACGCGCCTGTGTGGCGCGCGTGTGTCCCGTGCCTGCCGCGGGCGCGGTGTAACGCGCCCGTGTGGCGGGCGCGTTACCGCGTGCTGCGTGGCACCCGGGGCGCGTCCGTGGACCCGGTGCACGCGCCCTGGCCTTGTGAGCCGGCTGGGGTGGCTCCCGATTGGCCGGTGCACCGTAGACCGGTGCACCGTGGACCATCCCTTTCTCCTACTCCTTTTCTTCTTCTTCTTTCTCCCCCGAGCACCATTTTTCTCCCTTTCTTTCTTTCTTCTGCACCCGAGAGCGAGAGGGAGTGAGGGAGGAGGTTGCGTGAGGTGCGGCGGCGCGTCGTGGACCTCGTTTTGCGTGCGAGGTCGCCCGGCGGAGCGTTTCGGCGACGGCGGCGCAAACGGGTGGGTCCCGTGTGTTGGTTTTTTTGTATTTTTGTACAGTTTTTGGAGCGTTCTTTTGGACTGTAATTAACCCTCTTGCTTTTATCTGTGTTGGGAACTGTGTTTTTACTGCTCCGTTTTGCGTGCGGACTCCGTTTCGCGGGTGGATCCGGGCACCGTGCACCGTTTTGCGTGCGGACTCCGGCACCGAGCACCGTTTTGCGTGCGGACGCCGTTTTGCGTGCGGATCCTGGCACCGTGCACCGTTTTGCGTGCTGACTCCGTTTCGCGTGTGGATCCTGGCATCGTGCACCGTTTTGCGTGCGGACTCCGGCACTGTGCACCGTTTTGCGTACGGACTCCGTTTTGTGTGCGGATTCTGGCACCGTGCATCGTTTTGCGTGCGGACTCCATTTTGCGTGCGGATCCTGGCACCGTGCACCGTTTTGCGTGCGGACTCCGGCATCGTGCACCGTTTAGCGTGCGGACTCCGGCAGCAGACATCGTTTTGCATGCGGATCGCGTGGAGGCCAATTACAAGTGTCTACGAGCAATTGGTGGCAAATCGAGGTGGGTGGCCTTATCTCCAAGTTTTATGGACTGTACAGTATTTCTACTGATGTAGGACTATGCATGATAGTTTATTTCATTGTGTAGCATGCTAGATTGTAGGAATTGTTATTCCTTTTATTATCTGTTAATATAGTTACCTTGGAACTTGACCTAGCACCCCCGTCATACGTTGCATGTGTAACCAGACCAGTAGAAAACCCTCACTTGGGCTAGGGTTATTTATGCTTAGAAATCCACACTGTTCTTTCATCCCTGGACATAGTGTTTTCTCGCCCGGGTAGTGGGCCGAGAGGTCGGGACTTGCTTTTAGTGTGGGATGCTTTTGCACTCTTGCCTGGGAGCAGAGTGGAGTCTGGTAGTTGTAGCGGGTTGCTTATCTGTGCGGGGAGCCGTTTGGGTAAACGGTAGTCCCGAGAGGTCTTGTTTCCCTTTTACGCTGTCGTAGGAGGGAGCCGTTGAGTAGACGGTAGTCCCGGGCCGTCGAGTATCTTCCGGTCCGTATTGTTGGGAACCGTTGGGGTTGACGGTGGTCCCAGGTCGTTGAGTGTTGTCCGACCTGTTTGGTTACTCTGAGTTGTGGGTCGTTCCTGGCTGTGGAGTATCTCTAGCCAGTGAGCTTTGTGCTGCGAGCTGTTGGAGAGGCTAGTGTCTCGTGTTTCGAGTTAGCCGATCAGCTGAGTCGTCGAGAGTGCTCCGACTGTTGTGCGAGATATTTGGGGATCTTGAGTCCTACCGTTCTGAGAGTGAGCGTGGATTTTGACTAGCCTGCATATGCCAATGTTTGATACTCTATGCCGCGCCGTTCTACTCAGTTGGAGTCGCGTCCTGAGATGCCGCTGTGGATACGATGGTTGGCCTGTTAAGGCAGTTTTCCGCAGTGGAGGCAACGATGGGCCTGTGAGGCAGTTTTGCGCGAGGGATGAGTTAGTCGGACAGGACGCCCCACGTAAATCCCGTCCTCATGTGGATGTGTGGTAGTGGGCAGGAGCGTTCCTAGTCGGCTGGCGCAGGCTTGACTGGACCCTATGAGGCAGTCAGTTCGATTGGGTCTATTGAGCACCTTGAGTGCGAGTGGTCTCTTTTACTTTCATCTGTTCTACTTTTTGAGTATTTAGATAGAGGTATGGCAGCTGTAGAGTAGCTCCAGCTTTTCTTGTTCAGATTTCATTGCACTGTTATCTTTTACCTCTAGTAGACTTGGTGGGCAGACCGTTGGGCTTGTTGATGGCACCCACTGAGAACTACTGTGGGAAGTAGTTCTCACACCCGTCGTGGTGTCTTTTTCCCCAGGAACTTCTTCTCCTGTTCCTGTTGCTCCAGTTGCTGATCCTTCTGACCGAGGCGAGGGAGTCGCGAGCTAGTTCCCTACCCGTCATTGGAGTGTAGCGGTACCCCTCCAGAGGAGAGCTTCAGTAGATTAGTTTACTTCTTTTTCCTCTGTTGAGAGACCTTTGTTGTGAGGTATAGAGTTGTACTTTATTTTACAGTTTGAGAGACTGATGTAGTGAGGATATTCTTGTATCGAGAGTCTGTACACTGATGTATTTATTGGAGATACCTCCCTTTTGAGTTTTGTATCAGAGGACTTTGTACATGATCGAATTTGGGAGATGGATATTATTTTTTTTTATCAGTTGTACAGTGTTTGGATTTCAGTTTTAGTAGTTTACTTTCAGCTCTGATATCTGTATACTGTAGTTGATTCTTTCTGTAGGTTAGACGCTTCGTCTGTACGGCAGTTTCCGTACAGACGGCGGATCTGTTAGTGAGCCTGGGTCGCAGTTTCGACCCCGGGGCGTGACAGATTAGAGTGGTATCAGAGCCTAGGTTGTAGGTCGTGATGGACTTAGAAACCCTAGGCTTGCGGTTGGACATTAGGATGACTACGTGAGAGTCGTGACTTTTAGCGAGAGTCCTGATTGAGTTTTTACCTCTCCCAAGAGACGGGATGAGAGTTTGGCATGTTTATTCTCCTAATCGATTATGTTGGTTGCAGACAACATAATGCTATGGAATGGATGACATGTCTTAGACTTTCGCTGGATTGGGTCGTATGGTTGTTGTGTCCTGACGTTTGTAGTTGTGCAGTGGGTTGCGATACCCCTGAGACGTTGTGTTGTGAAAAGGACACACCCCGCCCTGGCTGAGTTACCAGGAGGGCATTTTCCCTGGCTGAGTTACCAGGAGGGCATTCTCCCTGGCTGAGTTACCAGGAGGGCATTTTCCCTGGCTGAGTTACCAGGAGGGCATTTTCCCTGGCTGAGTTACCAGGGGGGCGTTTTCCCTGGCTGAGTTACCAGAAGAGCATTTTCCCTGGCTGAGTTACCAGGAGGGCATTCTCCCTGGCTGAGTTACCAGGAGGGCATTTTCCCTGGCTGAGTTACCAGGAGGGCATTTTCCCTGGCTGAGTTACCAGGAGGGCGTTTTCCCTGGCCGAGTTACCAGGAGGGCATTTTCCCTGGCTGAGTTACCAGGAGGGCGTTTTCCCTGGCTGAGTTTACCAGGAGGGCGTTTTCCCTGGCTGAGTTACCAGGAGAGCGTTTTCCCTGGCCGAGTTACCAGGAGGGCATTTTCCCTGGCCGAGTTACCAGATGGATAATTATCACTGGCCGAGTTACGAGGTGGGCACATGCCCTGGCCGAGTTACCAGGAGGACATTTTTCCCTGGCCGAATTACCAGGAGGATACTTTCCACTGGCCGAGCTACCAGAGGCGATGCCGCCCAGTGAGTGGCGATGCCGCCCAGTGAGTGGCGATGCCGCCCAGTGAGAGGCGATGCCGCCCAGTGAGGGGCGATGCCGCCCAGTGAGTGGCGATGCCACCCAGTGAGGGGCGATGCCGCCCAGTGAGTGGCGATGCCGCCCAGTGAGGGGCGATGCCGCCCACTGATTGGTGATGCCGCCCAGTGAGTGGCGATGCCGCCCAGTGAGGGGCGATGCCGCCCAGTGAGGGGCGATGCCGCCCAGTGAGGGGCGATGCCGCCCAGTGAGTGGCGATGCCGCCCAGTGAGGGGCGATGCCGCCCATTGAGGGGCGATGCCGCCCAGTGAGTGGCGATGCCGCCCAATGAGTGGCGATGCCGCCTAGTGAGTGGCGAAGGTTTGGCCTGTTGAGGCGATTTTCACCTCCGGCCGAGTTACCAGGTGGTTATTTTAGTGAGATTGAGATGATCTGACAGGACGCCGAGATTTGATGGCGTCGAATTCGTCCTGATGGACTACTGGGAGCGTCTCCAGCCGTGAGTTGCTTGTTGACATAGTTTCCCGCTTTAAACGAGAGGGACCGAATCCCTGAACGGTAAAGGAGCGAAAACTTCGATAGACTGAGCCTAGAGTCTGTTCTTGTTTGATTGGGGTTCTAGGCACCGGTCTATCGGGATTTTTGGATCTTTGCCGCGTCAGTCGGTTCTTCTCGCCTATGAGTGGGGTGTTGCTGTGAGTTGAGTCGTTGAGGGTTCTCCGACATAGCGGTGAGAGTGCTAGGGCATTTGTATTGATGTATGGGCTAGAGATAGGACCTTTAGCTTGTGCTCGTGAGGTTCAGATACCTGATCACGTGTTGCACATAGATGGGAGTTATTGGTCCTGCCCAGTGCAGTTGGGGCCCTGGTTTTTGCCTGTTGATCTTTTGGCCCTTCCTCAGCTCCGGGTTTTCGAGATAGTGTTGGGTATAGGACTGTGAAGATCTGAGGCCTTGATGCTTGAGTATACCACACCGTTGATACACGGTGATGATGCCACACCGTTGATACACGGTGGTGATGCCACGCCGTTGATACACGGTGGTGATGCCACGCCGTTGATACACGGTGGTGATGCCACGCCGTTGATACACGGTGGTGATGTCACGCCGTTGATACACGGCAGTGATGCCACACCGTTGATACACGGTGGTGATGCCACACCGTTGATACACGGTGGTGATGCCACGCCGTTGGCGCACGGCAGTGAGGCCACGCCGTTGGTACACGGCAGTAATTCCACGCGGTGGGTGCACGGCAGTGATGCCACGTTGTAGGTACACAACGGTGAGAGTCTTTTGGATGTTTCAGACTTTTGACCGCGAGTTGGGCATCAGCTTTATGATCGCCTTGTGAGCCAGTTTTCAGTCCCGTTCACCGACGGTTTGGTCCCCGTCAGGGTGTTCTTTATGAGTTGAGGGATCGACTTCGACCCGTGGGTCCGTTGGGGTTATGATAGCATGTTGAGCGACCAACTGTGGCACGAGATTGTGTCTCTTGAGGATCCCTTTTGAGGGTAGCCTGCAGTTGAGTAGTCCACTCGGGTGGTTTTGGATCGGGAAGTGACCGAGTGAAGACCCCAACTTATTGGATTTCCCTTCCTTATTGGACGAGTCTGCGGGTATGCTTCGGGTCGTCTTGTTGAGGGTGGCACCATGTTGTGGTTTGGTGCGTATTACACTTGTGGTTATTTCAGTTTTCCCCCAGCCTTTTAGTGGAGCCCTTGGTTTTTCACGTCTCAGCTCAGTAGTGATGTGGTTTTTCTCGCCCGTGATTTACTTGCCCCTTTGAGATCTGTGATTATTAGAGTACGAGGGACGCCCGTTGCAATTTCTGGCTCGAGAGATGAGAGAATTGCACATCGGGTCATACCGTACTTGTTGTTGTTGTTGCGGAGTAATCACGAGGAGCGAGTGGGGGAGCTGGAGGCGTATTGTTGGATACCTAGCCGTGGTATTCTTGACTCCTGATGGGCTTGATCTAGTTTTGAGGACGAAACTTTCTTTTAGTGGGGGAGGATGTGAGGTCCCGGAATCCCCCGCGTAGGGTTGCTGGTTGTTGGGCGGCTTTCGGTCGCCGTTGGGGGTGTTGGTGCGCGTGTTGGGGGCCCAGAAATGGATTTGTGATGCAATTTGGGATTTGCTTGCATCACCGGAGGCTTGCGTGGGTTGCGCGCAATTTGGACACAAGTGGTGGACTTCGGGCTTAAATTGAGACCCCATGGGAAGTTGGAGGACCCGTCGGGAGTTTAGAAGTGATTTCGCGCGATTCAGATGTCAAAATTAGACTCCGGGCGAAGTTTGGATAAAAGTTTACCTCTCTGGTCGCCTTCGGGAATTTTTAGAGTTGGAATTTGGCAAATCGGACTTTAAAAAGGGACCCGGCGCGAAAATCGGATCGAGTGGGCATTCGGCAAATTTTCGGGTGAGAATTTGGAGAAATGGACATCGTTTTTGGATTCAGCGCGCGAATTCGCTAAGAATGGACTATTTACTTGTTTGTTTTGGAGCCCGGATTAAGTGCGCGTTTTTCGAGACGACGCGGCACGAATCCCGAGGAGAGGCGGCGGCACGGAGATCAAGGCGGTGCGGCGCGCTGCTCGAGGGCGTACGGACGCGACAGGGGGAGACGCGCCTTCGGCGCGGGTCACGCGGGGGCCGCCACGTGGCGGGCCCCCGTTGGCTGCCGCGCGGACGCGGGGGCACGCGCCTGTGTGGCGCGCGCGTGTCCCGCGCCTGCCGCGGGCGCGGTGTAACGCGCCCGTGTGGCGGGCGCGTTACCGCGTGCCGCGTGGCACCCGGGGCGCGTCCGTGGACCCGGTGCACGCGCCCCGGCCTTGTGAGCCGGCTGTGGTGGCTCCCGATTGGCCGGTGCACCGTGGACCGGTGCACCGTGGACCATCCCTTTCTCCTCCTCCTTTTCTTCTTCTTCTTTCTCCCCCGAGCACCATTTTTCTCCCTTTCTTTCTTTCTTCTGCACCCGAGAGCGAGAGGGAGTGAGGGAGGAGGTTGCGTGAGGTGCGGCGGCGCGTTGTGGACCTCGTTTTGCGTGCGAGGTCGCCCGGCGGAGCGTTTCAGCGACGGCGGCGCAAACGGGTGGGTCCCGTGTGTTGGTTTTTCTGTATTTTTGTACAGTTTTTGGAGCATTCTTTTGGACTGTAATTAACCCTCTTGCTTTTATCTGTGTTGGGAACTGTGTTTTTACTGCTCCGTTTTGCGTGCGGACTCCGTTTCGCGTGTGGATCCTGGCACCTTGCACCGTTTTGCGTGCGGACTCCGGCACCGTGCACCGTTTTGCGTGCGGACTCCATTTTGCGTGCGGATCCTGGCACCGTGCACCGTTTTGCGTGCGGACTCCGGCACTGTGCACCGTTTTGCGTGCGGACTCTGTTTTGCGTGCGGATTCTGGCATCGTGCATCGTTTTGCGTGCGGACTCCGTTTTGCGTGCGGATCCTGGCACCGTGCACCTTTTTGCGTGCGGACTCCGGCATCGTGCACCGTTTAGCGTGCGGACTCCGGCAGCAGACATCGTTTTGCGTGCGGATCGCGTGGAGGCCAATTGCAAGTGTCTACGAGCAATTGGTGGCAAATCGAGGTGGGTGGCCTTATCTCCAAGTTTTATGGACTGTACAGTATTTCTACTGATGTAGGACTATGCATGATAATTTATTTCATTGTGTAGCATGCTAGATTGTAGGAATTGTTATTCCTTTTATTATCTGTTAATATAGTTACCTTGGAACTTGACCTAGCACCCCCGTCATACGTTGCATGTGTAACCAGACCAGTAGAAAACCCTCACTTGGGCTAGGGTTATTTATGCTTAGACATCCACACTGTTCTTTCATCCCTGGACATAGTGTTTTCTCGCCCGGGTAGTGGGCCGAGAGGTCGGGACTTGCTTTTAGTGTGGGATGCTTTTGCACTCTTGCCTGGGAGCAGAGTGGAGTCTGGTAGTTGTAGCGGGTTGCTTATCTGTGCGGGGAGCCGTTTGGGTAAACGGTAGTCCCGAGAGGTCTTGTTTCCCTTTTACGCTGTCGTAGGAGGGAGCCGTTTAGTAGACGGTAGTCCCGGGACGTCGAGTATCTTCCGGTCCGTATTGTTGGGAACCGTTGGGGTTGACGGTGGTCCCAGGTCGTTGAGTGTTGTCCGACCTATTTGGTTACCCTGAGTTGTGGGTCGTTCCTGGCTGTGGAGTATCTCCAGCCAGTGAGCTTTGTGCTGCGAGCTGTTGGAGAGGCTAGTGTCTCGTGTTTCGAGTTAGCCGATCAGCTGAGTCGTCGAGAGTGCTCCGACTGTTGTGCGAGATATTTGGGGATCTTGAGTCCTACCGTTCTGAGAGTGAGCGTGGATTTTGACTAGCCTGCATATGCCAATGTTTGATACTCTATGCCGCGCCGTTCTACTCAGTTGGAGTCGCGTCCTGAGATGCCGCTGTGGATACGATGGTTGGCCTGTTGAGGCAGTTTTCTGCAGTGGAGGCAACGATGGGCCTGTGAGGCAGTTTTGCGCGAGGGATGAGTTAGTCGGACAGGACGCCCCACGTAAATCCCGTCCTCATGTGGATGTGTGGTAGTGGGCAGGAGCGTTCCTAGTCGGCAGGCGTAGGCTTGACTGGACCCTATGAGGCAGTCAGTTCGATTGGGTCTATTCAGCACCTTGAGTGCGAGTGGTCTCTTTTACTTTCATCTATTCCACTTTTTGAGTATTTAGATAGAGGTATGGCAGCTGTAGAGTAGCTCCAGCTTTTCTTGTTCAGATTTCATTGCACTGTTATCTTTTACCTCTAGTAGACTTGGTGGGCAGACCGTTGGGCTTGTTGACGGCACCCACTGAGAACTACTGTGGGAAGTAGTTCTCACACCCGTCGTGGTGTCTTTTTCCCCAGGAACTTCTTCTCCTGTTCCTGTTGCTCCAGTTGCTGATCCTTCTGACCGAGGCGAGGGAGTCGCGAGCTAGTTCCCTACCCGTCATTGGAGTGTAGCGGTACCCCTCCAGAGGAGAGCTTCAGTAGATTAGTTTACTTCTTTTTCCTCTGTTGAGAGACCTTTGTTGTGAGGTATAGAGTTGTACTTTATTTTACAGTTTGAGAGACTGATGTAGTGAGGATATTCTTGTATTGAGAGTCTGTACACTGATGTATTTATTGGAGATACCTCCCTTTTGAGTTTTGTATCAGAGGACTTTGTACATGATCGAATTTGGGAGATGGATATTATTTTTTTTTATCAGTTGTACAGTGTTTGGATTTCAGTTTTAGTAGTTTACTTTCAGCTCTAATATCTGTATACTGTAGTTGATTTTTTCTGCAGGTTAGACGCTTCGTCTGTACGGCAGTTTCCGTACAGATGGCAGATCTGTTAGTGAGCCCGGGTCGCAGTTTCGACCCCGGGGCGTGACAGATTAGAGTGGTATCAGAGCCTCGGTTGTAGGTCGTGATGGACTTAGAAACCCTAGGCTTCCGGTTGGACATTAGGATGACTACGTGAGAGTTGTGACTTTTAGCGAGAGTCCTGATTGAGTTTTTACCTCTCCCAAGAGACGGGATGAGAGTTTGGCATGTTTATTCTCCTAATCGATTATGTTGGTTGCAGACAACATAATGCTATGGAATGGATGACATGTCTTAGACTTTCGCTGGATTGGGTCGTATGGTTGTTGTGTCCTGACGTTTGTAGTTGTGCAGTGGGTTGCGATACCCCTGAGACGTTGTGTTGTGAAAAGGACACACCCCGCCCTGGCTGAGTTACCAGGAGGGCATTTTCCCTGGCCGAGTTACCAGGAGGGCATTCTCCCTGGCTGAGTTACCAGGAGGGCATTTTCCCTGGCTGAGTTACCAGGAGGGCATTTTCCCTGGCTGAGTTACTAGGAGGGCGTTTTCCCTGGCTGAGTTACCAGGAGAGCATTTTCCCTGGCTGAGTTACCAGGAGGGCATTCTCCCTGGCTGAGTTACCAGGAGGGCATTTTCCCTGGCTGAGTTACCAGGAGGGCATTTTCCCTGGCTGAGTTACCAGGAGGGCGTTTTCCCTGGCCGAGTTACCAGGAGGGTATTTTCCCTGGCTGAGTTACCAGGAGGGCGTTTTCCCTGGCTGAGTTACCAGGAGGGCGTTTTCCCTGGCTGAGTTACCAGGAGAGCGTTTTCCCTGGCCGAGTTACCAGGAGGGCATTTTCCCTGGCCGAGTTACCAGGATCCCTGGCTGAGTTACCAGGAGGGCGTTTTCCCTGGCTGAGTTACCAGGAGAGCGTTTTCCCTGGCTGAGTTACCAGGAGGGCAATTTCCCTGGTTGAGTTACCAGGAGGGCGTTTTCACTGGCCGAGTTACCAGATGGATAATTATCACTGGCCGAGTTACCAGATGGATAATTATCACTGGCCGAGTTACCAGATGGATAATTATCACTGGCCGAGTTACCAGATGGATGATTATCACTGGCCGAGTTACCAGATGGATGATTATCACTGGCCGAGTTACCAGATGGATAATTATCACTGGCCGAGTTACCAGATGGATAATTATCACTGGCCGAGTTACCAGATGGATAATTATCACTGGCCGAGTTACCAGATGGATAATTATCACTGGCCGAGTTACCAGATGGATAATTATCACTGGCCGAGTTACCAGATTGATAATTATCACTGGCCGAGTTACCAGATGGATAATTATCACTGGCCGAGTTACCAGGTGGGCACATGCCCTGGCCGAGTTACCAGGAGGACATTTTTCCCTGGCCGAATTACCAGGAGGATACTTTCCACTGGCCGAGCTACCAGAGGCGATGCCGCCTAGTGAGTGGCGATGCCGCCCAGTGAGGGGCGATGCCGCCCAGTGAGTGGCGATGCCGCCCAGTGAGTGGCGATGCCGCCCAGTGAGAGGCGATGCCGCCCAGTGAGGGGCGATGCCGCCCAGTGAGTGGCGATGCCGCCCAGTGAGGGGCGATGCCGCCCAGTGAGTGGCGATGCCGCCCATTGAGGGGCGATGCCGCCCAGTGATTGGCGATGCCCCCAGTGAGTGGCGATGCCGCCCAGTGAGGGGCGATGCCGCCCAGTGAGAGGCGATGCCGCCCAGTGAGGGGCGATGCCGCCCAGTGAGAGGCGATGCCGCCCAGTGAGGGGCGATGCCGCCCAGTGAGAGGCGATGCCGCCCAGTGAGGGGCGATGCCGCCCAGTGAGGGGCGATGCCGCCCAGTGAGTGGCGATGCCGCCTAGTGAGTGGCGAAGGTTTGGCCTGTTGAGGCGATTTTCACCTCCGGCCGAGTTACCAGGTGGTTATTTTAGTGAGATTGAGATGATCTGACAGGACGCCGAGATTTGATGGCGTCGAGTTCGTCCTGTTGGACTACCGGGAGCGTCTCCAGCCGTGAGTTGCTTGTTGACATAGTTTCCCGCTTTAAACGAGAGGGACCGAATCCCTGAACGGTAAAGGGGCGAAAACTTCGATAGACTGAGCCTAGAGTCTGTTCTTGTTTGATTGGGGTTCTAGGCACCGGTCTATCGGGATTTTTAGATCTTTGCCGCGTCAGTCGGTTCTTCTCGCCTATGAGTGGGGTGTTGCTGTGAGTTGAGTCGTTGAGGGTTCTCCGACATAGCTGTGAGAGTGCTAGGGCATTTGTATTGATGTATGGGCTAGAGATAGGACCTTTAGCTTGTGCTCGTGAGGTTCAGATACCTGATCACGTGTTGCACATAGATGGGAGTTATTGGTCCTGCCCAGTGCAGTTGGGGCCCTGGTTTTTGCCTGTTGATCTTTTGGCCCTTCCTCAGCTCCGGGTTTTCGAGGTAGTGTTGGGTATAGGACTGTGAAGATCTGAGGCCTTGATGCTTGAGTATACCACACCGTTAATACACGGTGATGATGCCACACCGTTGATACACGGTGGTGATGCCACACCGTTGATACACGGTGGTGATGCCACGCCGTTGATACACGGTGGTGATGCCACGCCGTTGATACATGGTGGTGATGTCACGCCGTTGATACACGGCAGTGATGCCACACTGTTGATACATGGTGGTGATGCCACACCGTTGATACACGGTGGTGATGCCACGCCGTTGGCGCACGGCAGTGAGGCCACGCCGTTGGTACACGGCAGTAATGCCGCGCCGTGGGTGCACGGCAGTGATGCCACGTTGTAGGTACACAACGGTGAGAGTCTTTTGGATGTTTCAGACTTTTGACCGCGAGTTGGGCATCAGCTTTATGATCGCCTTGTGAGCCAGTTTTCAGTCCCGTTCACCGACGGTTTGGTCCCGGTCAGGGTGTTCTTTATGAGTTGAGGGATCGATTTCGACCCGTGGGTCCGTTGGGGTTATGATAGCATGTTGAGCGACCAACTGTGGCACGAGATTGTGTCTCTTGAGGATCCCTTTTGACGGTAGCCTGCAGTTGAGTAGTCCACTCGGGTGGTTTTGGATCGGGAAGTGACCGAGTGAAGACCCCAACTTATTGGATTTCCCTTCCTTATTGGACGAGTCTGCGGGTATGCTTCGGGTCGTCTTGTTGAGGGTGGCACCATGTTGTGGTTTGGTGCGTATTATACTTGTGGTTATTTCAGTTTTCCCCCAGCCTTTTAGTAGAGCCCTTGGTTTTTCACGTCTCAGCTCAGTAGTGATGTGGTTTTCCTCGCCCGTGATTTACTTGCCCCTTTGAGATCTGTGATTATTAGAGTACGAGGGACGCCCGTTGCAATTTCTGGCTCGAGAGATGAGAGAATTGCACATCGGGTCATACCGTACTTGTTGTTGTTGTTGCGGAGTAATCACGAGGAGCGAGTGGGGGAGCTGGAGGCGTATTGTTGGATACCTAGCCGTGGTATTCTTGACTCCTGATGGGCTTGATCTAGTTTCGAGGACGAAACTTTCTTTTAGTGGGGGAGGATGTGAGGTCCCGGAATCCCCCGCGTAGGGTTGCTGGTTGTTGGGCGGCTTTCGGTCGTCGTTGCGGGTGTTGGTGCGCGTGTTGGGGGCCCAGAAATGGATTTGTGATGCAATTTGGGATTTGCTTGCATCACTGGAGGCTTGCGTGGGTTGCGCGCAATTTGGACACAAGTGGTGGACTTCGGGCTTAAATTGAGACCCCATGGGAAGTTGGAGGACCCGTCGGGAGTTTAGAAGTGATTTCGCGCGATTCAGATGTCAAAATTAGACTCCGGGCGAAGTTTGGATAAAAGTTTACCTCTCCGGTCGCCTTCGGGAATTTTTAGAGTTGGAATTTGGCAAATCGGACTTTAAAAAGGGACCCGGCGCGAAAATCGGATCGAGTGGGCATTCGGCAAATTTTCGGGTGAGAATTTGGAGAAATGGACATCGTTTTTGGATTCAGCGCGCGAAATCGCTAAGAATGGACTATTTACTTGTTTGTTTTGGAGCCCGGATTAAGTGCGCGTTTTTCGAGACGACGCGACACGAATCCCGAGGAGAGGCGGCGGCACGGAGATCAAGGCGGTGCGGCGCGCTGCTCGAGGGCGTACGGACGCGACAGGGGCAGACGCGCCTTCGGCGCGGGTCACGCGGGGGCCGCCACGTGGCGGGCCCCCGTTGGCTGCCGCGCGGGCGCCGGGGCACGCGCCTGTGTGGCGCGCGCGTGTCCCGCGCCTGCCGCGGGCGCGGTGTAACGCGCCCGTGTGGCGGGCGCGTTACCGCGTGCCGCGTGGCACCCGGGGCGCGTCCGTGGACCCGGTGCACGCGCCCCGGCCTTGTGAGCCGGCTGGGGTGGCTCCCGATTGGCCGGTGCACCGTGGACCATCCCTTTCTCCTCCTCCTTTTCTTCTTCTTCTTTCTCCCCCGAGCACCATTTTTCTCCCTTTCTTTCTTTCTTCTGCACCCGAGAGCGAGAGGGAGTGAGGGAGGAGGTTGCGTGAGGTGCGGCGGCGCGTCGTGGACCTCGTTTTGCGTGCGAGGTCGCCCGGCGGAGCGTTTCCGCGACGGCGGCGCAAACGGGTGGGTCCCGTGTGTTGGTTTTTCTGTATTTTTGTACAGTTTTTGGAGCGTTCTTTTGGACTGTAATTAACCCTCTTGCTTTTATCTGTGTTGGGAACTGTGTTTTTACTGCTCCGTTTTGCGTGCGGACTCCGTTTCGCGTGTGGATCCTGGCACCGTGCACCGTTTTACGTGCGGACTCCGGCACCGTGCACCGTTTTGCGTGCGGACTCCGTTTTGCGTGCGGATCCTGGCACCGAGCACCGTTTTGCGTGCGGACTCTGTTTCGCGTGTGGATCCTGGCACCGTGCACCGTTTTGTGTGCGGACTCCGGCACTGTGCACCGTTTTGCGTGCGGACTCCGTTTTGCGTGCGAATTCTGGCATCGTGCATCATTTTGCGTGCGGACTCCGTTTTGCGTGCGGATCCTGGCACCGTGCACCGTTTTGCTTGCGGACTCCGGCATCGTGCACCGTTTAGCTTGCGGACTCCGGCAGCAGACATCGTTTTGCGTGCGGATCGCGTGGAGGCCAATTGCAAGTGTCTACGAGCAATTGGTGGCAAATCGAGGTGGGTGGCCTTATCTCCAAGTTTTATGGACTGTACAGTATTTCTACTGATGTAGGACTATGCATGATAGTTTATTTCATTGTGTAGCATGCTAGATTGTAGGAATTGTTATTCCTTTTATTATCTGTTAATATAGTTACCTTGGAACTTAACCTAGCACCCCCGTCATACGTTGCATGTGTAACCAGACCAGTAGAAAACCCTCACTTGGGCTAGGGTTATTTATGCTTAGACATCCACACTGTTTTTTCATCCCTGGACATAGTGTTTTCTTGCCCGGGTAGTGGGCCGAGAGGTTGGGACTTGCTTTTAGTGTGGGATGCTTTTGCACTCTTGCCTAGGAGCAGAGTGGAGTCTGGTAGTTGTAGCGGGTTGCTTATCTGTGCGGGGAGCCGTTTGGGTAAACGGTAGTCCCGAGAGGTCTTGTTTCCCTTTTACGCTGTCGTAGGAGGGAGCCGTTGAGTAGACGGTAGTCCCGGGCCGTCGAGTATCTTCCGGTCCGTATTGTTGGGAACCGTTGGGGTTGACGGTGGTCCCAGGTCGTTGAGTGTTGTCCGACCTGTTTGGTTACCCTGAGTTGTGGGTCGTTCCTGGCTGTGGAGTATCTCCAGCCAGTGAGCTTTGTGCTGCGAGCTGTTGGAGAGGCTAGTGTCTCGTGTTTCGAGTTAGCCGATCAGCTGAGTCGTCGAGAGTGCTCCGACTGTTGTGCGAGATATTTGGGGATCTTGAGTCCTACTGTTCTGAGAGTGAGCGTGGATTTTGACTAGCCTGCATATGCCAATGTTTGATACTCTATGCCGCGCCGTTCTACTCAGTTGGAGTCGCGTCCTGAGATGCCGCTGTGGATACGATGGTTGGCCTGTTGAGGCAGTTTTCCGCAGTGGAGGCAACGATGGGCCTGTGAGGCAGTTTTGCGCGAGGGATGAGTTAGTCGGACAGGACGCCCCATGTAAATCCCGTCCTCATGTGGATGTGTGGTAGTGGGCAGGAGCGTTCCTAGTCGGCAGGCGCAGGCTTGATTGGACCCTATGAGGCAGTCAGTTCGATTGGGTCTATTGAGCACCTTGAGTGCGAGTGGTCTCTTTTACTTTCATCTGTTCCACTTTTTGAGTATTTAGATAGAGGTATGGCAGCTGTAGAGTAGCTCCAGCTTTTCTTGTTCAGATTTCATTGCACTGTTATCTTTTACCTCTAGTAGACTTGGTGGGCAGACCGTTGGGCTTGTTGACGGCACCCACTGAGAACTACTGTGGGAAGTAGTTCTCACACCCGTCGTGGTGTCTTTTTCCCCAGGAACTTCTTCTCCTGTTCCTGTTGCTCCAGTTGCTGATCCTTCTGACTGAGGCGAGGGAGTCGCGAGCTAGTTCCCTACCCGTCATTGGAGTGTTGCGGTACCCCTCCAGAGGAGAGCTTCAGTAGATTAGTTTATTTCTTTTTCCTCTGTTGAGAGACCTTTGTTGTGAGGTATAGAGTTGTACTTTATTTTACAGTTTGAGAGACTGATGTAGTGAGGATATTCTTGTATCGAGAGTCTGTACACTGATGTATTTATTGGAGATACCTCCCTTTTGAGTTTTGTATCAGAGGACTTTGTACATGATCGAATTTGGGAGATGGATATTATTTTTTTTTATCAGTTGTACAGTGTTTGGATTTCAGTTTTAGTAGTTTACTTTCAGCTCTGATATCTGTATACTGTAGTTGATTCTTTCTGCAGGTTAGACGCTTCGTCTGTATGGCAGTTTCCGTACAGATGGCGGATCTGTTAGTGAGCCCGGGTCGCAGTTTCGGCCCCGGGGCGTGACATCCTATCCCACCGAAGAACCTTCGTGTTCATATTTGGAAGGACGTTATAGCAAATAATGAAGTTTAAGAAGCGATACTCAGGTCGTAGCTCTTTTGAAAAGACTGAGTTTCCTGTCGACCGAGTATCTGGAAGACAGATGCCATCAACTACCACTCTCCAGGAGTTGGTGTTGAAGATTTGATTCTTTAGATAATGAGCGCCATCAGCTCGGGCCTTCATCCCTAATACCTCTCCAATCTGTTGAGGCGCTACTTTAATCTTAACATTCTTGACCAATGTTTGAAAGTCTCGACGCCCGCTCTCCTGATCAACTAGATAGCAAGCATTTTGATAGAACATCCTCACTGAGTGAAGACAATACCAAGTGGTCTCGGGAAAATCGCAAATGGGAGCAAGACCTGTCTGGTCATACAGAGTCCCAAATGGCGGAGATCTTTCCTTCAAGGCTTTCACATTAACATGCCTTTCGCCAATGCATTCCCTGTTCTCAAAGTCCTTTATCCTAGCAGAGCTGATAAAGTCTTGTGGAGATGGTTGGCTATCAACTGGTTGCTCACTGGAAATTCCTCGAGCACTCCCTCTTTTGCGAGCAACACTTTTTCTTCTTGTCTTCCCAGAAGTTTCTTCCATTGGAGCTTTGCCCTTTTCAGCAGCAGTAGGAGGAGCCTTTGATGTCTCGGCAGGCGCTTTTCCCTTTGAAGCAGTGGGAACAGTTGTTGCTTCAACTTGAAGCTCATCCCAATCGATTGATTCCGTTTCAGATTCTGTATCGGAATCATCTTTAGCTTTCTTCGCTTTCTTAGCCCTCTTGGGCTTGACAGTGTCTCTCGTATGTACCATAGCAGCCAGAAGAAAAATGATCCACGTGATCACCATTGCTATTGGTTTCTTGTGAAAAGAAATCCTGTGGGCAACACCTCAAAAACACGAAAAAAATTGTTAATTTTCAAAAATTAGAAAAATTGTACCCAAACAATCATTATCGTGTAGAGAGACTAAGAATCAAATTAGTTTTGCGAAAAGAATTTTGAAAATAGATCAATCGCATGATTTTCGAAAATTCCCATTATATGCCCTAAAACCGATATTTTTGAAATCGAAGGCCAAAAAATCGTTTATCTTGAGAATACCTAGCATATAATCAAAACTAATCTACCCAGAGTTCTTATTTCAAAAAAATTTGATCAAAAACCATCCACAAATGAAATAGATATAAGAATTTCATCACGTTTTGAGGAAGAATATGAAAAACTGTGAAAAACCGAGATTTTGATCAATAAAACTTACTTGGAATCGAAGAACTTGAGTTTGAAAGCTTCCAAGATGGATGAATTCTAGAGAGAGAAGCTCTGGAAACTTTGGAACAAAAGATTGGAGTAAAAGAAATCAAAACCCTTTTGTTCTATATAAAACCCTAGCCGCGATCCGGATCAGTTCGTGATTACGATCCGGATCGGCTACCCGCAGAGAAAATCTGCGTTCGGGATCCGGATCGGCAGGTCCAATCCGGATCGTCTGCCCGCAGAAGAATATCTGCGTTCGGGATCCGGATCGGCAGGTCCAATCCGGATCGGCTCCAACTTTTTCTTTAGAAAATTTCAGAGAAATTCTAAAAAAACCAGAAAAAGATTGTAAGCACTTTTGTGTATCAACTTTAAATGAAAATCATCGTTTCATACAACAAGAAATAGATTATGCCAAATCTATCAATAACATCCAACAAATGAAACGAAAATTTATAAAAATTAAATCCCTTAAAGTTGAACAACTTCAATTACATCTAACTTGATCTTATGAGTAATGCCTTTATCAAATCATCAATTCGGTAAAGAAAATGAAATACAAAGATCAATAGATGTCTAACATCCCAGATAAGTTAGATAATATATCTAGTCAATTTATTGAAGAGAGTGGCTCTTTGAGCATCTTTCATTAAAATTCCCACCTTATACCAACCTTGAAATTTTGACAGAGTCAAGTATTTCAACATGCATTTTATTTAATCAAACTTGAAAAACCTTGCTTGGTATACATGTGGTAGCTGCACACAGTACTCGGACGACCGAGGTGGTAGCTCTTTCCTCCATGTGGTGGTAGTTTTCACACTCCTCATTGGGATGTAACTCTTTCCACATCTTTTGAGCATAATACTTTTTCTTTGACTCCCCCTCAATTGGCTATCAATTATTTAAGATATAAAGTATTCAGCCAAATATTGATCTCGATTTCATACTCAACTAAACAGTCAAATAAGATAAAAACTATACCAAGAGATCATCGAGAGAGAAATTGACTTTGATCAAAACAAAGATAAGTTAATTGACATAAATGATTATTGCATCAAATGAAATATTATGACATCTAAAGCATAATAGATTTCTAAATATATAAAAGGATGCAGTTAAAGTCAATCAAAACTAATGCTCAATTAATGTTCTATGTCTAAGCATAGATAATGAACAAAAACACAAAAACAAAACCTAACCTAAACAAAAGTTTCAAAAAGAGGTTATTTCAAGGAAAGCATTCCAATTGCTTTACGCAAATGAATAAAACATTTTTGATCCAAAGGTTTTGTTAACAAGTCAGCTAATTGATCTTCAGTTGAAATGTAGGAAATTTGAAGAATATTTGATTCAACTAGCTCTCTAAGAAAATGATATCTAAGTTCAATGTGTTTTGTTCTAGAGTGCAACACAGGGTTTTTTGAAATATTTATAGCACTAGTGTTGTGGTGACCCTGATCCCCGTGTAGCTTCTCCCATGAACCGTGGTGTAGAACACCTAGTGTTGGTGTATCTGGTCCACAGTGCATCAAAGGGATGCCACAGATGGACCCTGTGTGATATCCACAGCTGGATTGGCCTTCGGCTGCATTTGCCGAATTTTCGAATTTGATTTGGGCCAAACAGAGGGTGGATTTGGATTCAGCGCGGAAAAACGCTTGAAAACGGCTATTTGCTTGTTTGATTTGGAGTCCGGATGCCCAAAAACGGACCCCCGAAAGTTTTCGCTGAATTTCGGTGCATGGGAGGGGCCGTGGACCGCCGGCTGCCACGTGGCGGCTTGTGATTGGGCCGGTCCGCAGCGCTCGGTCCACAGAGGGGAGCGGCTGGGTGCACGGACCAGGCGCATGGACACGTAGCGCCGCCTGATTGGCGGGCTCGTGAGGCGCGGTCCACAGGTTTTGCGCGGCGGTGCATGGACCGGGGCGGGGGGACACGTGGCATCCCCCGGTTGGTCGGTGCACGCGGCGCGGTCCACGGAACCTGTTTTGGGTGCGTGGACCGGGTGCATGGGACACGTGTCAACGTGTCATTGGTCGGCTCACCG
Source organism: Tillandsia leiboldiana (assembly GCA_029204045.2). NCBI lineage: Eukaryota > Viridiplantae > Streptophyta > Magnoliopsida > Poales > Bromeliaceae > Tillandsia > Tillandsia leiboldiana. The sequence continues at coordinate 25,871,645 of CM055062.1, read as the reverse complement.
GGTGCGGCGCACGGGGACGCGGGACCCCGCCTCGGGGCGCGTGTGCGGCAGGCGCCGCCTGCCCGCACGTGTGACCGCGACAGTGGCAGGGCCACGTGTCGCCCTGCCACTGGCGGGCGCCACCTACCCGGTTTGACCGGGGAGGTGCCACGCGTCGGCGGCTCATGTGCCCCGCACAGCTGTTCGCTGTGCGGGACGCGTGTCGGGCGCCGGGGCGTGCGACGTGGCCGCAGCGGAGCGGCTCGGGCCGCTGTCGCCTGTTTGTCGGGCTACGTGGCGGCCCCGGGCCGTTTCGGGCGCGCACAGTGTTGGGCCGGCCCAACACTGTAGCCGCCCGAAAGTTGCCATGCGCCCGAAAACCGGGACACAGCGGGTATTTCTTCAATTGTTTTTTTTGGGGCCTATAAATAGCCCGAAACTCCTTCTCTTTCGTTTTTTTGGCACTTCCGAGCCTCAAACCGAAGGGAGCTCTTCACCAAAGTTGATCCTCACACTGTGGAGCTTCCATCTGTAGAGTTTGGGGATTTTTGGGGGCACGCTTTTCGAGATTCTCTTTTTCTTGGCTCGGCGCGACGTTCCTTCTTCGGTGCTTCTTCCGTCGCTCTTCGGTGTACGAGCTCCCCCGACCTACTCCGACGATCTTTTTGAGCGATTTCTTCACTGCTGGATTCGTAACAGGTGAGGCTACGATTTTGAGTTTCTCGCACATTTTCAGATTTCGCGTTTTTCGAGGAGTTTTCTCGTGCTCACTGGGACCCTTTTTGCTGTGAGATTTTGGTGAGGGCAGCACCTTCCCTTGAGGAGATCTTCGCGCACGAGTCTCGGATCAAGACGTGCTTATAGACTTTTTTCATCTACTCGATGCGAGGATCATCGTGTTCTTGGAATTTTTGGAGACCTTCCCGAAGGTATACACTTTTCCTTTTATCTGTACAAGAGTTTACAGTTGAATGGTTTTGGGATTGTGCGCACCGATACTGTGGAATTTGTAACTTGGCCTACGTTGCTCGGAATTTGGCGTGCAGGTACTTGTTTCGAAGCTATCGACACGAGGATCGCAGGGATATTTTATTTGGAATTTTTCGAGCACATTCAGCAGGTGGAATAATCGCATCTTTGTGGCTGAAATTTCAGTGTAGTAAATCTTGGCAGATTTTGGGATTAAAGTATAACTGTAGCCCTATGTTGTACCCAGGTGGGATTTTGGACTGTACGGGGCATACTGGACTGTGAGTTGCTGTTTTTGGTTTTATCAGCTGTAGAACTTGGGCAGATCAGCGTTTTCAGGTGGGTGGCTTGCTTTCAAGATCTATGGTCTGTACTCTAATTCTATGGATATAGAATCATGCATGATAGGGATTGGACTTGGGTAGTATGCTAGAAATAGGAATTGTTGTTCCTAGTATTATCTGTTGATCTTGTGATCTTTTACTTCCTTCTATCATGTTAAATATTCGTTATCTTGGAACCTGACCTAGCACCCCCGTCATATGTTGCATGTGTAACCAGACCAGTAGAAAACCCTCACTTGGGCTAGGGTTATTTATGCTTAGACATCCACACTTTATGTTTCATTCCTGGACTTAGTGTTATCCTCGCCCGGGTAGTGGGCCGAGCGGTCGGGACATCTTTTTAGTGTGGGATGCATTTGCACTCGTGCTTGGGAGCAGAGTGGAGTCTGGTAGATGTAGTGGATCGCTTGTCTGTACCGGGAACCGTTTGAGATAAACGGTGGTCCCGAGAGGTCTTGTTTTCCCCTGTTGGGGTTGTCGCCACTGTGTCAATGGTAGTAGTATACTAGTGTTAGCCGAACCTAGAACCCTTTTCGACATACACATGATTTTAGTCTACCAATGTTTTCTTCCAAGCATCGAAGGGCCGCTAGAGTCTGTTCTTGTTTGATTGGACAAAGGCATCAGCCTTCGGGGTTTGGGTAAAACCCTTATTTTTCTAACTGATTTTCTAAAAAGAACTAAAATTGTTAAATATGGATTTCTTCCAGATCAAAATAATTTTCAATAACAAATGTCACCATTTCTTATAAATCTCCTCACTCGAAAGGATTCGAGTGATCCGGGTTCTAGGGGCCGTTCCTTTGTCGGGACGAAAGCCACGGGGGCCGAGCCTGGAACCTGTTCTTGTTTGATAGGGTTGTAGGTGTAGGTCTCCCGGGACTTTCGGGCCCTGTTGGTGCCTTCTGCGTGTCGTGCCGAGGTTTTGCTTTCCCGAACTATAAGGGGATCGGGAACTTCGATAGGCGGAGCCTGGAGTCTGTTCTTGTTTGATAGGGTTCTTAGCACCGGTCTATCGGGTTTCCGAACCCTTATGGTGTCGGTCTTTCCTGTGAGTTAGTGTTCTGTTGTGGGAGCCGTCTGGTGGACGGTGGCCCCAGCTGTGTGGTTTTCCAGCCTGTGATTGAGAGTTGTTGTTGTTGGTCGATCTTGTTGATCGTGGTTTGGACTATAGCCTGCATGAGCCATATTTGAGCTCGACAGAGTTACGCGGATACTTTCCTCGGTGGGGTCGCTCCCCTCGAGAGCCACTCCGGAGTTGGGCCTGTTATTTGCTATCGCGACTTGTCGACGCCGTCCCTCTGACTGTGCCAGTTAGTGGCAGTCACGGACACCCTACGGTAGACCCGTCCTGTTGAGGATGTGCGGCAGTAGGTGGGCGCAGGTTTGACTGGACCCTTTGAGGCAGTCAGTATAGATTTGGTGAGTTTACTGTGTGTGTTAGTAGGTGCATCATGTTCCATCTGTTCCTTTTCTTGAGCATCTAGATAGAGGCATAGTAGCTGTAGAGTTACTTTTCCAGCCCTTTCATTTCTGTATTATCGTTACTTTATGCCTCTAGTAGACTTAGTGGGCAGACCGTTGGGCTTGTTGGCGGTGTTACGGAATTTGAGTTGGCGTAGTTTCGTGAAAGTTTCAAGTCCTGAAGATTGAAGGTGAAGAAAGTTGAATCTTTTAACTCAATCTCAAGAAAGAAGAATTCAAAAGGATCAGGTATGTTTAACTAAAGAATTTGTGTGATCCGAATACTTCTTGTAGTGTAGAAACACTTGGAAGAATCTTTCATTGCATAAAAATCAAAAACTGGACTTGGGACATGTTCAGGATCCGGATCAGGCTGTTTGATCCGGATCCCGAAGGTGGTTCGTTCATACATCGTCGCAATCCGGATCGTAGTCTCTTGATCCGGATCCCGAACGTTGAGTTTACCATCTACCTTGAACGATCCGGATCTTGCTTCGCAATCCGGATCCCGAACGTTGATGTTTGGTGAACTGTATGAACGATCCGGATCGTAGTTACATGATCCGGATCCCGAACCTTCGTTTTTCTGGAATTGGCTGTTTCGTTATGACGATCCGGATCTCAGTTATCACGATCCGGATCGCCGTCCGTAAAATTCCAGAAATGGTTGGTTTTTGATTCTTATCTCCTTCCTAGGGTTTCTAACCTATAAATAGACCCTATGTCTTTCTTTCTAGGGTCAATCCACATAGCCGTCATTTTCATATATCATCATATACGGCTATAGATCCACATATAGAGAAGAAAGGAAATCATTAGAGAATACTCTATGTTTCTTCATCTATATTGATTAGTTTGATTCTAGGTTTTCATACTCACATCTTGAGTTGAATCAAACTAATGAATACTTAGATGGTATTTCCGATCTATCTTTGATCTAAGTATTCGGCGGATCATCACCACCCAAAAAACAACGATTACCCCAAAATCGGCGCGTGGATTCGCGTGTCCTTGTGGATTCAAGGTTCATTCGCTCTCGTGGATTCGGAGCGAGGCACGTTCGTGGATTCGAACGGTGCTATTGGGTGAAGACCGTGGATTCGGTCGGACGTCGTGGATTCGACGTTGGACGCCGTGGATTCGGCGTTGGGCGCAGATCGTGGATTCGAGAAGCGTCTGGAGCGAGCGGAGAAGATCCTCTAGGAGCGTATGGAAAAGGTTGAGTCGTAAGTGTGTACGGTAAATCACCTTGTACGTGTTTTAATTCTAGTGGATTTCTGCCGTGTTATCGGTCCCGTGGTTTTTTACTCCGGTGATGGAGTTTTCCACGTAAAAATCTTGCGAGTTATTTTCATTTCCGCATTGGGTTTTTTATCGCAACGATTTTTGAGTGTTTATACGTTTACACCTATTCACCCCCCTCTAGGTGTTTCTTCCCCTATTTAGATCCGTATTATATACGACCCAACAAGTGGTATCAGAGCGGGAATAGGGTTGTGAACAATGGTTGAAGGTGGAAACATCAATCGACCCCCTTTCTTTGATGGAACAAATTATGCGTACTGGAAAGTACGGATGAAAGCCTTTTTATCTTCCATCGACGAAAGGGTGTGGCATTCAATTGAATCAGGATGGACTAATCCAACTGAACTTATCTCTGATGTTCACACCTTAAAACCTAGGTCGAAATGGACCAAGGAAGAGTTTGAGTTATCTTCTTACAATGGCAAGGGAATTAATGCTATTTTTAATGCCTTATCTCAAACTGAATTCTCTCGCGTCTCGGCATGTGAGACTGCGAAAGAAATCTGGGATGTTCTCCAGGTTACACATGAGGGAACTAACCTCGTGAAGATTCAGAAACTGCAGATGCTTACGAGCAAGTTTGACTCTATTTTGATGGCAGAAAATGAATCTTTCACGGACTACTATACACGATTGCAAGACATCGTAAACTCATGTGCTAATCTGGGAGAGAAGATTCCAGAATTTAAGATTGTAAGAAAAATCTTAAGAACTCTTCCTGAACGATTTCGCCCAAAGGTTACTGCCATTGAAACTATTAAACACCCGGACGAAATACGTGTAGAAGAATTAGTTGGTTCATTACAAACATATGAAATGACTTTTAATACTAACAATTCTTCTGGAAAAGCATCCACTTCTAAGTCTTCAGGTTATGCGTTGAAAACAACTAAGGAAGAAGACGCGGATACATCCTCCTCGGACGATGACGAGAACCTTTCTATGGAGGAATTTGAGAAGCAGCTCGCTCTCTTGACAAGGAATTTTCGCCGCAACTTTCGAAGGGGTAATTCAAGCAAATCTCCATCCTTCAGAAAGTGGAACAAAGGCAAGGGTACTCCAAGTCACAAGTCAAGAAAGCAGGAGAACTTCTCAAAGGATAAGAAAAGTTCAGAAGGACAACTGCAATGCTTCAAATGTCGAGGCTACGGCCACATTGCAACGGAGTGTCCTAACAAGTATCCGGCAAAGAAGAAGGCGATGCAAGTCGTCACTTGGGATGACAACTCAACGTCAAATGAGTCGTCTTCAAGTGGTGAAGAAAAGAGCTCCACGGCATTCCACGCGTCCACATCTTCACCATTCATGTGCTTTATGGCAAGTACGTCTGAATCATTGTCCAACTCCACTGTTGAAAAGAATGCAATGGACAATGAACCGGATGATTCGGAAGGTGAAGAGTTTGCTCTAGCCTATCACAGATCTTTACAGGATTTAAAGAAACCGGCTAAGCAAAACAAGGGGTTGAGAGGGAGATTGCAGGATCTCGAAGAAGAAGTAAAAAGGGTAACTTCTCTCTCGACCGATCTTGAAGTGGAAAGGGATAGTTTGATAAAAGCAAATGTTTCCCTTCAAGAGTCCAATGAGCAGCTCGAGAAGAACTATATAGATATGGTGAACAAAGCAAACTACTTCTTGAAGCTCTATGGCGAGGGCCGACAGGAAAGACGGGAAATGACAGAGACCATTCTCCAACTCAAGGATGACTTACAGCAATTCTCTTTAGGAAGGAGTAAGTTGGATAAACTCCTTGGTCTTGGTTAAACAAATCGGTTCGGCCTCGGGTACACTCAAACTGGAAACAGTCCAAGTTCGAGTGGGACAGTCTTTGTGCCTCAGTCGGTATCTCCTCCTCCGACATCGGAATTCAAGACAAACAACGACAACAAACCTACCTCATCCTCTTCGGAATCGTCAAGCTCAAAGGTATGTTTTCGTTGTAATTTTGCAGGGCACATCGAAAGAAATTGCGAGATTGGAGCTCAAAGAACAAATCAACCACATCTTGCAATTGCTACCAATAAGCTCACTTCCCGGAATTCAAGGAAGGATTTTTCAAAAGGAAAGAACATTGGTAGCACCTCAAACAAGACGATGACAAAAGAAAAAGATCAATCATACAAGACGTCGTCTTCAAGGAGAATCTCTCAACCTTTACCAACATACTCCAAAACTCAAAAGGTTTGGGTATGCAAAGGTGAAACCCCTCCTTGTCCTTAATCGTTCTACGATTAAATCTTGTATAGTTTGTGTAGACTATTTTCTTTTCTTCCTTTTCTTTTGGCCGCCCCGTCAACCATCTTTGGGAGGTAAATGGTACATCTTTTTATTGGTTGATGATTTCTCTCGGTTTTCTTGGGTAGCATTTTTGAGAGAGAAAGCTGATACGTTTGACTCTTTCATGAGATTTGCCATCGTATTATGATTGAAAAGAATGAAAAGATCATTCGTGTTAGAAGTGATAGGGGTGGAGAATTCATAAATTCAAAATTCATTGACTTTTGTACTTCAAATGGCATTAAACATGAATTCTCGGCACCCTATACACCTCAGCAGAATGGTGTTGTTGAGCGCAAAAACAGGGTTGTTCAAGAGATGGCGCGTGTGATGCTTCATAGCCGGAAATTACCGCTACATTTTTGGGCTGAAGCTGTGAACACCGCTGTCTATGTCATTAACAGAGTGTATTTGCGCCCAGGAACCTTGAATACACCATATGAGCTGTGGTTTAGTAGAAAACCGGATATCAAGTACTTTCGTATCTTCGGGAGTCGATGTTACATCTTACGTGACCGTGAAAATCTTGGAAAGTTCGACTCTCGAAGTGAAGAAGGGATCTTTTTGGGTTATTCTACGAATAGCAGAGCATATCGAGTATTTAACATTGAATCTAAGACGATCGTAGAATCTATAAATGTTAAAGTAGATGAAGCTTCTCATTTTGAATCTGAAAAATCTACCCTCGATATCTCTCTAGATGATGATTCTCCTGGTAGTGCATCTTCTCATAATAACACTTCCAATATTAATGATGCATCTAATGGTTCTTCTAGTTTATCTGATGTGCAGGAATCATCTCGTGTACCTCCGAGTACTCCGTTTCAACAAACGCTACGAATCTCCAAGGATCATCCGGAATCGAACATCATTGGAGATCCACAAGAAGGAGTTAGAACTCGAAGGCAGTTGGTTTGCGGATTTGCTTGCTACGTATCTTTAATCGAACCAAAGACAATAGATGAAGCTCTTCAGGATGACTACTGGATTAAAGCAATGCAGGAAGAGCTCCATCAATTTGAGCGAAACAAAGTCTGGGAATTAACGAAGCCTCCAAAGCAACATAATGTGATAGGTACCAAATGGATCTTCAAGAACAAGAAAGATGAAGATGGTACTATCATCAGGAACAAGGCACGACTAGTTGCTCAAGGCTACTCTCAAGTAGAAGGTATAGACTTTGACGAAACTTTCGCCCCTGTAGCTAGACTCGAGTCCATTCGTATATTGTTTGCTATTGCTTGTCATTTTAAAATCAAATTATTTCAAATGGACGTCAAGAGCGCATTTCTAAATGGGTTTTTAAATGAGGAAGTTTATGTAGCTCAACCGAAAGGTTTTGTAGATCATAAACAACCTAACCATGTTTTTCGTTTGAAAAAGGCTCTTTACGGTCTGAAACAAGCACCGCGAGCATGGTACGAAAGGTTAACAAAGCACCTTTTGGAGAAGGGCTATACTCGAGGGGGAGCTGACAGGACTCTCTTTGTGAAGCATTATCAAAATAATTTCATTGTAGCACAAATCTATGTCGATGACATTGTATTTGGTGCAACAAAAGATAATGATGCTTCTAAATTCGCGGAGACCATGGAAAGCGAATTTGAGATGTCCATGATGGGCGAACTGTCTTATTTCCTTGGATTGCAAATTAAACAAAATGATGAAGGTATTCACTTGAGTCAATCCAAGTATGCAATGGAGTTGGTCAAAAAGTTTGATCTAGAAAATTGTAAAGATTTTCCAACTCCAATGGGAACTAGCCACAAGGGACTTGGAAGTGAATCACATAGTGAGAATGTAGACGAGAAACTGTATAGAAGTATGATTGGAAGTCTACTTTACCTCACGGCTAGTCGCCCGGATATATCCTTTAGTGTTGGGATTTGCGCGAGATATCAATCAGCACCAAAGGAGGTTCACCTGAAAGCGGTGAAACGGATCATCCGGTATATCAAAGGATCAATTAATTTCGGAATTTGGTATCCTATGGGAACAAGTTTGGATATTGTTGGATACTCAGATGCCGATTGGGCAGGATCAGTGGATGATCGGAAAAGCACGAGTGGTGCATGCTTCTATCTTGGCCATTGCCTTGTTGCATGGCACAGTAAAAAGCAGAATTGCATAGCACTCTCGACTGCCGAAGCGGAATACATTTCAGCTGGAAGTTGCTCAACTCAACTCATTTGGATGAAAAGCGTATTGAGTGACTTCCGCATTTCAGCATCTTCGGTAACAATTCTTTGTGACAACACAAGTGCAATTAACATTTCTAAAAACCCTGTGTTGCACTCTAGAACAAAACATATTGAACTTAGATATCATTTTCTTAGAGAGCTAGTTGAATCAAATACTCTTCAACTTTCATATATTTCAACTGAGGATCAATTAGCTGACATTTTAACAAAACCTTTGGATCAAAAACGTTTTATTCATTTACGAAAAGCAATTGGGATGCTTTCCTTGAAGTAATCTTCTTTTTGAAATCTTTGCTTAGGATAGGTTTTGTATTTGTTTTTGTTTTGTTCTTTATCTATGTTGGTACATAGGACATTAATTGAGCATAGATCATAATTGACTTTAATTGCATCTGTTCATACATTTAGAAATTTATTATGCTTTTGCCATCATAATATTTCACTGTTGCAATGATCATTTATGTTAATTAAATCATCTTCTAAAGTGATCAAAGTCAATTTCTCTCTCTCTATGATCTCTTGGTATAGTTATTATCTTATTTGACTGTTTAGTCGAGTATGAAATCGAGATCAATTTTTGGTTGAATACTTTATATCTTAAATAATTGATAGCCAATTGAGGGGGAGTCAAAGATAATGTAAAATGCTCAAAAGATGTGGAAAGAGTTACATCCCAATGAGGAGTGTGAAAACTACCACCACATGGAGGAAAGAGCTACCACCTCGGTCGTCCGAGTATTGTGTGCAGCTACCACATGTATACCAAGCATGGTTGTTCAAATTTTTGATTAAGTAAAATGCATGTTGAAATACTTGACTCTGTCAAATTTCAAGGTTGGTATAAGGTGGGATTTTAAAGAAAGATGCTCAAAGAGCCACTCTCTTCAACAGATTGTCTAGAAATATTATCTACCATATTTGGGATTTCAAACATCTATTGATCTTTGTATTTCATTTTCTTTACTGAATTGATGATTTGATAAAGGCATTACTCATAAGATCAAGTTAGATGTGATTGAAGGTGTTCAACTTTAAGGGATTTAATTTTTGTAAATTTTCGTTTCATTTTTGGATATTATTGATAGATTTGGCATAATCTAATTCTTGTTGTATGAAACGATGATTTTTGTTTAAAGTTGATACACATTTGTGCTTACAATCTTTTTCTGGATTTTCCTGAATTTCTCTGAAATTTTCTAAAGAAAAAGTTGGGGCCGATCCGGATCGGGCTAGATGATCCGGATCCCGAACGCAGGAATTCTTCTGCGGGCTGACGATCCGGATTGTATCTGCCGATCCGGATCCCGAACGCAGTTTCTTACTGTGGGTAGCCGATCCGGATCGCAGTTATGAACTGATCCGGATCGCGGCTAGGTTTTATAAGGAACGAAAGGGGTTTTTGATTTCTTTACTCCAATCTTTTGTTCCGAAGTTTCCAGAGCCTCTCTCTCTAGATTTCATCCTCCTTGGAAGCTTTCAAACTCAGGTTCTTCAACTCCAAGTAAGTTTTATTGATCAAAATCTCGGTTTTTCACCGTTTTTTCTCTTTTCCTCCTCAAACGTACGAAATTCTTGGATCGATTTTGTTTGTGGATGGTTTTTGATCAAATTTCTTTTGAAATAAGAACTCTGGGTTGTTTAGTTTTGATTATATGCTAGGTTTTCTCCTGATTAACGGATTTTTAGGCTTCGATTTCTAAAATTTCGGTTTTAGGGCATATGATAAGGATTTTCGAAATTCATGCAATTGATCTATTTTTAAAAGTCCTTTAGCAAAACTAATTTGATTCTTAGTCTCACTACATGATTATGATTGTTTGGGTACAATTTTTTTTTTCAATTTTTGAAAACTAAGAATTTTTGTGTTCTTGAGTTGGTCTACTCAGGATTCCTTTTCTCAAGAAACCATTAGCAATGGTGATCACTTGGATTGTTTTTCTACTTGCGGCTATGGTTCATACGAGAGACACCGTCAAGCCCAAGAGGGCTAAGAAGGCTAAGAAAGCGAAGAAGGCTAAAGATGATTCCGATACAGAATCTGAAACGGAATCAATTGATTGGGATGAACTGCAAGTTAAAGCAACGACTGTTCCGACTGCTTCAAAGGGAAAAGCACCCGCAGAAACATCGAAGGCTCCGCCTACTGCTGCTGAAAAAGGGAAAGCTCCAATGGAAGAAACTTCTGGGAAGACAAGAAGAAAAAGTGTTGCTCGCAAGAGAGGAAGTGCTCGAGGAATCACCATTGAGCAACCAGCTGCTGATCAAGCACCTGCACAAGACTTTGTCAGCTCGGCTAGAATAAAGGATTTTGAAAACAGAGAATGCATTGGAGAAAGGCATGTTGATGTAAAAGCCTTAACGCAACGTTCTCAGACGTTCGGGACTTTGTTTGACCAGAGAGGTCTTGCTCCCATTTGCAATTTCCCGGAGACCACTGGGTATTGTCTTCACTCAGTGAGGATGTTTTATCAGAATGCCTGCTATCTAGTCGATCAGGAAAGCGGGCGTCGGGATTTTCAAACATTAGTCAAGAATGTCAGAATCAAAGTAACGCCTCAGCTAATTGGTGAAGTACTAGGGATGGACGCCCGAGCCGATGGTACTCATTACCTGAAGAATCAAGTCTTCAACACCTTCTCCTGGAGAGTGGTAGTTGATGGAATCTGTGTTCCAAATACTCGGTCGACAGGAAACTCCGTGTTCTCTAAAGAACTACGACCAGAGTACCGCATCTTAAATCTCATTGTTTGTTACAATATTATTCCAAACATGAACACAAAGGTTCTTCGGTGGGAAAGAATGATATTTCTTTATCTACTTGGAAACCCCGCAGCAGCAATGGGAGCTAACTTAAACATTCCCTACGTCATCTGGTCAAGGATGGCACGTTATGTGGAGCAAGCTCATCCGTCAGAGAGACTACCTTTTCCAATGATCATCATGCGCATTCTTCGCAAATTTAAAGCTGACACAAATGCGAGTTCCTATCTGCACAGTCTAGGAACGATCAATGACACGACAATTGTAAAGTCTCTTTCGACGAAGCCAGATGAACCTTTCATACCTCTTCACCGGCAACGAGAACAACGACAACAAGCTCAGTTGTACCAGCTCCGACTCCTCCGACTGAACTGCACCTTCCTTTTTCTTTTTGTGCAGGATTTTGATTTTAGGATTTAGTCTTATACTTACTTTTAGCTTAGTTCTCAGGTTTTACGTTTTATTGGAACTTTTTCACTCTCCTAACATTTCGTAGTCTTAACTACATTTTGGCTTTGTTTTGTGACAAAAAGGGGGAGAGAGTTGTTGAGAACTTTGAACAATGATGATGATGTGAATGAACATCAAGGTAAGGGAACTTGAACAATTGATTGAACAATTGATTGTGAAAATCTTGATGATGAAGATTTTGTATACATCAAGGTAAGTATGATCTCAACTTCAACTTTTGGTTTTTATCTTGTGATTTGTTGCATGTCTCGACTAACTATTTGCTAACTATTTGGGCATGTAATATAACTAACAAGTTGATGTTCACTAACAAGTTTGTGACACTTGGTTTTTGATTGCATAGAAGATATGTTGGTTCTTAACTCTGATCAATTACATATCTATATATATATTAGTTTGTCACAAACATGTTCATGACATTTGGTATTTACGTGCAAAGAAGATATGTTGGTATTTTTTTTAACTATGATCAGTTTACATATCTGAATATAAATGTCATGGTAAGTATAAATGAGTTTAAACTTAATCTCTGTTTGTGGTTTTTGAATAATACAAAATTCTTGAGGTATCTAACGATTTCTTTTGTCAAGAATGATTTCTTTTTGCAGAGAGTACAGATGTCTAAGTCTAGAGTCTGTTTTAGGAGTTTAACTCATGTATTGTATTTTGGATCTCCATTGTAAATTTTTGTTGTATGGTGATAGCAACAAAAATATCTTTTTGAATTTTCTTTAGTGGATCTGTGTTTTGTCACGAAACCGCCAAAGGGGGAGATTGTTACGGAATTTGAGTTGGCGTAGTTTCGTGAAAGTTTCAAGTCCTGAAGATTGAAGGTGAAGAAAGTTGAATCTTTTAACTCAATCTCAAGAAAGAAGAATTCAAAAGGATCAGGTATGTTTAACTAAAGAATTTGTGTGATCCGAATACTTCTTGTAGTGTAGAAACACTTGGAAGAATCTTTCATTGCATAAAAATCAAAAACTGGACTTGGGACATGTTCAGGATCCGGATCAGGCTGTTTGATCCGGATCCCGAAGGTGGTTCGTTCATACATCGTCGCAATCCGGATCGTAGTCTCTTGATCCGGATCCCGAACGTTGAGTTTACCATCTACCTTGAACGATCCGGATCTTGCTTCGCAATCCGGATCCCGAACGTTGATGTTTGGTGAACTGTATGAACGATCCGGATCGTAGTTACATGATCCGGATCCCGAACCTTCGTTTTTCTGGAATTGGCTGTTTCGTTATGACGATCTGGATCTCAGTTATCACGATCCGGATCGCCGTCCGTAAAATTCCAGAAATGGTTGGTTTTTGATTCTTATCTCCTTCCTAGGGTTTCTAACCTATAAATAGACCCTATGTCTTTCTTTCTAGGGTCAATCCACATAGCCGTCATTTTCATATATCATCATATACGGCTATAGATCCACATATAGAGAAGAAAGGAAATCATTAGAGAATACTCTATGTTTCTTCATCTATATTGATTAGTTTGATTCTAGGTTTTCATACTCACATCTTGAGTTGAATCAAACTAATGAATACTTAGATGGTATTTCCGATCTATCTTTGATCTAAGTATTCGGCGGATCATCACCACCCAAAAAACAACGATTACCCCAAAATCGGCGCGTGGATTCGCGTGTCCTTGTGGATTCAAGGTTCATTCGCTCTCGTGGATTCGGAGCGAGGCACGTTCGTGGATTCGAAGGGTGCTATTGGGTGAAGACCGTGGATTCGGTCGGACGTCGTGGATTCGACGTTGGACGCCGTGGATTCGGCGTTGGGCGCAGATCGTGGATTCGAGAAGCGTCTGGAGCGAGCGGAGAAGATCCTCTAGGAGCGTATGGAAAAGGTTGAGTCGTAAGTGTGTACGGTAAATCACCTTGTACGTGTTTTAATTCTAGTGGATTTCTGCCGTGTTATCGGTCCCGTGGTTTTTTACTCCGGTGATGGAGTTTTCCACGTAAAAATCTTGCGAGTTATTTTCATTTCCGCATTGGGTTTTTTATCGCAACGATTTTTGAGTGTTTATACGTTTACACCTATTCACCCCCCTCTAGGTGTTTCTTCCCCTATTTAGATCCGTATTATATACGACCCAACAGGCGGCACCCACTGAGAACTACTTGGGACGTAGTTCTCACACCCGTCGTGGTGTTTTCCCCTCAGGGACTTCTACTCCGGTTCCTGCTGCTCCTGTTGCTGCTTCTTCTGATCGAGGTAAGGGAGTCGCGAGATAGTTCCCTACCAGTCATCGTCCAGTGAGTAGATGTACCCTTATTACTTTTGAGAGTTCATGTTGAGAGAACTTTGTAGTGAGGTATAGAGTTGTATTTATTTTCTACTGCTCGAGAGACTTTTGTACTTTTGGTGAGGACTTGTGTTGTATATAGTTTTTATTCTAGCAGTTTTACTTTCAGCTCTGATATCTGCATAGTATAGATGTTCTTTTGCAGGTTAGTCGCTTCGTCTATACGGGGCTTCCCGTATGGGCGGCGGATCTGTTGGCGAGCCCGGGTCGCAGTTTCGACGCCGGGGCGTGACAGATTAGGTGGTATCAGAGCCTAGGCTGTTGGTCATGTGGACTTAGAAACCCTAGGCTTGTGGTTGGACATTAGGATGACTACGTGAGAGTCGTGACTATTAGCGAGAGTCCTGATTGAGTTTGATACCTCTCCCAAGGGGTGGGATGAGTGACTGGCATGTTTATTCTCCTAAGCGATTATGTTGGCTGCAGACAACATAGTGCTAGGGAATGGTTGACATGTCCTAGACTTTCGCTGGATTGGGTCGAGTATTGTTTGGTACTGTCCTGATGGTTGCTTGTGTGTTGCAGGTAGGCACGATGCCTCCCCGACGCAGGGTGCAGACGCGTTCTCAGCCTTTTCCCTCCGATGAGCCCGAGCAGGAGGACTCGGGGCAGGGGCAGCAGAGGGAGGTTCTGGAGCTCCGTGCCCAGGTGGCACAGTTGTCTGAGGCGGTGCGGCGCCAGGAGGAGACATCTCAGCGCCAGGAGGAGGCTTCTCGGCGCCAGGATGAGGCCTTTGGTCGGATGATGCTTCTTTTAGAGCAGAGGACGCAGCCTGTGGTAGCACCCCCTGTGTGTTCGCCTGTGCCTTCTTCGCCAGCTGAGGCGCCCCCTGTGGTTCCGTCATCGCCGGCTATTCCTGTCGAGCCGGTTTCTAGCATACCACCGCCTGGGTCGGTGGGACCTTTGACTTTGGCTGAGCAGAGTGCGGTGGTGGATCTGTTGATGAGGTTCCGCCGGTTTGATCCACCCCGTTTTTCTGGTATGAGTACTGAGCCGTGGGAGGCAGAGTCTTGGATCACGGCCATGGAGCGTCATTTTGAGAGTTTGTTTGTTGAGGATCGATTTCGGGTCTTCTTGGCTACACACTACTTAGAGGGCAACGCCGAGGCTTGGTGGCGGCGTGTGCGGCCTGCTGGTCCGCCTGGGACGCAGATTCTTCCCTGGGCGGAGTTCCGCAGACTTCTTTTAGGGGCCTTCTTTCCTGAGAGTGTTCGCCAGAGATTGGAGGAGCAGCTGAGAAATCTCCGCCAGGGAGATCGGCCCGTGAATGCATACATAGCTGAATTCAATCAGCTGTTGGCTAGTATGCCTCACGTGGCCAGGGACGAGTCTCACCGGATCTACATGTTCGAGCGGGGGCTGCGCCGGGATATTTATCAGCTTGTTCGCTCCGGCAGATTACAGACTTTGGAGGCATCGATGGAGCAGGCGTTATATGTTGAGTCTGGAGAGGCAGTGATGTCAGAGGTGGCTCTAACCCCCGTAGTGATTCCTGGGGCGAAGCGCCCAGCACCGGATGATGAGGGTCTGACGAGCGGGCAGGGACCTCCGAGACCTCCACGATCTCATTCTGAGGGTCGTGGGTTTCATAGGCGCCGGAGATCTGGTGAGCCCCAGCAGCAGCATCAGCGGTATCGGCAGCAGCGGCAGGAGCGGTGTGTCATCTGTGGCGGGCCTCATCCACCATCGCAGTGTGATCAGAGGCAGGGGCGGTGTTTCCTCTGTGGAGAGTTGGGACATTTCCGCGCAGCTTGCTCCCAGGCCATTTTGTCAGTGCGGCCGATTGCGACAGCACCCCCTTGCCCATCCATGCAGCGGGAACCCCTCCGGCACACCAGCAGACAGAGTGGGCCACGACGTCGGGACAGACGGGACGACGACCTGCAGCACCCAGTGGACGGGTTTATGCAGCCCTGGTGGAGGACACCCCGGCAGCGGATCATGCCGCGGCAGGTACGATTTTATTTATGTTAGCTGAGTTGAGCATTTCTTTACCGCTGCATCCTTCTGCATTATTAGTTGAGTATCTACATCGGCATCTTTGCATGGGTATGGGTTAGGAATTTTTGCTACATGTTTTAGCAATTGGTTTCTTCCCTGTATCCTACGAGTAGAGGAGGTTCGCGGTGTATGATCAGTGCAGTTGTGACTTGGGACTTCACTTGCTGATGTGACGATTCAGGGACAGCTCCAGGACTTGGTTTGAGCACACATGTTGGACTGGTTGGTGCGGTGTAGTGCTACGACTGATAATGGAATGAGAGCAGTTATCCTTCTGCGAGTTGGACTGGAGGAGTTCGTTTTCTCGGTTTGCCGGCGTATCCTTCCAGCAGCATGGGCTTCAGCGACTGTGGACAGGCGCCACCTCAGGAGCAGTGGTGGTGTTTAGGGACTAGAGGTTGTGTCCTTAGGAGTCTCTGTTAGGGATAGCTTTCTTTTTGAGGCCACAGCAGGAACGACACCAACACTTCTCTCCCTTTTCTCGCCTTTGTACTGAAATTTACGAACAGGACAAAGATTTCGAAGGATTGCTCCAGAAATGGAGACAGTGCCCGAACCTGTTCTTGTTTGATTGGGGCGAAGGCACTGATTTTTCGAAATTTTTAGACTTTTCGCGAATTTCAGCGGTTTTCTAAATTGAGAGTTGGGGTTGATGACTTTCCTGCTGGTGGAGCCGAACCTTTCTTGTTAGTTTTGTGTTGTGTTCTTGGTTGTTTTGATTGTCTTGGTTTTGTGGTTGTGGTGTTTTTGTTTCGGGGACGAAACTTCCTTTTAGTGGGGGAGGATGTGGTGACCCTGATCCCCGTGTAGCTTCTCCCATGAACCGTGGTGTAGAACACCTAGTGTTGGTGTATCTGGTCCACAGTGCATCAAAGGGATGCCACAGATGGACCCTGTGTGATATCCACAGCTGGATTGGCCTTCGGCTGCATTTGCCGAATTTTCGAATTTGATTTGGGCCAAACAGAGGGTGGATTTGGATTCAGCGCGGAAAAACGCTTGAAAACGGCTATTTGCTTGTTTGATTTGGAGTCCGGATGCCCAAAAACGGACCCCCGGAAGTTTTCGCTGAATTTCGGTGCATGGGAGGGGCCGTGGACCGCCGGCTGCCACGTGGCGGCTTGTGATTGGGCCGGTCCGCAGCGCTCGGTCCACAGAGGGGAGCGGCTGGGTGCACGGACCCGGCGCATGGACACGTGGCGCCGCCTGATTGGCGGGCTCGTGAGGCGCGGTCCACAGGTTTTGCGCGGCGGTGCATGGACCGGGGCGGGGGGACACGTGGCATCCCCCGGTTGGTCGGTGCACGCGGCGCGGTCCACGGAACCTGTTTTGGGTGCGTGGACCGGGTGCATGGGACACGTGTCAACGTGTCATTGGTCGGCTCACCGGGTGCGGCGCACGGGGACGCGGGACCCCGCCTCGGGGCGCGTGCGCGGCAGGCGCCGCCTGCCCGCACGTGTGACCGCGACAGTGGCAGGGCCACGTGTCGCCCTGCCACTGGCGGGCGCCACCTACCCGGTTTGACCGGGGAGGTGCCACGCGTCGGCGGCTCATGCGCCCCGCACAGCTGTTCGCTGTGCGGGACGCGTGTCGGGCGCCGGGGCGTGCGACGTGGTCGCAGCGGAGCGGCTCGGGCCGCTGTCGCCTGTTTGTCGGGCTACGTGGCGGCCCCGGGCCGTTTCGGGCGCGCACAGTGTTGGGCCGGCCCAACACTGTAGCCGCCCGAAAGTTGCCATGCGCCCGAAAACCGGGACACAGCGGGTATTTCTTCAATTGTTTTTTTTGGGGCCTATAAATAGCCCGAAACTCCTTCTCTTTCGTTTTTTTGGCACTTCCGAGCCTCAAACCGAAGGGAGCTCTACACCAAAGTTGATCCTCACACTGTGGAGCTTCCATCTGCAGAGTTTGGGGATTTTTGGGGGCACGCTTTTCGAGATTCTCTTTTTCTTGGCTCGGCGCGACGTTCCTTCTTCGGTGCTTCTTCCGTCGCTCTTCGGTGTACGAGCTCCCCCGACCTACTCCGATGATCTTTTTGAGCGATTTCTTCGCTGCTGGATTCGTAACAGGTGAGGCTACGATTTTGGGTTTCGCACATTTTCAGATTTCGCATTTTTCGAGGAGTTTTCTCATGCTCACTGGGACCCTTTTTGCTGTGAGATTTTGGTGAGGGCAGCACCTTCCCTTGAGGAGATCTTCGCGCACGAGTCTCGGATCAAGACGTGCTTGTAGACTTTTTTCATCTACTCGACGCGAGGATCATCATGGATTTTTATTGGAATTTTTGGAGACCTTCCCGAAGGTATACACTTTTCCTTTTATCTGTACAAGAGTTTACAGTTGAATGGTTTTGGGATTGTGCGCACCGATACTGTGGAATTTGTAACTTGGCCTACGGTGCTCGGAATTTGGCGTGCAGGTACTTGTTTCGAAGCTATCGACACGAGGATCGCAGGGATATTTTATTTGGAATTTTTCGAGCACATTCAGCAGGTGGAATAATCGCATCTTTGTGGCTGAAATTTCAGTGTAGTAAATCTTGGCAGATTTTGGGATTAAAGTATAACTGTAGCCCTATGTTGTACCCAGGTGGGATTTTGGACTGTACGGGGCATACTGGACTGTGAGTTGCTGTTTTTGGTTTTATCAGCTGTAGAACTTGGGCAGATCAGCGTTTTCAGGTGGGTGGCTTGCTTTCAAGATCTATGGTCTGTACTCTAATTCTATGGATATAGAATCATGCATGATAGGGATTGGACTTGGGTAGTATGCTAGAAATAGGAATTGTTGTTCCTAGTATTATCTGTTGATCTTGTGATCTTTTACTTCCTTCTATCATGTTAAATATTCGTTATCTTGGAACCTGACCTAGCACCCCCGTCATATGTTGCATGTGTAACCAGACCAGTAGAAAACCCTCACTTGGGCTAGGGTTATTTATGCTTAGACATCCACACTTTATGTTTCATTCCTGGACTTAGTGTTATCCTCGCCCGGGTAGTGGGCCGAGCGGTCGGGACATCTTTTTAGTGTGGGATGCATTTGCACTCGTGCTTGGGAGCAGAGTGGAGTCTGGTAGATGTAGTGGATCGCTTGTCTGTACCGGGAACCGTTTGAGATAAACGGTGGTCCCGAGAGGTCTTGTTTTCCCCTGTTGGGGTTGTCGCCACTGTGTCAATGGTAGTAGTATACTAGTGTTAGCCGAACCTAGAACCCTTTTCGACATACACATGATTTTAGTCTACCAATGTTTTCTTCCAAGCATCGAAGGGCCGCTAGAGTCAGTTCTTGTTTGATTGGACAAAGGCATCAGCCTTCGGGGTTTGGGTAAAACCCTTATTTTTCTAACTGATTTTCTAAAAAGAACTAAAATTGTTAAATATGAATTTCTTCCAGATCAAAATAATTTTCAATAACAAATGTCACCATTTCTTATAAATCTCCTCACTCGAAAGGATTCGAGTGATCCGGGTTCTAGGGGCCGTTCCTTTGTCGGGACAAAAGCCACGGGGGCCGAGCCTGGAACCTGTTCTTGTTTGATAGGGTTGTAGGTGTAGGTCTCCCGGGACTTTCGGGCCCTGTTGGTGCCTTCTGCGTGTCATGCCGAGGTTTTGCTTTCCCGAACTATAAGGGGATCGGGAACTTCGATAGGCGGAGCCTGGAGTCTGTTCTTGTTTGATAGGGTTCTTAGCACCGGTCTATCGGGTTTCCGAACCCTTATGGTGTCGGTCTTTCCTGTGAGTTAGTGTTCTGTTGTGGGAGCCGTCTGGTGGACGGTGGCCCCAGCTGTGTGGTTTTCCAGCCTGTGATTGAGAGTTGTTGTTGTTGGTCGATCTTGTTGATCGTGGTTTGGACTATAGCCTGCATGAGCCATATTTGAGCTCGACAGAGTTACGCGGATACTTTCCTCGGTGGGGTCGCTCCCCTCGAGAGCCACTCTGGAGTTGGGCTTGTTACTTGCTATCGCGACTTGTCGACGCCGTCCCTCTGACTGTGCCAGTTAGTGGCAGTCACGGACACCCTACGGTAGACCCGTCCTGTTGAGGATGTACGGCAGTAGGTGGGCGCAGGTTTGACTGGACCCTTTGAGGCAGTCAGTATAGATTTGGTGAGTTTACTGTGTGTGTTAGTAGGTGCATCATGTTCCATCTGTTCCTTTTCTTGAGCATCTAGATAGAGGCATAGTAGCTGTAGAGTTACTTTTCCAGCCCTTTCATTTCTGTATTATCGTTACTTTATGCCTCTAGTAGACTTAGTGGGCAGACCATTGGGCTTGTTGGCGGCACCCACTGAGAACTACTTGGGACGTAGTTCTCACACCCGTCGTGGTGTTTTCCCCTCAGGGACTTCTACTCCGGTTCCTGCTGCTCCTGTTGCTGCTTCTTCTGATCGAGGTAAGGGAGTCGCGAGATAGTTCCCTACCAGTCATCGTCCAGTGAGTAGATGTACCCTTATTACTTTTGAGAGTTCATGTTGAGAGAACTTTGTAGTGAGGTATAGAGTTGTATTTATTTTCTACTGCTCGAGAGACTTTTGTACTTTTGGTGAGGACTTGTGTTGTTTATAGTTTTTATTCTAGCAGTTTTACTTTCAACTCTGATATCTGCATAGTATAGATGTTCTTTTGCAGGTTAGTCGCTTCGTCTATACGGGGCTTCCCGTATGGGCGGCGGATCTGTTGGCGAGCCCGGGTCGCAGTTTCGACGCCGGGGCGTGACAAGTGTTGTCACATAAAACAGTTACCGATGTTGCTGAAATCCGGAAGTCGCTCAACACGCTTTTCATCCAAATGAGTTGAGTTGAACAACTACCCGCTGAGATGTATTCCGCTTCGGCAGTCGAGAGTGCAATGCAGTTTTGCTTTTTACTATGCCATGCAACAAGACAGTGGCCAAGATAAAAACATGCACCACTCGTACTTTTCCGATCATCCACAGATCCTGCCCAATCGGCATCTGAGTATCCAATAATATCTAGACTTGTTCCCATAGGATACCAAATTCCGAAATTAATGGTTCCTTTGATGTACCGGATGATCCGTTTCACCGCTTTCAGGTGAACCTCCTTTGGTGCTGATTGATATCTCGCGCAAATCCCAACACTAAAGGATATATCCGGGCGACTAGCTGTGAGGTAAAGTAGACTTCCAATCATGCTGCGATAAAGTTTCTCGTCTACATTCTCACTAAGAGATTCACTTCCTAATCCCTTATTGCTAGTTCCCATAGGAGTAGGAAAATCTTTAGAATCTTCTAATCCGAATTTCTTTACCAACTCCTTTGCATACTTGGATTGACACAGATGGATGCCTTCACCATTTTGTTTCACTTGCAATCCAAGAAAGTATGTCAGTTCCCCCATCATAGACATCTCAAATTCGCTTTCCATGGTTTCTGCGAATTTAGAAGCATCATTATCCTTTGTTGCTCCAAACACAATGTCATCGACATAGATTTGTGCAACCATGAAGTTATTTTGATAATGCTTCACAAAGAGAGTCCGATCTGCTCCCCCTCGAGTATAGCCCTTCTCCAAAAGGTGCTTTGTCAACCTTTCGTACCACGCTCGCGGTGCTTGTTTTAAACCGTAAAGAGCCTTTTTCAAACGAAAAACATGGTTAGGTAGTTTACAGTCTACAAAACCTTTCGGTTGAGCCACATAAACTTCCTCATTTAAAAACCCATTTAAAAACGCGCTCTTAACGTCCATTTGAAAGAGTTTTATTTTAAAGTGACAAGCAATAGCGAATAAGATACGAATGGACTCGAGTCTAGCTACAGGGGCGAACGTTTCATCAAAGTCTATACCTTCTATTTGAGAGTAGCCTTGAGCAACTAAACGTGCTTTGTTCCTGATGATGGTACCATCCTCATTTTTCTTGTTCTTGAAAATCCATTTAGTACCGATCACATTGTGTTGCTTCGGAGGCGTCGTTAATTCCCAGACTTTGTTGCGTTCAAACTGATGGAGCTCTTCCTGCATTGCTTCAATCCAGTAGTCATCCTGAAGAGATTCATCGACATTCTTTGGTTCGATCATGGAAACGTAACAGGCGAATCCACAAACCAACTGTCTCCGAGTTTTGACTCCTTCTTGTGGGTCTCCAATGATGTTTGATTCAGGATGATCCTTGGAGATGCGTAACGTTTGTTGTAATGGAGTACTCGGAGGTACATGAGATGATTCCTGCACATCAGATAAACTTGAAGAACCATTAGATGCATCATTAATATTGGAAGTATTATTATGAGAAGATGCACTTACAGGAGTATCATCATCAAGAGAGATATCAGGGGTAGATTTATCAGATGCAAACTGGAAAGCTTTATCTACTTTAACATTTATAGATTCTACGATCGTTTTAGATTCCAAGTTAAATACCCGATATGCTCTACTATTTGTAGAATACCCCAAGAAAATCCCTTCGTCACTTCGAGAGTCAAACTTTCCAAGTTTTTCGCGGTCACGTAAAATGTAACACCGACTCCCGAAGATGCGAAAATATTTGATGTTGGGTTTTCTACAACACCATAGTTCATATGGTGTATTTAACGTTCCCGGGCGCAAATAAACTCGATTAATAACATAGATTGCAGTGTTCACAGCTTCAGCCCAAAAATGTAGCGGTAAATTCCGGCTGTGAAGCATAACACGTGCCATCTCTTGAACAACCCTGTTTTTGCGCTCGACAACACCATTCTGTTGAGGTGTATAGGGTGCAGAGAATTCATGCTTAATGCCGTTGGAAGTGCAAAAATCAATGAATTTAGAATTTATGAATTCTCCACCTCTATCACTTCTAACACGAATGATCTTTTCATTCTTTTCAATCATAATACGAAGGCAAATCTCGTGAAAAGAATCAAAAGTATCAGCTTTCTCTTTTAAAAATGCTACCCAAGAATACCGAGAGAAATCATCAACTAATAAGAAAATATACCATTTACCTCCCAAGGATGGTTGACGTGTCGGCCCCATAAGATCCATATGCAATAATTCCAAGGGCCGTTTGGTACCGACGTGATTCAAGTTCTTGTGTGCAGTCCTAGATTTTTTCCCTTTTGACAACCACCACACACAATGTTTTGTTCAAGTGAAAGTTTAGGAACCCCCTTGACCACGTCCTTGTTTGAAATTCTAGCAAGTTCCTTAAAATTTATGTGTCCTAGCCTTTCATGCCAAAGTGTTTCATTATTCAAAGAGGCTAAGTTACAGTTTTCAGAAATTTTATTGGGAACAACATAACAATTGTTTTCAGATCTAACCCCTTTTAAAAAGAAAACATGATCCTTATCAGTTACAATGCATTCAACAGATAAAAAATTAACAGAAAAATCATTGTCGCAAAGTTGACTGATACTAATGAGGTTAGTCTTAAGCCCATCAACAAATAACACATTATTCAGAATCGGGCCATCTGGAATAGCTACTGTTCCTTTTCCAACAATTTTGGAAGACTGACCGTCTCCGAAAACTACAAGTCCTCCGGAGATTTTCTCAAAATTTTGAAAACAGTTTTTTTTGTCACCGGTCATGTGACGGGAACAGCCGCTATCCAGATACTAAGACGAATTATCATATGCATGCAAGGAAATATTTGTAACAAGACAAGGGAAGATTTCACCTTTGCGTACCCAAACCTTTTGAGTTTTGGTGTACGTCGGAAATGATTGTGAAGTTGATACCTTTGGTGAAAGCGTCTTGTTTGATCCGTCGCTTTTCCTTGACGTCGTCGTCTTGATTGATGAACTGCCGAGGCTCTTTTCCTTCAAAGAATTTGCATTTGATTTCCGAGGAATCACCCTTTTGGTAGTCGTTGCAAGAAGTGCTTGAGTTGACCGTTTGGCTCCCATCTTGCAATTTCTCCTTATGTGCCCTGCAAAATTACAACGAAAACATACCTTAGTGCTTGACGATTCCGAGGAGGGTGAAGTAGGCTTGTTGTCGTCGCTTGTCGTGAATTCCGATGTCGGAGGAGGAGATACCGACTGAGGCACAAAAACTGTCCCAACCGAACTAAAGTTGTCTTCAGTTCGATTGTATCCGAGGCCGAACTTGTTTGATTGACCAAGACCAAGAAGCTTATCCAACTTACTCCTTCCTGATGAAAATCGCTGTAAGTCATCCTTGAGTTGGAGAATGGTCTCTGTCATTTCCAATTTTTCCTGTCGAGCCTCGCCGTTGAGCTTCAAGAAGTAATTCGCTTTGTTCACCATATCTATATAATTCTTCTCGAATTGCTCATTGGACTCTTGAAGGGAAACATTTGTTTTTATCAGATTATCCCTTTCCACTTCAAGATCGGTCGAGAGAGAAGTTACCCTTTTTACTTCTTCTTCGAGATCCTGCAATCTCCCTCTCAATCCCTTGTTTTGCTTAGCCAGTTTCTTTGAATCCCTCAAAAGTCTGTGATAGGCTAGAGCAAAATCTTCACCTTCCGAATCATCCGATTCATTGTCCGTTGCATTCTTTTCAACAGTGGAGTTGGACAATGACTCGGATGTACTTGCCATTAAGCACATGAAGGGTGAAGATGTGGACGCGTGGAACGCTGTTGCGTTGTCTTCTTCATCACTTGACGATGACTCATTTGACGATGAGGTGTCATCCCAAGTGACGGCTTGCATCGCCTTCTTCTTGGACGGATTCTTATTTGGACATTCCATTGAGATATGGCCGTATCCTCGGCACTTGAAGCATTGGACTTGTCCTTCTGTGCTTTTCTTATCCTTAGAAAAACCCTCTTGCTTTCTTGACTTGTAACTTGAAGAACCCTTGCCTTTCTTCCACTTTCCGAAGGATGGAGTTTTGCTTGAATTACCCCTTCGAAAATTTAGGCGAAACTTCATTGTCAAGAGAGCGAGCTGCTTCTCAAAGTCCTCCATAGATAGGTTCTCGTCATCGCCTGAGGAGGATGAATCCGCGTCTTCTTCTTTTGTTGTTTTCAGCGCATAACCTGAAGATTTAGAAGAGGATGCCTTTCCCGAAGAATAGTTAGTAGGAAATGTCATTTCATATGTTTGTAAAGAACCAACTAATTCTTCTACACGGATTTCGTCCGGGTGTTTAATAGTTTCAATGGCTGTAACCTTGGAACGAAATCTTTCAGGAAGAGTTCTTAATATTTTTCTTACAATTTTAAATTCAGGAATCTTCTCTCCCAAGTTAGCACATGAGTTTACGATGTCTTGCAATCGTGTGTAATAGTCTGTGAACGATTCATTTTCTGCCATAAAAATAGAGTCAAACTTGCTCGTAAGCATTTGCAGTTTCTGAATCTTCACAAGGTTAGTTCCCTCATGCGTAACTTGAAGAACATCCCAGATTTCTTTCACAGTCTCACATGCCAAGACGCGAGAGAACTCTGTTTGTGATAAGGCATTAAATAAAGCATTAATTCCCTTGTCATTGTAAGAAGATATATCAATCTCTTCCTTGGTCCATTTCGATCTAGGTTTGATGGTGCGAACATCACCAATAAATTCAGTTGGATTAGACCATCCTAATTCAATTGATTGCCACACCCGTTCGTCGATGGAAATTAAAAAGGCTTTCATCCGTACTTTCCAGTACGCATAATTTGTTCCATCGAAGAACAGAGGTCTGTTGATGTTTCCACCTTCAACCATTGTTTATAACCCTATTCTCGCTCTGATACCACTTGTCGGGTTATGTATAATTGGATCTAAATAGGGGAAAAAACACATAGAGGGGGGTGAATAGGTGTAAACAATAAACACTCAAAAATCTTTGCGATATAAAACCCAATGCGGAAAAATAAATAACACGCAGAGATTTTTACGTGGAAAACTCCAAACCGGAGTAAAAAACCACGGGACCGATAACACGGTGAAATCCACTAGAATTAAACACGTACAAGGTGATATACCGTACTCACAGACGACTCAACCTTTTCCATACGCTCCTAGTTGATCTTCTCCGCTCGCTCCACGACGCTTCTCGAATCCACGATTTGCGTCCAACGCCGAATCCACGGCGTCCAACGTCGAGTCCACGACGTCCGACCGAATCCACGGTCTTCACCCAGTAGCACGCTTCGAATCCACGAACGTACCTCGCTTCGAATCCACGAGAGCGGTAGCACCTTGAATCCACAAGGCCACGCGAGTCCACGCGCCGATTTTGGGGTAAATCGTTGTTTTTTGGGTGGTGATGATCCGCCGAATACTTAGATTAGAAATAGATCGGAAATACCATCTAAGTATTCATTGATTTGATTCTACTCAAAATGTGAGTATGAAAACCTAGAATCAAATCAATCAATATAGATGAAGAAACATAAGATAGAATCTATGATTTCCTTTCTTCTCTATATGTGGATCTTAGGCCGTAAAAAGATGACGGCTACTTTTTCGATTATGTGGATTAGCCCTAGAAAAAGAATCATAGGGGCTATTTATAGGTTAGAAACCCTTGGAAAAAGATAAGGATCAAAAACTATCCTTTTATGGAATTTTTCATGACGACGATCCGGATCGGAGATCGACGATCCGGATTGCAGTAGCGAGAAAAACAGTTTCCAGAAAAACGAAGGTTCGGGATCCGGATCGAAGTGCCTGATCCGGATCGTTCATACAGTTCACCAAACATCAACGTTCGGGATCCGGATTGCAAAGCCTGATCCGGATCGTTCAAATAAAATGGTAAACCCAGTGTTCGGGATCCGGATCAAGGAAGGCTACGATCCGGATTGAACTGGTGTATGAACGAACAACCTTCGGGATCCGGATTGAACAGTCTGATCCGGATCCTGAACATGTCCCATGTCCAGTTTTTGATATTTACGCAATTAAAAATCCATCCAAGTGTTTCTACACTATAAGAAGTATTCGGATCACCAAAGTTATTAAGTTAAACATACCTGATCCTTTTGAATTCTTCTTTCTTGAGATTGAGTTATATGATCCAACTTTCTTTACCTTCAATCTTCAAGACTTAACCGAATTCACGAAATACGCCAACTTAAATTCCGTAACATTCTCCTTTGCGCACCCAAACCTTACGAGTATTGGAATACGTCGGTAATGATCGTGATCTTGTACTCGTTGAATTCGTCTTCTTCGGTTGATCACCTTTCTTTGGTTTCCACATCGGCGTTATCTTGGGGGGTGTACTACCATTGATCTTGACACTTGGTTGATATTTCTTTGATTTCCAATCTGTGTTCTTGATGGTAATCGATGCATGATTTGCTTGATTTGCTCGATTTGCTCAATGTTTGCATGAAGTTCTTATGTGCCCTTTTACTCCACAACGATAACATACCTTATTTGACATTGGGTTCTATTGCTATGTAGAAGGTTTGTCAACATTGGGTGTAATGACTTTAGTCGGAGGAGGAGGGGAGACCGACTAAGGCAAGAACTTTTGTTCACTCGAACTTGGATCCTCACAAGTTCGATTATATCCAAGGCCCAACCTATTCGTTTGACCAAGACCAAGTAGCTTATCCAATTTGGTTCGTCTCGATGAGAACCTTTTCAGATCTTCTTTAAGTTGTAAAATGGTCTTCGTCATTTTCAAGTTTCCTTGCCGTGCCTCGGAATAGAGCTTCAAGAAGTAATTTGCTTAATCCACCAATTTTATATGTTCCTTCTCGAAATGCTCATTCTTCTCTTGAAGGGAATTGTTAATCTTGATCAAATTGTCCCTTTCCTCTTCAAGAGTCTTTAAGAAAGAAGTTGCTTTATTGGATTGATCTTCGAGTTCCAACAACCTTCTCCTTGTTACGGCTTTTTGGTATTGGCATATTTCGTGAGTCAAGTCAGTGAGTTGAGTCAGAGTCTTAAAGGGATCAAATTGTCAATCAGCAATCAAAGACTTAGAGAAGATTCAACAAGAGCTCAAGTTGACACCCAGTGTCTTGAGTCTTGAAGATTGAAGTTGAAGAATTGTGGATCAGTTACATCAATCTCAACAAGAAAGTATTCAAGAGGATCAGGTATGTTTAACTAAATAATTATGGTGATCCGAATACTTTCTTATAGTGTAGAAACACTTGGATGAACTTTTAATTGCATAATAATCAAAAACTGGTGTTCGGACTTGTTCAGGATCCGGATCAGAGCCAACGATCCGGATCCCGAAGGTTGTTGCTTCATACAAGACTTCGATCCGGATCCATGCAATTTCCGATCTGGATCCCGAATGTTAAGTTTTCTGATTTGTATGAACGATCCGGATCGGGCAATGCGATCCGGATCCCGAACCATGGTATTTCTGGAATCGTCAATCTCGTTACGACGATCCGGATCGCAGTAAATCCGATCCGGATCGCCGTCCTGAAAATTTCCAGATAAGGTATGTTTTTGATTCTTATCTCTTTCCAAAGGTTTCTAAACTATAAATAGACGTTTAGGGTTTCTCAAAAACGTGGGAGCTACGGCCGATCTTTTTATAAAACTCTTGAGAGCAACCCTAGAGGCTAGGTTTTCATCGTTCTTCTTTATAGCCTCTTTTAGGTCAATTCGATGGTTCTTTCAAGAACATATCTTTTGTCGAATTGATCTAATCTTTGCTTAGAGATTTCTTCTACGGTTCTTCATTGATAATCTAAGCAAAGGATCACCATCGAAGTCAATATTCTTATCGACTGAGTTTGCGTCGTGGATTCGACGTGGCATCGTGGATTCGGTGTGCTAAAGGCGTTTCGTGGATTCGAAGCGTGCGTTCGTGGATTCGAACGTGAGCAGTGGACGTGCAAAATCGGTGGAGCGCGAGGTCCAAGAAATTGAAGGAGGGGTTAAATCCGTGGAGACGGTAATCACCTTGTTATTCTTCTTTTCTTAGGGATTGTTATTGCGCGGATATCCAACCGGTCAGCGCAAGGTCCGAAGAAGCTGAAGGAGGGGTTGAATCCGTGGAGTCGGTAATCACCTTGTTATTCTTCTATTCTTAGTGGATTGTTATTGTGTGTTGGTCCCGTGGTTTTTCTCCTGGATTGGAGTTTCCACGTAAATCTCGGTGTGCTGTTTTTATTTTCCGCATTGGTTTTTATTTTGCACTGAGATTGAGTTTTTAAGTATTACACCTATTCACCCCCCCTCTAGTTGTTTGATAGTACCTATTTAGATCCTTGTGGATCCATAATAACTCTACAATTGGTATCAGAGAGGGTTTTAGGTTTATCTATCTTGATGGGTGAAAGTGGTAATATTTATAGACCTCCTCTTTTTGATGGGACTAATTATGCTTATTGGAAAGTGCGGATGAGAGCTTTTCTCATCGCAATTGATGAGCGAGTATGGCAATCCGTGGAATGCGGTTGGGTGCATCCTGTTGAGGAAGTAGGAAATTCTACTACCCCAAAACCTCGCTCTAGATGGTCCAAAGAGGAATTTGAAAGATCTTCTTACAATGGGAAAGGTATGAACGCTTTATTTAATTCTCTTTCCTCGACTGAGTTCACAAGAATTTCCGCGTGTGAAACCGCGAAGGAAATTTGGGATATTCTCAAAATTACACATGAGGGTACTAATCTTGTAAAAATTCAAAAGCTCCAGATGCTTACAAGTCAATTTGACTCTATTCATATGGAAGGGCATGAATTGTTTACAGATTATTACACTAGACTTCAAGATGTAATAAATACATGTGCTAATTTAGGAGAAAAGATCCCGGAGTCGAAAATTGTAAGAAAGATACTTCGGACTCTTCCGGAACGGTTTAGGGCAAAGGTTACCGCCATTGAAACCGTTAGTCATCCGGATGAGATGAGTGTAGAGGAATTAGTAGGTGCTTTGCAAACTTATGAAATGACTTTTCCTACTAATCAAGTTTCTTCCAAGTCTTCTTCTAAGCTTACAGGTATTGCATTCAAACCAACAAAGGAAGAAGATAGCGAATCAAGTTCCGACGATGAAATCTCTTTTGCCGATTTTGAAGAACAATTGGCGCGGATCGTAAAGAAATTTCGTCGAAAATTTTGGAAGAATCGAACCGATGGATCTTCATCCATGAAATCTTCTAAAGGATCATCGGGTTCTAAATCCTCTAAACTCAAAAGCTTTGCAAAACCTTCTAAAGAAAAAGAAAAAGATGATTTCGAAGGGGAAATCCAATGCTATCGATGCAAAGGCTACGGCCATTTTTCAATGGATTGTCCTTCTAAGAAATCATATAAAAAGAAGGCTTTGCAAGCGAAAACTTGGGACGATTCTACTTCTAATGAATCGACCTCAAGTATAGAGGAAAAAATCGTTGCTTCTCATGCCTCTCATTTTCCCTCTTCTAATAATTGTTTATCATCTTTAGTCACTGACTCTACTCCTTTGATTTTGTATGAAACATCAACAACCGGCGGAGAGTCATCAAGTGAGGGGGAGTCGGACGAGGAAGAACTCGTTGAGGCATATCAACAACTTCTTGCGGAATCTAAGAAGATGGCCAAACATATCAAGAAGTTGAGAAAGCAACGACTTGAGAATCAAGACGAGAATCATGCTTTAAAGATCAAACTTCATGATCTCGAGGAGGAACGAGAGCTTTTATTGAATAATAATAAAATCCTCCAAGAAAAGATAAATCAATCGGAAACGGTCGTTAATTCCCATATTGACAAGATTGATTTTCTAGAAAAACAGTTTGAGGAGATTCATGTCACCAACCAAGCATTGACCAAACAAGTTCATCAACTTAAATCCGACATACAAAGGATCTCAACCGATTCCAAGAAACTTGAGTGTATGTCCGGTTTAGGTCAAACAAGTAAGGTTGGTTTGGGATTCAAAAAGGACCAAACTGTGCATGCTTCAAGTTCCACAATGAAATTGAAAGGAAGAACTTGTCACTTATGTGGACTTGAAGGACATTTGGTGAGGGATTGCCCGAAAAAGAGAAAGAAAAATCCTTCGGCAACTTCATCTACGGAGCGGACTCAACGGACTCAAAAGACACATCAAGTCAAAAGAGTTCACTCAATCCATCAAAGGTCCGAGCCACATCATCAATCATACAAGTGGATCATTGCAAGGCAAAGACCTAAGGTGGATCAACAGTCAAAGCGGACAACCCCCGGCCACAACGAATCAAGACAACCCAAAATCCAGCGATTTTGGATTCGGAAAGGTGATATCTTTCCTTGTCTTAAGTTCTAAATAGCTTATGACTGTATGTAATGCTTTGATTGGTTTTCCCTTCATATCTTTCTTAATCTTTGCATTACATGTTTTTCAATGCTCTTCGTTTTTATACTTTGTTTTTGAACAAAAGGATTTTTAATGAACAAGTGCATTGAATGAAAAGGGCTTTCACTTTCATTCACTCCAAATTAATTTTATATGGATTATCAACTTTACTTCATAATCATAATCTTGAAGATACTTCATTATAGGAGTTTTTGATATTATAAGCATCAAATTTTAGAAATCATGTGTGATCTTCAGATGCTTAATCTATCTCGGTTGTGTGAGTTCTTTGTGATAAACATGAGACAACCGATTGACTAAAATTTGGGATTTAATTCTTTCACGTAAGAGATTGCCTTCTTACAAGGGTAAATAATTGAATTATGAAAGATGTGGAAAGAGTTACATCCGAAAGGAGTGTGAAAACTACCACCACATGCTGGAAAGAGCTGCCACCCCGGTCGTCCGGTTTGTGTGTGAAGCTACCACATGTTATGGATGCTTGATAGTATTTTATGAGAAAATCTTTAGTTGAAGCATTTGGAGATTTATATGCAAAACTCTTATATTTTGAACAATCTCCTGGTTGGTATAAGGTGGAATAGTTGAAAGATGCTCAAAGAGCCACCCTTAGGTATTTTAGTGCTTATCTCAAATTTGAAAGGGTAAGAAATCAAATTGATGTCATTTGGAAATCTCTGTAAGTCATCTTTGTAAATCCGTTACATCTTGATAGAGTTTGGATCTCAAGATTATTTTTGATGACTTGTGTTTGATGAATATAACATGAAAAACGGTTTATAATGTTTTACCTTTATTTTTCATGATTTTGGAGTAAATCTTTTTAATTTTGTGAAATTAATTGGATTGAATGACATCTGTGTGAATTCACTGTTTAAAGCACTTAAATTGATTTCTTGATGGAATACAAATCGGTATTTGAAAAGATTCTAAAATCTGGATTTGTTTCAAGAAATTATTTGATTTTTGCTTTCTGGTATAGGTACGGAATCTGCATTTTTGTTATATACCAGAACTGAGTTTTTATCTCTCTTTCTCTATGAACTAATATTGTTAGTGATTTACTTTTGTCTAGTATGTTCACTGTTTGACAATTTGTGACAAAAAGGGGGAGAAGAGAAATGATCGGAGATGAGATCATCAAGAGAGTACAAACGAAAATGAAAAAATGGGGGAGAACGAAAAATGATGATCGTATCACAAAGGGGGAGAACATAGATGCTCAAGAACATGGAGAACATGGAAAACATGTTAGAGATGCTCAAGATAGGGGGAGACAAAGAAAAAATTGAAAGAGCCGAAAAACAAAAGAACCAAAAGGAAGACGGATCAAATGTAGGATTTTAATTTCTAACAACTAACGTTTGATTTTGTTTGGAGTTTTGTTTTGCAGGAATTACATCACTTTAAGACTCCAAGTCCTAAGTCATAGAGTATGTTCTAGGACTGTTTGGTTCAAATGTAATTTTGTATTTATTGGATCTTTCACGCAAAGAAAATCAATGTTTTGGTGATGACATTGAGTTTCGATTTTTTGGTTTAAGATGAGTGACTTGAGCGCTTTTATGTATTTTTGGGTTTTGTCACGAAATTGCCAAAGGGGGAGATTGTTACGGCTTTTTGGTATTGGCATATTTCGTGAGTCAAGTCAGTGAGTTGAGTCAGAGTCTTAAAGGGATCAAATTGTCAATCAGCAATCAAAGACTTAGAGAAGATTCAACAAGAGCTCAAGTTGACACCCAGTGTCTTGAGTCTTGAAGATTGAAGTTGAAGAATTGTGGATCAGTTACATCAATCTCAACAAGAAAGTATTCAAGAGGATCAGGTATGTTTAACTAAATAATTATGGTGATCCGAATACTTTCTTATAGTGTAGAAACACTTGGATGAACTTTTAATTGCATAATAATCAAAAACTGGTGTTCGGACTTGTTCAGGATCCGGATCAGAGCCAACGATCCGGATCCCGAAGGTTGTTGCTTCATACAAGACTTCGATCCGGATCCATGCAATTTCCGATCTGGATCCCGAATGTTAAGTTTTCTGATTTGTATGAACGATCCGGATCAGGCAATGCGATCCGGATCCCGAACCATGGTATTTCTGGAATCGTCAATCTCGTTACGACGATCCGGATCGCAGTAAATCCGATCCGGATCGCCGTCCTGAAAATTTCCAGATAAGGTATGTTTTTGATTCTTATCTCTTTCCAAAGGTTTCTAAACTATAAATAGACGTTTAGGGTTTCTCAAAAACGTGGGAGCTACGGCCGATCTTTTTATAAAACTCTTGAGAGCAACCCTAGAGGCTAGGTTTTCATCGTTCTTCTTTATAGCCTCTTTTAGGTCAATTCGATGGTTCTTTCAAGAACATATCTTTTGTCGAATTGATCTAATCTTTGCTTAGAGATTTCTTCTACGGTTCTTCATTGATAATCTAAGCAAAGGATCACCATCGAAGTCAATATTCTTATCGACTGAGTTTGCGTCATGGATTCGACGTGGCATCGTGGATTCGGTGTGCTAAAGGCGTTTCGTGGATTCGAAGCGTGCGTTCGTGGATTCGAACGTGAGCAGTGGACGTGCAAAATCGGTGGAGCGCGAGGTCCAAGAAATTGAAGGAGGGGTTAAATCCGTGGAGACGGTAATCACCTTGTTATTCTTCTTTTCTTAGGGATTGTTATTGCGCGGATATCCAACCGGTCAGCGCAAGGTCCGAAGAAGCTGAAGGAGGGGTTGAGTCCGTGGAGTCGGTAATCACCTTGTTATTCTTCTATTCTTAGTGGATTGTTATTGTGTGTTGGTCCCGTGGTTTTTCTCCTGGATTGGAGTTTCCACGTAAATCTCGGTGTGCTGTTTTTATTTTCCGCATTGGTTTTTATTTTGCACTGAGATTGAGTTTTTAAGTATTACACCTATTCACCCCCCCTCTAGTTGTTTGATAGTACCTATTTAGATCCTTGTGGATCCATAATAACTCTACACTCCTCAACTTCTTGTTATGCTTCGCCAATTTTTTTGAGTCCCGTAACAATTGTTGATAGGCGTGACCAAAATCTTCACTTTCGAAATCGCTTGGTTTATCATCCGACATTATTTTTTCATTCAAGGAGGAGACAGATAACAAACCGGAGGAAGTCGATGACAAGCACACGAATGGTGAAGTTGTGGACGCAAGAAATGCCGTAGCGTTTTTATCCTAATCACAAGAAGACAACTCGTCAGAGGAGGAAGAGTCATCCCACGTGACGGCTTGCATTACCTTCTTCTTGGACGGATTTTTGTTGGGACACTCCGTTGATATATGGCCAAAATCTCTGCATTTGAAGCACTAGATTTGTCCCTCGTTGTTCTTCTTCTCTTTCGAAGAACCCTATTGTCACGCCCCGGGGGTTCAAACGCGCGGAAGGAGAGCCACCGATGCTCCCGAATCAGCGTAACATTTTTTTTTCTTGAAAACAATTACTCCCCGGTGCGCGCCCAGACCCGCCGCATATACAAATTCACTCTGCAAACAGGCAGAGTCTCCTTTGTATATGCACGGCGTCTCAACTACAAAGTACATCACAAAGTACATCACAAAGTACATCACAAAGTACATCACATACAGCCTTTAACCACATTAGTTGGAGTCTCAAACACATACAACCATTCACAACGCCTAAAATACTGTTTTCCACAAATGATAAAGAGGCCGTCGGTTCGAAAGGATAAAACCACAGGGTTTAAAAATGGTGTCCACACGACACCCACGGTTTTAAAAATGGTTTTCGCAAACGGTTTTCTTGTTTTTGTTGTTTGTAGTTTAAGACGGCCAAGTAAAGAAAAGGAACGACATTCACTCGGCAATTATGAAGGAAGAATCAACATCTACATCGACCCCACGGGGGCATCGCAATCCACAACTAACTAACATGAATAATAAAAGAACAAAGGAAGGAAAGTCACTGTATCTGATGTCTCTAGAAGTCAGAACAGCACTCTCGCGGTCTCACCAGCGCCCTAGCACTCGCCCCTGGACGAACCTGTCACGGAGTGGGAAGTCAGTGACTAGAAATAACATAGTATGCAAAAAGGGCTAAAAGTAACGCAAACCACGGTGACCGGAGCAACCGTCCTCCTCAAAGTACAAACAACCGTGACTAAACCCCGTACCAAACAAAACCGGGCACCTTTCCCGACAACCACACCGAGCACCTGCCCCGGTGTCCCCCGTCGAGCACCTGCCTCGGCCGCCGAGCACCCGCCTCGGCATCACCGCTCACACCCCCCACCCACGAGGGCCCCCTTTCTTACGTCACCATCATGTGGGATACACGGGTCAGCGTACCACTTTTCCGGAAAAGCACACCCTTGCGGTGGCCAAACCGCCGGTGTGCGTGTAGCAAAACAAGAGCCTCATATTCAACAATAAGTAAAAACAGTGCAACAGGGTTAGTTAGATAATTATTTGGTCCACATACTATTCACCTTTTCCCAAACATGTTATTTCTATCGATATATGCCTATCCCCAAAATCCCCGGAGAAGTACCCACCTCGTGCGTGTCGTCCGGCGCTCGACCCGTCCGTGACCGTGCGCCTGTCGCCTACAATGTCCTGCACTCCTGAAGGAACAAGGATATGTCAAGACTAAGAGATCCGAACCCCGACACCGACTCCAGGCCGACAACAGACGACCGACGTGATCCCCGGACTCCGCGTGGCAGAGTTCCCCGCATGGCACCGACCCGTGCGGCGCACACTCCGCCTGCGGACAGCCCCGCGCGGCCCCAACCCGCCGCGGTGGCGGCGGCCCCGCGCGACCCCAGCGCGCGGGGGCGCGCTGCCTGCGTGTGCGGGCGACCCCGCGAGGCACCAGCCCTCGCGGGCGCCCCACCTGCGGGCGGCCCCGCGCGGCCACGAGCCGCGCGGGCGCGCTGCCCGCGGGTGCGGGTGACCCCGCGCGGCACCAGCCCGCGCGGGCGCCCCACCTGCGGGCGGCCCCGCGCGGCCACGAGCCGCGCGGGCGCGCTGCCCGCGGGTGCGGGCGGCCCCGCGCGGCACCAGCCCGCGCGGGCGCCCCACCTGCGGGCGGCCCCGCGCGGCCACGAGCCGCGCGGGCGCGCTGCCCGCGGGTGCGGGCGACCCCGCGCGGCACCAGCCCGCGCGGGCGCCCCACCTGCGGGCGGCCCCGGGTGGCCACGAGCCGCGCGGGCGCGCTACCCGCGGGTGCGGGCGACCCCGCGCGGCACCAGCCCGCGCGGGCGCGTTGCCCGTGGGTGCGGGCGACCCCGCGCAGGCGCCCCACCTGCGGGCGGCCCCCGCGCGGCCACGAGCCGCGCGGGCGCGCTGCCCGTGGGTGCCGGCGACCCCGCGCGGCACTAGCCCGCGCGGGCGCCCCACCTGCGGGCGGCCCCGCGCGGCCACGAGCCGCGCGGGCGCGCTGCCCGCGGGTGCGGGCGACCCCGCGCGGGCGCCCCACCTGCGGGCGGCCCCGCACGGCCATGAGCCGCGCGGGCGCTCCACCTGCGGCCGGCCTCGCGGTGGCGGCATCCGCCTCGCCCATAGCGACGGCGGCGCGGTGATCCCCCATCACGAGACAACTCCCAAAACCGAAATTGTAAAAGAAAACCTACGCAAATCAAGAACGCCCCAAAAACTCACCTTGATTCGCGAGGGAAGAAGGAGGAAGAGGGATCGCCCACCTTTGCCCGATCGATCCACCCACGGCCAAGTCCTCGCCCTTCTCTTGGGTATCCCCGATGGAGTACTGCGCTGGTATGGGTTCCCCTTTCTCTCCTTACTTGACCGTCCAAATCACGTAGGGTTGGGGATATTTTACTGATCGCCCTCCCCTTTTTGGTCGCCTCCTCTGACCTAACGCAATCGAGGAAACGAGCTGATCGACGAGTTAAATCCCCAAGTCACAAGCCAGCCCATCAGAGATTAAAATGAGGGGTCCGGATTACCTCGATAACCGTGCAGATCGCCAGCACGGATTTCAGAGCGTCCGTAAAGACCGCAAACTTTACAATTAAATTCTGGGAGTTCCCGGGGTCCGAATTCGAATCCGATCGCGCCACCGTTCTCCGTTTCGCGAGCTCTAGCACCTAAAAATACGCGCGAGCCCCGACGGTCTGTCCATTAAACACGAAAAATTAAACCCTCTGCCGGACCGCCACAAGCGAAATAAAAAGGGAAAGCCAAAATAAAGGTCAGGTCTTACACCTATTGCTTTCTTGATTTTGAGCCTGAAAATCCTTTGCCTTTCTTGGACGTAAAAAAGGATGATGATTTGCTTGAATTACTCCTTCTAAAGTTTCAGCGAAATTTTCTTGTCAAGAAAGCTAGTTGTTTCTCAAAATCCTCCATCAATATATTATCGTCTGAATCTGAGGATGAATCTGTATCTTCTTCTTTTGTTGATTTCAATGCCATACCTGAAGACTTAGAAGAAGAGGAAGGCTTTCCAGAAGAAGAGTTAGTAGGAAAATCATTTTATAAGTTTGAAGAGCACCAACTAATTCTTCTACTTTGATCTCGTCCGGGTGTTTTACTGTTTTAATGGCTGCAGCCTTAGGGCGAAATCTCTCGGGAAGAGTTCTCAAGATTTTTCTTACAACTTTTGATTCTGAGATCTTCTCTCCCAAGTTAGCACATGTATTTACGATATCTTGCTGTCACGCCCTGAAGGTTTAAATAAGCTGAAAACGTGTATCTCTTTTTTTTTTTGAAACAACTCCACTCTCTGGTACGTGCCAGACCCGCCACACATACAAATTCGCCCCACACGGACAGAGCCTCCTTTGTATGTGCACGGCGTCACATTCGCGATTTGCACTTTAACCACAACAGTCGGAATAACAACTAAAGAAAGAGAAGGGAGAAGGTAATCATACAACCTTTCGAATAAGGCCACCAAGTTTTGAAAGGATAAATCCACGGGTTTATAAGACGGTGCCCACACGACACCTTATTCTTTTCAAAATCAATTTTCGCAAACTTTTTCTTTATTTGAAAATGGCCGAACTAAGGGGAAAATAAAGGAAAGCATTCATCGCAAGATTATAGCGTCCACAACATCCACATTAAAGAGAAACCACAAGCTACCTAACAAATCAAACTAACCAAAAGCATAAAGGAAAGGTATCTAGCCACAGTATGAAGCTACGGTCGTTTAGTCGAAACCTCACCGTCGTCCCGGAGCCCACCCCTGACCGAACCTGTCATAGTGTGGGAAGTCAGTGACAAAAAGAGTAGATGTAAACAAGTACAATGCGGTAAATACTGAAATAAAAACAAACCGATACACCCGAGCATCCAAACTTCCCCTCATGAATCCACAGTAACCCCCTGTAAATCGAAACCGAGCACCTGTTATAAGGTCTAAAGACCTCTGGCACAAGTGAACACCTTGCTCTCACCTTAATGCTTTATGTTACGGAATTTGAGTTGGCGTAGTTTCGTGAAAGTATCAAGTCTTGAAGATTGAAGGTGAAGAAAAGTTGAATCATTTAACTCAATCTCAAGAAAGAAGAATTCAAAAGGATCAGGTATGTTTAACTAAAGAATTTGTGTGATCCGAATACTTCTTGTAGTGTAGAAACACTTGGAAGAATCTTTCATTGCATAAAAATCAAAAACTGGACTTGGGACATGTTCAGGATCCGGATCAGGTTGTTCGATCCGGATCCCGAAGGTGGTTCGTTCATACATCGTCGCAATCCGGATCGTAGTCTCTTGATCCGGATCCCGAACGTTGATGTTTGGTGAACTGTATGAACGATCCGGATCGTAGTCACATGATCCGGATCCCGAACCTTCGTTTTTCTGGAATTGGCTGTTTTGTTATGACGATCCGGATCCTAGTTATCACGATCCGGATCGGCGTCCGTAAAAATCCAGAAATGGCAGGTTTTTGATTCTTATCTCCTTCCTAGGGTTTCTAACCTATAAATACACCCTATGACTCTTTTTCTAGGGTGAATCCACATAGCCGTCATTTTCTTGTATCATCTTATACGGCTATAGATCCACATATAGAGAAGAAAGGAAATCATTAGAGAATACTCTATGTTTCTTCATCTATATTGATTAGTTTGATTCTAGGTTTTCATACTCACATCTTGAGTTGAATCAAACTAATGAATACTTAGATGGTATTTCCGATCTATCTTTGATCTAAGTATTCGGCGGATCATCACCACCCAAAAACAACGATTTACCCCAAAAATCGGCGCGTGGATTCGCGTGTCCTTGTGGATTCAAGGTTCAATCGCTCTCGTGGATTCGGAGCGAGGCACGTTCGTGGATTCGAACGGTGCTATTGGGTGAAGACCGTGGATTCGGTCGGACGTCGTGGATTCGACGTTGGACGCCGTGGATTCGGCGTTGGGCGCAGATCGTGGATTCGAGAAGCGTCTGGAGCGAGCGGAGAAGATCCTCTAGGAGCGTATGGAAAAGGTTGAGTCGTAAGTGTGTACGGTAAATCACCTTGTACGTGTTTTAATTCTAGTGGATTTCTGCCGTGTTATCGGTCCCGTGGTTTTTTACTCCGGTGATGGAGTTTTCCACGTAAAAATCTTGCGTGTTATTTTATTTTCCGCATTGGGTTTTATCGCAACGATTTTTGGAGTGTTTATACGTTTACACCTATTCACCCCCCTCTAGGTGTTTCTTCCCCTATTTAGATCCGTATTATATACGACCCAACAAGTGGTATCAGAGAGGGAATAGGGTTGTGAACAATGGTTGAAGGTGGAAACATCAATCGACCCACTTTCTTTGATGGAACAAATTATGCGTACTGGAAAGTACGGATGAAAGCCTTTTTATCTTCCATCGACGAAAGGGTGTGGCATTCAATTGAATCAGGATGGACTAATCCAACTGAACTTATCTCTGATGTTCACACCTTAAAACCTAGGTCGAAATGGACCAAGGAAGAGTTTGAGTTATCTTCTTACAATGGCAAGGGAATTAATGCTATTTTTAATGCCTTATCTCAAACTGAATTCTCTCGCGTCTCGGCATGTGAGACTGCGAAAGAAATCTGGGATGTTCTCCAGGTTACACATGAGGGAACTAACCTCGTGAAGATTCAGAAACTGCAAATGCTTACGAGCAAGTTTGACTCTATCTTAATGGCAGAAAATGAATCTTTCACGGACTACTATACACGATTGCAAGACATCGTAAACTCATGTGCTAATCTGGGAGAGAAGATTCCAGAATTTAAGATTGTAAGAAAAATCTTAAGAACTCTTCCTGAACGATTTCGCCCAAAGGTTACTGCCATTGAAACTATTAAACACCCGGACGAAATACGTGTAGAAGAATTAGTTGGTTCATTACAAACTTATGAAATGACTTTTAATACTAACAATTCTTCTGGAAAAGCATCCACTTCTAAGTCTTC
This sequence comes from Tillandsia leiboldiana, assembly GCA_029204045.2. Taxonomy (NCBI): domain Eukaryota; kingdom Viridiplantae; phylum Streptophyta; class Magnoliopsida; order Poales; family Bromeliaceae; genus Tillandsia; species Tillandsia leiboldiana. The sequence goes on along the minus strand of CM055062.1, from coordinate 25,830,994 downwards.
AGGTTATGCGTTGAAAACAACTAAGGAAGAAGACGCGGATACATCCTCCTCGGACGATGACGAGAACCTTTCTATGGAGGAATTTGAGAAGCAGCTCGCTCTCTTGACAAGGAAGTTTCGCCGCAACTTCCGAAGGGGTAATTCAAGCAAATCTCCATCCTTCGGAAAGTGGAACAAAGGCAAGGGTACTCCAAGTCACAAGTCAAGAAAGCAGGAGAACTTCTCAAAGGATAAGAAAAGTTCAGAAGGACAACTGCAATGCTTCAAATGTCGAGGCTACGGCCACATTGCAACGGAATGTCCTAACAAGTATCCGGCAAAGAAGAAGGCGATGCAAGTCGTCACTTGGGATGACAACTCAACGTCAAATGAGTCGTCTTCAAGTGATGAAGAAAAGAGCTCCACGGCATTCCACGCGTCCACATCTTCACCATTCATGTGCTTTATGGCAACTACGTCTGAATCATTGTCCAACTCCACTGTTGAAAAGAATGCAATGGACAATGAATCGGATGATTCGGAAGGTGAAGAGTTTGCTCTAGCCTATCACAGATCTTTACAGGATTTAAAGAAACCGGCTAAGCAAAACAAGGGGTTGAGAGGGAGATTGCAGGATCTCGAAGAAGAAGTAAAAAGGGTAACTTCTCTCTCGACCGATCTTGAAGTGGAAAGGGATAGTTTGATAAAAGCAAATGTTTCCCTTCAAGAGTCCAATGAGCAGCTCAAGAAGAACTATATAGATATGGTGAACAAAGCAAACTACTTCTTGAAGCTCTATGGCGAGGGCCGACAGGAAAGACGGGAAATGACAGAGACCATTCTCCAACTCAAGGATGACTTACAGCAATTCTCCTTAGGAAGGAGTAAGTTGGATAAACTCCTTGGTCTTGGTCAAACAAATCGGTTCGGCCTCGGGTACACTCAAACTGGAAACAGTCCAAGTTCGAGTGGGACAGTCTTTGTGCCTCAGTCGGTATCTCCTCCTCCGACATCGGAATTCAAGACAAACAACGAAAACAAACCTACCTCATCCTCTTCGGAATCGTCAAGCTCAAAGGTATGTTTTCGTTGTAATTTTGCAGGGCACATCGAAAGAAATTGCGAGATTGGAGCTCAAAGAACAAATCAACCACATCTTGCAATTGCTACCAATAAGCTCACTTCCCGGAATTCAAGGAAGGATTTTACAAAAGGAAAGAACATTGGTAGCACCTCAAACAAGACGATGACAAAAGAAAAAGATCAATCATACAAGACGTCGTCTTCAAGGAGAATCTCTCAACCTTTACCAACATACTCCAAAACTCAAAAGGTTTGGGTATGCAAAGGTGAAACCCCTCCTTGTCCTTAATCGTTCTACGATTGAATCTTGTATAGTTTGTGTAGACTATTTTCTTTTCTTCTTTTTCTTTTGGCCGACCCGTCAACCATCTTTGGGAGGTAAATGGTACATCTTTTTATTGGTTGATGATTTCTCTCGGTTTTCATGGGTAGCATTTTTGAGAGAGAAAGCTGATACGTTTGACTCTTTTCATGAGATTTGCCATCGTATTATGATTGAAAAGAATGAAAAGATCATTCGTGTTAGAAGTGATAGGGGTGGAGAATTCATAAATTCAAAATTCATTGACTTTTGTACTTCAAATGGCATAAAACATGAATTCTCGGCACCCTATACACCTCAGCAGAATGGTGTTGTTGAGCGCAAAAACAGGGTTGTTCAAGAGATGGTGTGATAACCGCAAATTTATTTTTGCCTTTCGGGACCTTCCGTCGATTTTATTGAACCGTGTGGTTGACAATAGGAGTTCGAGGGTAATTTTTTTTTTCCTTGTTTTTCTGGGCAGACGGTCGGGGCTCGCGGGTATTTTTGGTTAATAAAGCTCGCGAAACGGAGACCGGCGGCGCGATCGGTTCTGGATTCCGACCCCCGGATCTCCCAGAATAAATTCCGGAAGCTGGTACCGTAGCCCAGGTGACTTACACAATTACCGGGGGCGGACCGAACTCGGGTCCGCAATCAGATCGATTTTAGTCGATCAATTTGAGGTATGGGGTTAAACCACCCCTTTTTGTTTTCCTTTCACTCGAGGGTTAAATTTAATTTTGGAGTCCAAAATCCACTACGCCCAAAACGTCTAAGTATTTCGGCCTGGGGAAATTAGGTTATCTAAACCTCGCCTCCCCCGCCTCCTGGGCGTACAACATCCGAGCGTGGACGAGGAACGGTTCCCCCAAAACCCTCGTCCTTTCCTTCGGCCGGCGTGGAAGAGAAGAGAGCGATCGCCTCCCCGCAAAGATCCGACGAACGCGAAGAGGACGATCCCTCTCCTTCGCCCGGTACCGACCAAAACAAGGTGAGCCGCGCTTTCGTTTTCTTTTCTTGCCTTTTCTCGTCACGAGCGAGACGGGGGAGGGGGTTCTTGATTCGTCGGAGATGGAAGAAGAGGGGCGTCGCCATCGCACGCGGAGCGCCGCGCGGGGCAACCCGCGCATGCGGGGGCGCCGCGCGGGGCGCCCGCATGCGGGGCGCCGTGCGGGGCCGCCCGCGCATGCGGGGGCACCGCGCGGTGCGACCCGCGCATGCGGGGGCGCCGCGCGGGGCGCCCGCATGCGGGGCGCCGTGCGGGGCCGCCCGCGCATGCGGGGGGCACCGCGCGGTGCGACCCGCGCATGCGGGGGCGCCGCGCGGGGCACCCGCATGCGGGGCGCCGCGCGGTGCAACCCGCGCATGCGGGGCCGCCGCGCGGGGCACCCGCATGCGGGGCGCCGCGCGGGGCCGCCCGCGCATGCGGGGTGCCGTGCGGGGCACCCGCATGCGGGGGCGCCGCGCGGGGCAGCCGCGCATGCGGGGCGCCGCGCGGTGCAACCCGCGCATGCGGGGGCACCGCGCGGGGCACCCGCATGCGGGGCGCCGCGCGGGGCATCCCGCGCATGCGGCGGCACCGCGCGGTGCAGCCCGCGCATGCGGGGGTGCCGTGCGGGGCACCCGCATGCGGGGCGCCGCGCGGGGCAGCCGCGCATGCGGGGCGCCGCGCGGACAGGACGGCGGCGCGTGGGGGGGGGATTCGGTTGCTGCCGTCGGGGGCCGGCCAGTGTTGGGGCTTTTCCTTACTTCGCGTTTAAAGGTCCTTGACCTCCCCGCCCGGGGATCCCATTTTGCAGCTTAGGGGAGCGCGCCGGGACGCGGGGAGCCGAGCGTGGTTTTGCTACTAGCGACAGGTGGGTTGTTTTTACTTTATTCCTAGCCTCTAAATTCTATCATATTGGACGGGGTCTATTCTAAGTGTACTGGGGTTACATAATGACGGGCGACAGCTTATGCATGTTAGTGGGTTCGCAATAATGATTAGCGTCGATTGCCGACGGTGTTCTTCTTTTTAACCCTTATATGTCAGCGGGCCACCTTCGAGTGCGCGCAATATTACCTTGTTTTCGATTATGCACTTTACCTCATTTACCTCATTACTCTTGTTATTCATATTATGATACTGACATGATGGTGGTTACGGTTACTTGGCTCGAGGTTGCCATACGCGCACCCGCGGTTTGGCCACCGCAAAGGGTGCGCTTTTCCGGAAAAGTGGTCTATGACCCGTGTATACCCACGAGGTGACGTAGTGGGGCCCCTTATTAGTGGTGGGGTTGAGGCGCCGAGGTGCGAGCGGTGCGACCCGTCGGTTTAGTTGTCCGGCGTGGTCGGGTTTCTGCAGGTACGGTACGGGCCGTCGGTTTAGTTGTCCGACGTGTCCGGGTATTTCTGGAGGCAGGTGTACAGGTTGCCTTCCTCTTTGGGAGGGTGGTTGCTCCGGTTATCTTCACGGTTTGTTTCATTATATTCTCCTGCTCTACTATTTTTGCGTCACTGACATCCCACTTCGTGACAGGGTCCAGACGGGGGAAGAGGTAGGCGGTCGTGAGGACGGGGCAGGAGCAGCTGGGTCGCTGGGGACCCTGGACTGTATTTATTCTTTTATTTCTCGCTTTTCATTGCATTGTAGTTATGTGAGAGGTTCGCGATACCCTCGTGGGGTCGACGTGGATGTCGGTGCGGGTTGCATTTAGCGCCCTTGTACGTTACTTTTCCTTTTATGTCTATTGGCCATTTGAAAATCAAAAAAAAAGCAGAAGCCAAAGAAAAGATTGCGAAAACCGTTTTAAAAACCTAAGTGTCGTGTGGGCACTGGTTTCAAAACCCTGTGGATTTATGGATTGCGAAAGGGATTTCAAAACTTGGTGTCGGGTGGGCGCCGCTTTCAAACCTTGTGGATTTATGCTAATTTTGAAACTAGCTTTCAAAACGTAAGCGCCGGGTAGACGCTCTTTCAAAACTGTGGATTTATCCTTTCCAAATTGATCGGCCATACGTTCTTCTGTTATTAGTTTAGAATGCTGGCTAATTGCTGTGATTGATGGGCTGTGTATGTTGGAACATGTTCTGAACGCTTACGCCGTGCATGTACAGGGGAGACTCTGTCCGTTTGCAGAGTGACCCTGTATGTGTGGCGGGTCTGGGCACGTGCCCGGGAAGAGGGGTTCTCTTTTAAACAAAAAAAAAAATTACACGCCAAATATTCGACTTTCATGAATCGTTTCCGCTAAACCAAACCCCCGGGGCGTGACAGATTAAATGGTATCAGAGCGGTTCTTCCAATCACAACAATTAGTGCCGACATCCGTAGACAACCCTCACTTGCCTACATATGAATGAAATGGGTAGGGCTTAGGACTGTAGAACGTGAGTGGCCGAAGGGGGGGAAAATGTTGAGTCCTCGCTTTCCCTTTATGGTTGTTGTTAGCAGGGTAGTCTAAAGCTGACTCTTGTGATGTTTGACAGACATGGCCCGTACTAGATCATCGGCCGGGGACGCGGAAACAGACGCGACGGCGTCGACGGCCGCGGAGAACCAGCTCCTGCGGCAACAACTGCAGGAGATGGCGGGGAATCTGGCCAACCTTACTGAGCACGTGCGTCAGTTGACGCAACGGCAACAGGCCGCGACGGTGACGGTCGCCCCGGGTCCCCTACAGGGGTCGACAGCGCCGGCCGCGGCACCACCGACAGCGCCACCACCGGCGACGACTACGGGACCGGCGCCGGGGACGACCAGCAGGGTTACTCTGGAGGAGACTGTAGTCACACCTGCCCCGACCGTGGCTGCCACCGCCGCGAGGGAGGGGACGGGTGCGATGACCGAGCGGGATCGGGTGCGGGCCAACCTGAAAGACTTCAAGAAATACGACCCACCCACGTTCGAAGGGGACACGACTGATCCGTGGGTCGTCGAGAAATGGGTGGGGTCGATGGAGAAACTTTTTGAAGACCTGCTCATGGAGGACGACGAGCGGGTTCCCCTAGCGGTCCACTGCTTGGAGGGGAACGCCCGCTTGTGGTGGAAGACGGTACGCCCCGATCCTACTAAGGGTACCACTTTTCCGTCCTGGACAACCTTCAAACAGGAACTGTTCGGGGCCTTCTTCACCAACAGTGTCAAGAAAAAGTTGGAGGATGACCTGAACCACATCCAACAGGGGAGCCGGACGGTCATGGAGTATCAGCGGGAGTTCGTCCGGCTGGCAAATTGCGTCCCGTTCGTCATAAGGGACGAGGCACACAAGGCGCAGCTCTTTGTGGATGGCTTGCGGAGCAATATCTTCGAGGTGGTGCAAGCAGCCGAGCTACACACCTTCCAGAAAGTGGTCGACAGGGCCACTACGGTGGAGCGGGGTTTTGCGGTCACCCGCGCCAGAAGGGAGAACTCGATGCGGCTAGAGGACCGGAAGCGACAACAGCAGAACTCGGGAGGAGGCTCTTGGGGCGGGGGCGGGGCCCCCAAACGGTGGAGACCTCAGGCAGGATCCCGGAGCGCGCCAACAGGAGGACCGAGGCCAGGGAATAGGCCTTGTGTCATATGCGGGGGAGGGCACATTCCGGGGGAGTGCCCCCAAAAGGGCGACCACTGCTTCAAGTGCGGCAGACGAGGGCACTTCCGCCGCAACTGCCCCTTAGGCGGGGGGTCTGCGTCCTCCGCAGCTTCTACGCCCACGCCACAGCTCTCAGGGCGGGGGAAAGCCCCTATGGCGTCGACGTCTAGGCCCCCTGCACCGCGGCGCGAGGAGGACCGGCAGCCACAACCAGGCGGGAGAGTCTTCTCAATGACCCACCAAGAGACAGATCCGCCGGAGGAAGCACTTGCAGGTACTACTTCTGTTTCCAATTCCCGTGCTAGAACCCTTTTCGACACCGGAGCAACACACTCTTTCATTTCCCGTGACTTCGTGTTTTTGTTTGGTCTCGAGGAGACACCCCTCCAAAACCCCTTGACAGTACAAACGGCGGGAGGGACCTTGGAGGCGGTCAGCGCGGTGACCGCCTGCCCGATTAAACTAGGGCGACTAGCGTGCCCTTGGGATTTAGTGGTAATCCCCCTGAAGGAGTACGACGTGGTGCTGGGCATGAACTGGCTCACGAGGTACCAGGCACTCATCGATTGTGACAAGCGACAGCTGCGTTTACACGAACCGGGTTTCCCTGAGCATGTGTACATGATGGGTAAGAGCATCTCCTTCCCGGCGATCATCTCAGCGACCCGGGCCAGAAGACTGGTGGAGGGTGGTTGCGTGGCCTACTTGGCATCGGTGGATTTGGCTACCCGACCCCCGACGACGCTTGCCGATATTCCAGTGGTGAGGGACTTCCCCGACGTCTTCCCCACGGAACTGCCTGGGATGCCCCCTGAACGGGAGGTGGAATTCCCCATCGAACTACTACCGGGCACGCAGCCTATTTCGAAGGCACCCTACCGAATGGCCTTCGCGGAACTAAAAGAGCTTAAAGCACAACTGGAAGACCTCTTGGATAAAGGGTTCATAAGACCGAGTGTGTCACCCTGGGGCGCACCGGTACTCTTCGTGCGGAAGAAAGACGGAAGCCTGCGTCTCTGCATTGATTACAGAGGGATAAACAAAGTCACAGAGAAAAACAAGTACCCCCTGCCTAGAATAGATGACCTCTTCGACCAGCTGAGGGGGGCGACGGTCTTCTCCAAGATCGATTTACAGTCGGGCTACCACCAACTCCGGGTTCGGGACAAGGACATTCCGAAGACTGCTTTCCGGACCCGGTACGGCCACTACGAGTTCACGGTTATGCCCTTCGGACTCACGAACGCCCCCGCAGTCTTCATGGACATGATGAACCGGATCTTCAGACCCTTCCTGGATCGGTTCGTGGTGGTTTTCATCGACGACATACTGATCTACTCCACTACCGACGAGGAACACGAGGGCCATTTGCAAACAGTCCTCCAAACCCTCAGGGAGCAGGAGCTGTTTGCTAAACTCAAGAAGTGTGAGTTCTGGCTACGCGAAGTCGGCTTCCTGGGACATGTGATCTCGGCACAGGGAATCTCCGTGGATCCGAAGAAGGTGGAGTCCGTGGTCGACAGGCAGCCGCCGACGACGGTGACAGAGGTCCGCAGTTTCCTAGGACTGGCAGGATATTACAGGCGTTTTGTAGAGGGTTTCGCGAAGATTGCTACCCCTTTGAATCGGTTGACCAGAAAAGGGGAGAAGTTCATATGGACGGCCAAATGCCAGGAAAGCTTTGAGGAACTCAAAAGGAGGTTAACCAGGGCACCGATACTTGTGCTGCCGACACCCGGGGAAGATTACGAAGTGTATTGCGACGCATCGGGGATCGGCCTGGGTGGTGTTCTGATGCAACAGGGGAAAGTGATTGCCTACGCGTCCCGGCAATTAAAGGATTACGAGAAGAACTACCCGATACACGACTTGGAGCTGGCCGCAGTAGTCTTCGTTCTAAAACTGTGGAGGCACTACCTCTTTGGAGTCCACTGTAACGTCTTCTCGGATCATCAAAGTCTTAAGTACATCTTTACCCAAAAAGAATTAAACTTGCGGCAGAGGCGGTGGCTGGAGTTGTTGAAGGATTACGACTTGACGATACAGTACCACCCCGGAAAAGCAAACGTGGTGGCGGACGCCCTGAGCAGGAAAGGACGCCAAGACGGGGCGTCAAGGAGCGCGATAACGGAGCAAAACCACTTGATAGCGGAGTTCGCACGAATGCAGTTGGAAGTGGTGCCGACAGGCACGGTTAGGCAACTCCTAACCTTAGTGGTCAAGCCGACGCTACTTGAGAAGATCCGGGAGGGACAACAGACCGACCCACACTTACAGCGCGTACGAGACAAGATCCCCCTGGACCAAGAGAGCGACTTTGCAGTGGAAGACGACGGCACCCTACGGTTCCGCAGACGGATCTGCGTGCCTGATTCGTCGGAGTTGAAGGAGGAAATTCTGACAGAGGCACACCGGGCCCCTTATGCGGCACATCCAGGGGGCACGAAGATGTACAGGGACCTCAAACAGATCTACTGGTGGCCCAACATGAAAGGGGACGTCACTCGACACGTAGCTCATTGCCTAGTGTGCCAACGGATAAAGGTCGAGCACCAGCGGCCAGCAGGGAAGCTACAGCCCCTACCGGTGCCAGAGTGGAAGTGGGAGCAAATCACCATGGACTTCGTCACGGGCCTCCCACGTTCACCCCAGGGCCACGACGCAATTTGGGTCGTAGTCGACCGGTTAACCAAGTCAGCACACTTTCTGCCAGTTCATACGACCTGGACCCGAGAACGGTTGGCCCAAACATATGTCAGCGAGATCGTTAGATTACATGGAGTGCCGGCATCGATCACCTCGGACAGAGACACGCGCTTCGTCTCGAAATTTTGGCAGAGCCTTCAGCGGGCCATGGGAACCAAATTACAGTTCAGCACAGCCTTCCACCCTCAGACGGACGGACAGTCAGAGCGCGTGATTCAAACCCTCGAAGACCTGCTTCGCGCCTGTGTACTAGATTGGGGGATCGGGTGGTCACGGCACCTACCTCTCGTGGAATTCGCCTACAACAACAGCTACCAGGCCAGTATCCAGATGGCACCCTACGAGGCCTTATATGGAAGACGCTGCCGATCCCCGATCTGCTGGGACGATCTGGGGGAGCGGAAATTCTTGGGGCCCGACTTAGTGGAGGAAACGGAAGAGAAGGTTCGCCTCATCAGACAGCGCCTGCTAACCGCCCAGAGTCGCCAGAAGAGCTACGCGGACCAAAGGCGCCGCGACTTGGAATTCCAAGTGGGAGAGCATGTTTTCTTGCGGGTCTCGCCGTCCAGAGGAGTCAAGAGGTTGGGGCTAAAAGGGAAGCTGAGCCCACGGTTTGTAGGGCCCTTCGAGATTTTGGAACGCATCGGCCCAGTGGCGTACCGCCTTGCCCTACCGCCAAACCTCGACCGAGTCCATGACGTCTTCCACGTTTCGATGCTCCGTAAATACCTCTCCGATCCATCGCATATCCTAGATGTCGCCATACTCGACCTTAAAGAAGACCTAAGCTTCGAGGAAACCCCCGTGAAAATCCTGGCAAAGGAAAGCAAATCACTGCGGAATCGAGCCATCCCCTACGTGAAGGTACTCTGGAGCAACCACGAGGAGCGAGAGGCAACATGGGAGCTGGAATCTAAAATGAGGGAGAACTACCCGAACCTATTCACCACCGTCCGGGTCTGAGTTTCGAGGACGAAACTCGTTTTTAGAGGTGAGTGGTGTGATAACCGCAAATTTATTTTTGCCTTTCGGGACCTTCCGTCGATTTTATTGAACCGTGTGGTTGACAATAGGAGTTCGAGGGTAATTTTTTTTTTCCTTGTTTTTCTGGGCAGACGGTCGGGGCTCGCGGGTATTTTTGGTTAATAAAGCTCGCGAAACGGAGACCGGCGGCGCGATCGGTTCTGGATTCCGACCCCCGGATCTCCCAGAATAAATTCCGGAAGCTGGTACCGTAGCCCAGGTGACTTACACAATTACCGGGGGCGGACCGAACTCGGGTCCGCAATCAGATCGATTTTAGTCGATCAATTTGAGGTATGGGGTTAAACCACCCCTTTTTGTTTTCCTTTCACTCGAGGGTTAAATTTAATTTTGGAGTCCAAAATCCACTACGCCCAAAACGTCTAAGTATTTCGGCCTGGGGAAATTAGGTTATCTAAACCTCGCCTCCCCCCCTCCTGGGCGTACAACATCCGAGCGTGGACGAGGAACGGTTCCCCCAAAACCCTCGTCCTTTCCTTCGGCCGGCGTGGAAGAGAAGAGAGCGATCGCCTCCCCGCAAAGATCCGACGAACGCGAAGAGGACGATCCCTCTCCTTCGCCCGGTACCGACCAAAACAAGGTGAGCCGCGCTTTCGTTTTCTTTTCTTGCCTTTTCTCGTCACGAGCGAGACGGGGGAGGGGGTTCTTGATTCGTCGGAGATGGAAGAAGAGGGGCGTCGCCATCGCACGCGGAGCGCCGCGCGGGGCAACCCGCGCAGGCGGGGGCGCCGCGCGGGGCGCCCGCATGCGGGGCGCCGTGCGGGGCCGCCCGCGCATGCGGGGGCACCGCGCGGTGCGACCCGCGCATGCGGGGGCGCCGCGCGGGGCGCCCGCATGCGGGGCGCCGTGCGGGGCCGCCCGCGCATGCGGGGGGCACCGCGCGGTGCGACCCGCGCATGCGGGGGCGCCGCGCGGGGCACCCGCATGCGGGGCGCCGCGCGGTGCAACCCGCGCATGCGGGGCCGCCGCGCGGTGCGACCCGCGCATGCGGGGGCGCCGCGCGAGGCACCCGCATGCGGGGCGCCGCGCGGTGCAACCCGCGCATGCGGGGCCGCCGCGCGGGGCACCCGCATGCGGGGCGCCGCGCGGGGCCGCCCGCGCATGCGGGGTGCCGTGCGGGGCACCCGCATGCGGGGGCGCCGCGCGGGGCAGCCGCGCATGCGGGGCGCCGCGCGGTGCAACCCGCGCATGCGGGGGCGCCGCGCGGGGCACCCGCATGCGGGGCGCCGCGCGGGGCAGTCCGCGCATGCGGCGGCACCGCGCGGTGCAGCCCGCGCATGCGGGGGTGCCGTGCGGGGCACCCGCATGCGGGGCGCCGCGCGGGGCAGCCGCGCATGCGGGGCGCCGCGCGGACAGGACGGCGGCGCGTGGGGGGGGGATTCGGTTGCTGCCGTCGGGGGCCGGCCAGTGTTGGGGCTTTTCCTTACTTCGCGTTTAAAGGTCCTTGACCTCCCCGCCCGGGGATCCCGTTTTGCAGCTTAGGGGAGCGCGCCGGGACGCGGGGAGCCGAGCGTGGTTTTGCTACTAGCGACAGGTGGGTTGTTTTTACTTTATTCCTAGCCTCTAAATTCTATCATATTGGACGGGGTCTATTCTAAGTGTACTGGGGTTACATAATGACGGGCGACAGCTTATGCATGTTAGTGGGTTCGCAATAATGATTAGCGTCGATTGCCGACGGTGTTCTTCTTTTTAACCCTTATATGTCAGCGGGCCACCTTCGAGTGCGCGCAATATTACCTTGTTTTCGATTATGCACTTTACCTCATTTACCTCATTACTCTTGTTATTCATATTATGATACTGACATGATGGTGGTTACGGTTACTTGGCTCGAGGTTGCCACACGCGCACCCGCGGTTTGGCCACCGCAAAGGGTGCGCTTTTCCGGAAAAGTGGTCTATGACCCGTGTATACCCACGAGGTGACGTAGTGGGGCCCCTTATTAGTGGTGGGGTTGAGGCGCCGAGGTGCGAGCGGTGCGACCCGTCGGTTTAGTTGTCCGGCGTGGTCGGGTTTCTGCAGGTACGGTACGGGCCGTCGGTTTAGTTGTCCGACGTGTCCGGGTATTTCTGGAGGCAGGTGTACAGGTTGCCTTCCTCTTTGGGAGGGTGGTTGCTCCGGTTATCTTCACGGTTTGTTTCATTATATTCTCCTGCTCTACTATTTTTGCGTCACTGACATCCCACTTCGTGACAGGGTCCAGACGGGGGAAGAGGTAGGCGGTCGTGAGGACGGGGCAGGAGCAGCTGGGTCGCTGGGGACCCTGGACTGTATTTATTCTTTTATTTCTCGCTTTTCATTGCATTGTAGTTATGTGAGAGGTTCGCGATACCCTCGTGGGGTCGACGTGGATGTCGGTGCGGGTTGCATTTAGCGCCCTTGTACGTTACTTTTCCTTTTATGTCTATTGGCCATTTGAAAATCAAAAAAAAAGCAGAAGCCAAAGAAAAGATTGCGAAAACCGTTTTAAAAACCTAAGTGTCGTGTGGGCACTGGTTTCAAAACCCTGTGGATTTATGGATTGCGAAAGGGATTTCAAAACTTGGTGTCGGGTGGGCGCCGCTTTCAAACCTTGTGGATTTATGCTAATTTTGAAACTAGCTTTCAAAACGTAAGCGCCGGGTAGACGCTCTTTCAAAACTGTGGATTTATCCTTTCCAAATTGATCGGCCATACGTTCTTCTGTTATTAGTTTAGAATGCTGGCTAATTGCTGTGATTGATGGGCTGTGTATGTTGGAACATGTTCTGAACGCTTACGCCGTGCATGTACAGGGGAGACTCTGTCCGTTTGCAGAGTGACCCTGTATGTGTGGCGGGTCTGGGCACGTGCCCGGGAAGAGGGGTTCTCTTTTAAACAAAAAAAAAATTTACACGCCAAATATTCGACTTTCATGAATCGTTTCCGCTAAACCAAACCCCCGGGGCGTGACAGATGGCGCGTGTGATGCTTCATAGCCGGAATTTACCGCTACATTTTTGGGCTGAAGCTGTGAACACCGCTGTCTATGTCATTAACAGAGTGTATTTGCGCCCAGGAACCTTGAATACACCATATGAGCTGTGGTTTAGTAGAAAACCGGATATCAAGTACTTTCGTATCTTTGGGAGTCGATGTTACATCTTACGTGACCGTGAAAATCTTGGAAAGTTCGACTCTCGAAGTGATGAAGGGATCTTTTTGGGTTATTCTACGAATAGTAGAGCATATCGAGTATTTAACATTGAATCTAAGACGATCGTAGAATCTATAAATGTTAAAGTAGATGAAGCTTCTCATTTTGAATCTGAAAAATCTACCCTCGATATCTCTCTAGATGATGATTCTACTGCTAGTGCATCTTCTCATAATAATACTTCCAATATTAATGATGCATCTAATGGTTCTTCTAGTTTATCTGATGTGCAGGAATCATCTCGTGTACCTCCGAGTACTCCGTTTCAACAAACGCTACGAATCTCCAAGGATCATCCGGAATCGAACATCATTGGAGATCCACAAGAAGGAGTTAGAACTCGAAGGCAGTTGGTTTGCGGACTTGCTTGCTACGTATCTTTAATCGAACCAAAGACAATAGATGAAGCTCTTCAGGATGACTACTGGATTAAAGCAATGCAGGAAGAGCTCCATCAATTTGAGCGAAACAAAGTCTGGGAATTAACGAAGCCTCCAAAGCAACAAAATGTGATAGGTACCAAATGGATCTTCAAGAACAAGAAAGATGAAGATGGTACTATCATCAGGAACAAGGCACGACTAGTTGCTCAAGGCTACTCTCAAGTAGAAGGTATAGACTTTGACGAAACTTTCGCCCCTGTAGCTAGACTCGAGTCCATTCGTATATTGTTTGCTATTGCTTGTCATTTTAAAATCAAATTATTTCAAATGGACGTCAAGAGCGCATTTCTAAATGGGTTTTTAAATGAGGAAGTTTATGTAGCTCAACCGAAAGGTTTTGTAGATCATAAACAACCTAACCATGTTTTTCGTTTGAAAAAGGCTCTTTACGGTCTGAAACAAGCACCGCGAGCATGGTACGAAAGGTTAACAAAGCACCTTTTGGAGAAGGGCTATACTCGAGGGGGAGCTGACAGGACTCTCTTTGTGAAGCATTATCAAAATAATTTCATTGTAGCACAAATCTATGTCGATGACATTGTATTTGGTGCAACAAAAGATAATGATGCTTCTAAATTCGCGGAGACCATGGAAAGCGAATTTGAGATGTCCATGATGGGCGAACTGTCTTATTTTCTTGGATTGCAAATTAAACAAAATGATGAAGGTATTCACTTGAGTCAATCCAAGTATGCACTGGAGTTGGTCAAAAAGTTTGATCTAGAAAATTGTAAAGTTTTTCCAACTCCAATGGGAACTAGCCACAAGGGACTTGGAAGTGAATCACATAGTGAGAATGTAGACGAGAAACTGTATAGAAGTATGATTGGAAGTCTACTTTACCTCACGGCTAGTCGCCCGGATATATCCTTTAGTGTTGGGATTTGCGCGAGATATCAATCAGCACCAAAGGAGGTTCACCTGAAAGCGGTGAAACGGATCATCCGGTACATCAAAGGATCAATTAATTTCGGAATTTGGTATCCTATGGGAACAAGTCTGGACATTGTTGGATACTCAGATGCCGATTGGGCAGGATCAGTGGATGATCGGAAAAGCACGAGTGGTGCATGCTTCTATCTTGGCCATTGCCTTGTTGCATGGCACAGTAAAAAGCAGAATTGCATAGCACTCTCGACTGCCGAAGCGGAATACATTTCAGCTGGAAGTTGCTCAACTCAACTCATTTGGATGAAAAGCGTATTGAGTGACTTCCGCATTTCAGCATCTTCGGTAACAATACTTTGTGACAACACTAGTGCTATTAACATTTCTAAAAACCCTGTGTTGCACTCCAGAACAAAACATATTGAACTTAGATATCATTTTCTTAGAGAGCTAGTTGAATCAAATACTCTTCAACTTTCATATATTTCAACTGAAGATCAATTAGCTGACTTTCTAACAAAACCTTTGGATCAAAAACGTTTTATTCATTTACGAAAAGCAATTGGGATGCTTTCCTTGAAATAATCTTCTTTTTGAAATCTTTGCTTAGGATAGGTTTTGTATTTGTTTTTGTTTTGTTCATTATCTATGTTTGTACATAGGACATTAATTGAGCATAGATCATAATTGACTTTAATTGCATCTGTTCACACATTTAGAAATTTATTATGCTTTTGCCATCATAATATTTCATTGTTGCAATGATCGTTTATGTTAATTAAATCATCTTCTAAAGTGATCAAAGTCAATTTCTCTCTCAATGATCTCTTGGTATAGTCGTTATCTTATTTGACTGTTTAGTCGAGTATGAAATCGAGATCAATTTTTGGTTGAATACTTTATATCTTAAATAATTGATAGCCAATTGAGGGGGAGTCATAGATAATGTAAAATGCTCAAAAGATGTGGAAAGAGTTACATCCCAATGAGGAGTGTGAAAACTACCACCACATGGAGGAAAGAGCTACCACCTCGGTCGTCCGAGTTTTGTGTGCAGCTACCACATGTATACCAAGCATGGTTGTTCAAATTTTTGATTAAGTAAAATGCATGTTGAAATACTTGACTATGTCAAATTTCAAGGTTGGTATAAGGTGGGATTTTAAAGAAAGATGCTCAAAGATCCACTCTCTTCAACAGATTGTCTAGAAATATTATCTACCATATTTGGGATTTCAAACATCTATTGATCTTTGTATTTCATTTTCTTTACTGAATTGATGATTTGATAAAGGCATTACTCATAAGATCAAGTTAGATGTGATTGAAGGTGTTCAACTTTAAGGGATTTAATTTTTGTAAATTTTCGTTTCATTTTTGGATATTATTGATAGATTTGGCATAATCTAATTCTTGTTGTATGAAACGATGATTTTTGTTTAAAGTTGATACACATTTGTGCTTACAATCTTTTTCTGGATTTTCCTGAATTTCTCTAAAATTTTCTAAAGAAAAAGTTGGGGCCGATCCGGATCGGGGTAGATGATCCGGATCCCGAACGTAGAAATTCTTCTGCGGGCTGACGATCCGGATTGCATCTGCCGATCCGGATCCCGAACGCAGTTTTCTCACTGCGGGTAGCCGATCCGGATCGCAAGCTCGGGAGGATCCGGATCGCGGCTAGGTTTTTATAAAGAACAAAAGGGTTTTGATTTCTTTTACTCCAATCTTTTGTTCAAAAGTTTCCAGAGCGCTTCTCTCTAGATTTCATCCTCCTTGGAAGCTTTCAAACTCAAAGTTCTTCAATTCCAAGTAAGTTTTATTGATCAAAATCTCGGTTTTTCACCGTTTTTCTCTTTTCCTCCTCAAACGCACGAATTTCTTGGATCAACTTTGTTTGTGGATGGTTTTTGATCAAATTTCTTTTGAAATAAGAACTCTGGGTAGATTAGTTTTGATTATATGCTAGGTTTTCTCCTGATTAACGGATTTTTAGGCTTCGATTTCTAAAATTTCGGTTTTAGGGCATATAATAAGGATTTTCGAAATTCATGCAATTGATCTATTTTTAAAAGTCCTTTTGCAAAACTAATTTGATTCTTAGTCTCTCTACATGATTATGATTGTTTGGGTACAATTTTTCCAATTTGTGAAAACTAAGAATTTTTGTGTTCTTGAGTTGGTTTTCACAGGATTCCTTTTTCTCAAGAAACCATTAGCAATGGTGATCACTTGGATTGTTTTCCTACTTGCTGCTATGGTACATACGAGAGATACTGCCAAGCCTAAGAAGGCTAAGAAAGCAAAGAAGACTAAGGTTGATTCCGACACTGAATCAGAGACAGAGTCGATCGACTGGGATAACATCGAAATTGAGCAAGCTGCTCCCATTGTCTCCAAAGGGAAAGCAACTGCTGAAGCTTCAAAACCTACTGCAGCTGAAAAAGGGAAAGCACCAATGGAACCAAGTCTAGTTGGAACAAAAAGAAAAACTGGTGCAAGAAAAAGAGGCAGTGCTCAGGGAATTACCATTGAGGAACCAGTTGCTAGGCAGCCTCCTCCACAAGACTTCATCAGCTCCGACAGAATCAAGGATTTTGAGAAGAGGGAATGCATTGGCGAGAGACATGTCAATGTCAAACCAATGAAGGAACGATCTGCAGCTTTTGGGACTTTGTTTGACCAAGTTGGTCTTGCTCAAATTTGCAACTTCCCTGAGACTACTGGGTACTGTCCACATTCAGTTCGAATTTTTTATCAGAACGCTGCAAGTCTGATTGATCACGAGGATGGACGTCGAGAATTTTACACTTTGGTTAAAAATATCAAAATCAAAGTCACACCCCAGCTGATTGGAGTTGTGCTAGGTATGACAGCCAGAGCTGATGGACTCCATTACCTAAAAACTCAAAGCTTCAACGACAACTCCTGGAGAGTTGTAGTTAATGGAATTTGTCTTCCAAATACTCGGTCGACCGGAAATTCTGTCTTCTCTAAAGAGCTTCGACCAGAGTATAGGTACATAAACTTCATTGTCTGCTACAACATTCTTCCCAACATGAATACGAAGGTTCTTCGATGGGACAGAATGTTATACCTTTATCTTCTTGGAAACCCGGCCGCATTGATGGGAGCAAACTTGAATATTCCTTATCTCATTTGGTCAAGGATGGCGCGATATGTGGAACACTCTCACCCCTCAGAGAGACTACCCTATCCAATGATTATCATGCGCATCCTTAGAAAGTTTAAAGTCGATACAAGCACGAGCTCATACATGTACAGTTTGGGCACCATTAATGAGACGACAATTGTGAAGTCTCTCTCGACGAAGCCAGATGAACCCATAATACCTCCTCACCGGCAACAAGCACAACAACAACGAGCGACAACCTCTGCACCGGCAGAAACTCCTCCTGTTCCACCATCACAGCAAGCACCTCCATCTACTTCTGATGATGATGCGTCAGTGAGTTCAATCTATAAGGAACAACAGCGACTCTCAAACGAGCAAGAGCGCATGGCTACTGATGTCGCTGAAATGAAAGAGGTTATCAAAGAAGTTAAGAAGGAACAAGCTTCTATAAACAAACGGATCAAGAAAATGTTTCAGAAGCTTGGGTGTATCAGCTCCGACGACTCTGCATAAAGTTTTTCTTCTTTTCTCTAATCCTTCTTTTGCAGGTTTTTAAGTTTTTGTTCTTATTTAGTTCTCAGGAATTTCTTTATTTTGTTCTATTTAACTCTCCTTAATTTTTGTGATTTTGGCTTTGTTTTGTGACAAAAAGGGGGAGAGAGTTGTTGAGAACTTTGAACAATGATGATGATGTGATGATGTGCATGAACATCAAGGTAAGGGAACTTGAACAATTGATTGTGAAAATCTTGATGATGAAGATTTTGTATACATCAAGGTAAGTATGATCTCAACTTCAACTTGAGGTTTTTCAGCTGTATGAATGCATGCCTCGACTAACTATTTGCTAACTATTTGGGCATGTAATATAACTAACAAGTTGATGTTCACTAACAAGTTTGTGACACTTGGTTTTTGATTGCATAGAAGATATGTTGGTTCTTAACTCTGATCAATTACATATCTATATTTATATATTAGTTTGTCACAAACATGTTCATGACATTTGGTTTTTACGTGCAAAGAAGATATGTTGGTGTTTATTTAACTATGATCAGTTTACATATCTGAATATAAATGTCATGGTAAGTATAAATGAGTTTAAACTTCATCTCTGTTTGTGGTTTTTGAATAGTACAAAATTCTTGAGGTATCTAACGATTTCTTTTGTCAAGAATGATTTCTTTTTGCAGAGAGTACAGATGTCTAAGTCTAGAGTCTGTTTTAGGAGTTTAACTCATGTATTGTATTTTGGATCTCCATTGTAAATTTTTGTTGTATGGTGATAGCAACAAAAATATCTTTTTGAATTTTCTTTAGTGGATCTATGTTTTGTCACGAAACCGCCAAAGGGGGAGATTGTTACGGAATTTGAGTTGGCGTAGTTTCGTGAAAGTCTCAAGTCTTGAAGATTGAAGGTGAAGAAAAGTTGAATCATTTAACTCAATCTCAAGAAAGAAGAATTCAAAAGGATCAGGTATGTTTAACTAAAGAATTTGTGTGATCCGAATACTTCTTGTAGTGTAGAAACACTTGGAAGAATCTTTCATTGCATAAAAATCAAAAACTGGACTTGGGACATGTTCAGGATCCGGATCAGGTTGTTCGATCCGGATCCCGAAGGTGGTTCGTTCATACATCGTCGCAATCCGGATCGTAGTCTCTTGATCCGGATCCCGAACGTTGATGTTTGGTGAACTGTATGAACGATCCGGATCGTAGTCACATGATCCGGATCCCGAACCTTCGTTTTTCTGGAATTGGCTGTTTTGTTATGACGATCCGGATCCTAGTTATCACGATCCGGATCGGCGTCCGTAAAAATCCAGAAATGGCAGGTTTTTGATTCTTATCTCCTTCCTAGGGTTTCTAACCTATAAATACACCCTATGACTCTTTTTCTAGGGTGAATCCACATAGCCGTCATTTTCTTGTATCATCTTATACGGCTATAGATCCACATATAGAGAAGAAAGGAAATCATTAGAGAATACTCTATGTTTCTTCATCTATATTGATTAGTTTGATTCTAGGTTTTCATACTCACATCTTGAGTTGAATCAAACTAATGAATACTTAGATGGTATTTCCGATCTATCTTTGATCTAAGTATTCGGCGGATCATCACCACCCAAAAACAACGATTTACCCCCAAAAATCGGCGCGTGGATTCGCGTGTCCTTGTGGATTCAAGGTTCAATCGCTCTCGTGGATTCGGAGCGAGGCACGTTCGTGGATTCGAACGGTGCTATTGGGTGAAGACCGTGGATTCGGTCGGACGTCGTGGATTCGACGTTGGACGCCGTGGATTCGGCGTTGGGCGCAGATCGTGGATTCGAGAAGCGTCTGGAGCGAGCGGAGAAGATCCTCTAGGAGCGTATGGAAAAGGTTGAGTCGTAAGTGTGTACGGTAAATCACCTTGTACGTGTTTTAATTCTAGTGGATTTCTGCCGTGTTATCGGTCCCGTGGTTTTTTACTCCGGTGATGGAGTTTTCCACGTAAAAATCTTGCGTGTTATTTTATTTTCCGCATTGGGTTTTATCGCAACGATTTTTGGAGTGTTTATACGTTTACACCTATTCACCCCCCTCTAGGTGTTTCTTCCCCTATTTAGATCCGTATTATATACGACCCAACACTTTAACCCCTCCACGGTACTTGTGCAACACCGTAAGTAACCGCGAGGCGTCCCCACCACGACACCTTCACCTTTGTGGGGTACACGGGTCAACGGACCACTTCTCCGGAAAAGTACAACAATGCGGTGGCCAAACCACCTTTGTACGTGTAAGCAGCCTTGAGCAGAATGACCGCAATCAGTGTGTAACATAGAGCACCGCGACGTTCAGTCACAACAGATAGTAGTAAAGGGATTCTCATGTAAATAGGGGTTAGGCGATAACAAACGGCACATCTACTTTACTCTTACAAGTTACAATTGAAAACATACTTCGAAACACAAACAAGGGTACCCACCTCGAGTTGCGTCGAATGAAACGCCTGGAGCCGACCCACGCCCTCGAACAACCCCCGGACCTACAAAGTCCCAAAAAGAAACAACTGGTCAGACTCGACTCGCTAGTAGGACTGAGACCCCGCTCGCGCCAAGTGAGGGCGGCAAGACGAGCGGCGGCGGCGGCGCGACCCTGCGCGGGCACCTACCCCGCGCAGCGCACCGCATGCGACACGGCCCCGCGCGAGTACCTGCGTCACGCGGCGGCACCGTATGGTGCACCGCACCGCGCAGCGCGAGCACTTGCCCCCGCGCGGCGGCACCGCATTGTCACGCCCCGGGGGTTTCGCTCAGCGGAAAAGAAAGAGTTGTTTGATTAAGTTCCTTAAATTTTTTTTTTTTTTTTTTTCTTTTTGTAATTCAGTCTTCCCCGGCACGTGCCCAGACCCGCCGCATATACAGATTTACTCGAAAATCGGGCAGAGTCTCCTCTGTATATGCACGGCGTCGCGGCTATTACAACATCTCAACTCAAGCATTCAGTTAACCACAACAGTTCGAGTATTCAATCAACAATGTAAACTAAACAGGGTGCCCGCCGCCAATCAAGTTGAAAGGATAAACTCACAGTTTTGAAAAACAGGCCCACACGACCCAAGGTTTTGAAAGCGGTTTGAAAAGATGCCATAAATCCACAGGGTTTGGAAATAGGTCCACACGACCCGAGGTTTTGAAAACGGTTTAGAAATCTCATAAAACCACAGGGTTTGGAAACAGGTCCACACGACCCGAGGTTTTGAAAACGGTTTGGAAATTCCTTTTTCTTTTTTTTTGTTACTTTGTTTTGGAAAAAACGGCCAAACGGGCGAATAAAGGAAACATAATATCAAATCCGGAGCACCGGGAATCAACATCCACACCGACCCCACAAGGGTATCGCGAACCACACCGTAGTCTACAGTATCAAATGAAATGCAAGGAAAACGTAAAAGGAGATACAGACTAGGGCTCCTCACAGCCCGACCACTCCCGTCTCGACCTCACCGTCGTCTACCGCTCACCCCTGGAAGAACCTGTCACGGAGTGGGTAGTCAGCGACATGCGATAATAATAATAAGCAGGAAAGAAAGCCAAACCCAACAGTAAGACTATCCGGAGCAACCACTCGACTCACTGGAAGAGTGACACGCGAACACATGTAACACCTGCAAAATCTGTAATGCCTGTAACACCTATACACCTTGATCTCGTCGGGCACCTATCCCGACGGATCGCACCGCTCACACCTTGGGGCACCTGACCTCGTCGGATGCCTGTCCCGACAGGTCACACCTTTTTCCCCCACCTTTTGATGCCTCAAACCCCACACCTACGGGGGCCCCCACCACTTCACCTTGTGGGTTAACACGGGTCGAAGACCGCTTTCCCGGAAAAGAGCACCCTTTGCGGTGGCCAGACCGCGGGTGCGCGTGTCGCAACCACGAGCACAAAAACCCGAAATACAGGATAATATCGCAAACATAGAGACCGTCAGCATTAGTAATACAATTATGCAGTTAAACGACTAACACAGAATACCGAGTCTATACTTGGTCTCAAAGGAACCCACCTTAAACACGAAGGAGAAAACGTGCGGGAGCTCCAACAAAAAGAAGTACCCTCG
The DNA here is from genome assembly GCA_029204045.2 of Tillandsia leiboldiana. Lineage (NCBI taxonomy): Eukaryota > Viridiplantae > Streptophyta > Magnoliopsida > Poales > Bromeliaceae > Tillandsia > Tillandsia leiboldiana. Next base: position 25,809,057 of record CM055062.1, on the reverse strand, counting down.
CCGTGCGCCCGAACAGCTACAATAAAAGTTATTTGTTAAAAACCATCGTCGTGGTTAAAAACACTCAAAAACGGGGCGAAACGGGCCACAAACGGAGCTCCTGGACTCCTTTTCTGAACCCTGGTGCACGAAACCAGGCGTGGACCGGGTTCACGGCAGCAGGCGGCCGCGGCGCGGGCCGGGGAGCACGCTGTAGGCGGTGGACCGCCGCGGCTTGGGCCGGGCCGCGCACGGGTGGAGGCGCGCACCGGGTTCATCGCCTCCCCCGCTGCGCGACGAGCACCGGGTGCACGACTGATGTCGTGCACCGTGCGGCCTGGCGCACCCACCCGTGCGCCGGGTCTGCGGTCCCAGGCCGCTGGGGCGTGTGCCGGGTGCCCGCCGGCCGGTGGACCGCGCGGCCTGGCGCACCCTTCCGTGCGCCGGGTTCGCGGTCCCGGGCCGCGGACACGTGCGCCGGGTGCACGCCGGCGCGGTGGACCGCGGCCAGGGTTTGCCCTAGGAACAGTACGGCCCCCCCCCCTTTTTCGGCTCCGATCGCGATCCCGCGACTCCGGCGACTGCGGCGACGACCCCGTGGACACGACAACGGCGGCGGCAGCCTCCCGTTTAACAACGGCGGCGGCGGCCTCCCGTTCGACATCCCGTATCGCCCGCAACACCGACGAACAAAGGAAAACCTCGTACCGAAAAGCAAGAAAATAAAACCCTAACGTGCTCACCTCGGTTGCCGGAGGGAAGGGTGATCCGATCCCGCGAGTTCGGCTACAAGGGATGTGAGGTCGTCTCCCTCTCCTTCCTTGGTCTCGCCGCTTGGATCCTCCGCACGATCGGTGAGGAAGAGGGTACGGTTGGGGGGGGGGAAAAAGTCTGCTCCTCGTCCGCGCTCGGGTGTCGTACCCTAGAATGAGGGAAGTTGAGATAGATATAAGCCCGAGCGATCAGAAAAGGGGAAAGGAAATGAACCCGTTTCAAGTCAAAATAAACCAAAACCAAAAGGTCGGGTTCGAACCGGGTTCCGGTCTGCCTGGTACCCCCGCGTTGGTCGCCAGAACCAACCGCCACCTGCTGGAATTTATTCCGGGAGATTCCGGAGTCGGAATCCAAAACCGATTTCGCCGGCGGTCTCCGTTTCGCGAGCTTTATTGACTAAAAATACTCGCGAGCCCTGACGATCTGTCCAGAAACAAAGAATTATTAGTCCCCCCCTCCCGGACCTCCGAAACGAAGCGCGAAATAGAGAACCCAAAAGTGGTCCCAAGAACGGAACCACAGTATTTAAACCAGCGATATTACACCACTCACCTTTAAAAACGAGTTTCGTCCTCGAAACTCAATCCTGGTTCGCGGTGAAAAGATAGGGATAGCCCTCCCTCATCTTGGATTCCAGCTCCCACGTCGCTTCCCGCTCCTCGTGGTTGTTCCAGAGCACCTTTACGTAGGGGATGACTCGGTTTCGGAGCGTCTTGCTCTCTCTTGCTAGGATTCGCACCGGGGCTTCCTCGAAGCTTAGGTCCTCCTTCAGTTCGAGTGTCGAGACGTCCAGGACATGCGTTGGGTCGGGGAGGTATTTCTTGAGCATCGAAACGTGGAACACGTCGTGGACCCGGCTGAGGTTCGGCGGTAGGGCGAGGCGGTAAGCCACTGGGCCAATGCGCTCCAGGATCTCGAACGGCCCCACAAACCGTGGGCTCAGCTTGCCTTTCAGCCCGAAGCGTTTGATTCCTCTGGACGGCGAGACCCGCAGAAACACGTGTTCTCCCACCTGGAATTCTAGGTCCCGGCGTCTCCGATCCGCGTAGCTCTTTTGCCGGCTCTGGGCGGTCAGTAGGCGTTTCCTGATAAGGCGTACCTTCTCTTCAGTTTCTTCCACCAAGTCGGGTCCCAAGAACTTCCGTTCTCCCAAGTCGTCCCAACAGATCGGGGATCGGCAGCGTCTGCCGTACAAGGCCTCGTAGGGTGCCATCTGGATGCTGGCCTGGTAGCTGTTGTTGTAGGCGAATTCGACGAGGGGCAGGTAACGCTCCCAACCGATCCCCCAATCTAGCACACAGGCTCGCAGCAGGTCCTCCAGCGTCTGTATCACTCGCTCCGACTGTCCGTCCGTTTGGGGGTGGAAGGCCGTGCTGAACTGCAATTTGGTCCCCAAGGCCTGCTGTAGGCTCTGCCAAAACTTCGAAACAAAATGTGTGTCTCTATCCGATGTGATCGATGCCGGCACTCCATGCAGTCTCACAATCTCGCTGAGGTAGACTTGGGCTAATCGCTCTCTGGTCCAGATTGTGTGAATGGGCAGGAAGTGCGCTGACTTGGTTAGCCGGTCAACAATGACCCAGATTGTGTCGTGCCCCTGCTGTGAACGTGGGAATCCAGTGACGAAGTCCATGGTGATCTGATCCCACTTCCACTCCGGTACGGGTAATGGTTGTAGCTTTCCCCGCCGGCCGCTGATGCTCTGCCTTTATCTGCTGACAAACCAGGCAATGCGCAACGTGACGAGTCACATCCCCCTTCAGCTTGGGCCACCAAAAAGTCTGCTTGAGGTCCCTGTACATCTTTGTACCCCCCGGATGTGCCGCATAAGGGGCGCGGTGTGCCTCAGCTAGGATTTCCTCCTTCAATTCCGGGGTATCCGGCACGCAGATCCGCCCGCGGAACCGTAAAGTGTCGTCCTCTTCCACGGAAAAGTCACCCTCCTTGATCCGGCGAGATCTTGTCTCGTATGAGCTGCAAGTACGAGTCCGCCTGTTGTCCCCCTCGAATTCTCTCGAACAGCGTCGGCTTTACCACCAAGGCCAACAGCTGTGCGACTGTGCCCATTGGTACCACCTCCAACTTCAATCACGAGAACTCCGCGATCAAGGTGCTCTGCTCAGTTATCGCGCGTGTCGTCGCCTCTTCTGGTTGCCCCTTCCTGCTCAAAGCGTCCGCCACTACGTTTGCTTTCCCGGGGTGGTACTGGATCGTTAGATCGTAGTCCTTCAGTAGTTCGAGCCACCGCCTCTGTCGCAGGTTTAGTTCCTTCTGGGTGAACAGGTACTTAAGGCTTTGGTGGTCAGAGAAAACGTTACAGTGGACACCAAAGAGGTAGTGTCTCCATAACTTCAAAACAAAGACCACTGCAAGCCAGTTCCAAATCGTGTATCGGATAATTCTTCTCGTAATCTTTCAGCTGCCTGGAAGCATAGGCTATTACTTTTCCCTGTTGCATCAATACACCCCCAAGGCCGATCCTCGATGCATCGCAGTACACTTCATAATCCTCTTCGGGTGTTGGTAGTACGAGAATTGGTGCCCTGGTTAGCCTTCTTTTAAGTTCTTCGAAGCTCTCCTGGCATTGTGTCGACCACACAAACTTTTCTCCTTTCCTAGTCAAACCGGTTCAGGGGGGCGCTATCTTCGAGAAGCCCTCGACAAAGCGTCGGTAGTACCCAGCGAGGCCCAAGAAACTGCGGATCTCCGTTACCGTAGTTGGCGGCTGCCAGGCTGTCACGGATTCCACCTTCTTGGGATCCACGGCGATTCCTTTTGCCGAGATCACATGTCCTAAAAAGCCCACCTCGCGTAGCCAGAACTCGCACTTCTTGAGCTTAGCGAACAACTCGTGGTCCCTGAGGGTCTGGAGGATCATCCGTAGATGTTGTTCGTGCTCCCCGTCGGTGGGTGAATAGATCAGTATGTCGTCGATGAAGACCACCACGAACCGATCTAGGAAGGGCTTAAAAATCCGGTTCATCATATCCATGAAGACGGCGGGGGCGTTCGTAAGCCCGAAGGGCATAACTGTAAATTCGTAGTGGCCATACCGGGTCAGGAAGGCGGTCCTTGGAATGTCCTCGTTTCGAACCCGAAGCTGATGGTAGCCCGATTGCAGATCAATCTTTGAGAAGACCGTCGCTCCCTCGCAGTTGGTCGAAGAGATCGTCGATTCTAGGCAGGGGGTACTTGTTTCTTCACTGTAACTTTGTTTATCCCTCTGTAGTCGATGCAGAGTCGTAGGCTTCCGTCCTTCTTCCGCACAAAGAGTACCGGTGCGCCCCAGGGTGACACACTCGGTCTGATGAACCCTTTGTCCAAGAGATCCTCCAGCTGCGCCTTGAGCTCTTTCAACTCCGCGAAAGCCATTCGGTACGGCGCCTTCGTAATCGGCTGCGTGCCCGGTAGCAGTTCAATCGGGAACACCACCTCTCGCTCGGGGGCATCCCGGGTAATTCCGTCGGGAAAACATCGGGAAAGTCCCGCACTACCGGGATGTCTGACGGCACCCCCGAGGGTCGGCGGCCATGTCTACCGATGCCAAGTAGGCCACACACCCCCTTCCACCAACCTCCTGGCTCGTGCCGCCGAGATGACCGCTGGGAAGGAGATGCTCTTGCACGCCAAATATGCGTTCTTAGGGAAGCTGGGTTCTTGAAGCTGCACCATCCGTTTCTCGCAGTCAATGAGCGCCTGGTACCTTGAGAGCCAATCCATGCCCAAAACAATGTCGTACTCCTTCAGGGGAATTACCACCAAGTCCCAAGGGCAAGGCAGTCGCCCTAACATAACTGGGCAGGTGGCCACTAAGCTGGTCGCCTCCAGTGTCCCACCCGCTGTCTGGACCGTTAAATCGTTTTTGGAGAGGTGTCTCCCCAAGGTCATGCATAAACACGTAATCACAAGAAATGAACGAGTGTGTTGCTCCGGTATCAAAGAGGGTTCTAGCTCGGAATTTGAAACAGAAGTAATACCTGCAAGCATGTCCTCCGGCCGGTCCGCCTCTTGGTGGGTCATTGAATATACTCGCCCTCCCGTTGAGGTTGCCTTGTCTCCTCGCGACGCGCTGCCGGAGGCCTAGAGGTCGACCCCATAGGAGCTTTCCCCCGCCCTGAGAACTGTGTAGAAGGCGTGGATGCAGTAGAGGAGGCTGGTCCCAGGTTAAGGGGCAGTTGCGGCGGAAGTGCCCCTGCTTGCCGCAACGGAAGCAATGATCGACTCTCTGGGGGCAGTCCAGCACTTGATGTGCCCCCCCGCAGATTACGCAAGGCCTGTCCCCCGGCCTCGGTCCTCCTGCAGGTGCGCTCCGGGTCCCCGACTGTGTCTCCACCGCTTGGGGGGCCGGTTCCCACTGTAAGAACCCCCCCCAACGTACGGTTGTTGCCGCTTCTTTTCCTCGTGCCGTACCGGGGCTTCCCTCTTGGCGCGTGTAACTGCGAACCCGCGCTCGACCACCGTGGCCCGGTCGACGACTTGTTGGAACGTGTGCAAATCGGCCGCCTGTACCACCTGGAAGATATCACTCCGTAATCCATCCACGAAAAGTTGCGCCTTGTGGGCTTCGTCCCTTATGACGAAAGGGACGCAGTTCGCCAATCGCACAAAACCGCGCTGGTATTCCATAACCGTCTTGCTCCCCTGCTGGATGTGATTTAAGTCGTCCTCCAGTTTCTTTTTGACGCTGTTGGTAAAGAAAGCCCCAAACAGCTCCTGCTTAAACGTCGTCCATGATGGCAGCACGGTGCCCTTGGTTGGGTCGGGGCGCACCGTCTTCCACCATAAACGGTGCATTTCCCCCCAGGCAGTGGACCGCTAGGGGAACCCGCATCACAGTCCTCCATGACAAATCTTCAAAAAGCTTTTCCATCGATCCAACCCAATCCTCCGACGACCCAAGGGTCGGGTCGTTCTCCCTCGAACACGGTGTGGATCTACTTCTTGAAATCCGCCAGGTTGCTCGACCCGCTTCCCGGCTCTGTTAGTGAAGCTGCCCCTCCCCCGCGGCAGCGGGCGTACCCACAACAGGAACGGTGCCACCATGTCTCCCCCGGGTACCCCCGCCAGGGCCCCCGAGCTGGTGCCGTGGACGCTGCTGGGGGTGCTGCTACAGGGCGTCGCCCTGGGCTGGCGCTGTCCGGTCCGCTGCTATCGACATGGAGGGGCCATTCCTGCCCCAGTCCCCGTCACTTGCGGCGTGCTGCTGGCGCGCGGCTGGCCCCTGAGGGGGGCCCGGTGCGACCGTCGCCGTCGCGGCCGGAAGCGCTTGCGTCAACTGACGCACATTGATCGGTGAGCGTCGCCAGATTTCCCGCCATCTCTTGCAGTTGCTGCCGCAAGAGTTGGTTCTCAGCGGCCACCTGATGCCATCGCATCCGCCCCTTCGTCCCCGGCCGACGCTCTGGTTCGAACCATTTGTCTGTACACACATACAACCAAAAACAAACATCAGTCCTAGACCCTGCTAGAACAACGTCCCTGTATCGAGAGAGAAGAAACTACATTTTTTTTTTCCCCCTTCCCTCCCCCGATCACTCACGTCCTACCCCCTATGTCCTACACATTCATTTACTCGAAGCTACTGTGGTATTACCGTGGATGTTGGACCTTCACTGTTGTGATTAAAAGAAAACCTCTCTGATACCATCTTAATCTGTCACGCCCCGGGGGTTTCGCTCAGCGGAAAAGAAAGAGTTGTTTGATTAAGTTCCTTAAATTTTTTTTTTTTTTTTTCTTTTTGTAATTCAGTCTTCCCCGGCACGTGCCCAGACCCGCCGCATATACAGATTTACCTCGAAAATCGGGCAGAGTCTCCTCTGTATATGCACGGCGTCGCGGCTATTACAACATCTCAACTCAAGCATTCAGTTAACCACAACAGTTCGAGTATTCCATCGACAATGTAAACTAAACAGGGTGCCCGCCGCCAATCAAGTTGAAAGGATAAACTCACAGTTTTGAAAAACAGGCCCACACGACCCAAGGTTTTGAAAGCGGTTTGAAAAGATGCCATAAATCCACAGGGTTTTGGAAACAGGTCCACACGACCCGAGGTTTTGAAAAACGGTTTAGAAATCTCATAAAACCACAGGGTTTGGAAACAGGTCCACACGACCCGAGGTTTTGAAACGGTTTGGAAATTCCTTTTTCTTTTTTTTTGTTACTTTGTTTTGGAAAAACGGCCAAACGGGCGAATAAAGGAAACATAATATCAAATCCGGAGCACCGGGAATCAACATCCACACCGACCCCACAAGGGTATCGCGAACCACACCGTAGTCTACAGTATCAATGAATGCAAGGAAAACGTAAAAGGAGATACAGACTAGGGCTCCTCACAGCCCGCCACTCCCGTCTCGACCTCACCGTCGTCTACCCGCTCACCACCCTGGAAGAAACCTGTCACGGAGTGGGTAGTCAGCGACATGCGATAATAATAATAAGCAGGAAGAAAGCCAAACCCAACAGTAAGACTATCCGGAGCAACCACTCGACTCACTGGAAGAGTGACACGCGAACACATGTAACACCTGCAAAATCTGTATGCCTGTAACACCTATACACCTTGATCTCGTCGGGCACGTATCCCGACGGATCGCACCGCTCACACCTTGGGGCACCTGACCTCGTCGATGCCTGTCCCGACAGGTCGCACCTTTTCCCCCACCTTTTGATGCCTCAAACCCCACACCTACGGGGGCCCCCACCACTTCACCTTGTGGGTTAACACGGGTCGAAGACCGCTTTCCCGGAAAAGAGCACCCTTTGCGGTGGCCAGACCGCGGTGCGCGTGTCGCAACCACGAGCACAAAACACCCGAAATACAGGATAATATCGCAAACATAGAGACCGTCAGCATTAGTAATACAATTATGCAGTTAAACGACTAACACAGAATACCGAGTCTATACTTGGTCTCAAAGGAACCCACCTTAAACACGAAGGAGAAAACGTGCGGGAGCTCCAACAAAAAAGAAGTACCCTCGCCGTGCGCCCGAACAGCTACAATAAAAGTTTTTGTTAAAAACCATCGTCGTGGGTAAAAACACTCAAAAACGGGGCGAAACGGGCCACAAACGGAGCTCCTGGACTCCTTTTCTGAACCCTGTGCACGAAACCAGGCGGGACCGGTTCACGGCACAGGCGGCCGCGCGCGGGCCGGGAGCACGCTGTAGGCGGTGACCGCGCGGCTTGGGCCGGCCGCGCACGGGTGGAGGCGCGCACCGGGTTCATCGCCTCCCCCGCTGCGCGACGAGCACCGGGTGCACGACTGATGTCGTGCCCGTGCGGCCTGGCGCACCCACCCGTGCGCCGGTCTGCGGTCCCAGGCCCGCTGGGGCGTGTGCCGGGTGCCCCCGGCCCGGTGGACCGCGCGGCCTGGCGCACCCTTCCGTGCGCCGGGTTCGCGGTCCCGGGCCGCGGACACGTGCGCCGGGTGCACGCCGGCGCGGTGGACCGCGGCCCAGGGTTTTCCCTAGGAACAGTACGGCCCCCCCCCCTTTTTTCGGCTCCGATCGCGATCCGCGACTCCGGCGACTGCGGCGACGACCCCGTGGACACGACAAACGGCGGCGGC
>CM055062.1:25665203-25800628 GCA_029204045.2 Tillandsia leiboldiana | reverse complement strand
TTCACCTGCCGAAAGTGCCCAGAAAAATCCAATAAACAATATCACAGCAATCCTCGCGTCGATACCATCGAAACGAGTACCTGGACGTCCAATTCCGAGCCAAGTAGGCCGAGTACAATTCCACAGTACAGGTGCGCAAACCACACAGCAACTAACTTTAATTCCTGTACAGATAAGGGAACAGAAGACCCCTATACCTTCGGGCAAACTCAGAAAAATCACAATAAAAATACTGTGATATTCCTTGCGAAGGCCGATAACGATGAAAACAGTGTATAAGCACGTCGCAACGATGCCCGGTTGCGGAGATAACGCCGAAAGACCAAGCCGCTGTCAAATCACCCCTTCACATAAATGGGTCACACAGTAAGCTCGAACAACACACCTCGAAAAGCGCGAAATGCGGGAACTCTGAAAATACCAAGATCGTAGATCTGTCCGTCTGCGAATCCAGCGGCGAAGAAATCACACGAAAAAGGTGGTCGTCGTAGGCCGGGGAGCTGCGCGCACCGAAACGCGACGAAGGGGAACCCAAAAGGACGAGCGTCCGCGTCGCGCCGTAAAAAATGGAAAGCTCGATACTCGTGCCACCAAAAATCTCAAACTTTGCAGAAAGATGCAGCCAAGCTCGGGATCATCCTTTTGCTGAAGGCACCCTGGCAAGAGGAGGCTCGAAAATGGCGAAAAAGGTTACAGAAGGAAGCTCGGATCGCTTTATATAGGCTGCAGAAACAAATCGAAAAATACCGAACATGTCCCAATTTCCGGGCGCAGGGAACTTTCGGGCGCAGCACTGTAGCAGCCCGAAAGATCACTTGTAGCAGCCCGAAACTGCCCTGGGCCTCCACGTCGCCCGCCCAAACAGGCGACAGCACTCCGGACCGTCCACTGCACGACACGTGGCTCACTGCACAGCCGACACGTGCACGCACCCAGTCAACGCGTCGCTGCCACGCCCACGTGCGCGCTGTCAGCGCCGCCTGCGCCCCCCCGCCAGGCACGCGCCCCGAGGCAACCACACACACAACCGTGGCCCCGGTCCACAGCAACACCGTCAAATCATAAGCCGCCACGTGTCACCCTCCGTCCACCATGCACCGCGCCTTTTCCCGTGGACCGCGCCCCCGCGCCGGCCCAAACCGGGATCCGCGACGTGGCCCGCGACCGGGTGCACTCTCCCGCGTGGACCGCGCACCCACCCGAGCCTGCTCCGTCGCGCTCCGCCGCTGCCCGCCGCCGCGCGCCTGCCGGCCGCCGGTGCCGGAACAGTAACCTTGCCTCGAAAAAACGTGCCGGAATCATCCGGACTCCGGAAAAAGCAAGTGAATAGTCCATTTTCATCGTTTTCGCGCGCTGAATCCAAATCCGAAGTCCATTTGTGCCAAATTCCAACTCTAAAAAATTGCCGAAGTTATCCGGGAAGATGTTCCTTGAATCCAAACTTCGCGCTGAGTACAATTTTAATATCCATGGCGCGCGAAAACCACTTCTGGAGCTCCGACGGAGTCCACCGATCACCCACGTGATCCATTTAACTCACTGAGCCCAACACTAATGTCCAATTGGGGCACAAATCCCACCAACACGCCACATAGGCCTCCGGAAGCTGTAGATGAAACAGTGCTCCACAAGTGGGAGTTTCGGGTCTTCACATCCTCCCCCACTAAAGAAAGTTTTCGTCCTCGGAAACTAGCTCAAAATCCAGCAAGAGTCACAAATAACCCCGGGTAGGTATCCATCAATAACGCCTCCAGCTCCCGACACACCACCCTCCCCGTGATTACTCCCCACCAACAACAACAACAAGTACGGCATGGCCCGATGTGCAATTCTCTCATCACTCGAGCCAGAAATCGCAACGGGCGTCCCTCGTACTCCAACAATCACAGATCTCTAAAGGGGCAAGTCAAACACGGGCGAGGGATCCAAAAGCAAAACACTCCTGAGCTGAGATGTGAAACAACACAGAGGCTCCATCAAGAGCTGGGGGAAACAGAATAACCATCTGTGCAACACGCACCAAACCACCTCCTGGTGTCAATCTCAACAAGGCGACCCGAAGCATACCCACACATTTATCCAATGAAGAAAAGAATCCAATAGCTGGGGTCTTCACTCGGTTACTTCCCGACCCAAAATCACCCGAGTGGCCTACTCAACCACGGGCTATCCTCAAGAGGGATCCTCAAGAGACACAATCTCATGCCACAATTGGTCACTCAACATGCCAACATAACCCCAACAGACCCACGGATCGAAGCCGATCTCTCAACTAATAAGGACACCCTGACGGGGAGCAAACCGTCAGTGAATGGGACTGAAAACTGACTCAAAAGGCGATCATAAAGCTGATGCCCAAATTCGCGGTCAAAATCCGAACCAACAACGACAATCCGCGAAAATCCCACTCAAGATGCTGAGTAATCAGAACTGATAGCCAAGCAGGCATGGCCTACGCCCAGGTACATCAATCAAAGCTGGAAATAGAAGGCGTACTGAAAGGCTCAACTGTGGAATCCAAGCTGCCTGCAAACAGCGGTACATCCTGCCACAAGACTCATAGGGTTGGACTAATGAAGTGTGGACCGAAGATCAACCCACGGTAACTCTACCGCCACAATGGGAGGCATCACTAAAACACACAATTCCATCTCCCAACACTGGAAACACTAGCATTGGCGCTAGTATCAGTCACATTATCCATTGGCCATGCTCTTCCGGCACTGCTAAGTCTAAGAAACTCCTCACCTCAAGGATAAATGTCGGTTTCAGCCAAACTTGGATAACCTCCATTTGGGCGGATTCCACCGCCGCTCCAAAGGCTAGAATAAGGTGACTCAAGAAGGCATGCACTTGGAGCAAAACTTGTACCTCAATAACTTGGCACACCACTTCATCCACACGGGCATGCTAGCACTTCCACAAAGTGCTCCTCGTGCTCCAAGTCGCTCTGGGAGTAAAGCAAAATATCCTCGGGAAACACCACTCCCAGTCCGTCCAAGTACAACTGGGACATACGATTCCTCGGATCTTGAAGTCAACAGGGCATTCATCATTCCATTGGGCCTCGCTATAAACTCATAATGCCCCCACCGTGTCCTGAACGCCATCTAGGCGAGGTCCTCGGCTGTCTAATTCCAAGTGGGTACTCGCATCATACACTCACTGCCGGAGTATAACTCCATCAGAAGGTCCTAGACATCACCCGGACCTGTCTACACTCGAACCATAAAAGGACCCTCACATTCGTGTATCAACGACGTGGCATCACCACCGTATACCAATGGCGTGGCACTAGGTCAAACAGACCCCTCGATCCATCAGATCCTGCAACTGTGCCATCAGCTCTCTCAGCTCTACCGGCGATATCCAATGAGGTGCTATCCAGGGTGGCGCGGTTCCCCGAACCACGTCAAACGCAATCTCTATCTCCCTAACCGGCGGCATTACCAACAACTAAGGTGAAATCACACCCGGGATCTCGTGGGCAACAGAGATATCCCCGCGTCCCGGTGCCGCCGTAAGCACCTCTCACCCTGTCGCCAAAACCTGAGTGCTCTAGCAATCTCAACAAGCAAGCCTCCTTTTGTCTGCCTTGCCGAAGATCAAAGTCCTCTCTCGCCGCAGTCAAACATTCTGTGGCATTGTGCCAAACAATCTCAAGCACAGGGTCGAAACACCGAATTGCTACAATTCCCAATAATTCTGCCGGTAACTCGTGGTCTCGGCCACACTGGACATGATCCAAAAGCCTCCTCCACGTGCACAACAACAACAGGAACCTGTACCTCTAGTGCACGTGGTAACAAATCTGCCTCTAGCCCATGCAAGAGTGGAACATGCTCTAACTCCGACTACTGTGGTGAAATCCCACCTGCGACACTCAATCCACTACCGTGGCGCCCTCCAACTGGGCGGCACAGATTCATCCGCTCAAAGCAAGTGGTTGTCGCTCAATCTGCCTGAAAATCAGGACTATCACTAGGAAGCACGACCCCTGTCTCTGATCACATTGAGGCGACGAATAAGGTCCTCCGCAGATAACGAATCCACGCTACCGCTGTGCCACTCTGATATGAATACTGATGCTGCCATCGGGGTCCACCCGACCTCTGACATCTCGGGAACTCGTTATCCAGGAAAAAGAAATCAGACATGCCCCTGCCGGCCGATCTGTCCTCCATCACCCGGCGCCAAGCGCCAAAATCCAGAACTCACCTCTGGCGGCAGATCCCTATCCAAAGGAACTGCAATGCCATGCTCCATACATAATGCCTACTTCAACGAGGCGTCCAAATCTACAATGGAGGGACTGAATAACAGAAAGGTGTCCTGGCGCAATCCACTCCCAGTCTCATATATCCTATGCGCCTCGTCCCTCGAATCTGGAGCGCGCAGTTCAACAACTGCATACACTCTCTAGCACAGGGAGGCTCTCAATTAATCACTCCATCACCACCAACCACGACTCTGCCTCCAAAGGCTCCAAACTCAACCTTACGAGTCGGGGTGGTTCATCTGCCAAATCTGGCTCAATAGATCGATCATGTCCCACAGCTCCTCTGTCGTCAACTATCCACCCTGCCTCGGTGCCTCGGCACTAAACATTGGCACGGAGGGGGTTACACAGTGCTCCGACAACTGTGTCACCAAGACCAGCTGCTTACTCTGTCGCTGATAAGCCTCTGACAATCCTGTCATCTGGGTCCGGAGTTCTCTGACCTCAATCCGGGTATCCGGCCCAAAACCAACTGCTTAAGCTCAACTGCTATGACAGGATGCACACGGGTCAAAACCCAGCGCCGGGGGGGACACCGCTCGCCACGACGAAACAACAAAACAGCACACAACAACGCTCGACCCAATCCAGCGAAAGTCTAAAGCATGTCACCCGTTCCACAGCATTATGTTGTCTGCAGCCAACATAATCACTTAGGAGAATAAACATGCCAATCACTCCTCCCGTCCCTTGGGAGAGGTATAAAACTCAATCAGGACTCTCGCTATAATCACGACTCTCACGAAGTCAACCAAGGGTCAAACCATAAGCCTAGGGTTTCTAAGTCCACCATGACCTACAACCTAGGCTCTGATACCACTCTAATCTGTCACGCCCCGGGGTCGAAACTGCGACCCGAGCCCGCCAACAGATCCGCCACCTATGCCAAATCCGCATAGGCGAAGCGTCCAACCTGCAAGGAAAGTGCTATAGCTAAACAGATATCAGAGCTATAAATAAAAATCTGCTGTATAACCAAAATCAATCACTGTACAACTGGAAATAAAATAACACTGTCCGCCTCCCAAAATAATAATAAACAATATCCTCAAATACAAGCTATGAACTCAAACGGGAGGTAACTCCAATAAATACAACAGTGTACAGTCTCTCAATACAAAATATCCTCACTACAACAGTCTCTCAAAAGAGGAAAAAGAAACAAGTAATCTACTGATGATCTCCTCTGAAGGGGTACCGCTACTCTCCAACGACGGGTAGGGATCTAGCTCGCGACTCTCTCGCCTCGATCAACAACCGCAGAGTCAGCAACACCCGCTAAGACTCTGCAAAACAAAGGAGAGGAAAGAAAAGGGGGGGGAACCCCCAATGGGTGTGAGAACTACACCAAAAGGGAGTTCTCAGTGGGTACCACCGCCAGACCCGACGGTCTGCCCACCAAGTCCTCAAGAGACAAAAACTAACCCGAGTCATAAGACTGAAATGAGTAAACTGGAGACTCTCAATAGCTACCATGCCCCTATCTAAAGGCAAAAGGGGGAGAACCAAACAGTGGTATGCAACCACTAGCACATGAAGTGCACAATCGACCCAATCGAGCTGACTGCCACATCTGGTCCAGTCAAACCTGCGCCCACCTACAACCACCTCCCGCTGACGTGCAGGAATTACGTAGGGCGTCCAAACGGTCTAACTCGCTATCGAGTAGTGGCTCATGCAGGCTATGGTCAAAATCCACGCTCTCTCTCAGAACGGATAGAATCATGATGCTCAACCTCTCACACCACGGTCAAAGTACTCTCAACGACACGGGACCACCGTCAACCAGACGGCTCTCAATAATACTAGCACTGATCTAAACTCAACTACCAGTCTGCACTCGGCCCCCAGGCACGAGTGTAACAATAAAAGCATTTGACCGAAATAAACCCAATCGAATGAACCGGTATAAAACCCGGTACTGCCTGCTCTGTCACCAATCTCCCGAACTCAGTATCTCCACTGTCCAAATGACCGGAACCCAACACGGTCTGACCGGCACCCGACACGGTCTGACCGGAACCCAACACGGTCTGACCGGAACCCAACACGGTCTGAAGCCTACTCCGGAGCGGCACTCGAGGGGAGCTACCCACACGAGTAAAGCATCTCTGTCATCAATATCACCAGTATCTCTGAATAGCAGGACTTTGATCATCAATCTGATCAAAGTGGGAAACTCAACCACCAAGGAAAGACCCGACCTCAATCGGATGCAACAGAACGATAAGTGGGAAACTCCATCCACTAAAGAAACTGATACCCAATCAGGTGCGTAGAGAAACATCCGGTCAACCGCCCAATATCCGCGGTTGCCGCAAAGCCCCACAACTAAGCCAACCTGTCCCAGACACGAAGTCCTGACTACCCTATCCAGACCCCTGCTCGAACCCGAGCAACACTGACCACTTGACTAGCAAAGGCGGAGAAAGGAAAAGCATGGTTTCTCCTAAGTCAAGTTCCCATAAGTAGTGCAGCAGTAAAAGATGGCCTAACTACATGACCATACAAGCATGCAAATGTCCTCAAGGAAATAAAGGGGGGTAAAGCATAATAATAGATCCATTAGGAATAAACAACATGCCGGAATCCCAAAAACTAGACCTGTCCACAATCCAGGGTCCAGCAACAGAATGATCATAATAACTCCTCAGAGTACAAATCCGCACATAGCTACGACATCCTGTCCCAAAGCATAAACCAACCACATGAAAGGCTATGTGCTAAAATGGCATGTTACATAATCTCATAGGGTAACATTATCCTAGGTAAGCTTACACTAATCATCACATAGATGTCCAAGTCATGCAAGTCCTCAGTATACCTCATAAATACTATTCTTGTAATCATTTATACAAATATCACTATCAAGCTTACCTACTTACCAACATAAACCATGTACCCTAAACATGCATGCATCAGTCATAGAGGGGTGACATCCCCACAAGTGCACTTATATTTGCCACAACATACTCATTGCCTTAAACAGTTACTGATATTAAGCTTACCCACCTGAAGCGCTTAAACCAAGGCAAACCTGAAGTCGGTGAAGTGTGCAGACGCTCACAGTCCAAATTCCGCCGAAACTGCATCCTCGGTGCACGTCGCGAAAGCCTCGACTCCCAACAGCTGAAAGTACCCCGAAATCAAAGTCTGCAGATCCAACGGGTCCAGCAACACTTGCAAACACCCCTGGGTACAACAATAAGGCCCAACATTACACTTTTATTCCAAAATTAACCAAGTATACACAGTCTGAAAATCAGTCCCAAAGCCGTGCTTATTTCACCTGCCGAAAGTGCCCAGAAAAATCCAATAAAAATATCACAGCAATCCTCGCGTCGATACCATCGAAACGAGTACCTGGACGTCCAATTCCGAGCCCCGTAGGCCGAGTTACAAATTCCACAGTACAGGTGCGCAAAACCACACAGCAACATAACTGTAATTCCATTTACAGATAAGGGGAAGAACATATACCTTCGGGCAAAACTCAGAAAAATCCAATAAAAATACTGTGATATTCCTTGCGCCGAGTAGATGAAAAAAGTGTATAAGCACGTCGTCAAACGATGCCCGGTTGCGGAGATAACGCCGAAAGACCAAGCCGCTGTCCAAATCCCCTTCACAGAAATGGGGTCACAGTAAGCTCGAACAAACACCTCGAAAAGCGCGCCGTAAAAATGAAAACCTCGATAAGCGTGCCACCAAAAATCTCAAAACTTTGCAGAAAGATGCAGCCAAGCTCGGGGATCATCTTTGCTGAAGGCACCCTGGCGAGAGGAGGCTCGGAAATGGCGAAAAAAGGTGAAAGAAGGAAGCTCGGATCGCTTTATATAGGCTGCAGAAACAAATCGAAAAATACCGAACATGTCCCAATTTCCGGGCGCAGGGAACTTTCGGGCGCGCACTGTAGCAGCCCGAAAGATCACTTTAGCAGCCCGAAACTGCCCTGGGCCTCCACGTCGCCCGCCCAAACAGGCGACAGCACTCCGGACCGTCCACTGCACGACACGTGGCTCACTGCACAGCCGACACGTGGCACGCACCCAGTCAACGCGTCGCTGCCACGCCCACGTACGCGCTGTCAGCGCCGCCTGCGCCCCCCTGCCAGGCACGCGCCCCGAGGCCACCCACACACACACCGTGGACCCGGTCCACAGCACCGTCAAATCATAAGCCGCCACGTGTCACCCTCCGGTCCACCATGCACCGCGCCTTTTCCCGTGGACCGCGCCCCCGCGCCGGCCCAACCGGGATCCGCCACGTGGCCCGCGACCGGTGCACGCTCCCGCGGTGGACCGCGCACCCGCCCGAGCCTGCTCCGCCGCGCTCCGCCGCTGCCCGCCGCCGCGCGCCGCCGCCGCCGGTGCCGGAACAGTAACCTTGCCTCGAAAAACGTGCCGAATCATCCGGACTCCGGAAAAAGCAAGTGAATAGTCCATTTTCATCGTTTTCGCGCGCTGGATCCAAATCCGAAGTCCATTTTGCCAAATTCCAACTCTAAAAATTGCCGAAGTTATCCGGGAAGATGTTCCTTGATCCAAACTTCGCGCTGAGTCCAATTTTAATATCCATGGTGCGCGAAACCACTTCTGGAGCTCCGACGGAGTCCACCGATCACCCACGTGATCCATTTAACTCACTGAGCCCAACACTAATGTCCAATTGGGGCACAAATCCCACCAACACGCCACATAGGCCTCCGGAAGCTGTAGATGAAACAGTGCTCCACAAGTGGGAGTTTCGGGTCTTCACATAAGTTCAATATGTTTTGTTATAGAGTGCAACACAGGGTTTTTAGAAATGTTAATTGCACTTGTGTTGTCACAAAGTATTGTTACCGAAGATGCTGAAATCCGGAAGTCGCTCAGTACGCTTTTCATCCAAATGAGTTGAGTTGAACAACTTCCAGCTGAAATGTATTCCGCTTCGGCAGTCGAGAGTGCTATGCTATTCTGCTTTTTACTGTGCCATGCAACAAGGCAATGGCCAAGATAGAAGCATGCACCACTCGTGCTTTTCCGATCATTCACTGATCCTGCCCAATCGGCATCTGAGTATCCAACAATATCCAAACTTGTTCCCATAGGATACCAAATTCCGAAATTAATTGATCCTTTGATATACCGGATGATCCTTTTCACCGCTTTCAGGTGAACCTCCTTTGGTGCAGATTGATATCTCGCGCAGATCCCAACACCAAAAGATATATCCGGGCGACTAGCCGTGAGGTAAAGTAGACTTCCAATCATACTTCGATACAGTTTCTCGTCTACATTCTCACTTTGTGATTCACTTCCAAGTCCCTTGTGGCTAGTTCCCATTGGAGTCGGAAAATCCTTCGAATTTTCAAGATCAAACTTTTTAACCAACTCCATTGCATACTTGGATTAACTCAAGTGAATACCTTCATCATTTTGTTTAATTTGCAATCCAAGGAAATAAGTCAATTCGCCCATCATGGACATCTCAAATTCGCTTTCCATGGTCTCCGCGAATTTAGAAGCATCATTATCTCTTATTGCGCCAAATACAATGTCATCGACATAGATTTGTGCTACAATGAAATTGCTTTGATAATGCTTCACAAAGAGAGTCCTATCAGCTCCCCCTCGAGTGTAGCCCTTCTCCAAAAGGTGCTTTGTCAACCTTTCGTACCATGCTCGCGGTGCTTGTTTCAGACCGTAAAGAGCCTTTTTCAAACGAAAAACATGATTAGGTTGTTTATGGTCTACAAAACCTTTCGGTTGAGCCACATAAACTTCCTCATTTAAAAACCCATTTAGAAATGCGCTCTTAATGTCCATTTGAAATAATTTGATTTTAAAATGACAAGCAATAGCAAACAGTATACGAATGGACTCGAGTCTAGCTACAGGGGCGAATGTTTCGTCAAAGTCTATACCTTCTACTTGAGAGTAGCCTTGAGCAACTAATCGTGCCTTGTTCCTGATGATAGTACCATCCTCATTTTTCTTGTTCTTGAAGATCCATTTGGTACCTATCACATTATGTTGCTTTGGAGGCTTCGTTAATTCCCAGACTTTGTTTCGCTCAAATTGATGGAGCTCTTCCTGCATTGCTTTAATCCAGTAGTCATCCTGAAGAGCTTCATCTATGTTCTTTGGTTCGATTAGAGATACGTAGCAAGCGAATCCACAAACCAACTGCCTCCGAGTTCTAACTCCTTCTTGTGGATCTCCAATAATATTCGATTCCGGATGATCCTTGGAGATTCGTAGCGTTTGTTGAAACGGAGTACTCGGAGATAAATGAGATGATTCCTGCACATTAGATAAACTTGAAGAACCATTAGATGCATCATTAATATTGGAAGTATTATTATGAGAAGATGCAACGGCAGGAGAATCATCATCTAGAGAGATATCGAGGGTAGATTTTTCAGATGCAAAGTGAAAAGCTTCATCTACTTTAACATTTATAGATTCTACGATCGTCTTAGATTCCAAGTTAAATACTCGATATGCTCTACTATTAGTAGAATACCCCAAGAAAATCCCTTCGACACTTCGTGAGTCAAACTTTCCAAGATTTTCACGGTCACGTAAAATGTAACACCGACTCCCGAAGATGCGAAAATATTTGATGTTGGGTTTTCTACCACACCATAGTTCATATGGTGTATTTAACGTTCCCGGGCGCAAAAACACTCGATTAATGACATAGACAGCGGTGTTCACAGCTTCAGCCCAAAAATGTAGCGGTAGGTTCCGGCTATGAAGCATCACACGCGCCATCTCTTGAACAACCCTGTTTTTGCGCTCGACAACACCATTCTGTTGAGGTGTATAGGGTGCAGAGAATTCATGCTTAATACCGTTTGAAGTACAAAAGTCAATGAATTTAGAATTAATGAATTCTCCACCTCTATCACATCTAACACGAATGATCTTTTCATTCTTTTCAATCATAATACGAAGGCAAATCTCGTGAAAAGAATCAAAAGTATCAGCTTTCTCTTTTAAAAATGCTACCCAAGAATACCGAGAGAAATCATCAACCAATAAGAAAATATACCATTTACCTCCCAAAGATGGTTGACGGGTCGGCCCCATTAAATCCATGTGTAAAAGTTCCAAAGGTCGTTTTGTACCAACGTGGTTCAAGTTCTTGTGTGCAGTTCTGGACTGTTTTCCCTTTTGGCAACCACCACACACAATGTTTTGTTTAAATAAAAGTTTTGGAACCCCCTTGACCACGTCCTTGTTTGAAATTTTAACAAGTTCCTTAAAATTTATATGACCTAGCCTTTCATGCCAAAGTGTTTCATTATTTAAAGAAACTAGGTTACAATTTTCTGAAATTTTATTAGGAACAACATAGCAATTGTTTTCAGATCTAACCCCTTTTAAAAAGAAGACATGGTCCTTATCAGTTACAACGCATTCAACAGATGAAAAGTTAACTGAAAAACCATTGTCGCAAAGTTGACTTATGCTTATGTGGTTAGTCTTAAGGCCATCAACAAATAAGACGTTTTTCAAAATCGGGCCATCTGGAATAGCTACCGTCCCTTTTCCAACAATTTTGGAAGATCGGCCGTCTCCGAAAACAACAAGTCCACCGGAGATTTTCTCAAGATTTTGAAAACTATTTTTGTCACCGGTCATGTGACGGGAACAACCGCTATCATATGCATGCAAGGAAACATTGGTAACAAGACAAGGAAAGATTTCACCTTTGCGCACCCAAGCCTTTTTGGAGTGCATCGGTAATGGTCGTGAAGTTATATGCCTAGGTGAAAGCGTCTTGTTAAAACGATTGCTGCTCCTTGATGAAGTCGTCTTGCGCGGTAAACTACCAGGGTTCTTTTCTTTCAATTGATTTGGAATTGATTTCCGAGGAATCACCTTTGTGGTAGTCATTGCAAGAGATGTTTGAGGTGAGCATTTGACTCCCGTCTTGCAATATCTTCTTATGTGCCCTGAAACACCACAACGAAAACATACCTTAGATCTTGACGATCCCAAAGAGGATGAAGTAGGTTTGTTGTCGTTGTTTGTCTTGAATTCCGGTGTCGGAGGAGGAGATACCGACTGAGGCACAAAAACTGTCCCACTCGAACTTGGACTGTTTCCAGTTTGAGTGTATCCGAGGCCGAACCGATTTGATTGACCAAGACCAAGAAGTCTATCCAACTTACTCCTTCCTGAAGAGAATCGCTGTAAGTCATCCTTGAGTTGGAAAATGGTCTTTGTCATTTCCAGGTTATCCTGTCGAGCCTCGTTGTAGAGCTTTGAGAAGTGATTCGCTTTATCCACCAGATTTGTATGTTCCTTCTCAAAACGCTCATTGGACTCTTGAAGGGAAACATATACTTTTATCAGATTTTCCCTTTCCACTTCAAGAGCGTTTGAGAGAGAAGTTGCTCTTTTTGCTTCTTCTTCGAGATCATGCACTCTCCCTCTCAAACTCTTATTTTGCTTAGCCACTTTCTTTGAATCCCTCAAAAGTCTGTGGTAGGCTAAAGCAAAATCTTCACCTTCCGAATCATCCGATTCGTTGTCCGTTGCAATCTTTTCAACAGTGGAGTTGGACAACGACTCGGATGTACTTGCCATAAAGCACATGAAGGGTGAAGATATGGACGCGTGGAATGCCGTGGAGCTCTTTTCTTCATCACTTGAAGACGACTCATTTGACGTTGAGTTGTCATCCCAAGTGACGACTTGCATCGCCTTCTTCTTCGTCGGATACTTGTTGGGACACTCCGTTGCAATGTGGCAGTAGCCTCGACATTTGAAGCATTGTAGTTGTCCCTCTGAACTTTTCTTATCCTTTGAGAAGTTCTCTTGCTTTCTTGACTTGTAACTTGAAGTACCCTTGCCTTTGTTCGACTTTCCGAAGGATGGAGATTTACTTGAATTACCCCTTCGAAAGTTGCGGCGAAACTTCCTTGTCAAGAGAGCGAGCTGCTTCTCAAATTCCTCCATAGAAAGGTTCTCGTCATCGTCTGAGGAGGATGTATCCGCGTCTTCTTCCTTAGTTGTTTTCAACGCATAACCTGAAGACTTAGAAGTGGATGCCTTTCCAGAAGAATTGTTAGTAGTAAATGTCATTTCATAAGTTTGTAATGAACCAACTAATTCTTCTACACGTATTTCGTCCGGGTGTTTAATAGTTTCAATGGCAGTAACCTTTGGGCGAAATCGTTCAGGAAGAGTTCTTAAGATCTTTCTTACAATCTTAAATTCTGGAATCTTCTCTCCCAGGTTAGCACATGAGTTTACGATGTCTTGCAATCGTGTATAGTAGTCCGTGAAAGATTCATTTTCTGCCATCAAGATAGAGTCAAACTTGCTCATAAGCATTTGCAGTTTCTGAATCTTCATGAGGTTAGTTCCCTCATGTGTAACCTGAAGAACATCCCAGATTTCTTTCGCAGTCTCACATGCCGAGACGCGAGAGAATTCAGTTTGAGATAAGGCATTAAAAATAGCATTAATTCCCTTGCCATTGTAAGAAGATGAATCTAACTCTTCCTTGGTCCATTTCGACCTAGGTTTTAAGGTGTGAACATCACCAATAAATTCAGTTGGATTAGACCATCCTAATTCAATTGATTGCCACACCCGTTCGTCGATGGAAATTAAAAAGGCTTTCATCCGCACTTTCCAGTACGCATAATTTGTTCCATCGAAGAACGGGGGTCGGTTGATGTTTCCACCTTCAACCATTGTTTACAACCCTATTCCCTCTCTGATACCACTTGTTGGGTTATATGTAATAAGGATCTAAATAGGGGAAAAAACACCTAGAGGGGGGTGAATAGGTGTAAACGTATAAACACTCAAAAATTGTTGCGATAAAAACCCAATGCGGAAATAAAAATAACTCGCAAGATTTTTACGTGGAAAACTCCATCACCGGAGTAAAAAACCACGGGACCGATAACACGGCAGAAATCCACTAGAATTAAAACACGTACAAGGTGATTTACCGTACACACTTACGACTCAACCTTTTCCATACGCTCCTAGAGGATCTTCTCCGCTCGCTCCGCGACGCTTCTCGAATCCACGATCTGCGCCCAACGCCGAATCCACGGCGTCCAACGTCGAATCCACGACGTCCGACCGAGTCCACGGTCTTCACCCAATAGCACCCTTCGAATCCACGAACGTGCCTCGCTCCGAATCCACGAGAGCGGTTGAACCTTGAATCCACAAGGACACGCGAATCCACGCGCCGATTTTTGGGGTAAATCGTTGTTTTTGGTGGTGATGATCCGCCGAATACTTAGATCAAAGATAGATCGGAAATACCATCTAAGTATTCATTAGTTTGATTCAACTCAAGATGTGAGTATGAAAACCTAGAATCAAACTAATCAATATAGATGAAAAAACATAGAGTATTCTCTAATGATTTCCTTTCTTCTCTATATGTGGATCTAGAGCCGTATAAGATGATATATGAAAATGACGGCTATTTTCCTTCTTTTTGGATTAACCCTAGAAAAAGAGTCATAGGGTCTATTTATAGGTTAGAAACCCTAGGAAGGAGATAAGAATCAAAAACCTAACATTTCTGGAAATTTTACGGACGGCGATCCGGATCGGATTAGCTGTGATCCGGATCGTCGTAACGAGTCAGGCAATTCCAGAAAAACGAAGGTTCGGGATCCGGATCGAAGTGCTTGATCCGGATCGTTCATACAGTTCACCAAACATCAACGTTCGGGATCCGGATTGCTAAGCCTGATCCGGATCGTTCAAGGAAGATGGTAAACTCAGTGTTCGGGATCCGGATCAAGAGAGGCTACGATCCGGATTGAACTGGTGTATGAACGAACCACCTTCGGGATCCGGATCGAACAACCTGATCCGGATCCTGAACATGTCCCAAGTCCAGTTTTTGATTTTTATGCAATGAAAGATTCTTCCAAGTGTTTCTACACTACAAGAAGTATTCGGATCACACAAAATCTTTAGTTAAACATACCTGATCCTTTTGAATTCTTCTTTCTTGAGATTGAGTTAAATGATCCAACTTTCTTCACCTTCAATCTTCAAGACTTGAGACTTTCACAAAACTACGCCAACTCAAAATCCGTAACAAAGAAGAACTCTGAGGGACAAATCCAATGCTTCAAGTGCCGAGGCTACGGTCACATCTCAACGGAGTGTCCCAACAAGAATCCGTCAAAGAAGAAGGCGATGCAAGCCGTCACTTGGGATGACACCTCAACTTCCAATGAGTCATCTTCTAGTGACGAGGATAACAACGCAACGGCATTCCACGCGTCCACAACTTCACCTTACGTATGCTTTATGGCAAGTACATCCGGTTCATTATCCAACTCCTCCCAAGTTGAAAAGAATGCAACGGACGATGAACCGAGTAATTCCGAAGGTGAAGACTTTGCTTTTGCCTATCATAAGCTTTTAAGGGATTCAAAGAAAGTGGCAAAGAAAAATAAGAGTTTGAGAAGAAGATTGCAGGATCTTGAAGAAGAAGCTAAAAAGGCAACTTCTCTCTCAAACGCTCTTGAAGTGGAAAGGGACAATTTGATCAAAGTAAATGTTTCCCTTCAAGAGAAGAACGAGCATTTCGAGAAGGAACACAACAAGTTGGTGGATAAAGCTAATTACTTCTTGAAGCTCTACTCCGAGGCTCGACAAAAAAAGATGGAGATGACGAAGACCATATTCCAACTTAAGGAAGATTTGAAGCGTTTCTCTTCCGGAATGAGCAAGTTGGATAAGATGCTTGGTCTTGGTCAAACGAATCATTTGGGCCTTGGATACGATCGAACTAGAAACAGTCCTAGTTCGAGTGAAATAATTTTTGTGCCTCAGTCGGTTGCTCCTCCTCCTCCTCCTCCACCGACGAAAATCAATGCATCCTACGACAACAAGCCTACCTCACCTACCTCGGGTTCAACATGTACAAAGGTATGTTTTCGTTGTGGTTTTGCAGGGCACATAAGAAGAGATTGCAAGATTGGAGCAAAACGATCAAATCAAGCGCCTCTTGCAACAACTACCAACAAGGTCATCCCCCGGAAATCAAAGGAGAATTTTTCAAAAGAAAAGAATCTTGGTAGCACACCAAACAAGACGACGTCATCATGGATTTCAAAGAAAAGCGATTAATCAAACAAGACGCATTCACCAAGGAGAATAACTTCACAATCATTGCCGACGTACTCCAAAACTCAAAAGGTTTCGGTGCGCAAAGGTGAATTCTTCCCTTGTCTTGTTATTCATACATCACTGCATGCTTGTGACAACTCATCTTGGTATCTGGATAGTGGATGTTCCCGTCACATGACCGGTGACAAAAATTATTTTCAAACTTTAGAGAAAACCTTCGGAGGACTTGTTGTTTTCGGAGACGGTCGTTCTTCAAAAATTGTTAGAAAAGGGACAATTACTATTCCAGAAGGCCCGGTTTTGAACAATGTTTTATTTGTTGAAGGCCTTAAGACTAACCTCATTAGCATTAGTCAATTGTGTTATATGGCTTTTCAGTTAATTTTTCATCTGTTGAATGTATTGTAACTGATAAGGACCATTCATTCTTTTTGAAAGGGGTTAGGTCTGAAAACAATTGCTATGTAGTTCCTAACAAAATTTCTGAACATTGTAACCTAGTGTCACTTGAAAATGAAACTCTTTGGCATGAAAAACTAGGTCACATTAATTTTAAGGAACTTTCGAGAATTTCTATCGAAGACGTGGTTAAGGGTGTTCCTAAACTATCTTTTAAAGAAAACATTGTGTGTGGAGGTTGTCAAAAGGGAAAACAATCAAGGGCCACGCACAAGAATTTAAACCACGTGGGAACCAAACGGCCACTTGAATTATTGCACATGGACTTAATGGGGCCGACTCGTCAACCAAGTTTGGGAGGTAAATGGTACATTTTTCTTTTGGTTGATGATTTCTCTAGATTTTCTTGGGTAGCATTTTTAAAAGAGAAAGCGGATACTTTCGATTCTTTTCATGAGATATGTCTTCGTGTTATGATTGAGAAAAATGAAAAGATCGTTCGTGTTCGAAGTGATAGAGGTGGAGAATTTATCAATTCTAAATTCCTTGATTTTTGCACTTCCAATGGCATAAAACATAAATTCTCTGCACCCTATACACCTCAACAGAATGGTGTAGTCGAGCGCAAAAACAGAGTAGTACAAGAAATGGCGCGTGTTATGCTTCACAGCCGAAAACTCCTGTTACATTTTTGGGCTGAAGCAGTTAACACCGCGGTCTATGTAATTAATCGAGTTTATTTGCGCCCGGGTACTTTGAATACACCATATGAGCTATGGTTTTGTAGAAAACTAAATATCAAATATTTTCGAATCTTTGGGAGTCGCTGTTACATTTTACGTGATCGCGAAAATCTTGGAAAATTCGACTCTCGAAGTGACGAAGGAATTTTCATGGGTTATTCTACAAACAGTAGAGCATATCGGGTATTTAATCTCGAATCTAAAACGATGGTAGAATCTTTTAATATTAAAGTAGATGAAGCTTTTCATTTTTCATCTGATAAATCTACCCCTGATATGTCTCTAGATGATGATACTCCTGTAAAAGATATTGCATCTTCTCATAATAATTCTTCCGATAATGTTGATGCATCTCATGGTTCTTCTAGTTTATCTGATGTGCAGGAATCATCACACATACCTCCGAGTACTCCGTTACCGCAAACGCTACGTATCTCCAAGGACCATCCAGAGTCAAATATCATTGGAGATCCATAAGAAGGAGTCAGGACTCGGAGACAATTGGTTTGTGGAGTTGCATGTTACGTCTCCATGATGGAACCAAAGAACGTTGATGAAGCTCTTCGGGATGATTATTGGATTGAAGCAATGCAAGAAGAGCTCCATCAATTCGAAAGGAACAAAGTCTGGGAATTAATGAAGCCCCCGAAGCAACAAAACATCATCGGTACAAAGTGGATTTTCAAGAACAAGAAAAATGAAGAAGGTACCGTTGTCCGGAACAAAACAAGATTAGTTGCTCAGGGCTACTCACAAATTGAAGGTATAGACTTTGATGAGACGTTCGCCCCAGTAGCTCGTCTCGAGTCAATTCGCATCCTTTTCGCAATTGCTTGTCATTTCAAAATTAAGCTTTTTCAAATGGACGTTAAGAGCGCCTTTTTAAATGATTTTCTAAATGAGGAAGTTTATGTGGCTCAATCGAAAGGTTTCATTGACCATAAACTACGTAACCATGTTTTTCGACTGAAAAAGGCTCTTTACAGTCTAAAACAAGCACCGCGAGCATGGTACGAAAGGTTGACAAAGCACCTTTTGGAAAAGGGCTACACTCGAGAGGGAGCGGATCGGACACTCTTTGTGAAGCACTTTCAGGATAACTTCATTGTGGAACAAATCTATGTCGATGACATTGTATTCGGTGCAACAAGGAACAACGATGCTTCAAAATTCGTTGAAACCATGGAAAGCGAATTTGAGATGTCCATGATGGGTGAGCTAACATATTTTCTTGGATTGCAAGTCAAACAAAGTGAAGAAGGCATTCATCTGTGCCAATCCAAGTATGCAAAGGAGTTGGTGAAGAAATTCGGATTAGAAAACTCTAAAGACTTTCCGACTCCAATAGGAACTAGCAACAAGGGATTAGGAAGTGAATCTCTCAGTGAAAGTGTAGACGAGAAGCTTTATCGCAGCATGATTGGAAGTCTACTCTATCTCACAGCTATCGCCCGGACATATCCTTCAGTGTTGGGATTTGCGCGAGATATCAATCTGCACCGAAGGAGGTTCACCTGAAAGCGGTGAAAAAAATCATCCGGTACGTCAAAGAAACATTAAATTTCGGAATTTGGTATCCTATGGGCACAACTATCGACATAATAGGATACTCAGACGCCGATTGGGCTGGATCAGTGGATGATCGGAAAAGCAAGAGTGGTGCATGTTTTTACGTTGGCCATTGTCTTGTTGCATGGCATAGTAAAAAGCAAAACTGCATTGCACTCTCGACTGCCGAAGCGGAATATATTTCAGCGGGTAGTTGTTCAACTCAATTGGTCTGTATGAAAAGCGTGTTGAGCGACTTCCGAATTTCTGCGTCTTCGGTAACTATTCTTTGTGACAACACTAGTGCTATAAATATTTCTAAAAACCCTGTGTTGCACTCAAGAACAAAACACATTGAACTTAGATATCATTTTCTAAGAGAGCTAGTTGAATCAAGTATTCTTCAAATTTCTTACGTTTCAACTGAAGATCAATTAGCCGATATTTTAACAAAACCTTTGGATCAAAAATGTTTTATTCATTTACGTAAAGCAATTGGAATGCTTTCTTGAAATAACCTCTTTTGAACCTTTGCTTAGGATAGGTTTTGTTTTGTGTTTGTGTTCTTTCTTTTTGCATGTATATACAACATTGACTGAGCTTTAGTTAATTGACTTTAATTGCATTCCTTCATGACTTAAGAAATTTATTATGATTTAGATATCATGATAATTCATTTGATGCAATGATCATTTATATCAATTAGTTCATCTTTAATTGATCAAAGTCAATTTCTCTCTCAAATGATCTCTTGGTATAGTTTTTATCTTATTTGATAGTTAAGTCAAGTATGAACACAAGATCAATTTTTGGTTGAATACTTCATATCTTAAATAATTGATAGCCAATTGAGGGGGAGTTTAATTATTAAAGTTTCATGCTCAAAAGATGTGGAAAGAGTTACATCCCTAAGAGGAGTGTGAAAACTACCACCACATGGAGGAAAGAGCTACCACCTCGGTCGTCCGAGTACTGTGTGCAGCTACCACATGTATACCGAGCATGGTTTTTCTTGTTGATTAGATAAAATGCTTTTTGGAATACTTGACTCTGTCGAATTCCAAGGTTAGTATAAGGTGGGTATTTTTATTGAAAGATGCTCAAAGAGCCACTCCCTACAATAAATAGACTAGATAAATTATCTAACTTATTTGGGATTTCAAACATCTATCGATCTTTGTGCTTCATTTTCTTTACTAAATTAATGATTTGATAAACGCATTACTCATTAGATCGTGATTGATGTTTTGAACTTGTTCAACTTTAAAGGATTTAATTTTTATAAATTTTCGTTTCATTACTTGGATATTATTGATAGATTTAGCATAATCTATTTCTTTTAATATGAAACGATGATTTTTGTTTAAAGTTGATATACAAAAATTGCTTACATATTTTTTCTGGAATTTCTGGAATTTTTGTAAATTTTTCTGGAGAAAAAGTTGAAGCCGATCCGGACTGAAAGATCTGATCTGGATCCCGAACCGTGGAAATTGTCTGTGGGTAGCCGATCCGGACTGGATTCTCGAGCTGATCCGGACCGCGGCTAGGGTTTAATAGAAACGAAAGGGTATTTGATTTATTTTTACCTCAAGCTTTTGTTTCTAAATTTCCAGAGCTTCTCTCCCTAGATTTCAACAGATTTGGACTCTTCCAAACTCAAGTTCTTTCGATTTCAAGTAAGTCTCTTTGATCAAAACTCGAATTTTTCACTGTTTTTGCCTGTTCTTCAAAACGTGAATGAAATTCATGACACTAATTCAATTTTGAATGATTTTTGGTCAAATTTCTTTTGAAATAAGAACTCTGGATAGATTAGTTTTGTTTGGATGCCTTGTATTCTCTTGCTTAACGGATTTTTGAGCTTCGATTTCAAGAAATTCGGTTTTAGGGCTGTAGTACTCTGGCGTTCCGATGCCTTTGTATACCTTCGTTTTATGACGGGATTGTTGGGGAGACTCTTCACTGTGTTTTCTGCAATGGATTGGGCCTGGACCGTGAGTATTTTTCTGCGTTTGAGCTCGGAAAACGAAGAACGGCAAAGCGATCGGATTCGGATTCCGATTTATGGATCTCCCGGAATAGGGTCAAAGCGTTTGCCTTTGTGTTGTGCACCAGAATCCGTGCTAAGTGGCCAGCACGCTTTTCGAGGCGATCGGACGGGACCCTTCTACGATCAGACTTTTTCACGTTATTTAGGTTTTTGGTTTATCCTCTTTTTGGTAATACCTCGACCTTCCGGTTTTCCGTTTTGGTCTTAGTTGGATCTTCTTAGTTGTTAGGGGGGGTTGAAAGTTCAAGAATTTCTGGGCTGACCGTCGGGGTTTGCGGGTATTTTTAGGTGGTAGAGCTCGCAAAATGAGGAACGACGGTGCGATCGGATCTGGAATTGGACTTACGGATCTCCCGGAATTGGGATTTGAAGCTCCCGGTGACTGTTAAGTGCACCGAGATTCATGCGTGGTAATCTGCACGATTTTCGAGGAAGTCTGAGTCAGACCTTGACCTAGGGTTGATTGGAGGTATTCATAAATAGCACCCTTTTTGTAGTAAACCCTTTTTCTTTTCCTTTGGTGAACGTGAACGGAGAGGGAGAGTTCGAATTTCAAAAAAAAAAAAAAAAAAAAAAAAATCCGATTTAGGGGAGCGAGAGAAAAAGGAGAAGAAAGGGGGGGCGAACCCTCCTCTCGTGGAGCAGCACGTTGGTGACGAGAGGGACGATCCACCTTCTCCTTCCTCGCGGGATCACGGTAAGCGATCGGGGCAAACCCTCTCGTTGTTTTCCTTCTTTTGCAATTTCTGTGGGGTCGAGGGTTTGGGCGGTGGTTGTTCGGTTGTCGCGCGATGTGGGTTTTGTGGTAACGGGAAGCCGCCGCCGCCGTTGTTAAACGGGAGGCCGCCGCCGCCGTTATCGTACTCATGGGGTCGCCGCCGCAATCGCCGTGTTCGCAGGGTCATCACCGGAGCCGCGGGAGACGAAAAGGGGGGTTTACTGTTCATCCTGTACAGCTTCAGGCCACGCGGTCCACGGGACCAGGCGTGCACCCGGCGCATGCCTACACAGCCGAGAAAGGCGGACCCGACGCACGGGCGCGTGCGCCAGCCCGGCCCAGGCCGCGCGGTGCACGTGCCAGGCGTGCACCCGGCGCACGCCCCCGCAGCCCGATGGTGCGGACCCGGTGCACGGGCGCGTGCGCCAGCTCGGCCCAGGCCGCGCGGTGCACGCGCCAGGCGTGCACCCGGTCCTCGCCATCGCAGCCGCGGGGGAGGTGGACCCGGTGCGCGCCTCCTGCTGTGCGCGGCCCGGCCCAAGCCGCATTGGTCCACCATTGCGGCATGCTCCCGGTCTGCGCCGTTGCCGT
The DNA here is from genome assembly GCA_029204045.2 of Tillandsia leiboldiana. Taxonomy (NCBI): domain Eukaryota; kingdom Viridiplantae; phylum Streptophyta; class Magnoliopsida; order Poales; family Bromeliaceae; genus Tillandsia; species Tillandsia leiboldiana. The sequence goes on along the minus strand of CM055062.1, from coordinate 25,778,175 downwards.
CTGTTTTCGTGGACCCGGTCCACGCCTGGACCTGTGCACCAGCCTCCAGCCAATGAGTCCAGAAACTCCGTTTTTGGCCCGTTTCGCCCCGTTTTTGAGTGTTTTTGACCACGACGATGTTTTTTAACAACTTTTCTTACTGTAGTTTTTGGGCGCAAGGTGGGAGTGTTTTAGCGGGAGTTTCCGCACACCTTCTTCTTCGCGTTTCAGGTGGGTACCCCTTAGAACCCCTTTGTGCACATTCTTGTTACTATTATGTTTCATTATCCTCTTTTTGTAGCGACCAAGTGTCGCGGTGTCCTATATTATGTATACGGATGTGGGTACTCGTTCTGAGGTTTAGGGTCGGGATTTGAAAACTGTAAATATATTTCAATTGCTCAACTAACTGTGTTAATCGTTAACGATCTCTATGGTTCATTATCGTTGGTTTTGTTCTGTGTACTTGGTTACGATGCTCGAGGCTGCAGCACGCGCACCCGCGGTTTGGCCACCGCAAAGGGTGTGCCTTTCCGAAAAAGTGGTCGATGACCCGTGTATACCCACGAGGTGACGTAGTGGGGGCCCCCGTAGGTGGGGGCTTTGAGGCGCCAAGGTGTGAGCGGTGCGACCCGTCGAGGTAGGTGCTCGGCGTGGTTTACCGAGGTAGGTGCTCGGTCTGGTTTCCCGAGGTAGGTGCTCGGTTTGGTTTTTCTTGGTGGTCGGTTGTCACGCCCCCGGGGGTTTTTGAGTCTATCAAAGCGAAAAATTGCGTGTATTATTTTTTTTTTCTTAACAAAGTAACTTAAACCTCATCCCCGGTGCGTGCCAGACCGCCACATACACAAATTCTCTCTGCCCACGGACAGAGTCTCCTTTGTATATGCACGGCGTCTCATTTACAACATGCGTTTCATTTACAACATCATACATCAACCATCAACCATACAATAGACATACATCGTCAAACAGAGTACAGTAATTTAACTAATGTGTTAAAAGACCGGTGTCCACTCGGCACCTTGTTATTATTTTTTTTTTCAAGCGAGTTATTAAAGCGGCATCAACGTTTGGAAAGGATAAAACCAGCGGTTGCAAAACCCGCGCCCACACGGCACTTCGTTTTGAGAAAACATTTTCGAAATCATTTGGTTTATCATGAAAACGTGTCGCGTATGAAAACATCACTAAAAGTATCAAAAGTATAAAAGTACACCTCATCCACAGCGCTAACTAATACATGTCCACGACTAATATGATCCACAAGCAAATTAACTATTTAAAGTATAAGGAAAACGAGATAAAAACCAAGTATCCTGACTACGATCCTCGCGACGCTGTCTCACCGCCATCCCGGCTAACGCACCTAGTAATACCTGTCACGGAGTGGGTAAAGTCAGTGACAAACAAAGTAGATGTCTAAATATCAATAAGGAATAAGGAGCAAACCGATTACACCGGAACCTTTCGCTAAAACCCTGTACATAATTAAGCTGGGCACCAACCCCAGATTTATCAATTAAGTTGGGCACCAACCCCAGAGTACCTGTCGGAGAGACTAAAGTCTCCCCTCGTGCGCAAACACCTTTTTGATGCTTTTAACCTCTTCACGGTGCTGGTGTGCTATTTTCAGCAGGCGCGAAGAAGTCCTCACGGCTCCCACCCCTTTGTGAGGCACACGGGTCAAAAAGACCACGTCTCCGGAAAAGTACACCCATGCGGAGGCCAATCCGCCTGTGTACGTGCAGCATCCGAAAACGGATTTGCCGAGATCGGCGTGTAGTGAGCACCGCGACCGCAGCCGCTTCAATTGTTAGATAAAATACAATTATGCGAAAGGTTAAACTGTCCATCTACTTTGTTAGACAAATTCCGAGCATTTTAATGATGATAGATGCACTTACTGCACTTGTTGCACTTATAGCAACCGTACCCACCTAGTTGAAGAGAAATCGGAACACCTGAATCCTTCGCGCACCCCCGCTGCGCACCTGGACCTAAAGAAAGTCCGCAAGGATAACTATAGTCAAAAACGTGTACTAACATCCCAAAACAAAAGACCCAATTTACTTTTTTCGACGGAAAAGTCCAACACCGTCCGAGTTGACGAAGACCGGAATCCCGCGCCGCCGTCGCCGTCCGCCGGAGCCCCGCGCAGTTCGGAACCGCGCGGCGTGTCTCCGCGGGCGGCACCCACGCGGCGCGGCGCCTCGCGCGGGTGCTGCCCGTGCGGCGGCCGCGCGGCGCCCGCGCGGGTGCGGCCCCGCACGGCGCCCGCGCGCGGGGTTGCCCACGCGGCGCCCTCGCGGTTGCGGGTCCGCGCGGGTGCCGCCCGGGCGGCAGCCGCGCGGCGCCCGCGCGGTGCCCGTGCGGTTGCGGGTCCGCGCGGGTGCCTCCCGCGCGGCAGCCGCGCGGCGCCCGCGTTGTTGCGGGTCCGCGTGGGTGCCGCCCGCGCGATAGCCGCGCGGCGCCCGCGCGGTGCCCGAGCGGTTGCGGGTCCGCGCGGCGCCCGCGCGGGTACGACCCGCGCGGTGCCCGCGCGGTCCCATCGCCGCTTGCGACGGCGATCGGCTGTCCGCGATTCTCCTCCGCGCGATGCCCTAGCAGCACCGCGCGCCTCCGCCGTCCGTTCCGTGCCCTAGCATGACGACGATGACGGCGACGGTGACGGATACGACGGAGAAACCCAAGAACTCAAACAAAAAGGACGACGAAAAATCCCAAATAATTTATAACAATTATTTTACTAACCGAAGATCGACGGGAAGGTTGTGCGGTCGCGTTCCTGCCTTCGGTTCGATGTCCTTGAAGATCGGGCTCCTTCTCTTTCTACTTTCCCTTTCTTCCGGCTAGGGTTCCGTCTTTTCCTTTTTCTCTTTCTTTCTCTCCTCACCGGTTAGGGTTTTATTTTTCTTTTCTTTTCTTTCCGATAATCGGGATCCCTTATATAGCTCGTATTATATCTTTAATTAATTTCCTCTTTAATTCGTACGTAAGATAATTCTATTTTCCGTCATCTGATAATTAATTAATTAATTAATTATCCCCTACGAGATAACCCACCTTATCTCCAACGGGTGCAAGATATTTTGCACGGATTCCGATGCATGACTAATCTCCGCATCACTAAGAATTCCGTTCCGGGAGATCCCGACATCGGATTTCAGATCCGATCGCACCGTCGGCCATCATTTTCCGCGCTCTATCGCAGGACAATACCAGCACCACGCACTGGCCAACTCTTAAGAATTGAATAATTTTATTTCACTTAAAGGCTTAAATAATTACATGTGAGTCAAAAATACTCCTAAGGGCCGAATCACTACACCACTCACACTTTATAAAAAGTTTCGACCCGAAACTTAAGTACAAACCCCACTAATCAATTCGGGAAAACATTCTCTCATCTTCGATTCCAGTTCCCAAGTCGCCTCGCGCTCTTCGTGGTTGCTCCACTGGACCTTTACATAGGGGATTGTTTGTTTGCGCAACTTCTTGTCCTCTCTCGCCAAAATCTGCACCGGCGTCTCCTCGACGCTTAAATCCTCTCGCAACTCGATGGTGAAGGCATCCAAGGCATGAGAGGGATCAGCTAGGTACTTCCGGAGCATTGAGACATGGAACACGTTATGGACTCGTTCGAGGTTCGGTGGCAGGGCTAATCGGTACGCCACCGGTCCTACGCGTTCTAGGATCTCGAACGGTCCTACGTACCTCGGGCTTAACTTTCCCTTTATGCCGAAGCGTCGGTTCCCCTTGGAGGGCGAAACTCAGAGTAACGCATGCTCACCCACCATGAACTCTAAGTCTCGGCGTCTATTGTCCACGTAGCTTTTCTGTCTGCCCTGGGCGGTCAGTAGCCTTTGTCTAATCAATCGCACCTTTGCTTCGGTCTCCTCCACCAAATCTGGGCCCAGAAACTTACGCTCACCCAAGTCGTCCCAGCATATTGGAGACCGACAGCGGCGCCCGTACAGGGCCTCGTATGGTTCCATCTGAATGCTGGCCTGGTAACTGTTATTGTAGGCAAATTCCACTAGGGGCAAACACCGTGCCCACCCTTCGCCCAAGTCCAAAACGCATGCTCGAAGCATGTCCTCCACAATTTGTATCACCCGCTCTGATTGTCCGTCGGTCTGCGGGTGAAAAGCCGTACTGAAGTGCAACTTGGTTCCCATTGCTCGCTACAGGCTCTGCCAAAAGTTTGACACAAATCGCGTGTCCCTGTCCGACGTGATGGATGTCGGCACCCCATGCAACCTTACTATCTCGTTGATGTAGGTTTGTGCCAGTCGTTCCCGCGTCCACGTCGTGTGTATGGGCAGAAAGTGGGCCGATTTCGTCAGACGGTCCACAATCACCCATAATGCATCGTGTCCCTGTGACGATCTCGGGAACCCGGTCACAAAATCCATGGTAATCATGTCCCACTTCCACTCGGGCACCGGTAAGGGTTGCAATTTTCCTGCCGGACGCTGGTGCTCGGCCTTCACCCTTTGGCACACCAGGCAGTGTGCCACAAACCGAGTCACGTCTCCCTTCATTTTGGGCCACCAGAAGGTCTGTTTGACGTCCTTGTACATCTTCGTTCCCCCGGGGTGCGCTGCATATGGAGCAGTATGCGCCTCCCGCAGGATTTCCTCTTTGAGTTCCGGTAGATCCGGCACGCAGATTCGTCCCCGAAATCGTATCGTGCCGTCGGAGTTTACTGTGAAATCACCTTCTTGGTCGGCAGTTACTCTACTTCGCACCAGCTGGAGTTGGTCATCAGTCGACTGCCCCTCGAGAATTCTGTCAAGCAAGGTAGGTCTGACCACCAATGTCAGAAGTTGTGCGACTGTACCCGCCGGTACTACTTCTAGTCTTAATCGCGAAAATTCCGCAATCAGACTATCTTGCTGGGTGATGGCACTTACCCCTGCCTCCTCGGCCTGCCCCTTGCGGCTCAGGGCGTCGGCCACCACGTTTGCCTTTCCCGGGTGGTAGTGGATCGTTAAATCGTAATCCTTCAGTAGCTCGAGCCACCGTCTTTGTCGCAAATTTAACTCCTTTTGGGTGAAAAGGTACTTAAGACTTTTATGATCTGAGTACACATTGGAGTGTGCCCCATACAGGTAGTGTCTCCAAAGCTTGAGGACGAACACAACCGCTGCGAGTTCCAAATCGTGCACGGGGTAGTTCCGCTCGTATTCCTTGAGCTGCCTTGACGCATAGGCTGTAACCTTTCCCCGTTGCATGAGTACTCCACCCAGTCCGTTTCGCGACGCATCGCAATACACTTCATAATCCTCCCCTGGTTCTGGCAGGGCGAGAATCGGGGCTCGCGTCAATCTATCCTTGAGCTCCTCGAAGCTCCTCTGACATTTGTCCGTCCAGATAAACTTTTCCCCCTTTCTAGTCAAACGGTTTAAGGGGGTGGCTATCTTGGAGAAACCCTCCACGAAGCGCCTGTAGTACCCGGCTAATCCCAGGAAGCTTCGAATCTCCGTCACCGTCGTCGGTTGGGGCCAGTCCGTCACCGAATCTATCTTCTTCGGATCGACTGCGACTCCAGCCGCCGAGATTACGTGCCCCAAGAAGCCGACCTCACGGAGCCAAAACTCACACTTTTTGAGTTTGGCGTAGAGTTTCTGTTCCCGTAGGGTCTGGAGGACTGTGCGCAGATGTTCTTCGTGTTCCTCGTCTGTACGGGAGTAGATGAGGATATCGTCGATGAAGACCACCACGAATAAGTCCAGGAAGGGTTTGAATACCCTGTTCATCATGTCCATGAACACTGCCGGGGCATTTGTGAGCCCGAACGGCATTACTGTAAATTCGTAATGGCCGTAGCGAGTCCGGAAAGCCGTTTTGGGGATGTCCTCCCCCTTGACCTGGACCTGATGATAGCCCGACTACAGGTCAATCTTTGAAAACACCGTCGCCCCCTGTAGTTGGTCGAAGAGGTCGTCGATCCTTGGCAGGGGGTACTTGTTCTTAACGGTGACCTTATTTATCTCCCGGTAGTCGATGCACAACCGGAGACTTCCGTCCTTCTTCCTCACAAACAGGACGGGCGCGCCCCAGGGTGACGCGCTAGGTCTGATGAAACCCTTATCCAAAGGGTCCTCCAACTGTGCCTTGAGTTCCTTCAACTCCGCGAAGGCCATCCTGTACGGTGCCTTGGTGATGGGTTTGGTGCCGGGAAGTAGTTCAATAGGGAAGTCGACTTCTCGTTCCGGTGGCATTCCGGGGAGCTCCGCCGGAAACACGTCCGGAAATTCCCTTACCACGGGACCGCTGATCCTTATCTGGGGAGCGGCCCTGAACTACCTATCGGCCCATTGGGTTCTCGGCTGCAAGGCATAGGGTGGAGCCTATTTATTCCTTGCATGGCCCTTAACGGGCCCCGAGTACACAAGGTTCTCCTATGCTTCGAAGCCCGCCCGCGTACATCGGCCGGGGAAGGCTTCGCCTAATACTTAAGGATTTTAGAGAGAGGGAGAGAGAGAGAGTCTAACAGGGGTAGCAGGCTAAGGTGTAACCGGTGCTCCTAATCTAAGAGGGAAAAGAGAAACCAAAAATTACATGCCGTTACTAGGTCTGGGACGTCGCGTCCTCCACTGTAGTATCCCGGGGAGTCCATCCACAGCCCTTGGGCCAGCGTCGTACGGCGTGCTGGGGAAGGGACTTGACGTCTGAGGAGTCTGCGGATTGCTGGTCGCCGGGCAAATCCTTTGGCTGAACGGGGGCCGCAGCACTCTCTGGTCCTTTCTGCTGTGGTGGCGCGGCGGCGGCGGCGGGGGTGGGCCTCTGAGGGCAGAAGGCACGGGAGTGGTCCGATAAGCCGCACTGATTGCAGTAATGGTACCTCCACGTACATTCCGCCACCGGGTGAGCACCCTCGCAGATTACGTACGGTCCCTGAGGTGGTTTCGCGCCCCTCGCTGGTGTCGGTTCGTCCTTCCGTGCTTTCTCCGGACGTCCTCCTCCTCGGCCCTTCGGGGCGGGGCCCCCTTGCGGAACGGGTGTAGCAGTCTTCCCTGTCCCCTCCGGTCGCGGTGCCGGAGGCCTGGTGGTGCCCGGTTTCCGTGGGCACTCGTAGCGTGCATGTCCTGGTCTGCCGCATCGGTAGCAGTGGCCGTGTCTTCATGGACAATCAGTCACCTGATGCGCCCCACTGCATATGGGACACGGCTTCCTCTGCGGTTTGGGTTCTCCTCTCATCGCCTTTCCAAAGTTCCCCTCTGTCCTCGGGCGTTTGAGTGCCGGGCCCTGCTGGAAGGGGTCCTCCGCCGGACTGGGATAGGGATAACTCTGCCGAGCGCGTGTCTCGGCCAGTTCTTGCTCTGCCCGCCGGGCCAACATAACCGCTTCGTTAAAAGTGGGGAACCCTGCCGGTGGCATTCCCCGATAGGCGTCGTCCCTGGCGTCTCGCTGGGTGCGGTCGACACCCTCGAAATCTTGAGTCAAAGCGGACAACCCCCGGCCACAACGAATCAAGACAACCCAAAATCCAGCGATTTTGGATTCGGAAAGGTGATATCTTTCCGTGTCTTAAGTTCTAATTAGCTTATGACTGTATGTAATGCTTTGATTGGTTTTCCCTTCATATTTTTCTGAATCTCTGCATTACATGTTTTCAATGCTCTTCGTTTTTATGTTTTGTTATTTAAACAAAAGGTTTTTAATGAACAAGTGCATTGAATGAAAAGGATTTTCACTTTCAATCACTCCAATTTAATTTTATATGGATTATCAACTTTACTCCATAATCATAATCCTGAAGATACTTCATTATAGGAGTTTTTGATATTATAAGCATCAAATTTTAGAAATCATGTGTGATCTTTAGATGCTTAATCTATCTCGGTTGTGTGAATTCATTGTGATAAACGTGAGACAACCGATAGACTAAAATTGGGGATTTAATTCTTTCACGTAAGAGATTGCATTCTTACAAGGGTATTGAAATGATTTGCAAAAAGATGTGGAAAGAGTTACATCCGAAAGGAGTGTGAAAACTACCACCACATGTTGGAAAGAGCTGCCACCCCGGTCGTCCGGTTTGTGTGTGAAGCTACCACATGTTATGGATGCTTGATAGTATTTTATGAGAAAATCTTTAGTTGAAGCATTTGGAGATTTATATGCAAAACTCTTATATTTTGAACAATCTCCTGGTTGGTATAAGGTGGGATAGTTGAAAGATGCTCAAAGAGCCACCCTTAGGTATTTTAGTGCTTATCTCAAATTTGAAAGGGTAAGAAATCAAATTGATGTCATTTGGAAATCTCTGTAAGTCATCTTTGTACATCCGTTACATCTTGATAGACTTTGGATCTCAAGATTATTTTTGATGACTTGTGTTTGATGAATATAACATGAAAAACTGTTTATAATGTTTTATCTTTGCTTTTCATGATTTAGGAGTAAATCTTTTTAATTTTGTGAAATTAATTGGATTGAATGACATCTGTGTGAATTCATTGGTTAAAGCACTTAAATTGATTTCTTGATGGAATACAAATCGGTATTTGAAAAGATTCTAAAATTTGGATTTGTTTCAAGGATTTATTTGTTTTTTTTTTTTGCCTTCTGGTACCGGTACGCAATCTGCATTTTTGTTATATACCGGAACTGAGCTTTTATCTCTCTTTCTCTTTGAACTGATGTTGTTAGTGATTTCCTTTTGTCTAGTATGTTCACTGTTTGACAATTTGTGACAAAAAGGGGGAGAAGAGAAATGACGGGGATGAGATCATCAAGAGAGGACAAACGAAACGAAAATGGAAAAATGGGGGAGAACGGAAAATGATGATCGTATCACAAAGGGGAAGAACATAGATGCTCAAGAATATGGAGAACATGGAAAACATGTTAGAGATGCTCAAGATAGGGGGAGACAAAGAAAAAATTGAAAGAGCAGAAAAACAAAAGAACCAAAAGGAAGACGGATCAAATGTAGGATTTTAATTTCTAACAACTAACGTTTGATTGTGTTTGGAGTTTTGTTTTGCAGGAATTACATCACTTTAAGACTCCAAGTCCTAAGTCATAGAGTATGTTCTAGGACTGTTTGGTTCAAATGTATTTTGCATTTATTGGATCTTTCACGCAAAGAAAATCAATGTTTTGGTGATGACATTGAGTTTCGATTTTTTGGTTTAAGATGAGTGACTTGAGCGCTTTTATGTATTTTTGGGTCTTGTCACGAAATTGCCAAAGGGGGAGATTGTTACGGCATTTTGGTGTTGGCATATTTCGTGAGTCAGTCAGTGAGTTGAGTCGGAGTCTTAAAGGGATCAAATTGTCAATCAGCAATCAAAGACTTAGAGAAGATTCAACAAGAGCTCAAGTTGACACTCAGTGTCTTGAGTCTTGAAGATTGAAGTTGAAGAATTGTGGATCAGTTACATCAATCTCAAGAAGAAAGTATTCAAGAGGATCAGGTATGTTTAACTAAATAATTGTGGTGATCCGAATACTTTCTTATAGTGTAGAAACACTTGGATGAACTTTTAATTGCATAATAATCAAAAACTGGTGTTCGGACATGTTCAGGATCCGGATCAGAGCCAACGATCCGGATCCCGAAGGTTGTTGCTTCATACAAGACTTCGATCCGGATCCATGCAATTTCCGATCCGGATCCCGAATGTTAAGTTTTCTGATTTGTATGAACGATCCGGATCGGGCAATGCAATTCGGATCCCGAACCCTTGGTTTTCTGGAATCGTCAATCTCGTTACGACGATCCGGATCGCAGTAAATCCGATCCGGATCGCCGTCCTGAAAATTTCCAGATAAGGTATGTTTTTGATTCTTATCTCTTTCCAAAGGTTTCTAAACTATAAATAGACACTTAGGGTTTCTCAAAAACGTGGGAGCTACGGCCGATCTTTTTATAAAACTCTTGAGAGCAACCCTAGAGGCTAGGTTTTCATCGTTCTTCTTTATAGCCTCTTTTAGGTCAATTCGATGGTTCTTTCAAGAACATATCTTTTGTCGAATTGATCTAATCTTTGCTTAGAGATTTCTTCTACGGTTCCTCATTGATAATCTAAGCAAAGGATCACCATCGAAGTCAATATTCTTATCGACTGAGTTTGCGTCGTGGATTCGACGTGGCATCGTGGATTCGGTGTGCTAAAGGCGTTTCGTGGATTCGAAACGTGTGCTCGTGGATTCGAGTGGCGTTCGTGGATTCGAACGTGTGCAGTGGGCGTGCAAAATCGGTAGAGCGTGAGGTCCAAGAAATTGAAGGAGGGGTTAAATCCGTGGAGACGGTAATCACCTTGTTATTCTTCTTTTCTTAGGGATTGTTATTGCGTGGATATCCAACCGGTCAGCGCAAGGTCCGAAGAAGCTGAAGGAGGGGTTTGAGTCCGTGGAGTCGGTAATCACCTTGTTATTCTTCTATTCTTAGTGGATTGTTATTGCGTGTTGGTCCCGTGGTTTTTCTCCTGGATTGGAGTTTCCACGTATATCTCGGTGTGCTGTTTTTATTTTCCGCATTGGTTTTTATTTTGCACTGAGATTGAGTTTTTAAGTATTACACCTATTCACCCCCCCTCTAGTTGTTTGATAGTACCTATTTAGATCCTTTGGGATTAATAACCTACATCTTACCCTCCTGCTAATAAAGATTTTGTTTGAAGTAATTCATGTGACGGGTTTACTCAAGTGGATAATTTTGAGGTGCAGGTATTTTTCTGCGATAGAGCTCGGAAAACGGAGAACGGCGGTGCGATCGGATTCGGATTCCGACTTACGGAACCCCCAGAAAGGGGTGAAAATGATCGCAATAGCCAGGGGGTGCATCGAAATCCATGTAAGTGATTTTGCACTCTTTTCGAGGAAATAAGGGATTATCTTTAAAGAATTATCCCGAAGGATTATCTGTGAGGAATTAATTAATTAATGAATTAATTAATTAGAGTTCAAAAATATCCGATGTGGATTTTGACGATACGTACATACGAAAAGGGAAAATAAAATAAATAAATTAATAACAAGATTTATTTATTCCCCGTATACCGAAAGGAAACCCTAGTCATAAAAGATCGCCTCCTCAAACCCTTCCCTTTTGTGCGTGCTGAAAACCAAATGAAACCCTAGTTTGAAAAGAGAGAAAGGAGAAAAGAGAAAAGAAAAGGAAACCCTAACCGGAGGAAAAAGAAATAGAGAAGAGGAAGCGAAGGAACCCGATTGCCCTGATCGACGTGCCGGAGACCGGAGAACGAGACATCACCGTCATCGGAGGGCGGATCCGGATTCTCACCACCGCAAAGAACGGAGATTGGGATCGTGTTGCCTCCTCCATCCGAGTAAGGTTAGGAATCGTTATTTCTCTCCTTCGTCGGTTTAATCGTGGGATCTTCTGTATTCTTTTGAGATCGGTTTAATCGGTAAATTGATCACGGGTTTTTTATTGATTTTGATCGGTGATTTGTTCGTGTTTTGACCGAGTTTAACCAATGGGTTTTAATCGGTCTTGATCGGAGGTTTGATCGGGTTACCGATCGACGTTTTGTTCGGCCTCCGATCAATGTTTTTCGTCGGAGCGATCCGGGATTTTCGTTTGGGTTATTTTGCGTGTTTCGTCGGAGCATGGGGGAGTTAACGGGAGGCCACCGCCGCCGTTATTAAACGGGAGGCCGCCGCCGTCGTAACCATGTTCGCGGGGTCGTCGCCGGAGCCGCGCGGGGGCGAAAACGGAGAAAACAACGCGAAACGGGGTGTTACTGTTCACCCCGTACGGACCAAAAGCTGCGCGGTCCACACGCCGGGCGTGCACCCGGCGCACGCCTCCGCGGCCTGGAGGCGTGGACCCGGTGCACGGCCACGTGCGCCAGACCGGCCCGCAGCTGCGCGGTCCATACGCCGGGCGTGCACCCGGCGCACGCCTCCGCGGCCTGGGGGCGCAGACCCGGCGCACGGGCACGTGCGCCAGCCCAGCCCGCAAGCGCGGTGCACGCCTGGGCGTGCACCCGGTGCTGCCGCCGCAGCCGGGAACAGGTGAACCCGGCGCGCGCTTCTTGCCGTGCGCGGCCCGGCCCAAGTCTATGCGGTCTACCGCACAGCGCGCGCACGGTCTGCGGCGCCGCCACCCTTGGCCGCAGACCCGGTCCAGGCCCGGCTCCGTGCACCAGCCTCCAACGGAAGAGCCCGGTAGCTCCGTTTTCGGCCCGTTTCGTCCCGTTTTTGAGTGTTTTTGACCACGGCGATATTTTTATCAACGATGTAGTTCTTCGGGACAGTTTTTGGTTCGACAGTTTTTGTTGGACGACACGGTCCGCTTGGCACAGTGATTTTGGTTTTTCGTCGGTCTATTGTTACAGTGGTCGGGACCACTGTTTTGCCTATTTAGGGTAAAAGTGTTAAAAGGTGTTTTTTGGTTATTTTATTAGGCCGTGTGAAGTTCGAATTTGCCTAGGAGGGACATGGGCGCGGTCGTTTATCTTCATTCAGGTGGGTACTTTTGGTTGTTACCGGCGTAGAGTCGTTCCCGAATATTCGTTTTGATAAAGTAGATATGTTTGGTAATTTGACTAACCCCATAGCATGTGAATCCCTTTTATTATGTTAATCAAAGCGGCTGCGGTCGCAAGATCGTTATACTATTCTGACTAAAGCGGCTGAGGTCGCAACACTGTTCTTACACTCATATTGCTTACACGCACACCGGCGGTTGGCCACCGCACAGGGTGTATTTTTCTGGAAAGATGGTAAGTTGTTTTACCCGTGTACCCCATAAGGAGAGGTTAGTGGGGACCTCTCAAGGAGAAGCGACTGCTACTTGGGCAGTGGAGGGGTTGGAGGCACCAAAAAAATGAGTACGGTATTCTGGGGTTGGAGCCCAGCTTGTTTCGGTATTTTGGGGTTGGTGCCCAGCTTGTTTTGTGACAGGGATTTAGCGGTACATGAGGGGGAAGTAAATGCTCCGGTGTATCGGTTTGTCTTTTCAGTTATTGCATTTACTGTTTACATCTACTTTATCAGCCACTGACTACCCACACTATGACAGGTCCGAGCAGGGGTGGGAACCGGAACGACGGTGAGGCAACGGTTAGAGGACTATAGCCCTTGAAGCTATTAAACTCTACTGTATGGTTATCTTTTATTATGTATTGGTTAGTCTAGCTGTGATTACTTGTGCATGGTTTCTTGTGGATGTTGGAATGAGGATTACATGTAGAATTATCTTCTCTTATCTGTGAATGTAAGATGTGTAATTGCGGCTCGTTTTAAAGTACAAATATGGTTTCAAAAGCATTTTCAAACCAAGCGTCGTGTAGGCACTGATTTCAAAACCAGTGGATTTATCCTTTCAAGTAAGGTGGCCGCTTAAAAGAGTTTGCGAAAATATTTTGTAAAACCGGGTGTCGAGTGGACACCGACTTTCAAACCTATGGGTTTATGGTGTAGTTTCAATATGATAAATGCGACTGTATGGTTAAGTATAGTCTCTCCTTATTGTCCTTCATTGTTTGCATGGTTAAAGTATTTGTCGTAATTGGAACGCCGTGCATATACAAAGGAGGCTCCGCCCGTTTGGGGAGTGAATCTGTATATGTGGCGGGTCTGGTGCGCACCGGAGGCGAGGTTCATTTAAGAAAAAAAAAATGGATACGTTTTCCGCTCTTTTAGAACCTCTGGGGCGTGACAAACAGTCATTGGCTACTCTACTTTTAGGATATGTCCAAAATACATTGCAAAGTCGAGAATTATCATCCAAATCGATAGCATAAAAGAAGTTTGCATTCTATTCTTGCATGCTTCTAAAATAATTACAAATTGCTTCGCCGTCACCTTCGCTAAGTCGTATTCGACAGATTTTATTGATCTAATTACAAGCATCTTTCTCTCCAAATATCAAATTTTTATATCCATCAGCCTCAACAACCAAAGAATTGAAATTTTTATTTAATCTGATTCCTGCATGATCATTAAGATCAAACCACCTCTTAATGCTTGATCTATAACTCGATTGAATGAAAAAAATCAAGACTTATAAGGACTTAAATCATGATTATGCTCAAGTTTAACCTTACTTATTACACAAAATAAATCCAAATTAATTACCACATTTATCCTCACCGGATTATCCGTCTTCGCTACAGATGGACGCGAACGAATATTACTCACAGTCCGATGCACTTTTCCTCGACGAGAGCGATAATCACATACGTAACCTTGCCGTTAGTCAATTTAGTAGGCCTCTTTACCATCCAAAATTCTAATTGTTGTACATAATACTTTAGAAATTAAAAACTGTTCCCAAATTATCAAAATGCATTCCAATTTTTAGTGCCGAAACATTTATGTCTGTGAGATGATTGTATCTTTCATCATCCATCTCAAAATCAACAACTAATAATGATGAATGTGCCCAAATATTTAAGTAAATTGTTAGTAGCATGTAACACAATATATTTAGTCTTAATACAAAATTGGAATAATGGTTAAGAAACAAAATATTTATCAAATTTGAGAAATATTATATATAATGTATAGGAACAATACTTTTACAGTTTTGATGTATACTAAGCCCTAAAAATATTAAATACATGTTCCAGATTAATATGAACAAAATTACAATGCGGATTGTTTGCAATTCGGTTCTATATCAAAAATCAAACAGAATCAAATCTAACAAATCAATGACAGCTGACGGTTTAATGATCAATTACGAAACATGGCATATGAAATTTTCATCTCTCTAGATTAAAATATTTTATTTGTTAAACCCCGCTAGAGCAACAAATTAAACTTTTAGACCATGTTTGATTGGGTCCTTTATCCCCTTTATCCTCCAAACACAAAAAAATAGGGGAACCTTAACGGACTATTCTGGAATAGCCCGTTAAAGAGTGGGGATAATAATTTCCCCCATTGGTGGGAACAAGGTTGTTTCCATCCGGGAACAACCTTGTTCCATCTTTTTTTTTTTTGTTTTTTTTTAAATTTAAATTAAAATTTATAAAATTTAAATTTTAAATTTTTTTATTTTATAAATTTTAAAATTGTTAACATTAATTTTTTATAAATCTAAAAATTTTTAAAAATTTAAAATTTTAAAAATTTAAAATTTTAAAATTTTAAAATTTTAAAATTTATACAAGTTTTGTATATAAATTTTTAAATTTTTTATAGAAATTTTTTAATTTATACAAATTTAAAAATTAAAATTTTTTGCATCATCTTTTACACATTTTTCGAGATAATTAAAATTCAAATTTTTAAATTTAGAGAAATTTTAAATTTTATAACTTTTTAAATTTGTAATTTTAATTTTTAATAAATTTATAAATTTATAAATTTAATAAATTTTAAAATTTATACAAATTTTAAAACTTTTAACTTGGGCAGTGGAGGGGTTGGAGGCACCAAGAAAATGAGTACGGTATTCTGGGGTTGGAGCCCAGCTTGTTTCGGTATTTTGGGGTAACTGCCGACCAAGAAGGTGATTTCACAGTAAACTCCGACGGCACGATACGATTTTGGGGACGAATCTGCGTGCCGGATCTACCGGAACTCAAAGAGGAAATCTTGCGGGAGGCGCATACTGCTCCATATGCAGCGCACCCCGGGGGAACGAAGATGTACAAGGACGTCAAACAGACCTTCTGGTGGCCCAAAATGAAGGGAGACGTGACTCGATTTGTGGCACACTGCCTGGTGTGCCAACGGGTGAAGGCCGAGCACCAGCGTCCGGCAGGAAAATTGCAACCCTTACCGGTGCCCGAGTGGAAGTGGGACATGATTACCATGGATTTTGTGACCGGGTTCCCGAGATCGTCATAGGGACACGATGCAATATGGGTGATTGTGGACCGTCTGACGAAATCGGCCCACTTTCTGCCCATACACACGACGTGGGCGCGGGAACGACTGGCACAAACCTACATCAACGAGATAGTAAGGTTGCATGGGGTGCCGACATCCATCACGTCGGACAGGGACACGCGATTTGTGTCAAACTTTTGGCAGAGCCTGCAGCGAGCAATGGGAACCAAGTTGCACTTCAGTACGGCTTTTCACCCGCAGACCGATGGACAATCAGAGCGGGTGATACAAATTGTGGAGGACATGCTTCGAGCATGCGTTTTGGACTTGGGCGAAGGGTGGGCACGGTGTTTGCCCCTAGTGGAATTTGCCTACAATAACAGTTACCAGGCCAGCATTCAGATGGCACCATACGAGGCCCTGTATGGGCGCCGCTGTCGGTCTCCAATATGCTGGGACGACTTGGGTGAGCGTAAGTTTCTGGGCCCAGATTTGGTGGAGGAGACCGAAGCAAAGGTGCGATTGATTAGACAAAGGCTACTGACCGCCCAGAGCAGACAGAAAAGCTACGCGGACAACAGACGCCGAGACTTAGAGTTCATGGTGGGTGAGCATGCGTTACTCCGAGTTTCGCCCTCCAAGGGGAACCGACGCTTCGGCATAAAGGGAAAGTTAAGCCCGAGGTACGTAGGACCGTTCGAGATCCTAGAACGCGTAGGACCGGTGGCGTACCGATTAGCCCTGCCGCCGAACCTCGAACGAGTCCATAACGTGTTCCATGTCTCAATGCTCCGGAAGTACCTAGCTGATCCCTCTCATGCCTTGGATGCCTCCACCATCGAGTTGCGAGAGGATTTAAGCGTCGAGGAGACGCCGGTGCGGATTTTGGCAAGAGAGGACAAGAAGTTGCCCAAACGAACAATCCCCTATGTAAAGGTCCAGTGGAGCAACCACGAAGAGCGCGAGGCAACTTGAGAACTGGAATCGAAGATGAGGGAATGTTTTCCCGAATTGATTAGTGGGGTTTGTACTTAAGTTTCGGGACGAAACTTTTTATAAAGTATGAGTGGTGTAGTGATCCGGCCCTTAGGGGTATTTTTGACTCACATCTAAACTATGTAAGCCCTTAAGTGGAATAAAATTATTTAATTGTTAAAAGTTGGCCGGTGTGTGGTGCGGGTATTTTTCTGCGATAGAGCGCGGAAAATGATGGCCGACGGTGCGATCGTATCTGAAATCCGATGTCGGGATCTTCCGAAACGGAATTCTTAGTGATGCGGTGATTAGTCATGCATCGAAATCCGTGCGAAATATCTTGCACCCGTTGGAGATAAGGTGGGTTATCTCGTAGGGGATAATTAATTAACTAATTAATTATCCGATGACGGAAAACAGAATTTCCTTACGTACGAATTAAAAAGGAAGTTAATTAAAGATATAATACGAGCTATATAAGGGATCCCGATTATTGGAAACAAAAGAAAAGAAAAATAAAACCCTAACCGGTGAGGAGAGAAAGAAAGCGAAAAAGGAAAAGACGGAACCCTAGCCGAAAGAAAGGGAAAGGAGAAAGAGAAGGAGCCCGATCTTCCCGGACATCGTACCGAAGGCAAGAACGCGACCGGACAACCTTCCCGTCGATCTTCGGTTAGTAAAATAATTATTATAAATTATTTGGGATTTTTCCATCGTCCTTTTCGTTTGAGTTCTTGGGTTTCTCCGTCGTATCCGTCACCGTCGCCGTCGTCGTCGTCATGCTAGGGCACGGAACGGACGGCGGAGGCGCGCGGTGCCGCTAGGGCATCGCGCGGAGGGGAATCGCGGACGGCCGATCGCCGCCGCAAGCGGCGATGGGACGGCGCGGGCACCGCGCGGGCTCCGCGCGGGTCGTACCCGCGCGGGCGCCGCGCGGCTACCGCGCGGGCGGCACCCGCGCGGACCCGCAACCGCGCGGGCGCCGCGCGGCTACCGCGCGGGCGGCACCCGCGCGGACCCGCAACCGCGCGGGCACCGCGCGGGCGCCGCGCGGCTGCCGCGCGGGCGACACCCGCGCGGACCTACAACCGTGCGGGCGCCGCGCGGCTGCCGCGCGGGCGGCACCCGCGCGGACCCGCAACCGCGCGGGCGCCGCGCGGGGCACCCACGCGGGCGCCGCGCGGGCGCCGTGCGGGGCCGCACCTGCGCGGACGCTGCGCGGCCGCCGCACGGGCAGCACCCGCGCGAGGCGCCGCGCCGCGTGGGCGCCGCCCGCGGAGACACGCCGCGAGGTTCCGAACCGCGCGGTGCTCCGGCGGACGGCGACGGCGGCGCGGGGTTCCGATTTTCGTCAACCCGGACGGTGTTGGACTTTTCCGTCGAAAAGAGTAAATTGGGTCTTTTGTTTTGGGATGTTAGTGCACGTTTTTTACTATAGTTATCCTTGCGGACTTTCTTTAGGTCCAGGTGCGCAGCGGGGGTGCGCGAAGGATTCAAGTGCTCCGATTTCTCTTCAACTAGGTGGGTACGGTTGCTATAAGTGCAACAAGTGCAGTAAGTGCATCTATCATCATTAAAATGCTCTTAATTTGTCTAACAAAATAGATGGGCAGTTTAACCTTTCGCATAATTGTATCTTATCTAATAATTGTTGCGGCTACGGTCGCGGTGCTAAATACACGCCGATCTCGGCAAATCCGTTTTCGGATGCTGCACGTACACAGGCGGATTGGCCTACGCATGGGTGTACTTTTCCGGAGAAGTGGTCTTCTTGACCCGTGTGCCTCACAAAGGGGTGGGAGCCGTGGGGACCTCTTCAAGCCAGCTACGGGGCCGCACTAGCACCGTGAAGAGGTTAAAAGCATCAAAGGTGATTGTGCACGAGGGGAGACTTCATGTCTCCCTGACAGGTACTCTGGGGTTGGTGCCCAACTTATTTATGTGCAAAGTTAGCGAAAGGTTCCGGTGTAATCGGTTTGCTCCTTATTCTCTTTTGATACTTAGACATCTACTTTGTTTGTCACTGACTTTACCCACTCCGTGACAGGTGTTACAAGGTGCGTTAGCCGGGAGGGCTGTAATGACACGACTTTTCTAGTGATATTTTACCCTCCTGCTAATAGAGTGTAAGTTAGAGGAAATTAAAATATTGGGCTCTTTAGAGTTGACTAACACGCGGTGCGGATATTTCTCGGTGATAGAGCTCGAAAAATGAAGACCGACGGTGCGATCGGATCGGGAATCCGATGTACGGATCTCCCGGAATGGGGTTTCTAAGATCGCGGTGACTTAAGGTGTGCATCGAAATCCGTGTAAAATATCCGACTCGCTTTCTGAGGAAGTTTGGATATTACGTGTGATTAATTAATTAAGGAATTAATTAATCAGTGACGATAGATTAAGTTGGAATTTATTCCCTATGATTATCTAATTAGGAAATTAAATAATCGGTGACTAGGATTTAAAAGGTGGGATTTTATCTCGTGGGTTTAGATATTTATTGTTATAAGATAAATATCCGAATATTCGTGGGTTTTTCCTTTTTACGTACGTATAATAGAAGGAAAATAAAAGAATAAAATAAAAGAGGAAATTAAATTAATAAGAGGATAATTAAATCCCGTTACCGGAAGGAAAACCCTAATTTAAAAATACCGCCTTCTCAAACCCTCCTCTTTCGTGCGTACCGAAAACCAAACGAAACCCTAGTTTGAAAAGAGAGGGAGAAAGCGGAGGAACCCGATCGCCCCGATTGACGTCCGGAGACCGGAGAACAAGACGCCGTCATCTACGGGGAGCGGATCCGGATCTCCAACGCCGCGAGAACCAAGATCGGTTCTTTAGTTCCGATAAATTAAGGTTAGTGATCATCGTTACGTTTGTCAAATTAATCGGGGGTTTTCCGTGTTCTTGTAAGGTCGTTTTAATTGGTACATCGATCGCGGATTTTCGTCGGGTTTTGATCCATGTTTTATTCTCGTTCTTGATCGAGGGTGATCGATGGTTTTTATGGAGTTTAATCAATGATTTTTTTTAATCGGTTTCTTTTTATCGGGCTTCCGATCGACGTTTTGGTTGTCCGTCGATCGTTGGTTTAGTCATTAGAATTATCGTGTATTTATTCGGGAATTTTTGGGGATGTTTCGTTGGAACATAGTGGATTAACGGGAGGCCGCCGCCGCCGTTGTTAAACGGGAGGCCGCCGCCGTCGTTACCATGGTCGCGGGGTCTTCGCCGGAGTCGCACGGGAGCGAAAACGGAGAAGAAAACCGTGAAATTAGGGTTTACTGTGCTTGTCCGTACAGCGCGGTCCACGGGTCCAGGCGTGCACCCGGTGCACGCCCGCAACGTCAGAAGCACAAGACCCGGCGCACGGTTTCGCGCACCGGCCCGGCCCAAGGCGCGCGGTGCACGCCTCATGCGTGCACCCGGCGCATGCCCCACGGCCACCCGACGCGCAGACCCGGTGCACGCCTCGCGCGTGCACCGGCCCGGCCCAAGACGCGCGGTGCATGCCTCCTGCGTGCACCCGGCGCATGCCGCACGGCCGCCCGATGCGCAGACCCCGTCCACGGTTGCCCCTGTGCACCACCCGACAGCCCAAAGTTCGGTGGCTCCGTTTGGGTCCGTTTTTCTACCGTTTTGAGCGCCGTTTTTGCCGTTGGGATCACCATCTCCGTGATTTTCTTGGCATGGCCACCTGGGATCTTTTTGGTCACCGTTTCGCCATGTTGGGTGCTATTTTCGCCGATGCTCCGTGCCTCGACGAAATCGTCGGGGGCGCGCCGTCGGGTCTCTTTTCTCATCATTTTCGCCGCCGGGGTCTTCTTGGTCTAACCATTGACGTCCCGAGTGGGCTGCCGGTTGAGAATTGGGTTTTGCTGGTTTTCCGTTAGCGGTTTTGGGTTCCGACGGAGTTCGCGACGAAATAGTCGCGTTCCGGTTGTTGTTAGTCTTTGATGTTACCGGTTTGATCTGAGTTTTTAGTTTTACTCGATGGTTTTGACTTGTTGGATTTTTGACCGACGTTGCAGTCCCCTAGGTACGACGATTTCGATTTTGCGGGTTTAACGTAACAGTGGTTGGGACCACTGGTTTTTACCTGATTAGGGTAAGGTGTTAATTTGTGCTCTTGGATATTTTAGTAGGCAGCGAGGAGTCCCGATTTGCTTAGGAGGGTCGCGGGCGCGGTCGTATATCTTCAACTAGGTGGGTACGGTTGCTATAAGTGCAACAAGTGCAGTAAGTGCATCTATCATCATTAAAATGCTCTTAATTTGTCTAACAAAGTAGATGGACAGTTTAACCTTTCGCATAATTGTATTTTATCTAACAATTGAAGCGGCTGCGGTCGCGGTGCTCACTACACGCCGATCTCGGCAAATCCGTTTCGGATGCTGCACGTACACAGGCGGATTGGCCTCCGCATGGGTGTACTTTTCTGGAGAAGTGGTCTTTTTGACCCGTGTGCCTCACAAAGGGGTGGGAGCCGTGAGGACCTCTTCGCGCCTGCTGAAAATAGCACACCAGCACCGTGAAGAGGTTAAAAGCATCAAAAAGGTGTTTACGCACGAGGGGAGACTTTAGTCTCTCCGACAGGTACTCTGGGGTTGGTGCCCAGCTTAACTCGCTATTCTGGGGTTGGTGCCCAGCTTATTTTGTGACAGGGTTTTAGCGAAAGGTTCCGGTGTATTTCGGTTTGTTCTTGAATCTATGTTAATCGTTAATACATCTACTTTGTTTGTCACTGACTTTACCCACTCCGTGACAGGTTTGACTAGGTGTAGTAGTCGGGACGACGGTGAGGCAGCGATTAAAGAACATTAGCTGGATGAGGTTTATTCCATTATTTCTTGCTTGAGTTATCTCTTCCCCTTGTTATCTAAGTTTTGTTGGTTTTTATATATTAAGGATCCAGAAGGATCTAAATAGGTACTATCAAACAACTAGAGGGGGGGTGAATAGGTGTAATACTTATAAAACCAAATCTCAGTGCAAAATAAAAACCAATGCGGAAAATAAAAACAGCACACCGAGATATACGTGGAAACTCCAATCCAGGAGAAAAACCACGGGACCAACACGCGATAACAATCCACTAAGAATAGAAGAATAACAAGGTGATTACCGACTCCACGGACTCAAACCCCTCCTTCAGCTTCTTCGGACCTTGCGCTGACCGGTTGGATATCCACGCAATAACAATCCCTAAGAAAAGAAGAATAACAAGGTGATTACCGTCTCCACGGATTTAACCCCTCCTTCAATTTCTTGGATCTCGCGCTCCACTGTTTGCATGTCCACTGCGCACGTTCGAATCCACGAACGCCACTCGAATCCACGAGCACACGTTTCGAATCCACGAAACGCCTTTGGCACACCGAATCCACGATGCCACGTCGAATCCACGACGCAAACTCAGTCGATAAGAATATTGACTTCGATGGTGATCCTTTGCTTAGATTCTCATTGAGGAACCGTAGAAGAAATCTCTAAGCAAAGTTTAGATCAATTCGACAAAAGATATGTTCTTAAAAGAACCGTCGAATTGACCTAAAAGAGGCTATAAAGAAGATCGATGAAAACCTAGCCTCTAGGGTTGCTCTCAAGTGTTTTATAAATTGATCGGCCGTAGCTCCCCCGTTTTTGAGAAACCCTAAAAGTCTATTTATAGTTTAGAAACCTTTGGAAAGAGATAAGAATCAAAAACATACCTTATCTGGAAATTTTCAGGACGGCGATCCGGATCGGATTTACTGTGATCCGGATCGTCGTAACGAGATTGACGATTCCAGAAAACCAAGGGTTCGGGATCCGGATTGCAAGGTCCGATCCGGATCGTTCATGCAATTCAGCAAAGTCCCATGTTCGGGATCCGGATCGGAATGGCCTAGGATCCGGATTGAAATTTCCAATGAACAAGTACCCTTCGGGATCCGGATTGCAAGATCTGATCCGGATCCTGAACATGTCCCATGTCCAGTTTTTGATTTTTATGCAAATAAAAGTTCATCCAAGTGTTTCTACACTATAAGAAAGTATTCGGATCACCACAATTATTTAGTTAAACATACCTGATCCTCTTGAATACTTTCTTCTTGAGATTGATGTAACTGATCCACAATTCTTCAACTTCAATCTTCAAGACTCAAGACACTGAGTGTCAACTTGAGCTCTTGTTGAATCTTCTCTAAGTCTTTGATTGCTGATTGACAATTTGATCCCTTTAAGACTCCGACTCAACTCACTGACTTGACTCACGAAATATGCCAATACCAAAATGCCGTAACAAGTTTAAGTTCTGAATTGCTTGATTGTGGAATGTGGTGGATGTTGGATTGAGAGACGGTTTTGTGATGTGATTTTTATAATGTTCCTTGATGATTTATATGCGGCATGTTTTATACCGAACAAAAAGGGGTTTCGAAAATGTTTTCCAAAACCAAGTGTCGTGTGGGCACTGCTTTGAAAACCTGTGGATTTATCCTTTCCGAAACGATGTAGCCGCCTTACTGTGAATGTGTAGACGTTTTTAAAGGAATGGGTGTCGAGTGGACACCGTTTACAAACTTGTAGGTTCCTCTTAATGTGATTAAATGTCTTTACACTCTCGTACTTGTTGACTGTGACTGTGTGGTTAAAGATTGTATGTTGATGTTGTAAATGAGACCCCGTGCATATACAAAGGAGACTCTGTCCGTGGGCAGGGTGAATTTGTGTATGTGGCGGTCTGACACGCACCGGGGACGAGGCTGATGCTTATTTATTAAGGAAAAAATTTATACACGCACATTTCCGCTTATCTTTACCTAAAAACCCCCGGGGGCGTGACAAGGGCGGTGAGACTGCATCGCGAGGACCGTAGTCGGGATACTTGGTTTTTATCTCGTTTTCCTTATGCTTTAAATAGTTAATTTGCTTGTGGATCATATTAGTCGTGGACATGTATTAGTTAGCACTGTGGATGAGATGTACTTTTGCGTTTTAGATACTTTTAGTGATGCTTTCTTATGAGGCACGCTTTCATGAAAAGCTAAATGATTTCGAAAATATTTTCTCAAAACGAAGTGCCGTGTGGGCACGGGTTTTGCAACCGCTGGTTTTATCCTTTCCAAACGGTGACGCCGCTTTAACAACTTGCTTGAAAAAAAAAAAAAACAAGGTGTCGAGTGGACACCGGTCTTTTAAAACATTAGTTAAATTACTGTACTCTGTTTGACGATGTATGGTTGATGGTTGATGTATGATGTTGTAAATGAAACGCATGTTGTAAATGAGACGCCGTGCATATACAAAGGAGACTCTGTCCGTGGGCAGAGAGAATTTGTGTATGTGGCGGTCTGGCACACACCGGGGATGAGGTTTAAGTTACCTTGTTAAGAAAAAAAAATAATACACGCAATTTTCCGCTTTGAAAGACTCAAAAACCCCCGGGGGCGTAACACTGTCCAACATCCACTGGAGCACATTACCACTGGCTACTAACTAATGAAATGATCAGGGTATAATTGCATAGTGATGCGAGAGTGCGGGGACTGTTGAGTTTTGTTTTCCGGTTTAGCTCGGGTGGTAGTGCAACCCACCGGTGTTTGTTGGTATGCCGGCCGTTGGTCGGTCGTGGGTAACTGGACAGCCGTTTGTCTAAATTGTACCTTCGGGGTCTTCCGGTGTTAGGTTATAGCGAGTAGTCGGCCGATCCTTTTTGCACCATGGGCAAGGTATGGGTGGGAATGAGGATTCTTTCCCTATGGTTGTTACCCATAGTTCGGTTTTTTTTTTTTTTTTTTTTTTTTTTTTTTTTTTTTTTTGTTTCCGTAGACACTGTGATGGTTGTAGAGATCGTTGTGATGGGGTCTCGGGGTGCCCATTTGGGTTAGAAAGGGAGACCACCGGGGCTAGTAAATCTTTTTCGTTTGGGCTCATTTTCGGTTAGAGAGGTCGTGCCTTGTTTAGCACAAGTGTGCGTAGGTGGCGCCTTTTATTGGGGGGTTTAGCTTTTGACGCTGGGTGGTGCCAGATAACTCGAGGTCGGGTTCCTGTGTTTTGCGCAAGAGGTTCGGTTAGGTCGTCCTATTGGTGGGTTGGCGCGTGATCCCTCGAGTGCGTTTAGTGAACCTAGGCAACTTTTGACAAGGTCCTTCTCGCTGTTTTCGTTGCTTGTCTTCTTCCGACCCTTTAGCTTTTAGATGGATAGCCTTCAGTACCTGGAGGTCATTATTGAGCGGACCTAGAGCTTAGATTTTCTTCTAGTTGGGAGTGTCGCTGTTGGTCTGGAGGTTTACCGCTCGATTCGGTGCCCGGTACTTGGAGGAGCAACGGATTGGGGTCGAGAGCTAGTGGTTACTTAGAGTGTCGCACCCCGTCAGTGCCAGGGCGGAGGTAGGACCTTACCTCGTGGGTTTCGTCGCCAGCTCCCCATGACTAAGGCATAGCTTTGAGTTTTAGTTTGGGAGCGTTTTGGATTGTTGATCTTTTGGGGCAGGTGTGAGTCAAGGGGAATCTGGCGACTACTCAGAGTTTTGTCACTGGTCACTTTCAGCTAGGAGGCCTGTACGCAGCTCATTCTGTGGGGTAGACCTTGTGGTAGGTCTTAGAGCCGAAACCTAACGTTAGTCTTGACCGTCGCCTCGGTAGAACGGACAGTCGGAACGGGTGGTCCGGGATGGTGGTTATGCTCCGAGCTTGTGGCCCGTGTTGGTGACGGGTGGAAGTGGCCCGTGTTGGTGACGGGGGGGAGCGGTCCGTGTTGGTGACAGGTGAGGTCGTTGTTTTCAAGGGAGAAATTTTCGAGTGGTTAGTAACCCAGCCTGTTTTGTTGGCACCTCTTGGAGCCATGTGAGGGCGTTAGTGTGGTTTGTTTCCCTTGTCGTCAGGTTAGTTGTTTTGGACTTTTAAGGGCTCATCGGTACGGGTTGAGCAGTATGACTGGGGTACCTCGACGCATCGCAAGACTTTGTTGCTGACTGCTCAGCGCCAGCTGAGGTGGTTGGCGGACCGGTGGCGTCGTGACGGGAAATTCCGAGTCGGGAGGCAGGTTTACGACGAGGTGCTGGGCATGGACTGGTTCACGAGGTACCAGGCGGATGTATAGTTACTGGGTTTCAGTGAGCCTAGCGACTCGACCCTCTGCATCGCTCACTGACACCCCCGTTGTAGGGGTTTCTTCCAACATCCTCCTAACTTAACTGCCGGGAGTACCCCGAGCGAGAGGTCACCCTCTCTTTCAAGCCTCTACTAGGCACGACTAAGAGACTTTCTGGATAAAGGGTTCATAAGACCGTGTGTGTCGCCTTGGGGCGCAACCGTGCTTTTCGTGCGAAAGAAGAACGGAAGCCTACGTCTACGCATCGACTACAGGGAGATAAACAAGATTACAGTGAAGAACAAGACCAGGATTGATGACCTCTTCAATCAACTGCGAGGAGCACTTGCGGATTACTCTCCGGAATCTCAGGGACCAGAAGCTATTCGCGAAGTTTAAGAAATGTGAGTTCTGACTTCGCGAAGTGAGCTTTTTGGGACACATTGTGTCAGCAACGGGAATCGCAGAGAATGTGAGCGGAACTGCCCGACACACGATCAGGAATGGGCAGCAGTCGCCTTCGTTTTAAAGCTTGGGAGACACCACCTGTTCTTGGAATTCAGCATAATGTGTTTTCGGATCGCCAGAGTCTTAAGTTTTGTTCACATAGACGGATTTGATTTTGCGGCAGAGGCATTGGTTGAAGTTGCTGAAGGACTCGGCTTGTCCATTCAGTATCACCCGGGGAAAAACAAGTGTAGTAGCGGATGTTTTGAGCAGGAAGGGTCAAATCGAGGGGGGGAAACCGATGAGCGCGAGTACTCAGCAGGACTGGTACTGTTGCGTGACCTTGTTGTCCTGGATGATCAAGCCAACCCTATTAGAGGAATCCTGAAAGGTCCGAAGATAGGCGCACAGATACAGCTTGTTCGAGACATGATCCCCCTCCCCCGGACCACGCGAGCGACTTTTCGGCGAGTACGAACGGCGCAATACATTTTTGAGGGCGAAATTGCTTACCCGAGCTGCCAGAGTTGAAGGAGGAGATACTGTCAGAGGCGCACTACGCTCCCTATGCGGCGCATCCGGGTGACACGAAGATGTTCAAGGACGCGATGCGGTTTGAGTCACAGTGGATCGATTGACGAAGTCGACTCTTTTCCCACCCATCCATACAACACGGGCTAGAGACGCTCGACTTGTGTCAAACCTTTGGCAAAGTCTACAACAAGCTCTAGAGACTAAACCAGACTTCAGCATGGCGTTTCACCCCCAGACCGACGGGCAGTCCGAGCGAGCGATCTGGATTCTCGAAGATATGCTTCGAACCTGCGTACTTGATTTGGGTGATGGATGGTCACTGCCTTTGAGCTTAGAGGGGACCTGAGCTTCGACGAAACACCGGTGCGGATCTTACCACGAGAGGACAAAAAGGATTGCGCAACCGGACGATCCCCTATGTGAAGGTGTTGTGGAGCAACCAGGAAGAACGTGAAGCGACTTAGGAACTGGAGTCAAAGATGAGGGAGTGCTACCCAGTTTTATTCGTTGCGGACTAGGGTTAAGTTTCGAGGACGAAACTTCTTTTAAGAGGTGAGTGATGTAGTACTCAGGCGTTCCGATGCCTTTGTATACCTTCGTTTTATGACGGGATTGTTGGGGAGACTCTTCACTGTGTTTTCTGCAATGGACTGGGCCTGGACCGCAAGTATTTTTCTGCATTTGAGCTCGGAAAACGGAGAACGACAAAGCGATCGGATTCGGATTCCGATTTACGGATCTCCCGGAATGGGGGTCAAAGCGTTTGCCTTTGTGTTGTGCACCAGAATCCGTGCTAAGTGGCCAGCACGCTTTTCGAGGCGATCCGACGGGACCCTTCTACGATCAGACTTTTTCACGTTATTTAGGTTTTTGGTTTATCCTCTTTTTGGTAATACCTCGACCTTCCGGTTTTCCGTTTTGGTCTTAGTTGGATCTTCTTAGTTGTTAGGGGGGGTTGAAAGTTCAAGAATTTCTGGGCTGACCGTCGGGGTTTGCGGGTATTTTTAGGTGGTAGAGCTCGCAAAATGAGGAACGGCGGTGCGATCGGATCTGGAATCGAACTTACGGATCTCCCAGAATTGGGATTTGAAGCTCCCGGTGACTGTTAAGTGCACCGAGATTCGTGAGTGGTAATCTGCACGATTTTCGAGGAAGTCTGAGTCAGACCTTGACCTAGGGTTGATTGGAGGTATTCATAAATAGCACCCCTTTTGTAGTAAACCCTTTTTCTTTTCCCTTGGTGAACGTGAATGGAGAGGGAGAGTTCGAATTTCAAAAAAAATAATAATAATAAATAAAAAAATCTGATTTTGGGGAGCGAGAGAAAAAGGAGAAGAAAGGGGGGGGGGGGCGAACCCTCCTCTCGTGGAGCAGCACGTTGGTGACGAGAGGGATGATCCACCTTCTCCTTCCTCACGGGATCACGGTAAGCGATCGGGGCAAACCCTCTCGTTGTTTTCCTTCTTCTGCAATTTCTGTGGGGTCGAGGGTTTTGGCGGTGGTTGTTCGGTTGTCGCGCGATGTGGGTTTTGTGGTAACGGGAAGCCGCCGCCGGCGTTGTTAAACGGGAGGCCGCCGCCGCCGTTATCGTACTCACGGGGTCACCGCCACAGTCGCCGTGTTCGCAGGGTCATCACCGGAGCCGCGGGAGACGAAAAGGGGGGTTTACTGTTCATCCCGTACGGCTTCAGGCCACGCGGTCCACGGGACCAGGCGTGCACCCGGCGCACGCCTACACAGCCCAGAGAGGCGGACCCGGCGCACTGGCGCGTGCGCCAGCCCGGCCCAGGCCGCGCGGTGCACGCGCCAGGCGTGCACCCGGCGCACGCCCCCGCAGCCCGATGGTGCGGACCCGGCGCACGGGCGCGTGCGCCAGCCTGGCCCAGGCCGCGCGGTGCACGTGCCAGGCGTGCACCCGGTCCTCGCCATCGCAGCCGCGGGGGAGGTGGACCCGGTGCGCGCCTCCAGCTGTGCGCGGCCCGGCCCAAGCCGCATTGGTCCACCATTGCGGCATGCTCCCGGTCTGCGCCGTCGCCGTCTGTTTTCGTGGACCCGGTCCACGCCTGGACCCATGCACCAGCCTCCAGCCAATGAGTCCAGAAACTCCGTTTTTGGCCCGTTTCGTCCCGTTTTTGAGTGTTTTTTACCACGACGATGTTTTTTAACAACTTTTCTTACTGTAGTTTTTGGGCGCAAGGTGGGAGTGTTTTAGCGGGAGTTTCCTCACACCTTCTTCTTCGCATTTCTAGTGGGTACCCCTTAGAACCCCTTTGTGCACATTCTTGTTACTATTATGTTTCATTGTCCTCTTTTTGTAGCGACCAAGTGTCGCGGTGCCGTATATTATGTATACGGATGTGGGTACTCGTTCTGAGGTTTAGGGTCGGGATTTGAAAACTGTAAATATATTCCAATTGCTCAACTAACTGTGTTAATCGTTAACGATCTCTATGGTTCATTATCATTGGTTTTGTTTTGTGTACTTGGTTACGATGCTCGAGGCTGCAGCACGCGCACCCGCGGTTTGGCCACCGCAAAGGGTGTGCTTTTCCGGAAAAGTGGTCGATGACCCGTGTATACCCACGAGGTGACGTAGTGGGGGGCCCCGTAGGTGGGGGGTTTGAGGCGCTAAGGTGTGAGCGGTGCGACCCGTCGAGGTAGGTGCTCGGCGTGGTTTACCGAGGTAGGTGCTCGGTCTGGTTTCCCGAGGTTGGTGCTCGGTTTGGTTTTTCTTGGTGCTCAGTTTGGTTTTCTTTGTGCTCGGTTTGGTTTTTCTTGGTGCTCGGTTTGGTTTTTCCCAAGGTTGGTGCTCGGTTTGATTTTTTTCTTGAGGTTGGTGCTCGGTCTGGGTTGCCGGGGCAGGTGCCCGGTTCAGGTTATGCAGGGGGAGGGGACACCGTCGATCGCACGATGCGGAGAGCGGTTACTCTGGTTTTCTTACGGTTTGCTTTAGTTACAGTCTTCCTGCTTTGCATCTTTTATACCTCGTGTCGCTGACTTCCCACTCTGTGACAGGTTTCTTCGGGGGTGAGAGCTAGGGCGACGGTGAGGCCGTGGCAGGAGTACTTTTGGTCCTTCGAGGTCATAGACTGTATTTACTTTTTACTTTGCTCAGTTCATTACCTGTTAGTAGCTTACTATGTGGATCGCGATACCCTTGTGGGGTCGATGTGGATGTTGGAATGTCGTTTATTATCCTTGTGGGTGGTTGTTTTGCTTTTCCCGACTGGCCGCTTTCAAACTACAAAAGAAGAGGGATAGAAAATGTTTCGAAAACTGTTTTAAAAATGTGGGTGTCGTGTGGTGTAGTGATCCGGTCTTTCGGGGTACTTTTGACTTACGTGTAGTCGTTTAGGCCTTTAAGTGAAATAGAATTATTCAATTCTTGAAGTTGGCCATTGTGGGACGCTAGTATTTTTCCGCGATTGTGCGCGGAAAAAGAAAGCCGACGGCGCGATCGGATCTGAAATCCGATATCGGGAACCCCCTGAACGGGATTCAAAGTGATACGGTAATTAGTCGTGCATCAGAATCCGTGCTAAATATCTTGCACCCGTTAGAGATAAGGTGGTTTATCTCGTGGGGGATAATTAATTAGTTAATTAATTATCCCAGACGGAAAATTAATTAATTCTCTTACGTACGAATTAAAGAGGAATTAATTAAAGGTAAAGTATGACTATATAAGGGATCCCGATTATCGGAAAGGAAAAGAAAAAGGAAATAAAAACCCTAATCGGAGAGAAGGAAAAAAAAAAAAAAAAAAAAGAAAAAGAAAAGACGAAACCCTAGCCGGAAGAAAGGGAAAGGAGAAAGAGAAGGAGCCCGATCTTCCCGGACGCCGAACCGAAGACAAGAACACGACCGGACAACCTTCCCGTCGATCTTCGGTTAGTAAAATAATTTATTTAAATTATTTGGGATTTTTGTTCGTTGTCTTTTTCGTGAGTTCTTGGTTTCTTGTTTTCTCCGTCGTATCCGTCACCGTCGCCGACTTCGTCTCCTTGAAAAGGCGCGGAACGGACGGCGGAGGCGCGCGATGCCGCTAGGGCATCGCGCGGAGGAGGGTCACGGACGGCACCGCACGGGCGCCGCGCGGCCACCGCGCGGACCCGCAACCGTGCGGGTACCGCGCGGACGCCGCGCGGCTGCCGCACGGGAGGCACCCGCGCGGGCCCGCAATCTTGCGGGCACCGCGCGGGCTGCCCCCGCGCGGGCCCGCATCCATGCGGGCACCGCGCGGGCGCCGCGCGGCCGCCGCGCGGGAGGCACCCGCGCGGGCCCGCACCCGTGCGGGCACCGCGCGGGCGCCGCGCGGCTGCCGCGCGGGCGGCCCCCGCGCGGGCCCGCATCCATGCGGGCACCGCGCGGGCGCCGCACGGCTGCCGCGCGGGAGGCACCCGCGCGGGCCCGCACCCGTGCGGGCACCGCGCGGGCGCCGCGCGACTGCCGCGCGGGCGGCACCCGCACGGACCCGCAACCGCGCGGGCGCCGTGCCGGGCCGCACCCGCGCGGGCACCGTGCGGCCGTCGCACGGGCAACCCGCGCGGGGCACCACGCCGCGAGGGCATCGTCCGCGGAGATACGCCGCGCGGTTCTGAACCGCGCGGGGCTCCGGCAGACGGCGACGGCGGCTCGGGAATTCCGTTTCGTCAACCGGACAATGTTGGACTTTTCCGTCAAAAACAAATGAGTAAATCGGGTCTTATGTTTTCGGATGTAAGTACACGCTTTTAACTATAGTTATCCTTGCGGACTTTCTTTAGGTCCAGACGCGCAGCGGGGGGGCGCGAAAGATTCGAGTGTTCCGATCTCTCTCCAAATAGGTGGGTACGGTTGCTGTAAATACAACCAGTGCAGTAAGTGCATCTATCGTCATTAAAGTGCTCTCAATTTATCTAACAAAGTAGATGGATAGTTTAACCTTTCGCATAATTGTGTTATTATCTAACAATTGAAGCGGCTGCGGTCGCAATGTTCATGACACGCCGATCTCGGCAAAAACCGTTTTGGGATGCTGCACGTACACAGGCGGATTGGCCTCCGCATGGGTGTACTTTTCCGGAAGAGTGGTCTTGTATGACCCGTGTTCCTCACAAAGGGGTGGGAGCCGTGAGGACCCCTTCGCGCCCGCTGGGAATAGCACACCAGCACCGTGGAAGGGGTTAAATGCATCAAAGGAGTGCTTGCGCACGAGGGGAGACTTTGGTCTCTCCGATAAACATTCTGGGGTTGGTGCCCAATTAAATTGATAAATCTGGGGTCGGGGCACAGCTTAATATGTGCAGGGTTTTCAGCGAAATGGTTACGGTGTTTCCGGTTTGCTCCTTATTCCTTATTGTTGTTAGACATCTACTTTGTTTGTCACTGACTTTACCCACTCCGTGACAGGCACTACGAGGGGCGTTACCCGGGAGATTGTTGAGACTGCGTCGCGTGGACCGTAGTCAGAACGCTTGGTTATTATCATTATCTCATCTCTTTTACGCATGTTAGTTAATTTGCTTGTGAGTAGAAATATTCGTGGACATGTATTACTTGGCACTGTGGATGAGTTGTGCTTTTATAGTTTAGTTCTTCTGATGATGTTTCTTATGCGGCATGTTTTCATGATAAACCAAATGATTTCAAAAAGGGTTTTCTCAAAACGAAGTGCCGTGTGGGCACGGGTTTTGCAAATGCTGGCTTTATCCTTTCTAAACATTGATGCCGCTTTAATATTCCGCTTGATGTAGAATGTCTATTGTATGGTTGATGGTTGATGATTTTTGTATGTTGTTGTAAATGAGACGCCGTGCATATACAAAGGAGACTCTGTCCGCGGACAGGGAGAATTTTGTGTATGTGGCGGTCTGGTACGCACCGGGGATGAGGTTTAATGTACCATGTTCAGAGAAAAAAAAAGATACACACGAATTTCCGCTTTGATAGACTCAAAAACCCCCGGGGGCGTGACATGTGGGCACCATTTTAAAACCCTGTGGATTTATGGATTGCGAAAACCATTTTGAAAATCTGGGTGTCGTGTGGGCACCATTTTAAAACCCTGTGGATTTATGGATTTCGAAAACCTTTATGAAAAACCTGGGTGCCGTGTGGGCACCGTTTTTAAAACTTGTGGATTTATCCTTTCAAAAGTAGTCGGCCTCTTTGATACTTATGGAAAATGGTTGTATGTATTCGACTGTTGAACTAGTGTGGTTAAAGTGATGATTGTATGGTTGTTGTAGTCAGGATGCCGGGCATATACAAAGGAGACTCCGCCCGTTCGCAGAGTGAATTTGTATATGCGGTAGGTCTGGGCACGCACCGGGGGAATTTGGTTTCAAGAAAAAATATATATACGAAAGTTTAAATCTTTTCAGTGGTCGTCTTCCGCTTAATGAAACCCCCGGGGCGTGACAAGGGCATATGTTGAGAATTTTATAAAATCATGTAATTTATCTATTTTTAAATTTTTTTTTGCAAAACTAACTTGATTCCTTGTCTCTGTACACGATAATGATTGTTTGGGTACAATTTTTCAAATTTTTTAAATTTAAATAATTTTTCGTGTTCTTGAGTTGTTGCTCGCAGGTTCTTCATTTTCTAACGCACTAGCAAAGATGGTTTTTGGTTGGATTCTAGTGCTCATTGCAGCTATGGTAGGGACACGAGCAACAAATAAGCTAAAAAGAGCAAAGAAACCTCAAGAGGAAGGGGACTATGTCCCTGTGGATGACTCAGATACAGAATCTGAGGATTTGGACAAGATCTTGGAAGAAACAGCAGCATTGGCTGCAGCGGCAGAGAAGAGAAAAGCTCCTGCAACTTCAAAGGCGAAAACTCCGCCTACTACTGCCGAGAAAGGGAAAGCTCCCATGCAACCAACATCCATGAAAAGGAAGAGTGTTGCTAAGAAGAAGGGTAGATCTCGTGGAATTGAGATCGAAGAGCCACTTGCAAGTGAGCCTCCTCCACAGGAATTTGTGCACATCAGCTCTGAAAGAATCAAGGACTTTGAAAAGAGAGAATGCATCGGGGAGAGGCATGTCAATGTCAAAGCCCTTAAGGAGTGTTCTGAGCTGTTTGGGATTTTGTTTGAACAAGCGGGACTTGCACCTATTTACAACTTCCCAGAATCAACTGGCTATTGTCTTCACATGGTGAGGATATTCTATCAGAACGCATCAAGATTGATAGATCTTGAAGAAGAACCGAGAGAATTTCAAACAACAGTTCGAAATGTCAAGCTGGGGATCACACCTCAGTTGATCGGAGAGGTGTTGGGAATGAATGCCCGGGTAGATGGGACTCATTACCTAAAAGGTCATGTTTTCACCAACACAACCTGGAGAGTGGTTGTCGATGGGATTTGTCTCCCAAATACTCAGTCGGCGGGAAATTCAATTCTTTCAAAAGAACTTCGAACTGAGTACCGATATCTGAACTTTATTGTTTGCTACAACATCATGCCAAACATGCAAACTAAAGTTCTTCGCTGGGATAAGATGCTGTTTTTGTATTTTCGTGGACACCCTACAGCATCCTTGGGATCAAACTACAACATTCCTTACCTCATTTGGTCAAGGATGGCGCGATATGTTGAAAGTGGCCATCCTACAGAGCGACTTCCGTCCCCGATGATCATTATGCGCATCTTCAGAAAGTTCAAGATCGACACCAGCTCGACCGCGTACATGCATAGTTTGGGAACTATTAATGATACAACAATTGTGAAGTCCCTCTCCACGAGACAGGATGAGTGTGGTGACCCCGATCCCCGTGTAGCTTCTCCCATAAACCGTGGTGTAGAACACCTAGTGTTGGTGTGTCTGGCCCATAGTGCATCAAAGGGATGCCACAGATGGACCCTGTGTGATATCCACAGCTGGATTGGCCTTCGGCTGCATTCGCCGAATTTTCGAAATGGTTTTTGTCACGCCCCATGTGTAAACTAGAACCCGGGCCCGTCCACAGATCCGCCGTGCACACGGTATTTCCCGTGTACACGAAGCGCCAGTAACCTGCTCAGATATAAGAGATATAATAAAAGAGCAATAAAAACAGAGCTGAATTAAAACTAATACATCTCAGACTGAAGCTGGAAATAAAATACAATACAGCTGTATACAAATGATACATCTGTCTCTCCCAGCTCACCAAAAATAAATACAACCTGCTGGCGAAAGCCAGCCCCAAAAGTAAAAGTACACCCGTCTGAGGAAACATGGGTACACCAACAGTCCAGCTAACACGCTCATCCTGCCTCGAGATCTATCTACTCAGTCGTCCCCTCTCCTCGACCCGCCACTGTAAGCCCAGTAGCACCCGCAGAAGACACTGCAAAACAAGGGAGAAGAAAAAGAGGAAAGAAGAATGGGGGGTGAGAACTACTAGTAAACCAGTAGCCTCCCCTAGTGGGTAAAACCTCAACTCTGACACGCCCACTAGGTCTACCAGAGGCAAAAGAAATAAAGGTGGTATGCAATGAGTATGACTACTGATGAAAAGCTACCACTAGTATGCCTCTAAATACTGAGCTAAAAGAATAGCTGAATGTATGCATCAGAATATAAATGCCTGCCTGAATAAACCCAATCTGACCACCAGTAAACACTGGTACTGCCTGCTCTGCCTGCCGCGACGGGTATGCCAGCCTACGCATAACACCGAAGCAAAGGAGTCTCAAGGACTCAAAGTCTGTCTGCCGCGCACTCCGGAGTGGCACTCGAGGGGAGCGACCCACACGAGTAAAGTATCTCAGTATCCAGTAACATAAGTATCATAAATCAGCAGGACTGGATCATGACTCTGATCAAAGTGGGAAAACCCATCCACTAAAGGGAGACCCGATCTCAACCTGATGCAAGATAACAAATAGTGGGAAACTCCATCCACTAGAGACCTGATACCCAATCTGATGCATAAGCAACCTCCGGTCAACAGCCAAGGTCCGCGGTTGCCGCAATACCCTGCCATCAAGCCTGCCTGTCCCAAAACCCAAGATCCTGACTACACTATCCCCAAACCCCCTGCTCGCGCACGAGCTACAAATACCCTGAGCCTCAAATGAAAGGAGAAAAGAATAATAAAAAGGTTTCTCCTATGTCAATTCCAGCATGATAGTGTAGCAGAAAAAGGTGGCCTATCTAGGTGACCATACAAGCATGCAAATGTCCCAAGATAATACAAAATAAAACAGATGTCGATAACCTTTATAATGTTAGAGCATGTAGAGAACAGTATGAGAAAAGTAAATATGAGATAGCCTGCGCCTGCCTATACCACATACCCAAAGCCCATAAATTATTGATTAGCCTTATCTTTTACCATGATGTTACTGCTCTACAATCATAATCCCCAATTAAGCAAGTTCTAACAATATCCGGTTTAATCTCAACCAAGCCTGCCATTGCCATACGTAAAATGCATTTAGCCTTTTAATCAAGGAAGCTACTCAAATGCCTAGCGGGTAATCAAAAGCAAGGGGTTCACAACAACACTCATAATAACAATCCTGACCAAGATCCGACATCTGGTCAACCGCCTACTACCCGCGGTAGCCACAATACCCCAAAAGCTAAAATCCAAGCCCCGGCTACACTATGTCGATCCCTGCTCAAACCCGAACAACAAATAGCCGCCTGCCTAAGGAATAGGGGAAGAAGAGACAATAGGGTTCCTCCTAAGTCAGTCCCAACATATAGTGTAGCGATCAGAAATGGTCTAACTAGATATCCCTGAAATCAAGCCTATCTCCTCATGGAAGAAAGAAGGGGAGTGACAAATAGTGGTTCACCATGTGTACCAAGTAATAACTCCACCTGGGAATCATCATGCTAAATCATAATCCAACCACACATGTCCATAACTTGCTAATCACCCTCACATGAATCATCCACCTATGCCTGTCCAAAAATCCTCAAGTGGTACACTCCCACAAGACGCCTCACAATATCACAATATGAAAGTACATCCCCCTCCCTCATGCAAGGTTAAATGCTAAAACGATGTCCATGAAGCATGTATAAGTTCCAACATGTCAAGTTTCCAATATAATGTTTTCCACATGATAGGCTCACAATTATCCAGTTAAGCATGCATGTCCATTAGGTGACCATTCAACATGTTCAATAAAGGGGATCACTCTAATATTCCTAGTGGGTACATCACAAAAGAGGAGTAAAGCAACCACCCACCTGGAATTGCGCAACCCAAGGCTGTCCAATATCTCTTTTTCACGCCACAAGTCCAAACAGATAAGCCGCCGCGATCACTGTTCACAATTACCCCAAAACATGCAATTCCAGTAATCAGTCCAGAGTTGAGCCTTTTTCACCTGCGATTTGTGCACAGAAAATTCCCAAAAATATACCGTCGCGATCCTCGCGACGAGCCGGTCGAAATGAGTACCTGCACGCTCAAATCCGAGTTTCCTACACTGAGATATAAATTCGGCAAGGGGACTATCCCAAAGAACTCTGTACTGTAAATTTCAGCACCAAATACTGAAAATAATGCATTTTTCACCTTCGGGAAAAATCCAGAAAAATCCAGAAAAATTTGAGGATGTTCGTTGTGATGTGTAGATGCAAAATGTCTTTTGAATCACCTCAATCCGATGTCCGGTTGCGGAGATATCGCTAAAAGATCGAACCGCTGTCCAAAACTCAATCGCAGCAAAGGGTGTCACAGTAAACTCAGAAAAACTCCTCGAAAAGCGCGAAATGAGGGAAAACAGGAAATACCAACATTAAAGCTCTGTCAGTCGTCGTTCCAATGGCGCAAGAATCGCCAGAAAATGTGATCGGGGTAGGCTGGGAGAGCTCTCGCATTGAAATGCGACGAAAGGGATACCCCGATGAAGGAACGTCGCGCCGTGCCGGAGAAATGGAAATCTCGTAATCCGTGCCGCTAAAAAATCCGAAACTTCACAGGATGCTTCCTCTCTTCTTGGAGAAGATTTCATATTCTCACCTCTAAGGGAGATGAAGCCTCAAAAATGGTGAAAACTGCTCTTGAATGACTCTCGGATGGAAAGGAATGGAGAAAACCAGAAAATCATTTCCAATAATTCCCTCTGTGTCCCGCCGAACAGGAAACACCAAAAACAGCCAATCAAATGTCGCCACGTGTCCACATAACACAAAACACCAACCTCAACCAATGGAACTGCGCCACGTGGCCCGACCACGACTGGCCGCGCGCCCAGACGCGCCAACTGCCCTTCTGCTTGCACAGTTGACCAACCAATAGGAGAATGCCACGTGTCAATGCCACTGTCCGCTGCACCCGGTGCACGAGATCCTGTGCACCTAACCAATGATACAGCCACGTGTCCACTTCCGGTGCACCATGAACCGTGAGCCAACCTCAATACTCCGTAGACCAACCGCCCTGAGCCGACCTATAGGATGATGCCACGTGTCCCCCGCCTCGGTGCATGCCGGCCGCGTGGACCGCCCGCCTGCCCGCGCGCCCGCGCGCTGCCCGCGCCCTGCCCGCGCCGCGTGCCGCCGCCGTTCCGCCTGCCCGAGGCCGCGCCGCCTCCCGCCGACACTGCCCGCCGCCGCCGCCCGCCGCCGGCGATTGCCGGAATTACTGTTCCGGCAGTGAACAGTAAAATTACTGTAGCAACTCCGAAAAATAAGTGTAAATAGCCCATTTTGACCGTTTTCGCACGCTGATTCCAAATTCGGCGTCCATTTTGCCAAATTCCAATCCGATAAATTGCCGGAGGCTCCCGGAAAGGCGTTTTCAATCCGAATTTCGCGCCGAGTCCAAATTTGATATCCGATTTGCGCAAAAACACCTCTAAACATCCGACAGGGTCCCCTGATTACCCACGTGATCCACTTTAAGCCCGGAGTCAATCACTTGTGTCCAAATTGGCGCCCGAACACCGCCGACATGCCCCGTAGGCCTCCAGAAGCTGCCGGTCACACTGTAAAGGCCCTGTAGAATTCTGGATCATCACAGTTTTGGGCCAAACAGAGGTTGGATTTGGATTCAGTGCGGAAAAACGCTTGAAAACGGCTATTTGCTTGTTTGATTCTGAGTCTGGATGCCCAAAAACGGACTCCCGGAAGTTTTCGCTGAATTTCGGTGCATGGGAGGGGCCGTGGACCGCCGGCTGCCACGTGGCGGCCTGTTATTGGCCGGTCCGCAGCACTTGGTCCACGGAGAGGCGCGGCTGGGTGCACGGACCCGGCGCTTGGACACGTGGCGCCGCCTGATTGGCGGGCTCGTGAGGCGCGGTCTACTGGGTGGCGCGCGGTGCATGGACCAAGGCGGGTGGACACGTGGCAGTCCCCGGTTGGTCGGTGCACGCGGCGCGGTCCACGGAACCCGAAGTAGGGTGCGTGGACCGGGTGCAGGGGACACGTGTCGGCGTGCTACTCGCGAGCTCACGAGGCGCGGCGCACGGGGTCGCGGGCGGGCGCCTCGGGGCGCGTGCATGACAGGCGGCCAGGCTGCGCCTGCCCGCACGTGTGACCGCGACAGTGCCAGGGCCAGGTGGCGCTCCGCGATTGGCGGGCGCCACCTACTCATTTGACCGGGGAGGCGCAACGCGGCGGCACCACACGCGCCCCGCACAGCTGTTTGCTGTACGGGACACGTGTCGGTCACCGGGAGGGCCACGTGGCCACTCCCGGCGTGCCCCGCACAGCTGTTTGCTGTGCGAGTGACGTGGCCGCTCCAGGACGATCCGGGCGGCTACAGTGTTCCCCTCTTGCTGTCGAATTCGGGCGCCCGAATCTTCGGGAGCGCCCGAATCCGGGGACTTGGTTGGAATTTCTTCAATTGTTTTTCTGCGGCCTATATATAGCCCGAGCCGCCTTCACTTGCAGGGTTTTGACATTTTCAAGCTTCAAACCGATGGGAGGTCTACAGCAAAGTTGATCCCCACGCAGTGCTACATCCATCTGTCGATTTCGGGGATTTTACGTGGCAGGCTTATCGAGATTTCCATTTTCTTGGTGCGTCGCGACGTTCCTTCGCCGGTGTTTCTCCCGTCGCGTTTCGGTGCGCGAGCTCCCCCGGCCTACTCCGACCACCTTTTTGGGTGATTTCATCGCCGTTGGATCCGCGACAGGTAAGGCTACGATCTTGGTATTTTCAGCATTTTCGCATTTCGCGCTTTTCGAAGAGTTCTTCCATGCTTACTGGGACCCTGGTTTTCTGTGAGGATTTCGAGGACAGCAGATTGATTCGGGGTTTTCTCCGTGCTCGAACATCGGATTGAGACAAGCCTTGGCACTTTATGTATCTACTCGTCGCGAGGATTATCATAGTATTTTTCTTGGATTTTTTCGAGACCTTCCCGGAGGTATGGTTTTCTCCCTTCATCTGTGCATGGGATTACAGTTGTGTGGTTGTGAGGTGTTGCGCACCTGTGTTGTGGAATTTGTAACTTGGCCTACGGTTGTCACACCCCGGGGTCGAAACAGTGACCCGGGCTCGCTAACAGATCCGCCATCTGTACGGAAACTGCAGTACAGACGAAGCGTCTAACCTGCAAAAAGAATCAACTACAGTACACAGATATCAGAGCTGAAAGTGAACTACTAAAAACTGAAATCCAATCACTGTACAACTGAAAATAATACAATATCCATCTCCCCAAATACGATCGTATAAAAAGTCCTCTGATACAAAAACCCAAAAGGGAGATATCTCCAATAAATAAGTCAGTGTACAAGCTCTCAATACAAAAATATCCTCACTACAACAGTCTCTCAAACTGTAAAATAAAATACAACTCTATACCTCACAACAAAGGTCTCTCAACATAGGAAAAAGAAGTAAACTAATCTACTGAAGCTCTCCTCTGAAGGGGGTACCGCTACACTCCAACGATGGGTAGGGAACTAGCTCGCGACTCCCTCGAAACCGGTCAGAAGGATCAGCAACAGAAGCACAGGAACAGGAGTAGAAGCCCCTGGGGAAAAAGACACCACGACGGGTGTGAGAACTACTTCCCACAGTAGTTCTCAGTGGGTGCCGTCAACAAGCCCAACGGTCTGCCCACTAAGTCTACTAGAGGCATAAAGTAACAAAGTATACGGAAAGTAAAGAGCTGGAAAAGGATATCTCTACAGCTACTATGCATTTATCTAGATGCTCAAGAAGTGGAACAGAAGATAATATGATGCATCTACTCACTACTGACGATATGACACAAGTACTATGCCAACACTCTCTCAGTGTCACCCAATCTCAATGACTGTCCCACTTTGGACCCGTCAAACAAACCTGCGCTCACCTACTGCCACTACGCCCAAACAGGACTTGGCCTTACGTAGGGTGTCCCTCAAGGACTATCAGAGATCTCAAGCGAACTCTAGTGTATCAACTAGTCGCATCATCGCAGCCTCGTCAGGCTCGGAATCATCATCGCACCCGGGGCGTAGCTCGAGGGGAGCGACCCCAACGAACTCAAGTAACACAAGTATCTCATAACTGGCATGAATGCCAGGCTCAGCAGGCTATAATCCACGATCAAACAGATCGGTATCTCAAAGCTCGAAACACAACTCAGTCGGAAAAGAACCTCGACTCAAATATGAAAAGTCCAAACA
This sequence comes from Tillandsia leiboldiana, assembly GCA_029204045.2. Taxonomy (NCBI): domain Eukaryota; kingdom Viridiplantae; phylum Streptophyta; class Magnoliopsida; order Poales; family Bromeliaceae; genus Tillandsia; species Tillandsia leiboldiana. The sequence goes on along the minus strand of CM055062.1, from coordinate 25,736,823 downwards.
CTCTCACGGCTATGTCGGAGAACCCTCAACGACTCAACTCACAACACTAACTCACTAAAAGAAAGTACCACACAGCTGGGACCGCCGTCACTCCAAACGGCTCCCACACCAGGGCACCAACCACATCGATAACTCAGGAAGGGCCGACACCATAAGGGTTTGGAAAACCTGATAGGTCGGTGCTAAGAACCATATCAAACAAGAACAGACTCTAGGCTCCGACTATCGAAGTTCCCGGCCTCCTTACAGTTCGGGAACACGACAACCTCGGTACAATACGCAGAAGATACCAACTAGGGCCCGAAAGTTCCGGGAGACCGACACCTACAACCCTATCAAACAAGAACAGGTTCCAGGCTCGGCCCCCGTGGCTTTCGTCCCGACAAAGGAATGATCCCTAGAACCCAGACCACTCGAATCCTTACGAGTGGGAAAATTTACAGGAAAGGGGGTGACATTTGTTACTGAAAACCATTTTCACTCGACCCACGCGGGTGAGGACTAAAAATAGTTCCCTTTTTTGAAAAACCATCTTAATTTGAGAAGAAACCCATTTTAATGATTTTCAGTTCTTTTTAGGAAAAACAGTTAGAAAACAAGTGTTTACCCAAACCCCGAAGGACTGATGCCTTTGTCCAATCAAACAAGAACAGACTTCAGCGGCCCTTCGATGCTTGGAAGAAAACATCGATAGACTAAAAATCATGTGTATGTGAAAAAGGTTCTGGGTTCTAGGTCCAGCTAACACAAGCACACAACTGCCACTAACTCCGTGGCGACGGCACAAACAGGGCTACAAGACCTCCCGGGACTACCGTTTACCCAAACGGCTCCCGGCACAGATAAGCGACCCACTACAACTACCAGACTCCACTCTGCTCCCCAAGCACGAGTGCAAATGCATCCCACACTAAAAGAAAGTCCTGACCTCTCGACCCACTACCCGGGCGAGGATAACACTATGTCCAGGAATAGAAAAACAGTGTGGGTGTCTAAACATAAATAACCCTAGCCCAAGTGAGGGTTTTCTACTGGTCTGGTTACACATGCAACATATGACGGGGGTGCTAGGTCAAGTTCCAAGATAACTATATTAACAGATGATAAAAGGAATAACAATTCCTACAATCTAGCATGCTTCGCAAGGAAATAAACTATCATGCATAGTCCTACATCAGTAGAATTACTGTACAGTCCATAAAACGTGGAGATAAGGCCACCCACCTCGGTTTGCCACCAATTGCTCGTAGACACTTGCAATTGGCCTCCACGCGATCCGCACGCAAAAAGATGAACGCCGCCGGAGTCCGCATGCAAAACGGAGCACGGTGCCGAAACCCGCGCGCAAAACGGAGTCCGCACGCAAAACGGTGCACGCTGTCGAAGTCCGCACGCAAAACGGAGCACAGTGGCGAAATCCGCGCGCAAAACGGAGTTCGCACGCAAAACGGTGCACGCTGCCGGAGTCCGCACGCAAAACGAAGCACGGTGCCGAAATCCACGCGCAAAACGGAGTCCGCACGCAAAACGGAGCATGCCGTCGGGGTCCGCACGCAAAACGGTGCAGTAAAACACGGTCCCTAACACAGATAAGAGCAAGAGGGTCAATTCACACTCCAAAAGAACGCTCCAAACTGTGCCAAAAACACCGTAAAATTAGCACACGGGACCTACCCGACTGCGCCGCCGCCGCCGAAACGCTCCGCCGGCGACCCCGCACGCTCCACGAGGCCCACGACGCCACGCCGCACATCCCACCATCTCCTCCCTCACTCTCCCTCTTGCTCGGTTGAAGAAGAAGGAAAAGAAGGGAAGAAAACGGTGTGCGGGGGAGAAAGAAGAAGAAGAAAAGAGAGGGGAGGGAGAAAGGTGGTCCACGGTGCACCGGTCCACGATGCACCCGCCGGTCCACAGCACCTAGCCGGGTGCACCCGGTCCAGGCACGCGGGCGACATGCCACGTGGCCGCGCCCCTGCGCGCCACGCGGCACGCGGCAGTCACGCGCCACACGGGCGCGTGACACCCAGCGCCGCGCAGTTGCGGGACATGCCGCGCGCCACACGGGCGCGCGTCACCCTCGCCCACGCGGGCGCGAGTGGGGGCCCGCCACGTGGTGGCCCTCGCGCGTCTCCCGCGCAGGCGGGCGCGTTTCCCCAGCACGCGAAGCGCGCCTGCCGCGCCTCGGGAAGCGTGCCGCCGCGCCACCCTCGGGATCCGCGCCACGCCAACACCGAATTTCGTGCCGCGATGCCTCGAAAAACGCGCAACTCATCCGGGCTCCAAACCAAACAAATAAATTGTCCATTCTCAACGATTTCGTGCGCTGAATCCAAAAACGATGTCCATTTCTCCAAATTCTCATCCGAAAATTTGCCGAATGCCCCCGGATAGCCCACTTGATCCGATTTCCGCGCCGGGTCCATTTCTTAAGTCCGATTTGTCAAATTCCAACTCTAAAAATTCCCGAAGGCAACCGGAGAGGTAATCTTTTATCCAAACTTCGCCCGGAGTCCAATTATGACATCTACGTCGCGCGAAATCACTTCTAAACCCTCGACGGGTCCTCCAATTACCCACGTGGTCTCCTTTTAAGCCCAAAGTCCAACACTTGTGTCCAAATTGCGCGCAAACACCACCGACACACCACGCAGGCCTCCAGTGATGCAAACTAAATTCCAAATTGCACCACAAATCCATTTCTCGGGCCCGACACGCGCATAAACACTCCCAAAGGCCACTAAAAGCTGCCCAACAACCAGCAAACCCTACGCGGGGGATTCCGGGACCTCACAACGGTGCTCGGAATTGGGCGTGCAGGTACCCGTTTCGAAGGTCTCGACGCGAGGATCGCGGGGGTATTTTTATTGGAATTTTTGGAGTTTGTTTTACAGGTGAGAATTTCGCATTAAGAGGACTGTTCCCAGCAGAATTGTAAAACTTGGATTTTATGGAATTAAGTGTAACTTTGGGTTGTATTTTTGTACCCAGGAAGTATTGAACACTGTTCCTGTATTGTTGGATTGGTGGGTGAGTTGAGATATCTGTTTCTGGGTATTCTTAGCTGTACGACTCCGGACAGTTAGCACCTTCAGGTGGGTGGCTTCGCTTTCAAGATCTATGGACTGTGCACTAATTCTATTGATATAGAATCATGCATGATAGTGATTGGACTTGGTAGCATGCTAGAATTTGAATGTTAATATTCTTTGTATTTATCTGTTGATCTTAGGATCTCTTTTGCTTCCTACCACCTGTTTAATTATAGTTAATTGGAACTTGACCTAGTACCCCCGTCATATGTTGCATGTGTAACCAGACCAGTAGAAAACCCTCACTTGGGCTAGGGTTATTTATGTTTAGACATCCACACATTGTGTTTCATTCCTTGACTTAGTGTTATCCTCGCCCGGGTAGTGGGCCGAGCGGTCGGGACTTTCTTTTAGTGTGGGATGCATTTGCACTCGTGCTTGGGAGCAGAGTGGAGTCTGGGAGATGTAGTGGATCGCTTGTCTGTACCGGGAACCGTTTGGAGTAAACGGTGGTCCCGGGAGGTCTTGTTTTTCCCTGTTTGGGTTGTCGCCACTGTGTTAGTGGCAGTAGTGTACCAGTGTTAGTAGGACCTAAAACCCAGAACCCTTTTCGACATACACATGATTTTAGTCTACCAATGTTTTCTTCCAAGCATCGAGGGGCCGCTGGAGTCTGTTCTTGTTTGATTGGACAAAGGCATCAGCCCTTCAGGGTTTGGGTAAAATACTTGTTTTGCAACTGTTTTTCCTAAAAGAACTAAAAATTATTAAAAAAATGGGTTTCTCCTCAAATCAAGATAGTTTTTTAAAAAAGGAACTACTTTTAATCCTCACCCTGTGTGGGTTGAGTGAAAATGGTTTTCAATAACAAATGTCACCTTTTTCCTATAAATCTCCCCACTCGAAAGGATTCGAGTGGTCTGGGTTCTAGGGGTCGTTCCTTTGTCGGGACAAAAGCCACGGGGGCCGAGCCTGGAACCTGTTCTTGTTTGATAGGGTTGTAGGTGTAGGTCTTCCGGGACTTTCGGGCCCTGTTGGTGTCTTCTGCGTGTAGTACCGAGATTGTTGTGTTCCCGAACTATAAGGGGGTCGGGAACTTCGATAGGCGGAGCCTAGAGTCTGTTCTTGTTTGATAGGGTTCTTAGCACCGGCCTATCGAGTTTCCGAACCCTTATGGTGTCGGTCTTTCCTGTGAGTTTAGGGTTCTGTTGTTGGGAACTGTCGGAGTTCACGGTGGTCCCGGGTCGTTGAGTGTTGTCCGACCAGATTGTTAGCCCTGAGTTGTGGGTCGATCCTGGCTGTGGAGTATCTCCAGCTAGTGTGTTTTGTGCTGTGAGCTGTTAGAGAGGCTTGTGTCTCGTGTTTCGTGAGAGCTGATCGGCTGAGTCGTCGAGAGTGCTCCGACTGTTGTGCGAGATGTTTGAGGATTGAGTCCTTCCATTCAGAGCGTGCGCGTGGATTTTGGACTATAGCCTGCAGTGCCACCTGAGCTCGACAGAGTGCGCGAATACCTTTGTCCTCGTTGGGGCCGCTCCCCTCGAGTGCCACGTCCGGGGTGGGTCTGCACTTTGGTATCGCGACTTGTCGACGCCGTCCCTCTGACTGGCCCAGTTTTGGCAGTTACGGACACAGTCCCTCTGGCTGGCCCAGTTTTGGCCGCTACGGACGCCCTACGTCAGTCCTGTCCTCCGGGATGTAACGATAGTAGGTAAGCGTAGGTTTGACTGGACCCGAGGAGGCAGTCAGGTAGATTGGGTTATCTGGATGTTGAGGGTTAGTAGATGCATCATGTTTCCATCTGTTCCACTTTTTGAGCATCTAGATAGAGGCATAGTAGCTGTAGAGTTACTTTTCCAGCCCTTTTATTTCAGTATTATATTGTTACTTTATGCCTCTAGTAGACTTAGCGGGCAGACCATCGGGCTTGTTGGCGGCACCCACTGAGAACTACTTGGGACGTAGTTCTCACACCCGTCGTGGTGTCTTTTCCCACAGGGACTTCTACGCCTGTTCCTGCTGCTCCAGTTGCTGATCCGGCTGATCGAGGTAAGGGAGTCGCGAGATAGATCTCTACCAGTCGTCGTCGTCCAGAGAGTAGATGTACCTCTTTACTTTTTGAGAGTTTTTGTTGAGAGACTTTTGTAGTGAGGTATAGAGTTGTACTTTTTATTTTACTGCTTGAGAGATTTATGTGTTTTGGGGAGGATTTTGAGTTGTATATATTTTATTTCTAGCAGTTTACTTTCAACTCTGATATTTGTATAGTGTAGTTGATCTTTTGCAGGTTAGTCGCTTCGTCTATACGGGGCTTCCCGTATGGGCGGCAGATCTGTTGGCGAGCCCGGGTCGCAATTTCGACACCGGGGCGTGACAGATTAGAGTGGTATCAGAGCCTAGGTTGTAGGTCATTGTGGACTTAGGAACCCTAGGCTTGTGGTTGGACATTAGGATGACTACGTGAGAGTCGTGACTTTTAGCGAGAGTCCTGATTGAGTTTTATACCTCTCCCAAGGGACGGGATGAGTGATTGGCATGTTTATTCTCCTAAGCGATTATGTTGGCTGCAGACAACATAATGCTATGGAATGGATGACATGTCTTAGACTTTCGCTGGATTGGGTCGAGTGTTGTTTGGTACTGTCCTGATGTTTGCATGCGTATTGCAGGTGAGCACGATGCCTCCCCGACGCAGGGTACAGACGCGTTCTCAGCCTTCCCCCTCCGATGAGCCTGGGCAGGAGGAGCCAGCACAGTGTCACGCCCCGAGTCCGCCAATTTGTACGGTTCGGGCACGCCAACAGACCCGCCAATCGGGTAAGACCTTTTCCTACCCGAAAGGAACGGTAACATCCATAATAACACAACAAGTGTATGCGGAAGCTCAATATCAGAGTACTAAAATCACTACAAATTTAAAACTTTCATTCAACAACAATTAGTTAATGCGGAAATGAAAGCATACCAGAGTGAACCATAACTTAAATTTATTACACTTTACATTTCTGAACTTGCAAATAAAATTATTACAATTCTTTTACATCATTTCCTCACCATACAAGGTTCACTCGAGAAATATAAAAATGGGATGCCTCTGCTAGACCCTCTAGGTCTCTATGCTGCTGGGCCCTTGCCCTTGTCGCATACCTCGCCGTCTGCCTCTGAACCGTCTCGTCCGCTGCATCCATACCCGCACCTGTGGGGGGGGGGGGGGGGTCACCCAAGGGGTGTGAGAACTCCTGACAGAGTTCCCAGTGGGTTCAACCACCGAGATAAAGTGTCCTACACCACTTGGTCCAATGGAAGCAATAATAATAGTGCTAGGAAACTAAAATCCTCAATATCAAATGCGGCTATGCAATATACATGTCACTACCCTATCTGTGTATACTCATCGACACAGCACTACCCTGTCCAGCCACACTAGGCTGCTAAGCACCAACTCGGCCACTATGCCGCTGTATACAGGGTCAAACTAACCCGGCCACCTTGGCCACTCTAATTTCTCTTTATTTCTTTAAATTCTGGTGCTTTAGTTCAAGTTAACCCTCAGAAATTCTTATCCAACGGGCCCCAGCCCGGTAGTCCTGCTACCATAAGATAAGATTTCTAAGGTTGCCGATAACACTCGCAAGTGTTACCCCGTCCTACGGAAGAAACGTGCCAGACGGGTCACTGCCCGGGAGAGGGATCCTGCCGCTCCTCCAACAAGGGTCACGTTTCCTCCCCGCAGGTACGCCCGTTTTATCTTTATATTTTCTTTCTTTTCTTTTCTTTTTCTTTCTCTTTTTACTTTAGTTCTTAGCCTCTTTGCCTTAGAACACTTGCTTTTCTTTCTTATTCGAGCTTATAGCTCCCTTTTTGCCACTGGCAAATCTCTTTCTCTTTCCTTTGAGCATCTAGCTCTTTACTTTCACTTTTAGCCTTTCGAAAGTACCTCGTCCGACGGGTCACTGCCCAGGGAGTCCTGCTCCACTGACGAGTCTCAAATTCGAAAGCGCCATTTATATTCTCTTTATACTTTTTAACCACTTTTAGCTTGCTTTTAACTTTGCCTTTTTACAACAAATTATCTCTTATCCTAGGTCTCGCCATAAGGATAACTAGGAGTCACTTGGACTCATATCATTTCTCTTTCTGTTCTCTTTATCTTAAGCAATTTGCTTGTCTTGCTTATTAATCACTTTTGCTCTCTCTTAAGCTCTATTTCTTTTCACTAATTCCTCTTTTACCCTAGGTCTTGCCACACGGGTAACTAGAGAGTCTCCTGGACTCTTAAACATTTCACTTGTCTTTACTTAACTCAAATTGAAGTTAAAGTTATCGTTCATTTGCCCAACCACCCTATGACTTTCTAGGGTTATACTTATTTAATTCTTTAACATTGGGATCTTAACCCACTTTCCTGATTCCTCATTGAATCCTAGAGTTGACTTAACTCTATTTTCCTGTTCCACTATTAACTTAGAGTTACACTAACTCTAATTTCATGTTCCACTATTATCTTAGAGTTACATTGACTCTAATTTCCTATTTTCCCTTTCATGTCTCCACATTTGATCCATTTTTCCATTCTCTTGATTCCTTACTGAATCCTAGAGTCAACTTGACTCTATTTTTCTATCTGTGAGTTTAAACTCTTCTAGCTCAACTTAGGTTCCCTTTACCTAAGTCCCATGTCATACTTGTCCTAGAGTTCCATGACTCTATGCTGACCTCTAGTTCACCTTAGGTTTCCTTACCTAAGTTCCATGTCATACTCATCCTAGAGTTCCTTGACTCTATGTTGAACACTAGTTCTCCTTAGGTTCTCTTTACCTAAGTTCCATGTCATATACACCCTAGAGTTTTCTGACTCTATGTTGATCACTCTATCTAGTGTCCTTAGGTTATCACCTAAGACCATGCCACTCATCCTTCCTAGGATAACCCCTAAGTTGATGTCACTCGTCAAACCCCTAAACTAGGTTTTCTCCTAGTCTTACTACCAACAAGTTCTGTTCCCTTATATCACATGATTCCTAGGGTTGTACCCTAACATGATCACAGTCATCAAGTAATTACTCATTTCTACGCATGCAATTATTTTCATATCCATCATAAAAATAATATTTATTCTCTAAGTCCTTTTTGCACATGAAAATGAATTATCTCCTTTTGGCAACCGACAGTTGCATTTATCATCTGTGTCCATCTACACATACAAATTTATCCCCTATTGTGGATAAATCATAAATATCACTTTTCCTCTAAATTTTCCTACACATGCACATATATCATCTGTTATTGGCAACCAACAGTTGCTCTTTTCATCTGTGTTCCTCTAAACATGCAATCTTATTCATAATTACCTAACGCCTCTAGCAGGCTACTATCATGCTTCGAATCGAAAAGTAAAGGAGCAAGGGGAGAGGTCACCCAATTTCGGCAGAATTCCCCACCTTGTAGTGTACCCAATTGCTTGTAGACACTTGCAATTGGTCTTCGCGCGATTCCATTTGTTCCCTCGAGCTTGCACGCAAAACGGTGCACCTCCCTCGAGTCTACACGCAAAATGGTGCAGTCCACCAAACCTGCACGCAAAACGATGCACGTCACTAAAAACCCGCACGAAAACGGTGCGCGTCATTTCAGTCTGCACGCAAAACGGTGCGTGTTAAATCAACCGGCACGCAAAACGGTGCACGTACCTCGAATCTGCACGCAAAATGGTGCACGGTCTACTGTATGGTTGCACGCAAGACGGTGCACGTTTTTCTAACCCTGTACAAAAAATAATGTATAATATTGAAAAGTGCACGCAAAACGATGCGCGACAACAAAACCGGCACGCAAAACGATGCACGTACCTCAAATCTGCACGCAAAATGGTGCACGCCTCACTATCGAGTTGCACACAAAACGGTGCACATTTTTCTTGTCCTGCACGCAAATCGATGCAAAATATTAGGCTTTGCACGTAAAACGATGCGCGATAACACAAGTTGCACGCGAAACGAGACGCGCCAAAAATTGTCCCCGACAGTCCGCGCAGCAAGACGGCGCAGTATAACCCGATTCCTAACACGTAATACGGTAATGGGGTCAAATCTAAACTCAAAGGAGGCATAAAAACTATGCCCAAAAATACCGTAAAAATAACGTTACCTCGTACAGTCGCGCCGCCCATCGGCTTTTGGGAACGCCTCGCACGCTCCACGAGATTCACGGCGCGCCCGCGAGCCCCACAAAATTCCTCACTTTCTCTCTCTCTCTCTCTCTCTCTCTCTCTCTCTTTCTCTCGGGCTCGGGTGGAGAAGAAGAAGAGAAAGGAAAGGAGGGAGGGTCTGCGCGGAAGAAGGAAGAAGAAGAAAAGGAAAAAAGAAAGAGAAAAATGAAAGAAAGGGAGGGAGGGGAGGTGGCCCAATGGGGGCCCGCCATGTGGCGGCCCCCCGCTGACACGCGCAGGAGCGCCTGCTGCGCGCCTTGCGCAGCACGCAAGCGCGCCTCGATCCGCGCGTCGCCGCCGCTTAGAAAATCCGTTTTTGTTTCGGTTTCTGTCCATTTTTCGTCCGTTTCCGTCCAAATTTGACGGCGGCTTCGTTTCAGCTTAATTTACCGTAGAAAAATTTAAATTTTCAGTTTGGATCATTTCTGGGTCCCCAAAAGCCTCGCTGTATCCAGAATCGCTGGCGGACCCCGTTCTCGCAATCCGGATATCCTATCAACCCGAAATTTTTACTGTGGCCTTAAAACATAATTACGAAGCTCCCCAAATTTTCTCAGAATTTTCCGACACTGTTGGCGGAGCCCGTTCTCACTATCAGGCATCCGATCAATGCGAAACTTTTTCTGTGATCTTAAAACATATTTATGGGGCGCCCGTAATTTTCTCGGAATTTTCCGACACTGTGAATTTTCCACTAAAAATCTGGGCCCCCTTTCTCCAATAAATTTTTAGATCTCTCCATTTTAACCCGATTTGGGCCCAACTCGCGTCCAAATGTTCTTTACTTCCCTAACTTTCATAACACTAGTATTTCATACCGACTTTATTTACATTTATTTATATACCAAAATTCCGGTTCACTACATTCTACCCCCCTTAAAATAAGTTTCGTCCTCGAAACTTGAGTCACAACTCGACTCCTACTTGATCGAGAGGGAGGAAATCTTGCCCTCACTACTGGGCTCACTGTATATCGTGACCGGCATCAAATTTTCTGCTCGCCAGGACTACACGAGCAACTCATTCATGAATCCCTATCGCAATTTAGGGACAAACACAGACCTGGTGTCTGGCCACTTTCACCAAGTTGGTGAAAGACACAGTTGAGCACTTGTTCTCTCAATTGCCATGAATGATCCAGTTTTTACTTGCAAAATTTTCACTTTAATTCCGCCATCATTCTTTTCACAACGAGGTTGCATCTGCAACTAGTTACATCTACCGCATTTCCGGTCGCTCCACTGCCTAATGTGGAGGGTAAAGGCCAATCCACAAGTCCTCAGCTATCACGCACGCTGCTAGTGCTCTAAGTCCACGGGTTATCAGCTAACCCGATATCTCGGACTACTAATAGGTTCACAAACCACGGTCAAATAGGGGCCTATAGCCCAAAACTAGTCCAACACTGTACAACGGCTCTCTCTCTAGCCCACAGATCCAAACGTCATACGGGTAGATCCTCAATCAGGATTACTACACCAACACTCCCACTAGGAGCTACAGTACCTTAATCACCACTAGCTCTATGGCCTGGTCATAACACACTCTCAGTGTACTAATAGCCTCAATGCTCACACGTGGCATTCCACGTTCCCGGGTCATCGCTCGGACTACCGCCCCGACCAAATCTCTATCATGCCCCGCCCTCAGGTCTCGAGCCGCTGTCTCTCACAGCTGGCTGCGCCTGCCCATTGGGCTACAGGCCCACAGTCCACAAACATGGTCCAGGCACGGATCGTCCCCAAGCGAACCCGCTAATCATCGCCACGCGACCACTATGCTCACTGAGCAAAACCAACTAACCAGTTGTCAATCCACGACCCAAAACTCTCTATCAACTCTGACCACACTGGGCAAAGGCTACTATGCCACCTAATCAGCTCTCTCTGGCTAAACAATACTTGTGCTCCATGAGCACCCAAACAATTGGGCGTCCTACGCCCCCATGCTAACTCGCAGAAAATCCATCGTTAAGCGATTCGCTTACGTACCCCTACGGCTCTTATGCACTCTCCCAACTGGGTCGAGGCATCACAATAACAGTTCACCATCCTGGTGATTAACACTCAAATCCTGCGGTGGCAATCCTTGCCATTACGCCCATTCCTCAAAACGGCACCAGTAAAACTCTCGCTCTATCGAGAGACCCACGTATCCTGAAGCCTACTCTAGGCCTGCAACCCTTCTTGCCCTAACCCTTAGGACATTAACTTGGTTCTCGCACATAGCGATCACCAGCGTTCTATAAGTCGGTCTCTCACTGGACCTTTCCAACCACACTTTGCCAGCAAATTAGCTGACACAAGCTTATAACACTCTTTGCTGAAGGTGCGGGGTGCGCCGACAAAAGCTCGGCGGCCACTGCCACCCGCTCTACAATTTCCAACCACACTTTGCCAGCAAATTAGCTGACACAAGCTTATAACACTCTTTGCTGAAGGTGCGGGGTGCGCCGACAAAAGCTCGGTGGCCACTGCCACCCGCTCTACTGTCGCCCCAACAGACGGCGACGCCGTATACCCACGCGTCATCTGTACAGCCTCAGCTAGCTGCGATATCAGCCACTGGAGCCTATTGATCTGCTCCAACTGTCACATTGACGCCACCTATAGGCGTCAGAGTCTGCCTCCCTGCCGGCGGAAAATTTCCGCCTATCGGCAAGAAGATTCCTTATGTTACTGAACCACACCAATAAGAGCGGTCACCAGCTATCGCAGCTCGTGTACCTCGTTTGACCCCGAGCCCTTTCGTGACTCGAGTCAAAATAGGTGTGTTTCCCTATGTGGTGTCATCGCCAATATGCACACCACAACGAACAACTAGCCCAAATTTAGCCATTTGAGCAACGCGCGGTCTACATACCGACAAAAAGGCTCGCCGACCCAATCATGCGAAAGTATAAGAGGGTACTCCTTTTCATCTCCAACATTACGTTGTCGGCCGCCAACGTAATATTCGAAGAATGAAAGCTCGTCGCCCTCGATCAGTCCCAACATCCTTTTTGGGAACAACAATAACCAATCAATTACTTTCGCCCAATAATCAATGCGCTCTCTCGTGCTAATCCCTAGGGTCTCCCTGAGGTTGCTAACCACCTAGGACTATTCCTAGGCTCTGATACCACTCTAATCTGTCACGCCCCGAGTCCGCCAATTTGTACGGTTCGGGCACGCCAACAGACCCGCCAATCGGGTAAGACCTTTTCCTACCCGAAAGGAACGGTAACATCCATAATAACACAACAAGTGTATGCGGAAGCTCAATATCAGAGTACTAAAATCACTACAAATTTAAAACTTTCATTCAACAACAATTAGTTAATGCGGAAATGAAAGCATACCAGAGTGAACCATAACTTAAATTTATTACACTTTACATTTCTGAACTTGCAAATAAAATTATTACAATTCTTTTACATCATTTCCTCACCATACAAGGTTCACTCGAGAAATATAAAAATGGGATGCCTCTGCTAGACCCTCTAGGTCTCTATGCTGCTGGGCCCTTGCCCCTGTCGCATACCTCGCCGTCTGCCTCTGAACCGTCTCATACGCTGCATCCATACCCGCACCTGTGGGGGGGGGGGTCACCCAAGGGGTGTGAGAACTCCTGACAGAGTTCCCAGTGGGTTCAACCACCGAGATAAAGTATCCTACACCACTTGGTCCAATGGAAGCAATAATAATAGTCCTAGGAAACTAAAATCCTCAATATCAAATGCGGCTATGCAATATACATGTCACTACCCTATCTGTGTATACTCATCGACCCAGCACTACCCTGTCCAGCCACACTAGGCTGCTAAGCACCAACTCGGCCACTATGCCGCTGTATACAGGGTCAAACTAACCCGGCCACCTTGGCCACTCTAATTTCTCTTTATTTCTTTAAATTCTGGTGCTTTAGTTCAAGTTAACCCTCAGAAATTCTTATCCAACGGGCCCCAGCCCGGTAGTCCTGCTACCATAAGATAAGATTTCTAAGGTTGCCGATAACACTCGCAAGTGTTACCCCGTCCTACGGGAGAAACGTGCCAGACGGGTCACTGCCCGGGAGAGGGATCCTGCCGCTCCTCCAACAAGGGTCACGTTTCCTCCCCGCAGGTACGCCCGTTTTATCTTTATATTTTCTTTCTTTTCTTTTCTTTTTCTTTCTCTTTTTACTTTAGTTCTTAGCCTCTTTGCCTTAGAACACTTGCTTTTCTTTCTTATTCGAGCTTATAGCTCCCTTTTTGCCACTGGCAAATCTCTTTCTCTTTCCTTTGAGCATCTAGCTCTTTACTTTCACTTTTAGCCTTTCAAAAGTACCTCGTCCGACGGGTCACTGCCCAGGGAGTCCTGCTCCACTGACGAGTCTCAAATTCGAAAGCGTCATTTATATTCTCTTTATACTTTTTAACCACTTTTAGCTTGCTTTTAATTTTGCCTTTTTACAACAAATTATCTCTTATCCTAGGTCTCGCCATAAGGATAACTAGGAGTCACTTGGACTCATATCATATCTCTTTCTGTTCTCTTTATCTTAAGCAATTTGCTTGTCTTGCTTATTAATCACTTTTGCTCTCTCTTAAGCTCTATTTCTTTTCACTAATTCCTCTTTTACCCTAGGTCTTGCCACACGGGTAACTAGAGAGTCTCCTGGACTCTTAAACATTTCACTTGTCTTTACTTAACTCAAATTGAAGTTAAAGTTATCGTTCATTTGCCCAACCACCCTATGACTTTCTAGGGTTATACTTATTTAATTCTTTAACATTGGGATCTTAACCCACTTTCCTGATTCCTCATTGAATCCTAGAGTTGACTTAACTCTATTTTCCTGTTCCACTATTAACTTAGAGTTACACTGACTCTAATTTCATGTTCCACTATTATCTTAGAGTTACATTGACTCTAATTTCCTGTTTTCCCTTTCATGTCTCCACATTTGATCCATTTTTCCATTCTCTTGATTCCTTACTGAATCCTAGAGTCAACTTGACTCTATTTTTCTATCTGTGAGTTTAAACTCTTCTAGCTCAACTTAGGTTCCCTTTACCTAAGTCCCATGTCATACTTGTCCTAGAGTTCCATGACTCTATGCTGACCTCTAGTTCACCTTAGGTTTCCTTACCTAAGTTCCATGTCATACTCATCCTAGAGTTCCTTGACTCTATGTTGAACACTAGTTCTCCTTAGGTTCTCTTTACCTAAGTTCCATGTCATATACACCCTAGAGTTTTCTGACTCTATGTTGATCACTCTATCTAGTGTCCTTAGGTTATCACCTAAGACCATGCCACTCATCCTTCCTAGGATAACCCCTAAGTTGATGTCACTCGTCAAACCCCTAAACTAGGTTTTCTCCTAGTCTTACTACCAACAAGTTCTGTTCCCTTATATCACATGATTCCTAGGGTTGTACCCTAACATGATCACAGTCATCAAGTAATTACTCATTTCTACGCATGCAATTATTTTCATATCCATCATAAAAATAATATTTATTCTCTAAGTCCTTTTTGCACATGAAAATGAATTATCTCCTTTTGGCAACCGACAGTTGCATTTGTGATGACCCGGATCTTTGCAGGGCTTCTACAGTGTGACCGACAGCTTCTGGAGGCCGATGGGGCATGTCGGCGGTGTTTGTGCGCCAATTTGGACACAAGTGATGGACTCCGGGCTTAAAATGGATCGCGTGGGTAATCGGAGGACCCCATCGGATGGTTAGAGGTGTTTTCGCGCAAAATGGATATCAAATTTAGACTCAGCGTGAAATTCGGATTAAAAATGCCTTTCCGGGAGCCTTCGGCAATTTGTAGGATTGGAATTTGGCAAAATGGACGCCGGATTTGGACTCAGCGCGCGAAAACGGTCAAAATGGGCTATTTACATGTATTTTTTGGAGTAAAGTTATTGTTCACCGCCGGAACAGTAACTCCGGCGACCGGCCGGCGACGCGGCGGCGGCGGGCAGCGGCGGAGAGCGGCGGCGCGGCCTCGGGCAGGCGGAAAGCGGCGGCGGGCAGGGCGCGCGGGCGCGGGCAGGGCGCGCGGGCAGGCGCGCGGTCCACACGGCCGTCGTGCACCGGAGAGGGGGGCCACGTGGCGACTTCCCACTGGGTGGTTCACGGGACGCGGTCTACGGAGCAGCGCGGTGTTTGGTGGACTTGGCGGGAGACACGTGGCAGATTCTGGTTCGTTGGGTGCACGGAGTATGTGCACCGGGTTCAGCGAGCGCGGAGCCCTGACACGTGGCGCGCGAGGATTGGGCGAGCTACTGTGCGCGTGCGGGCGTGGCAGGCGGCGTGGCAGGCGGCGTGGCAGCAGGGGCGGCTGGCGTGGCGGCCACGGTGCCGACGTGGCGCACGCGTGCGCCACGTGGCGGCCCGCCATTGGCGGGCGCCAACCGCACCGTTGACCAGGGTGGGCCACGCGGCGCGAAGGGAGCGGCCGGATTCGCTGTCCCGTGTTCGGGGGACACGTGGCGCAATCCGGTGAATCCGGGCGCTTGATCAACGGCCCGGATTGAGTTCCTGTAGCAGCCCGATTGTTCGGTGCGCCCGGTTCACAGGACACAGAGGTCATTTCTTGAATTGTTGGATTGGGCCTATAAATACCTCCTTTTCTCCCTCTTTCTTTCCCTTTTCCGAGCCTTAGAGTGAGAATGGGAGGGAGAGCTCTATATGAAATTTGTTCCCCTTGATATTCTTGAGCTCCTGGTGGATCGCCGGAATTTTTGGAAGCTCGGCAACGGCGATATCGATTTTACAGTTCGCCTCGGTTTTCCCCCATTTCGGCCCATTACTGTCGCAGTTCAGTCGGAAATTCGCTGTGAGCAAACCAGGAGGAGTTTTTGGGCGATTTCTTCGACAGCATGTTCCTAAGAGGTAAGGCTTCGATTTCCGTGTTGATCGCTTCGCTCTGTTTCGCACTTTGGCACGTTTCCCGAGGCATCTTTGACCCCCATTTTTCTGTGATGGATTTTGGACAGCACCGGCTTGTCGATTTTATATCTCAGCCTAGGAACATCGGATCAAGGCGTTTCAGGACTCGATTTTGATCTACTCGTCGCGAGGATCACAGTGGTGATTTTTCTGAGATTTTTGTAAATTGTTTCGAAGGTGATAATTAAGCTTTTCTTGGACTGATTGCTACAGGAATTCTGATTTGGAAGGTTCTGAGGTGCAGCGATGTTTTATTTTTATCTTGGTCTACAGTATCAGATCTGGGCGTTTAAATAATCGTTTTGGGGCTACTCTTCGCGAGGAACGCGACCGTGAATTTTCTGGATTTTCTTGAGGACTGGACAGAGGTGATATTTAGCCTTTTTGGGGGCTGATTTTGGACTGCGGTTAATTGTGCAGTTTTGAGTTTAATTGTGCGTGTTGTTCTGTGCAGTGGGACACAGATTTTTGGTGGATTGCTGTGTTAGAGGACCGCGGGCAGCGAGAGGTCTCTTTTGGTGTTGTGCGCGCTTTTCGAGGTGGGTGGTTGTTGCTTGCCTCTACATCTGACTTACTCACTAAGTTTATTAGAAAACCCCCAATGTTGAACATATTGATTGATTGCGATGCATGTTTGACTGATATAAATGTGAGCCTATCATCTGAGATTAATTTTGTGGATATAGCATGTTGGGGTTATTATGGGGATAATATTGCTGTTGGAACATGATCAGTGGAATAATTTAATAGTGATAGTTAACATGCCGTATCAGCACATAAATTCTACGGAAATTGGTTAAATGGACTAATTATCGGGACATGATGACTTATCTATGTGCGGGTTCCACCTTGGGATTTATCATGGATCAGGGATCTTATACATGTGTAGTTGACTGATGATTTTAGCATGATTGTTATATTTATTTGGAGATTATTAATTGTTACATATGTTGAACTGTTATTTGACATTCTCTCTCTTTCACATTGCATGAGGACTTTTGCATGCTTGTGTGGACATCTAGATAGGCCACTATTTATTGCTACACTATCATATTGGGATTTGACTTAGGAGAAACCATGATTGCTTTCTTTCTCCTTCTTATTTAGACTTTCGAGTCATATTGCTCGGGTTCGAGCAGAGGTATGGGATAGTGTAGCCGGGACCTTAGGGTCAGAGACAGGGTGTACTTGATGTTGGATCATGGGTTATTGCGGCAACCGCGGACAGTAGACGGTTGACCGGATCTTGATTGTTTTACCCGATTGTGGGTTGTGGGTTATTGCGGTGACCGCGGACATTGGGCGGTTGACCGGATGTTTACTATTGCATCAGATTGGGTATCAGATTTCTCTAGTGGATGGAGTTTCCCACTTGTGGAGTACTATTGCATCTGATTGGGGATTGGGGTTTCTTTAGTGGACGGAGTTTCCCACTTTGATCATAGTCTTGATCCAGTCCTGCTATATTGAGATATGTGCTACAGAGATACTTGTGATACTGATGACAGAGATACTTTACTCGTGTGGGTCGCTCCCCTCGAGTGCCACTCCGGAGGTTGGCTTTTCGGACCCAGCCTTGTGTGCCGGTCTGATACTTGTTTTGGGATGCGAGCCGTGCGGGCCGATCCCGCGGTTTCGAGCCTTGTGTGCAGATTCCGCTGAGCAGGCAGTACCAGTTTTACTGGTGGTACCAGATTGGGTTTATTTGGTCTTATACTGTTTCCTGATGCATTCATACAGTCATTTCTTCCAGTATTGCATTTAGAGGCATACTAGTAGTGGTTTCCCTTTTATTCAGTAGTTCTGTTTACAGCTTTACCACTTGTCCCTTTTCTTGCCTCTGGTAGACTTAGTGGGTACGCCGGAGTTTGAGGCTTTACCCACAGGGGGAGGCTACTGGTTTACTAGTGGTTCTCACCCCCATTGTTGTTTCCCTCTTTTCTTTCTCCTGTTTTGCAGAGTCCTCTGCGGGAGTTGCTGATCTTCGGTCGTTATCCGAGACGAGGGAGTCACGAGCTAGATCTTTACTACCCGAGGAGTGTAGCTGTATCCCCTGGTTGGAGATTCCTTGTAGCTGACAGCTGGTTTTTATTGTTTACTTTGAGAGGGATCTTTTGTATCTTGAGAGACTGATGTACTTTGGTTTTAGTTTACCTCCCTTTTTATAGTTGAGAGATGCTGTACTGAGGACATTGTATGATGATTATCTGTATTCGAGGGAATAAATATTGTACCCTATTTCATGTTGTACAGTGATTGGATTTTATTTTACAGCATTTTATTTCCGCTCTGATATTTGCGTAGCTATAGTACTATCTTTTGCAGGTTAGACGCTTCGCCTATGCGGGTTTTTGCATAGGTGGCGGATCTGTTGGCGAGCCCGGGTCGCAGTTTCGACCCCGGGGCGTGACAGCATTTATCATCTGTGTCCATCTACACATACAAATTTATCCCCTATTGTGAATAAATCATAAATATCACTTTTCCTCTAAATTTCCCTACACATGCACATATATCATCTGTTATTGGCAAC
Organism: Tillandsia leiboldiana; assembly: GCA_029204045.2. NCBI lineage: Eukaryota > Viridiplantae > Streptophyta > Magnoliopsida > Poales > Bromeliaceae > Tillandsia > Tillandsia leiboldiana. The sequence goes on along the minus strand of CM055062.1, from coordinate 25,718,129 downwards.
CAACAGTTGCTCTTTTCATCTGTGTTCCTCTAAACATGCAATCTTATTCATAATTACCTAACGCCTCTAACAGTCTACTATCATGCTTCGAATCGAAAAGCAAAGGAGAAAGGGGAGAGGTCACGCAATTTCGGCAGAATTCCCCACCTTGTAGTGTACCCAATTGCTTGTAGACACTTGCAATTGGTCTTCGCACGATTCCATTTGTTCCCTCGACTTGCACGCAAAACGGTGCACCTCCCTCGAGTCTGCACGCAAAACGGTGCACGTCCACCAAACTTGCACGCAAAACGATGCACGTCACTAAAAACCCGCGCGAAAACGGTGCGCGTCATTTCAGTCTGCACGCAATACGGTGCGTGTTAAATCAACCGGCACGCAAAACGGTGCACGTACCTCGAATCTGCACGCAAAACGGTGCACGGTCTACTGTATGGTTGCACGCAAGACGGTGCACGTTTTTCTAATCCTGTACGAAAAATAATGTATAATATTAAAAAGTGCACGCAAAATGATGCGCGACAACACAACCGGCACGCAAAACGATGCACGTACCTCAAATCTGCACGCAAAATGGTGCACGCCTCACTATCGGGTTGCACACAAAACGGTGCACATTTTTCTTGTCCTGCACGCAAATCGATGCAAAATATTAGGCTTTGCACGTAAAACGATGCGCGATAACACAAGTTGCACGCGAAACGAGACGCGCCAAAAATTGTCCCCGGCAGTCCGCGCAGCAAGACGGCGCAGTATAACCCGATTCCTAACACGTAATACGGTAATGGGGTCAAATCTAAACTCAAAGGAGGCATAAAAACTGTGCCCAAAAATACCGTAAAAATAACGTTACCTCGTACAGTCGCGCCGCCCATCGGCTTTTGGGAACGCCTCGCACGCTCCACGAGATTCACGGCGCGCCCGCGAGCCCCACAAAATTCCTCACTTTCTCTCTCTCTCTCTCTCTCTCTCTCTCTCTCTCTCTTTCTCTCGGGCTCGGGTGGAGAAGAAGAAGAGAAAGGAAAGGAGGGAGGGTCTGCGCGGAAGAAGGAAGAAGAAGAAAAGGAAAAAAGAAAGAGAAAAAGGAAAGAAAGGGAGGGAGGGGAGGTGGCCCAATGGGGGCCCGCCATGTGGCGGCCCCCCCGCTGACACGCGCAGGAGCGCCTGCTACGCGCCTTGCGCAGCACGCAAGCGCGCCTCGATCCGCGCGTCGCCGCCGCTTAGAAAATCCGTTTTTGTTTCGGTTTCTGTCCATTTTTCGTCCGTTTCCGTCCAAATTTGACAGGCGGCTTCGTTTCAGCTTAATTTACCATAGAAAAATTTAAATTTTCAGTTTGGGTCATTTCTGGGTCCCCAAAAGCCTCGCTGTATCCAGAATCGCTGGCGGACCCCGTTCTCGCAATCCGGATATCCTATCAACCCGAAATTTTTACTGTGGCCTTAAAACATAATTACGAAGCTCCCCAAATTTTCTCAGAATTTTCCGACACTGTTGGCGGAGCCCGTTCTCACTATCAGGCATCCGATCAACACGAAACTTTTTCTGTGATCTTAAAACATATTTATGGGGCTCCCGTAATTTTCTCGGAATTTTTCGATACTGTGAATTTTCCACTAAAAATCTGGGCCCCCTTTCTCCAATAAATTTTTAGATCTCTCCATTTTAACCCGATTTGGGCCCAACTCGCGTCCAAATGTTCTTTACTTCCCTAACTTTCATAACACTAGTATTTCATACCGACTTTATTTACATTTATTTATATACCAAAACTCCGGTTCACTACACACAGGGTCAGCAGAGTGAGGTGCAGGAGCTTCGGGCTCAGATGGCCCAGTTGTCAGAGGCTGTTCGGCGCCAGGAGGAGGCCATAGGTCGGATGATGCTTCTATTGGAGCAGAGGGTACAGCCAGTTGTAGCACCCCCAGGGAGTTTCCCCGCACCTTCGTCGCCAGCTGTGGCACCCCCAGTTGTACCGGCTGTGCAGGCAGCCCCTATTGCACCAGATACCGGTAGACAGCCGTTCAGGACGGCAGGACCGTTGACCCCCGCAGAGCAGCGAGAGGTAGTTGATATGTTGACGAGATTCCATCAGTCTGATCCACATCATTTTTCGGGGCAGAGTTCGGAGCGCGGAGAGGCGGTGACGGCCGAGGTGGCTCCAGCTCCCGCAGGGATTTCGGGGGCGAAGCACCCAGCACGGGATGTTGAGGGACAGACGAGTCAGCAGGGACCTCCGAGACCTTTACGATCTCATCCTCAGGGTCGTAGGTTTCGGAGGCGCCAGAGATCAGGTGGGCCCCCGCAGCAGCCGCGGTATCAGCAGCACCAGCAGCGACAGCAGTCTCAGCAGCAGTTTCGGCACCAGCGACAGGAGCGGTGTGTCATTTGTGGCGGGCCTCATCCGTCGTCGCAGTGTTACCAGAGACGCGGACGGTGTTTCCTATGTGGAGAGTTGGGACATCTTCAAGCAGCTTTTCCCCGAGCCATTCTGTCAGTGCGACCCCTTGCCACAGCACCTCCCTTGCCAGTTCAGGAAGCGGAAGCCCCTCCGGTACACCGTCCAACAAAGTAGGGTACGACGTCGGGAGAGACGGGACGACGATCTTCAGCACCCAGCGGACGGGTTGATCCAGCCCTGGTGGAGGACACCCCGGCAGCGGATCATGTCACGGCAGGTATGATTTTATTTCAGTTAGCTGAGTTGAGCATTTCGATACCGCTGCATCCTTTTGCATTATTAGTAGAGCATCTGCATCGGCATCTTTGCATGGGTATGGGTTAGGAATTTATGCTACATGTTGTAGCGATTGGATTCTTCCCAGTATCCTACGAGTAGAGGAGGATTGCGGTGCATGATCAGTGCAGTTGAGACTTAGGACTTCACCTGCTGATGTGACGATTCAAGGACAGCTCCAGGACTTGGATTGAGCACACAGGTTGGACTGGTTGGTGCGGTGCCATGCTACGACTAATAATGGAATGAGAGCTGTTACCCTTCTACGAGTTGGACAGGAGGAGTTCATTTTTCTCGGGATGCCGGCGTATCCTTCCAGCAGCATGGGCTTCAGCGACTGTGGACAGACGCCACCTCGGGAGCAGTTGTGATGTTTTGGACTAGAGGTTGTGTCCTTAGGAGTCTTGGTTAGTGGTAGCTTTCGTTTTTGTAGCCACAGCAGGAACGGCACCAACACTTCTCTCCCTTTTCTCGCCTTTGTGCTGAAATTTACGAACATGACGAAAACTTCGAAAGATTGCTCCAGAAATGGAGACAGTGCCCGAACCTGTTCTTGTTTGATTGGGGCGAAGGCACTGATCTTTCGAAATTTTCGGACTTTTCGCTAATTTCAGTTGTTTTCTAAATCGAGGGTTGGGGTTGATGACTTTCCAGCTGGTGGAGCCGTACCTTTCTTGTTAGTTTAGTGTTTGAGTTCTTGGGGTTGATTTGATTATTTTAGTTTTGTTGTTGTGGTGTGTTTCAATTTCGGGGACGAAACTTTCTTTTAGTAGGGGAGGATGTGGTGACCCCGATCCCCGTGTAGCTTCTCCCATGAACCGTGGTGTAGAACACCTAGTGTTGGTGTGTCTGGCCCATAGTGCATCAAAGGGATGCCACAGATGGACCCTGTGTGATATCCACAGCTGGATTAGCTTTCGGCTGCATTCGCCGAATTTTCGAAATGGTTTTGGGCCAAACAGAGGTTGGATTTGGATTCAGCGCGGAAAAACACTTGAAAACGGCTATTTGCTTGTTTGATTCTGAGTCCGGATGCCCAAAAACGGACTCCCGGAAGTTTTCGCTGAATTTCGGTGAATGGGATGGGCCGTGGACCGCCGGCTGCCACGTGGCGACCTGTTATTGGCCGGTCCGCAGCACTCGGTCCACGGAGAGGCGCGGCTGGGTGCACGGACCCGGCGCATGGACACGTGGCGTCGCCTGCTTGGCGGGCTCGTGAGGCGCGGTCTACTGGGTGGCGCACGGTGCATGGACAAAGGCGGGTGGACACGTGGCAGTCCCCGGTTGGTCGGTGCACGCGGCGCGGTCCACGGAACCCGAAGTAGAGTGCGTTGACCGGGTGCAGGGGACACGTGTCGGCGTGCTACTCGCGGGCTCACGAGGCGCGGCGCACAGGGTCGCGGGCGGACGCCTCAGGGCGCGTGCGTGGCAGACGGCCAGGCTGCGCCTGCCCGCACGTGTGACCGCGACAGTGCCAGGGCCAGGTGGCGCTCCACGATTGGCGGGTGCCACCTACCCGTTTGACCGGGGAGGCGCCACGCGGCGGCACCACACGCGCCCCGCACAGCTGTTTGCTGTGCGGGACACGTGTCGGTCACCGGGAGGGCCACGTGGCCACTCCCGGCGCGCCCCGCACAGCTGTTTGCCGTGCGGGTGACGTGGCCGCTCTAGGACGATCCGGGCGGCTACAATGTTCCCCTCTTGCTGTCGGATTCGGGCGCCCGAATCTTCGGGAGCGCCCGAATCTTCGGGGACTTGGTTGGAATTTCTTCAATTGTTTTTCTGCGGCCTATATATAGCCCGAGCCGCCTTCACTTGCAGGGTTTTGACATTTCCGAGCTTCAAACCGATGAAAGGTATTAAGCAAAGTTGATCTCCACGCAGTGCTGCATCCATCTGTCGATTTCGGGGATTTTACGTGGCACGCTTATTGAAATTTCCATTTTCTTGGCGCGTCGCGACGTTCCTTCGCCGGTGTTTCTCCCGTCGCGTTTCGGTGCGCGAGCTCCCCCGGCCTACTTCGACCACCTTTTCGAGCGACTTCTTCGCCGGTGGATCCACGACAGGTAAGGCTACGATCTTGGTATTTTCAGCATTTCCTAGTTTCGCGCTTTTCGAGGAGTTCTTCCATGCTTACGGGGACCCTGGTTTTCTGTGAGGATTTCGAGGACAGCAGATTGATTCGGGGTTTTCTCCCTGCTCGGACATCGGATTGAGACAAGCCTTTGCACTTTTTGTATCTACTCGTCGCGAGGATTATCATAGTATTTTTCTTGAATTTTTCCGAGACCTTCCCGGAGGTATGGTTTTCTCCCTTCATCTGTGCATGGGATTACAGTTGTGTGGTTGTGAGGTTTTGCGCACCTGTGTTGTGGAATTTGTAACTTGGCCTACGGTGCTCGGAATTGGGGGTGCAGGTACCCGTTTCGAAGGTCTCGACGCGAGGATCGCGGTGGTATTTTTGTTGGAATTTTTGGAGTTTGTTTTACAGGTGAGAATTTCGCATTAAAAGGACTGTTCCCAGCAGAATTGTAAAACTTGGATTTTATGGAATTAAGTGTAACTTTGGGTTGTATTTTTGTACCCAGGAAGTATTGAACATTGTTCCTGTATTGTTGGATTGGTGGGTGAGTTGAGATATCTGTTTCTGGGTATTCTTAGCTGTACGACTCCGGACAGTTAGCACCTTCAGGTGGGTGGCTTCGCTTTCAAGATCTATGGACTGTGCACAAATTCTATTGATATAGAATCATGCATGATAGTGATTGGACTTGGTAGCATGCTAGAATTTGAATGTTAATATTCTTTGTATTTATCTGTTGATCTTAGGATCTCTTTTGCTTCCTACCACCTGTTTAATTATAGTTAATTGGAACTTGACCTAGCACCCCCGTCATATGTTGCATGTGTAACCAGACCAGTAGAAAACCCTCACTTGGGTTAGGGTTATTTATGTTTAGACATCCACACATTGTGTTTCATTCCTTGACTTAGTGTTATCCTCGCCCGGGTAGTGGGCCGAGCGGTCGGGACTTCCTTTTAGTGTGGGATGCATTTGCACTCGTGCTTGGGAGCAGAGTGGAGTCTGGTAGATGTAGTGGATCGCTTGTCTGTACCGGAAACCGTTTGGAGTCAACGGTGGTCCCGGGAGGTCGTGTTTTTCCCTGTTTGGTTTGTCGCTACTGTGTTAGTGGCAGTAGTGTACCAGTGTTAGCAGGACCTAGAACCCAGAACCCTTTTCGACATACACATGATTTTAGTCTACCAATGTTTTCTTCCAAGCATCGAAGGGCCGCTGGAGTCTGTTCTTGTTTGATTGGACAAAGGCATCAGCACTTCGGGGTTTGGGTAAAATACTTGTTTTGCAACTGTTTTTCCTAAAAGAACTAAAAATTATTAAAAAAATGGGTTTCTCCTCAAATCAAGATAGTTTTTCAAAAAGGGAACTACTTTTAATCCTCACCCTGTGTGGGTTGAGTGAAAATGGTTTTCAATAACAAATGTCACCTTTTTCCTATAAATCTCCCCACTCGAAAGGATTCGAGTGGTCTGGGTTCTAGGGGCCATTCCTTTGTCTGGACGAAAGCCACGGGGGCCGAGCCTGGAACCTGTTCTTGTTTGATAGGGTTGTAGGTGTAGGTCTCCCGGGACTTTCGGGCCCTGTTGGTGTCTTCTGCGTGTAGTACCGAGATTGTTGTGTTCCCGAACTATAAGGGGGTCGGGAACTTCGATAGGCGGAGCCTAGAGTCTGTTCTTGTTTGATAGGGTTCTTAGCACCGGCCTATCGGGTTTCCGAACCCTTATGGTGTCGGTCTTTCCTGTGAGTTTAGGGTTCTGTTGTTGGGAACTGTCGGAGTTGACGGTGGTCCCGGGTCGTTGAGTGTTGTCCGACCAGATTGTTAGCCCTGAGTTGTGGGTCGATCCTGGCTGTGGAGTATCTCCAGCTAGTGTGTTTTGTGCTGTGAGCTGTTAGAGAGGCTTGTTCTCGTGTTTCGTGAGAGCTGATCAGCTGAGTCGTCGAGAGTGCTCCGACTGTTGTGCGAGATGTTTGAAGATTGAGTCCTTCCGTTCAGAGCGTGAGCGTGGATTTTGGACTATAGCCTGCAGTGCCACCTGAGCTCGACAGAGTGCGCGGATACCTTTGTCCTCGTTGGGGCTGCTCCCCTCGAGTGCCACGTCCGGGGTGGGTCTGCACTTTGGTATCGCGACTTGTCGACGCCGTCCCTCTAACTGGCCCAGTTTTTGCAGTTACGGACACAGTCCCTCTGGCTGGCCCAATTTTGGCAGCTACGGACGCCCTACGTCAGTCCGGTCCTCCGAGATGTAACGGCAGTAGGTAGGCGCAGGTTTAACTGTGTTACGGAATTTGAGTTGGCGTAGTTTCGTGAAAGTTTCAAGTCCTGAAGATTGAAGGTGAAGAAAAGTTGAATCATTTAACTCAATCTCAAGAAAGAAGAATTCAAAAGGATCAGGTATGTTTAACTAAAGAATTTGTGTGATCCGAATACTTCTTGTAGTGTAGAAACACTTGGAAGAATCTTTCATTGCATAAAAATCAAAAACTGGACTTGGGACATGTTCAGGATCCGGATCAGGCTGTTCGATCCGGATCCCGAAGGTGATTCGTTCATACATCGTCGCAATCCGGATCGTAGTCTCTTGATCCGGATCCCGAACGTTGAGTTTACCATCTACCTTGAACGATCCGGATCTTGCTTCGCAATCCGGATCCCGAACGTTGATGTTTGGTGAACTGTATGAACGATCCGGATCGTAGTTACATGATCCGGATCCCGAACCTTCGTTTTTCTGGAATTGGCTGTTTCGTTATGACGATCCGGATCTCCGTTATCACGATCCGGATCGCCGTCCGTAAAAATCCAGAAATGGCAGGTTTTTGATTCTTATCTCCTTCCTAGGGTTTCTAACCTATAAATAGACCCTATGTCTTTCTTTCTAGGGTCAATCCACATAGCCGTCATTTTCATATATCATCATATACGGCTATAGATCCACATATAGAGAAGAAAGGAAATCATTAGAGAATACTCTATGTTTCTTCATCTATATTGATTAGTTTGATTCTAGGTTTTCATACTCACATCTTGAGTTGAATCAAACTAATGAATACTTAGATGGTATTTCCGATCTATCTTTGATCTAAGTATTCGGCGGATCATCACCACCCAAAAAACAACGATTACCCCAAAATCGGCGCGTGGATTCGCGTGTCCTTGTGGATTCAAGGTTCATTCGCTCTCGTGGATTCGGAGCGAGGCACGTTCGTGGATTCGAAGGGTGCTATTGGGTGAAGACCGTGGATTCGGTCGGACGTCGTGGATTCGACGTTGGACGCCGTGGATTCGGCGTTGGGCGCAGATCGTGGATTCGAGAAGCGTCTGGAGCGAGCGGAGAAGATCCTCTAGGAGCGTATGGAAAAGGTTGAGTCGTAAGTGTGTACGGTAAATCACCTTGTACGTGTTTTAATTCTAGTGGATTTCTGCCGTGTTATCGGTCCCGTGGTTTTTTACTCCAGTGATGGAGTTTTCCACGTAAAAATCTTGCGAGTTATTTTCATTTCCGCATTGGGTTTTTATCGCAACGATTTTTGAGTGTTTATACGTTTACACCTATTCACCCCCCTCTAGGTGTTTCTTCCCCTATTTAGATCCGTATTATATACGACCCAACAAGTGGTATCAGAGAGGGAATAGGGTTGTGAACAATGGTTGAAGGTGGAAACATCAATCGACCCCCTTTCTTTGATGGAACAAATTATGCGTACTGGAAAGTACGGATGAAAGCCTTTTTATCTTCCATCGACGAAAGGGTGTGGCATTCAATTGAATCAGGATGGACTAATCCAACTGAACTTATCTCTGATGTTCACACCTTAAAACCTAGGTCGAAATGGACCAAGGAAGAGTTTGAGTTATCCTCTTACAATGGCAAGGGAATTAATGCTATTTTTAATGCCTTATCTCAAACTGAATTCTCTCGCGTCTCGGCATGTGAGACTGCGAAAGAAATCTGGGATGTTCTCCAGGTTACACATGAGGGAACTAACCTCGTGAAGATTCAGAAACTGCAGATGCTTACGAGCAAGTTTGACTCTATTTTGATGGCAGAAAATGAATCTTTCACGGACTACTATACACGATTGCAAGACACCGTAAACTCATGTGCTAATCTGGGAGAGAAGATTCCAGAATTTAAGATTGTAAGAAAAATCTTAAGAACTCTTCCTGAACGATTTCGCCCAAAGGTTACTGCCATTGAAACTATTAAACACCCGGACGAAATACGTGTAGAAGAATTAGTTGGTTCATTACAAACTTATGAAATGACTTTTAATACTAACAATTCTTCTGGAAAAGCATCCACTTCTAAGTCTTCAGGTTATGCGTTGAAAACAACTAAGGAAGAAGACGCGGATACATCCTCCTCGGACGATGACGAGAACCTTTCTATGGAGGAATTTGAGAAGCAGCTCGCTCTCTTGACAAGGAATTTTCGCCGCAACTTTCGAAGGGGTAATTCAAGCAAATCTCCATCCTTCAGAAAGTGGAACAAAGGCAAGGGTACTCCAAGTCACAAGTCAAGAAAGCAGGAGAACTTCTCAAAGGATAAGAAAAGTTCAGAAGGACAACTGCAATGCTTCAAATGTCGAGGCTACGGCCACATTGCAACGGAGTGTCCTAACAAGTATCCGGCAAAGAAGAAGGCGATGCAAGTCGTCACTTGGGATGACAACTCAACGTCAAATGAGTCGTCTTCAAGTGGTGAAGAAAAGAGCTCCACGGCATTCCACGCGTCCACATCTTCACCATTCATGTGCTTTATGGCAAGTACGTCTGAATCATTGTCCAACTCCACTGTTGAAAAGAATGCAATGGACAATGAACCGGATGATTCGGAAGGTGAAGAGTTTGCTCTAGCCTATCACAGATCTTTACAGGATTTAAAGAAACCGGCTAAGCAAAACAAGGGGTTGAGAGGGAGATTGCAGGATCTCGAAGAAGAAGTAAAAAGGGTAACTTCTCTCTCGACCGATCTTGAAGTGGAAAGGGATAGTTTGATAAAAGCAAATGTTTCCCTTCAAGAGTCCAATGAGCAGCTCGAGAAGAACTATATAGATATGGTGAACAAAGCAAACTACTTCTTGAAGCTCTATGGCGAGGGCCGACAGGAAAGACGGGAAATGACAGAGACCATTCTCCAACTCAAGGATGACTTACAGCAATTCTCTTTAGGAAGGAGTAAGTTGGATAAACTCCTTGGTCTTGGTCAAACAAATCGGTTCGGCCTCGGGTACACTCAAACTGGAAACAGTCCAAGTTCGAGTGGGACAGTCTTTGTGCCTCAGTCGGTATCTCCTCCTCCGACATCGGAATTCAAGACAAACAACGACAACAAACCTACCTCATCCTCTTCGGAATCGTCAAGCTCAAAGGTATGTTTTCGTTGTAATTTTGCAGGGCACATCGAAAGAAATTGCGAGATTGGAGCTCAAAGAACAAATCAACCACATCTTGCAATTGCTACCAATAAGCTCACTTCCCGGAATTCAAGGAAGGATTTTTCAAAAGGAAAGAACATTGGTAGCACCTCAAACAAGACGATGACAAAAGAAAAAGATCAATCATACAAGACGTCGTCTTCAAGGAGAATCTCTCAACCTTTACCAACATACTCCAAAACTCAAAAGGTTTAGGTATGCAAAGGTGAAACCCCTCCTTGTCCTTAATCGTTCTACGATTAAATCTTGTATAGTTTGTGTAGACTATTTTCTTTTCTTCTTTTTCTTTTGGCCGCCCCGTCAACCATCTTTGGGAGGTAAATGGTACATCTTTTTATTGGTTGATGATTTCTCTCGGTTTTCTTGGGTAGCATTTTTGAGAGAGAAAGCTGATACGTTTGACTCTTTTCATGAGATTTGCCATCGTATTATGATTGAAAAGAATGAAAAGATCATTCGTGTTAGAAGTGATAGGGGTGGAGAATTCATAAATTCAAAATTCATTGACTTTTGTACTTCAAATGGCATTAAACATGAATTCTCGGCACCCTATACACCTCAGCAGAATGGTGTTGTTGAGCGCAAAAACAGGGTTGTTCAAGAGATGGCGCGTGTGATGCTTCATAGCCGGAAATTACCGCTACATTTTTGGGCTGAAGCTGTGAACACCGCTGTCTATGTCATTAACAGAGTGTATTTGCGCCCAGGAACCTTGAATACACCATATGAGCTGTGGTTTAGTAGAAAACCGGATATCAAGTACTTTCGTATCTTCGGGAGTCGATGTTACATCTTACGTGACCGTGAAAATCTTGGAAAGTTCGACTCTCGAAGTGAAGAAGGGATCTTTTTGGGTTATTCTACGAATAGCAGAGCATATCGAGTATTTAACATTGAATCTAAGACGATCGTAGAATCTATAAATGTTAAAGTAGATGAAGCTTCTCATTTTGAATCTGAAAAATCTACCCTCGATATCTCTCTAGATGATGATTCTCCTGCTAGTGCATCTTCTCATAATAACACTTCCAATATTAATGATGCATCTAATGGTTCTTCTAGTTTATCTGATGTGCAGGAATCATCTCGTGTACCTCCGAGTACTCCGTTTCAACAAACGCTACGAATCTCCAAGGATCATCCGGAATCGAACATCATTGGAGATCCACAAGAAGGAGTTAGAACTCGAAGGCAGTTGGTTTGCGGATTTGCTTGCTACGTATCTTTAATCGAACCAAAGACAATAGATGAAGCTCTTCAGGATGACTACTGGATTAAAGCAATGCAGGAAGAGCTCCATCAATTTGAGCGAAACAAAGTCTGGGAATTAACGAAGCCTCCAAAGCAACATAATGTGATAGGTACCAAATGGATCTTCAAGAACAAGAAAGATGAAGATGGTACTATCATCAGGAACAAGGCACGACTAGTTGCTCAAGGCTACTCTCAAGTAGAAGGTATAGACTTTGACGAAACTTTCGCCCCTGTAGCTAGACTCGAGTCCATTCGTATATTGTTTGCTATTGCTTGTCATTTTAAAATCAAATTATTTCAAATGGACGTCAAGAGCGCATTTCTAAATGGGTTTTTAAATGAGGAAGTTTATGTAGCTCAACCGAAAGGTTTTGTAGATCATAAACAACCTAACCATGTTTTTCGTTTGAAAATGGCTCTTTACGGTCTGAAACAAGCACCGCGAGAATGGTACGAAAGGTTAACAAAGCACCTTTTGGAGAAGGGCTATACTCGAGGGGGAGCTGACAGGACTCTCTTTGTGAAGCATTATCAAAATAATTTCATTGTAGCACAAATCTATGTCGATGACATTGTATTTGGTGCAACAAAAGATAATGATGCTTCTAAATTCGCGGAGACCATGGAAAGCGAATTTGAGATGTCCATGATGGGCGAACTGTCTTATTTCCTTGGATTGCAAATTAAACAAAATGATGAAGGTATTCACTTGAGTCAATCCAAGTATGCAATGGAGTTGGTCAAAAAGTTTGATCTAGAAAATTGTAAAGATTTTCCAACTCCAATGGGAACTAGCCACAAGGGACTTGGAAGTGAATCACATAGTGAGAATGTAGACGAGAAACTGTATAGAAGTATGATTGGAAGTCTACTTTACCTCACGGCTAGTCGCCCGGATATATCCTTTAGTGTTGGGATTTGCGCGAGATATCAATCAGCACCAAAGGAGGTTCACCTGAAAGCGGTGAAACGGATCATCCGGTATATCAAAGGATCAATTAATTTCGGAATTTGGTATCCTATGGGAACAAGTTTGGATATTGTTGGATACTCAGATGCCGATTGGGCAGGATCAGTGGATGATCGGAAAAGCACGAGTGGTGCATGCTTCTATCTTGGCCATTGCCTTGTTGCATGGCACAGTAAAAAGCAGAATTGCATAGCACTCTCGACTGCCGAAGCGGAATACATTTCAGCTGGAAGTTGCTCAACTCAACTCTTTTGGATGAAAAGCGTATTGAGTGACTTCCGCATTTCAGCATCTTCGGTAACAATTCTTTGTGACAACACAAGTGCAATTAACGTTTCTAAAAACCCTGTGTTGCACTCTAGAACAAAACATATTGAACTTAGATATCATTTTCTTAGAGAGCTAGTTGAATCAAATACTCTTCAACTTTCATATATTTCAACTGAGGATCAATTAGCTGACATTTTAACAAAACCTTTGGATCAAAAACGTTTTATTCATTTACGAAAAGCAATTGGGATGCTTTCCTTGAAATAATCTTCTTTTTGAAATCTTTGCTTAGGATAGGTTTTGTATTTGTTTTTGTTTTGTTCTTTATCTATGTTTGTACATAGGACATTAATTGAGCATAGATCATAATTGACTTTAATTGCATCTGTTCATACATTTAGAAATTTATTATGCTTTTGCCATCATAATATTTCACTGTTGCAATGATCATTTATGTTAATTAAATCATCTTTTAAAGTGATCAAAGTCAATTTCTCTCTCTCTATGATCTCTTGGTATAGTCATTATCTTATTTGACTGTTTAGTCGAGTATGAAATCGAGATCAATTTTTGGTTGAATACTTTATATCTTAAATAATTGATAGCCAATTGAGGGGGAGTCAAAGATAATGTAAAATGCTCAAAAGATGTGGAAAGAGTTACATCCCAATGAGGAGTGTGAAAACTACCACCACATGGAGGAAAGAGCTACCACCTCGGTCGTCCGAGTATTGTGTGCAGCTACCACATGTATACCAAGCATGGTTGTTTAAATTTTTGATTAAGTAAAATGCATGTTGAAATACTTGACTCTGTCAAATTTCAAGGTTGGTATAAGGTGGGATTTTAAAGAAAGATGCTCAAAGAGCCACTCTCTTCAACAGATTGTCTAGAAATATTATCTACCATATTTGGGATTTCAAACATCTATTGATCTTTGTATTTCATTTTCTTTACTGAATTGATGATTTGATAAAGGCATTACTCATAAGATCAAGTTAGATGTGATTGAAGGTGTTCAACTTTAAGGGATTTAATTTTTGTAAATTTTCGTTTCATTTTTGGATATTATTGATAGATTTGGCATAATCTAATTCTTGTTGTATGAAACGATGATTTGTGTTTAAAGTTGATACACATTTGTGCTTACAATCTTTTTCTGGATCTTCCTTAATTTCTCTGAAATTTTCTAAAGAAAAAGTTGGGGCCGATCCGGATCGGGGTAGATGATCCGGATCCCGAACGCAGGAATTCTTCTGCGGGCTGACGATCCGGATTGTATCTGCCGATCCGGATCCCGAACGCAGTTTTCTCACTACGGGTAGCCGATCCGGATCGCAGTTATGAACTGATCCGGATCGCGGCTAGGTTTTATAAGGAACGAAAGGGGTTTTTGATTTCTTTTACTCCAATCTTTTGTTCCGAAGTTTCCCGAGCCTCTCTCTCTAGATTTCATCCTTCCTGGAAGCTTTCAAACTCAGGTTCTTCAACTCCAAGTAAGTTTTATTGATCAAAATCTCGGTTTTTCACCGTTTTCCTCTTTTCCTCCTCAAACGTACGAAATTCTTGGATCGATTTTGTTTGTGGATGGTTTTTGATCAAATTTCTTTTGAAATAAGAACTCTGGGTTGTTTAGTTTTGATTATATGCTAGGTTTTCTCCTGATTAACGGATTTTTAGGCTTCGATTTCTAAAATTTCGGTTTTAGGGCATATAATAAGGATTTTCGAAATTCATGCAATTGATCTATTTTTAAAAGTCCTTTTGCAAACCTAATTTGATTCTTAGTCTCTCTACATGATCATGATTCTTTGGATACAATTTTTTCAATTTTTGAAAACTAAGAATTTTTGTGTTCTTGAGTTGGTCTACTCAGGATTCCTTTTCTCAAGAAACCATTAGCAATGGTGATCACTTGGATTGTTTTTCTACTTGCGGCTATGGTTCATACGAGAGACACCGTCAAGCCCAAGAGGGCTAAGAAGGCTAAGAAAGCGAAGAAGGCTAAAGATGATTCCGATACAGAATCTGAAACGGAATCAATTGATTGGGATGAACTGCAAGTTGAAGCAACGACTGTTCCGACTGCTTCAAAGGGAAAAGCACCTGCAGAAACATCGAAGGCTCCGCCTACTGCTGCTGAAAAAGGGAAAGCTCCAATGGAAGAAACTTCTGGGAAGACAAGAAGAAAAAGTGTTGCTCGCAAGAGAGGAAGTGCTCGAGGAATCACCATTGAGCAACCAGCTGCTGGCCAAGCACCTGCACAAGACTTTGTCAGCTCGGCTAGAATAAAGGATTTTGAAAATAGAGAATGCATTGGAGAGAGGCATGTTGATGTAAAAGCCTTAACGCAACGTTCTCAGACGTTCGGGACTTTGTTTGACCAGAGAGGTCTTGCTCCCATTTGCGATTTCCCGGAGACCACTGGGTATTGTCTTCACTCAGTGAGGATGTTCTATCAGAATGCCTGCTATCTAGTTGATCAGGAAAGCGGGCGTCGGGATTTTCAAACATTAGTCAAGAATGTCAGAATCAAAGTAACGCCTCAGCTAATTGGTGAAGTACTAGGGATGGACGCCCGAGCCGATGGTACTCATTACCTGAAGAATCAAGTCTTCAACACCTTCTCCTGGAGAGTGGTAGTTGATGGAATCTGTGTTCCAAATACTCGGTCGACAGGAAACTCCGTGTTCTCGAAAGAACTACGACCAGAGTACCGAATCTTAAATCTCATTGTTTGTTACAATATTATTCCAAACATGAACACAAAGGTTCTTCGGTGGGAAAGAATGATATTTCTTTATCTACTTGGAAACCCCGCAGCAGCAATGGGAGCTAACTTAAACATTCCCTACGTCATCTGGTCAAGGATGGCACGATATGTGGAGCAAGCTCATCCGTCAGAGAGACTACCTTTTCCAATGATCATCATGCGCATTCTTCGCAAATTTAAAGCTGACACAAATGCGAGTTCCTATCTGCACAGTCTAGGAACGATCAATGACACGACAATTGTAAAGTCTCTTTCGACGAAGCCAGATGAACCTTTCATACCTCTTCACCGGCAACGAGAACAACGACAACAAGCAACAACCTCTGCACCGGCCGCAGCTCCTCCAACTCAACCAGCACCTCCGGCACAAGAAGCACCACAATCAACTTCTGATGATGATGCTTCTGTTACCTCAATCTATAAAGAACAGCAAAGGCTCTCCAACGAGCAAGAACGTATATCAAATGAACTGATTGAGGTAAAGGAAGAAATAAAGAAAGTAAATAAAAATCAATCAGCAATGAACAAGCGAATAAAGAAGATTTTCCAAATCCTCGGCTGTATCAGTTCAGACGAGTCTGAATGATCCGTATCCTTCTAATTTCTGTTTATTTTGCACATGTTTAAATCCTACTGTTATGCAGGTTTTTAAGTTTTAATTTGAGTTTTTAGTTCTCGAACTTAAACTGTTAACCATTCTCTCCACCTCTGTAATTTTTGGCTTTATTTGTGACAAAAAGGGGGAGAGAGTTGTTGAGAACTTTGAACAATGATGATGATGTGAATGAACATCAAGGTAAGGGAACTTGAACAATGATTGTGAAAATCTTGATGATGAAGATTTTGTATACATCAAGGTAAGTATGATCTCAACTTCAACTTGAGGTTTTTCAGCTGTATGAATGCATGCCTCGACTAACTATTTGCTAACTATTTGGGCATGTAATATAACTAACAAGTTGAGTTTCACTAACAAGTTTGTGACACTTGGTTTTTGATTGCATAGAAGATATGTTGGTTCTTAACTCTGATCAATTACATATCTATATATATATTAGTTTGTCACAAACATGTTCATGACATTTGGTTTTTACGTGCAAAGAAGATATGTTGGTGTTTATTTAACTATGATCAGTTTCCATATCTGAATATAAATATCATGGTAAGTATAAATGAGTTTAAACTTCATCTCTGTTTGTGGTTTTTGAATAATACAAAATTCTTGAGGTATCTAACGATTTCTTTTATCAAGAATGATTTCTTTTTGCAGAGAGTACAGATGTCTAAGTCTAGAGTCTGTTTTAGGAGTTTAACTCATGTATTGTATTTTGGATCTCCATTGTAAATTTTTGTTGTATGGTGATAGCAACAAAAATATCTTTTTGAATTTTCTTTAGTGGATCTATGTTTTGTCACGAAACCGCCAAAGGGGGAGATTGTTACGGAATTTGAGTTGGCGTAGTTTCGTGAAAGTTTCAAGTCCTGAAGATTGAAGGTGAAGAAAAGTTGAATCATTTAACTCAATCTCAAGAAAGAAGAATTCAAAAGGATCAGGTATGTTTAACTAAAGAATTTGTGTGATCCGAATACTTCTTGTAGTGTAAAAACACTTGGAAGAATCTTTCATTGCATAAAAATCAAAAACTGGACTTGGGACATGTTCAGGATCCGGATCAGGCTGTTCGATCCGGATCCCGAAGGTGATTCGTTCATACATCGTCGCAATCCGGATCGTAGTCTCTTGATCCGGATCCCGAACGTTGAGTTTACCATCTACCTTGAACGATCCGGATCTTGCTTCGCAATCCGGATCCCGAACGTTGATGTTTGGTGAACTGTATGAACGATCCGGATCGTAGTTACATGATCCGGATCCCGAACCTTCGTTTTTCTGGAATTGGCTGTTTCGTTATGACGATCCGGATCTCCGTTATCACGATCCGGATCGCCGTCCTTAAAAATCCAGAAATGGCAGGTTTTTGATTCTTATCTCCTTCCTAGGGTTTCTAACCTATAAATAGACCCTATGTCTTTCTTTCTAGGGTCAATCCACATAGCCGTCATTTTCATATATCATCATATACGGCTATAGATCCACATATAGAGAAGAAAGGAAATCATTAGAGAATACTCTATGTTTCTTCATCTATATTGATTAGTTTGATTCTAGGTTTTCATACTCACATCTTGAGTTGAATCAAACTAATGAATACTTAGATGGTATTTCCGATCTATCTTTGATCTAAGTATTCGGCGGATCATCACCACCCAAAAAACAACGATTACCCCAAAATCGGCGCGTGGATTCGCGTGTCCTTGTGGATTCAAGGTTCATTCGCTCTCGTGGATTCTGAGCGAGGCACGTTCGTGGATTCGAAGGGTGCTATTGGGTGAAGACCGTGGATTCGGTCGGACGTCGTGGATTCGACGTTGGACGCCGTGGATTCGGCGTTGGGCGCAGATCGTGGATTCGAGAAGCGTCTGGAGCGAGCGGAGAAGATCCTCTAGGAGCGTATGGAAAAGGTTGAGTCGTAAGTGTGTACGGTAAATCACCTTGTACGTGTTTTAATTCTAGTGGATTTCTGCCGTGTTATCGGTCCCGTGGTTTTTTACTCCGGTGATGGAGTTTTCCACGTAAAAATCTTGCGAGTTATTTTCATTTCCGCATTGGGTTTTTATCGCAACGATTTTTGAGTGTTTATACGTTTACACCTATTCACCCCCCTCTAGGTGTTTCTTCCCCTATTTAGATCCGTATTATATACGACCCAACAAACTGGACCCGAGGAGGCAGTCAGGTAGATTGGGTGATCTGGATGTTGAGGGTTAGTAGATGCATCATGTTTCCATCTGTTCCACTTTTTGAGCATCTAGATAGAGGCATAGTAGCTGTAGAGTTACTTTTCCAGCCCTTTTATTTCAGTATTATATTGTTACTTTATGCCTCTAGTAGACTTAGTGGGCAGACCGTCGGGCTTGTTGGCGGCACCCACTAAGAACTACTTGGGACGTAGTTCTCACACCCGTCGTGGTGTCTTTTCCCACCGGGACTTCTACGCCTGTTCCTGCTGCTCTAGTTGCTGATCCGGCTGATTGAGGTATGGGAGTCGCGAGATAAATCCCTACCAGTCGTCGTCATCCAGAGAGTAGATGTACCCCTTTACTTTTTGATAGTTCTTGTTGAGAGACTTTTGTAGTGAGGTATAGAGTTGTACTTTTTATTTTACTCCTTGAGAGATTTATGTGTTTTGGGGAGGATTTTGAGTTGTATATATTTTATTTCTAGCAGTTTACTTTCAACTCTGATACCTGTATAATGTAGTTGATCTTTTGCAGGTTAGTCGCTTCGTCTATACGGGCCTTCCCGTATGGGCGGCGGATCTGTTGGCGAGCCCGGGTCGCAGTTTCGACGCCGGGGCGTGACAATGAGCCTCCCACGCCTCCTCGCAGCAAGAGACCTTCAGCACCAGCAGTACCTTCAGCACCAGCAACAACAGCAGCAGCAGCAGCTTCTACGTCAGAGGATGATGCCTCTGTCACGTCGATATATAAAGAACAACAACGTCTATCGTCGGAGCAAGAACGAATGTCTAATGAATTCGTGAAAATGACTTCAGACATCGGAGAATTAAAGAAAAAGCACAAATCTCTGGCCAAGTTGGTAAAGAAGATTTTTCAAAAGCTTGGTTGCAGCAGCTCCGAGGATTCAGACTAATGATCTTATCTTGGGTTGTTCTAATTATCTCTTTGTTTTGCAGGTTTTTAGTTTTAGTTCTTACTCTTTTTGAACTTTTCACTCCCTTAATTTTTGTAATTTTGGCTAACTTCAGTGACAAAAAGGGGGAGAGAGACATATGTCCAACGAACAATGTGTTTGTGAGAACTTTGGACACTTTAAACTTGAAAGGTAAGTACGACGACAACAACTTTGCTTTGTATTGTGAATGAATGCATGCCTTAACTAACTATTCCACTAACTATTTGGGCATGTAATATTACTAACAAGTTGTTTGATGACTAACATACTTATGACATTTGGAATTTAATGCTTAGATGATATGTGAATTGCTTTGATTGCTTATTTCATACATATCTGATTTTGTAAATGTCATGGTGAGTATAAACTCCATCTCTCTGTTTGATTTTTGAATGTTAAATTCTTGAGGTATCTAACGATTTTTTTTGTCAAGAATTATTTCTTTTGCAGAGAGTACAAACGTCTAAGTCTAGAGTCTGTTTTAGGAGTTTATCTCATGTATTTATTTTATTTAGATCATAATTGTAATTTTTTGTTGTATGGTGATAACAACAAAAATATCTTTTTGAATTTTCTTTAAGTGAATTTTTGTTTTGTCACGAAACCGCCAAAGGGGGAGATTGTTAAGGATTTTATTTTGGCGTATTTCGTGAAAGTTGTTAAGTCTTGAAGATTGAATATGAAGATGTTTGGATCATATACCTCAATCTCAAGAAAGAAGAATTCAAAAGGATCAGGTACATTTAACTAAATAAGTTTGGTGATCCGAATACTTCTTATAGTGTAGAAACACTTGGATGGATTTTTAATTGCATAAAAATCAAAAAACTAGACTGTTACATGTTCAAGATCCGGATCAGGGTATTCCAGTCCGGACCCCGAATGTAGGTAAGTTCATGCTGAATTTCAGTCCGGACCTTCCCTGGTTCAGTCCGGACCCCGAACGTGGATTCTGCAGAAATCGCATGAACAGTCCGGAACGTTCATCTTTCAGTCCGGACCTCGAACATGATTTTTCAGGAAATTCTCTGAAAAATGACGACAGTCCGGATCAAGCCAAATCCAGTCCGGACCGTCGTACGGAAAAATTTCTGTTAAGTCAGTTTTTGATTCTTTCTTCCAAAGGTTTCTAACCTATAAATAAACCCTAATTTCACATTTTAGGGTAATCCAAAAAAAAAGGTTAATCCAACACGACCGAAAAATAGAAAAATCAACATATAGAGAAGAAAGGAAATAACTAGATCTATTCTATGTTTCTTCATCTATATTGATTAATTTGATTCTAGGGTTTCAAAGCTCATATCTCTTGTAGAATCAAATTAATGAATACTTAGATGGTATTTCTGATCTATCTTTTGTAGTGATCCAGGTCTCCGTGCAGTTTTTCCCGTGAATCCACAGTGTGAAACACCTATTATTGGTGTATCGGGGCCACAGTGGATCAAAGGGATGCCACAGATGGACCCAGTGAGGTATTTAGAGCTAGTTTGGCCTTCGGCTACTTTTGCCGAATTTTAGAGAGGGATTTGGGCCAAACGGAGGTTGGATTTGGATTCAGCGCGGAAAAATGCTTGAAAACGGCTATTTGCTTGTTTATTTCTGAGTCCGGATGCCCAAAAACGGACTCCCGAAAGTTTTAGTGGATTTTTAGTGCATGGAGGAGCCGTGGACCGGCGGGGGTGCCACGTGGCGGCCTCTGGTTGGTCGGCGCACGCGGCATGGTCCACGGAGCAGCTTAGGAAAGGCCGGGGTGCACCGCGGGAGGCGTGGACCGGCGGGGGTCCATGTGGCAGCGCCGGATTGGTCGGCCCACGCGCGCTCGGTCCACGGGGGCGCGCGGGGGAGCGGTGGACCGGGACGCACCACGTGGCGGCCCCGGGTTGGCTGGCCTACGGACGCGGGGTCCACGCAGCGCACGGGAGCAGGCGCGAGGGCAGGTGCCGTACAGGCGGGCAGGTGGGGCAGGTGGGCAGCACCACGTGGCGCCCGCTGATTCGCGGGCGCCACCCACCGCGTTGACCCGAGCGGGGGACACGTGGCGTCCACCCGCTGGGCTTGCACCGCTGTCGCCTGTTCCATGGATACGTGGCGGGCCCCGGAGCGGGTCGGACGGCGGCAGGATCCGAATGGGATCCGGTGTGCGGGCGGGCCGGGCCTTGGGCCGCACTGTGCGCGCCCGAATCTTGGCGGGCCGGGCCTTGGGCCGTACTGTGCGCGCCCGAGTCTTGGCGGGCCGGGCCGTGGGCCGCACTGTGCGCGCCCGAAACCTGGGACACAGGGGTCATTTTAGGAATTGTTTCTTTTAGCCTATTTAAGCGCCTCTCCACCCCTCTTCTCTGCTTTTTCCGAGTTTTAGAGAGGGAATTGGAGGGAGAGCCTTTTTGTGAACTTCTTCCCCTTGATGTCCCAGACCCCGTGGAGGATTTCCAGGATTTTTGGTGGCACGCATCCCGAGGTTTCCGATTTTACGGCGCGTCGCGATGTTCCTTCTCCGGTGATTTTCTTCGTCACATTTCGGTGTGCAGACTCCCCTGGCCTACCCCGACCACTGATTTCGACGATTCTTGCGCCGATGGGTTCCTGAGAGGTAGGGCTTCATTTTTCGTATTGTTAGCGCTCACCTGTTTTGGGTTTTTGGCACGATTCCCGAGGCACCTTTGTGACCCCTTTTTCTGTGTGATTTTTGGGACAGCACTTGTGTATTTTGTGGATATCTTTGCGCACAGTCATCGGATTGAGGCGTGCCAATAGGCGTTTTGCATCTACACAGCGCAAGGAATACCCTCGAATTTTTTGGGATTTTTCTGATTATTTCCCGAAGGTGAACAATCCATTATTATCAGTGTTAGGTGCTACAGATTTCTGTGCATAATTCTTTGGGGTGGTTCCCTTGCAGAATTTATATCTCAGTGTAGGAAACTCATATTTGAACGTGCAGGTACTCGTTTCGACCGGTTCGTCGCGACGATCGTGACAGTATTTTTCTTGAAATTTTCCGAGCCTTTTTCCGCAGGTGAAAACAGGGCAACTCTGGACTGTTGTGATTTGGACAGTATATGTAGGAGCATTATATATTTAATTGTGTATGTTCTTTTGGGGTATGTTGTGCAGTATTGTGGTGATTGTTTAGACCGGGCGTGGACTTCACTTTTGGGACCAGGATTTAGCGCTCGAGGTGGGTGATCGTTGTGAACCTCTTAATTTGGGCTACCCACTAGGCTTATTGGAGTAATGCATGTATGAAAGGCTTAAAGGCATATTTGGACAAAATTAGCATGCTAGTAGGACTAAAATGCATATGCAGATAAATTGCTTGTATGAGTTTATGATTGTTATTTTAGTACTCGCCTTTGGATGAATTTATCATTAGGAAATGTAGAATCATGCTTATAGGTATGCTTATTAGTACATTGTGAATATTATGCATGTGGCATAGGCAGGCATCGTTTGCGTTGGTATCTAGTGACATATGTGAGTACTAGTATCCTGGAATAGCATGTTTTAAAATTTACTTGAACAACAGAACTTGTATTGGATTCATTATCATGAGGACTTTTGCATGCTTGTATGGTCACCTAGTTAGGCCACCTTTTTCTGCTACACTATCATGCTGGAACTGACTTAGGAGAAACCATGTTTTTATTTCTTTCTCCAGTTATCTAGACTTAGGGGATAGTACGCTCGGGTTCGAGCAAGGGCTGGGATAGTGTAGTCAGACATCTGAGATTTGGGACAGACAGGCTGTGATGGCAGGGTATTGCGGCAACCGCGGATTTTGGGCGGTTGACCGGACAGTTGTTATTGCATCAGATCGGGGGAGAGGATTTGGGCTTCTTTTAGGGGATGGTTCTTTTCCACTTAGATCAGTGTCATGATCCAGTCCTGCTGACTTATTCTACTCTGATACTTATTACTCAGGCATTTTACTCGTGTGGGTCGCTCCCCTCGAGTGCCACTCCGGAGTGTGCGATATACAGACTTTGAGTCCTTGAGACTCCTATCCCCTATCGGTGTTATGCATAGGCTGGCATACCCGATTTGGCAGGCATAGTAGGCAGTACCAGTGCTTACTGGTGTATAGATTGGGTCTAGTCAGGCAGGCATTTATATTCTGATGCATACATTTAGCTATTCTTTTAGCTTGGCACTTTAGAGGCATATAGTGGTAGCTTCTTCATCAGTAGTTATATTTACAGCTTACCACCTTTGTTTTATTTTCGCCTCTGGTAGTTCTAGTGGGCATGTCTGAGTTTGAGGTCTACCCACTAGGGGAGGCTACTGTTTTTATAGTAGTTCTCACCCCCCACTGTTTTCCCTTTTCTTTTCCCCTTTGTTTTGCAGAGTCATCTGCGGGAGTTACGGGACCCTCCTCGGCGGTTCGAGGTAAGAGGATCGCGGATTAGATAGCTGTCTACCTGGTCGCCAGTTTAGCTGTTTGATGTACCCCCTATACACTCAGATACTTGTACTTTTCATTTCTTTTGGGTCTGGCTTCGGCCAGCTGGTTGTATTTTGATTGGTGAGCTGGGAGAGACACATGTATATTTGAGAGTTTACTTTTGTACTTTTACTTTCCAGTTTTATCTGAGATGTGTTAGTTGTAGTTTAGCTCTGTTTTATGCTCTTTTATGATATCTTTTATATCTGAGCAGGTTACCAGCGCTTCGTGTACACGAGACATTCTGTGTGCACGGCGGATCTGTGGACGGACCCGGGTTCTGGTTTACACCCGGGGCGTGACATCTTTGATCTAAGTATTCGGAGGATTTTCACCACCAACAAACAACGATTTTGCCAAAAATCGGCGCGTGGATTCGCGTGGCCTTGTGGACTCAAGGTGCTACCGTTTCGTGGATTCGAAACGAGGTGCGTTCGTGGATTCGAAACGTACTACTTGGTGGAGACCGTGGATTCGGTTGGACGTCGTGGATTCGACGTTGGACGCTGTGGATTCGGCGTTGGACGCAATTCGTGGATTCGAGGCGCGTTGCGGAGCGAGCGGCGAAGATCAACTAGGAGCGTATGGAAAAAGGTTGAGTCGTGTGTGAGTACGTTATATCACCTTTGTACGTGTTTAATCTTAGTGGATTTCACCGTGTGATCGGTCCCGTGGTTTTTTACTCCTGGATTGGAGTTTTCCATGTAAAATCTCTGCGTGTTATTTACTTTTCCGCATTGGGTTTTTGTTACGCAAAGATTTTGGAGTGTTTATTGTTTACACCTATTCACCCCCCTCTAGGTGTTTCTTTCGCTATTCAGATCCATATTTAACATAACCCACAGGATACACTGTCGATGTATCTCACACCTCCTGGGTGACCATCTTTCAGGTCGTTCGGGTGCTGGGATGTCGGGACGTGTTGGTGAGGTTGTCGTGATAGCAATGACCCTTATGTCGCCGTTATATTTTATCTTCCGCAAATCATGTATATTTGTAAATGTTAATAATAATTTTAATTTGGTTAATTCTGTATAGTTTAATGCGTAGTTTAGACTACTCTGATATTGGCTGTAAGTGCTTAACCGTGCATGTATAGAAAAGGCTCAGTCCAAGGGGATTGGGAATTTTCTATACATGTGGCGATCTGTTCATGCCCTGGATTGTTTTTAAAACTCTGATATAAAAAAAAAAAAAAAAAAAAAAAAAAAAAAAAAAAAAAAAAATTGCCTGCTTTTCGAAACTCGGGGCGTGACAAACAGTCCAGGTACTGTCCATTGCTTTAGGACAACACTTTAGCCTCAATAGAGCATCATAGGCGTCGAGGCGAATTACTATAGCATACTGCAATCCCCGTCCAAAATAAAAAGTCAGGAAGAAAAAGACATACAAAAATTGGGAAAAGGAGCCAAAACCGATTCAAGTATATAGCTGCAAGTAATATTATGGTAGAGGGTACCAGGATGAAGGACTTGAACGACCATGTCAACTCACTCGAGGAAAGGCTACAGGAGTTGACTGTCAACTGTCGGGAGCAATTCGGGGGACTCACCCAGCAGATAGATGAAGCCAAGAAGACCGAAAGGGAGCATTACGAAACACTACAGATAGAGGCAGCGAGAAGGCATAAAGAGTTGCTGAGGCTGCTATCGACTCAGCCATCTCGATTCACCTCCGGGTCGAGGGTCACCACTAGCGACGAAGTACTGGAATATAACCACCGGGAAGCAGCACAATGCCCCTAATCATTAGAGAAGGCAGAGGCAAGGGTATCCTGCCCACTCCTGCGAGGCCACCTGAGCTCAATGAAGAGGACCAGCCACCTCGTATTAACCGAACGCCGCAACAACCAACCCCCGTGCCATACCCGAAATTGGAATTCCCTATGTTCGGTGGCGAAGATCCCAAAGGGTGGTTAGAAAATTGCGAGCAATATTTCGACATATACCAACTACCTCGGCAGCAGTGGCTCGGAATTGCCACGATGCACATAACAGGGAAGGCAAGGATGTGAAAACAAGGATACTTCATTAACCGACCTGGCTTTGGGACGAGTTTTCGAAGGCGGTATGCAAAAGGTTTACCGATGTGGGAGAGCGATACCTCATTAGGGAATTTAGCAATCACAAGCAAACCGGATCGGTGGAAAGGTATCAAGAAAAGTTCGAGGAGCTAGGTCTCAACTATTGAGCTACAACCCCCACTTAGATGAGGAGTATTTTATCTCATGCTACATAAATGGGTTAAAGGAGGAGCTAGTGCCATTCATGGATATCGCCCACCCGGATACCCTCGAAGCGACCTTCGCGCAAGCAAAACTACATGAGCGAGCTGTATACATGATGCACAGGAAGAGTAGGATGGCCACTAGGGGGCCAAGGGGGTCCTTCCAGCTGCACAATAACCCCGGGATGGCCTTTAACTCAAACCCCCAAGGTGCAGTGCAAGCAACTAAGCGGAGGCCTCAAGACTCAAATGGTGGGGCAAAACAGTATACCAGCAACAAGCAATTAATTGAACAGAGGAGAGCGGCCGGGTTATGCTTCAAGTGCGGCGATAGATACCACCAAGGGCATCAATGTAAGAACAAGTCATTGTTCAGCATGACGGCGGCCGACAACGTACTAGAAATCTACGACAAGGATTGAATGATAAACTCCGAAGAAGTGAAAATCGAAGACGACGGAGGCAACTCTGAGGGAGAAGAGCCTGGGGAAGTAGGACTATCCTTCAACGCCTTAAGTGGGGAAAACCAACAACAAACCATAAAAATCCAAGGGGCAGTAGGTAAGAAGTTACTGAAGGTATTGGTGGACACCGGAAGCACACATAGCTTCTTGGACTTCTGAGTAGCAAAAGAAGTGAAGGCAAGAATAGAGGCCGCAGCACCCTTGTTGGTCATTGTAGCCAACGGCCACAAGATAATGAGCAAATTGAAGTGTCCTGGGTTCACTTGGGACATGAATGACTAGTCCTACAAGGCTGATCTCAGGATAATCCAACTCGAAGGCTCCAGTATAGTCCTGGGGATAGACTGGTTGAAGACATATGGCAAGGTCACTTTCAACTACATCGACAATACGGTGACCCTCGACGAAAATGGACGACTGCGAGTGCTCAAGGGTCTAACTGAAGGGTCGAAATTAAAGATGCTCACCGCAAAGGAATGGTACACGGATTGTCAAGAGGGAGCTTGCTGTGCAATTGCGCATATCTCACAGATCAGCGAAAATGAGGAGCACATCATACCTTCCAGGATTCAATGAGTGCTGCAACGATACGAGGAAGTGTTCAAGAAGCCAATAGGATTGCCCCCAATTCGACGACAGGACCACAACATCCCACTGCGAGGAAGCGCCCAGCCCGTCAACCTTCGGCCCTACCGCTACTCTTATGAACAAAAGAACGAGATTGAGAGGCAAATTAAGGAAATGATATAATCAGCCCTTATTCAGCCTAGTACGAGCCCGTACGCCTCGCCGGTGCTACTTGTCAAGAAGAAGGACAACACGTGGAGGTTCTGCATCAACTATCGACATTTAAACAAGTCGACAGTGAAAGATAAGTACCCCATACCCCTAATCGACGACTTGCTGAACGAATTGGGTGGGTCGCGCTATTTTTCTAAGATTGATTTGAGAGCAGGTTATCATCAGATCAGGATGAACCCCAAGGATGTCTACAAGACTGCATTCCGGACCCACTCGGGTCACTACGAATTCTTGGTCATGCCCTTCGGGCTAACCAACGCGCCGGCAACCTTCAATCTGTGATGAATGATGTCTTCGCAGAATATCTCCGGAAGTTTGTGTTGGTCTTCTTTGACGATATATTGGTCTATAATAAAAGTACGGAGGACCACGAGGAACACTTAGAAAAAGTGTTGGAGATGCTGCGTCGGCAACAACTTTATGTGAAAAGATCGAAATATTTTTTTGGCCAACAAAAGGTGGGGTAACTGGGCTACATTATCACCCTTGAGGGGGTGGCCACCGACCCGACGAAGATAGAGGCGATGGTTAATTGGCCGACACCAACCTCACTCAAGGGCCTGCGAGGGTTATTGGGTATAACAGGATACTACAGGAGGTTCATCAACAGCTACGGGAAATTAAGCAAGCCGTTAACCGAACTATTAAAGAAGGATCAGTTCAAGTGGGGTCCTGAAACACAAGATGCCTTCACTAACCTGAAGAGGGTTATGGTGCAAGCCCCCGTGTTAGCGATGCCCGATTATACCAAGACTTTCACAATAGAAGTAGATGCATGCGGGATGGGTTTAGGGGCTGTGTTGTCACAAGAGGGGAGGCCGATAGCCTACATTAGCAAGGCCATAAACCAACGGAACATGGGGATGTCGACTTACGAGAAGGAATTCTTGGCAATACTACTCGCCATGAGCAAATGGAAACATTATCTTAGTCCCCGGCAGTTCATAATCAAGACGGACCACCAAAGCCTCAAGCACCTACTGGAGCAGAAGATTACCACTGTTGTTCAACAAAAGGGAATGGTTAAACTTATGGAGTTGGACTATGTGATACACTACAAGGCGGGCAAGGAAAATGGGGCTGCAGATTTGCTATCAAGGAGAGGATTTGAAGAAGGGACAAGCTCCGTTATCTCTACAGCAATCCCTAGTTGGGTGGCCGATGTGGCAGCAAGTTACAAGGGGGACGACCATTATGAGAAGATTATATCCGGGTTACTGCTTCAGCCCAAACAACACTCAAAGTATACTAATACACAGGGGTTGTTGCGATATAAAGGTCGGATCTGTGTGGGGAGTCAAGGCAACATTAGAGAGAGCATAGTGAGTCAACTACAGTCCTCGGGATTAGGGGGACATTCCGGAGCCCTTCGCACCTACAAAAGAGTGAAGCAATACTTCCACTGGCCCGGGCTTAAACAGGAAGCGAAAAAACACGCTAAAGACTGTGGTTTGCATATGAAACAAAGTGGACAGCCAACCCTATGCCGGATTGCTCCAGCCTTTGCCAATACCTACCAGGGCATGGCAAGAGGTAACCATGGATTTTATCGAAGCTCTACCTACCTCGGAAGGCAAGGACACAGTGTTAGTGGTGATAGATCGACTTACCAAATATGGCCATTTCATATCATTAGCCCACCCTTTCACAGCTTCTCAAGTAGCGAGGGCCTTTCTCGACACAGTTTATAAACTGCACGGGTTGCCTAGGACAATCCTAACAGACAGGGAAAAGGTGTTCACAAGTCAGATATGGCAAGAGTTATTCAAGTTGATGGGAATGAAGCTACTTATGAGCAGCGCCTACCACCTACAAACTGACGGCCAATCTGAAAGGCTCAACCGATGCCTCGAGACGTATCTACGGTGCATGTGTTTCCACCAACCACACAAATGGCACAGATGGCTAACGGCGGCCAAGTGGTGGTATAATACCAACTACCACAGTTCACTAGGGACCACACCGTACCAAGCTCTCTATGGACACCCGCCACCCAATGGATTGGTAGTCAACCTGGGTATGGAGGTCTCGCCCTCGGTCCAAGAATGGGGAAGGGAACAGGGGAGGATAACACAACTACTGAGGGAAAAGCTACTACAAATCCAAAACTGTATGAAACAAAATGCCGACAAAAGAAGAGTGGATAAAGAGTACCAGATAGGGGAATATGTATACTTGAAGCTGCAGCCTTACAGGCAAGTGAGTGTGGCCGTCAGGAGCAACTTAAAGCTCTGCGCTCGCTACTTTGGGCCTTTTAAGATCACAGAGAAGATCGGGCAAGTCGCTTACCGCCTGCAACTGCCGGAAGGGGCTCGTGTTTCATGTGTCATTATTAAAAAGGGGGCCACCATAGTGAAGCAAGGCAACAGGGCGGCAAGCCAAGTTTTGGTGAAGTGGGAGAACCTGAGCGAAGAGGCTGCAACTTGGGAGGAGTACTGGTTCTTGAAGTCCTAGTTCCCGGACTTCGATCCTCGAGGCCAAGGATCTTTTGAAGGGAAGGGGGTGTTAAGCCTGAAGAAATAAGAGTAGATAGGAGTAGAACGGATAAAGACAGTAGCTTTACATAGGTAGAAAAAAGCTAAGTAAATGATAGCAGAGGAGGGGAGGCATCGCTGGTGAGGAAGAAAAAGCTAGGGCATCCACGCGTCGAGGGAGAAGAGGGCGACAGGATCTAGAGACTTCGGATGAGATGGAATGAGGCGGACGAAGCACTTAGATCTGCCTAGCGGACCGGGCGAGCGGAGCAGCGGATCGGGTTATCGGAGCCATCCCCAATCCGCTGTTTTGCCCATTATAACGCGGGCCGCCGACCCAAAAGAAGCCCAACAGCACAGGCCCAGAGGCCCATTTTCATTATATCACCCTTTTGCACTTTAGCCCCCAGGGATGTCGCATTTTACTTTTTTCTGCAAGTTTACTATATAGTATATATAGAGATACGATGTAATAGAGAGGGACATGAATGAAAATATTACAACTTCCTCCCCAATCTTCTTCTTCTTCTTCTTCTTCTTCCTCTTCTTCTCTTGCTCTCCCTACCTTCCCCTCTTTCCCTCTCTTCCTCACCAAATTCCCAATCTAATCCACCATTGTTCTCGATCTCGAAGACCCATCATCCCCATCGCCAAACAAACCTTAGAGCGGTGTCATCATTGGCAGCTATGACAGGTCAGGAGTATTACAAAAGTGTAGATTTATGAAAGTGTAAAATGTACACCCAGATTGAGGTGGAGCAATAGCAATTTTCTTTTCCTTACCGTATATGGTCATTAGATCAGTGACTGCCGATTTTTGCAAAGTTTGGCTATGGGGTTTCAGTCATCGCCAATCAGTATTAGACCTTGAAATGGTAATTGCGTGTTGGTAGATGTATTAATGCAGTGTATGCAAATAATAATTTTGTATTCAATAACAGATAAGAAGAGATGGACTTGGGTTAAAGAGAGCATATTTAGGAGTGTGCAGCAGCTGAGTCTTCTAAAGACAATATTACAGAACTACTGTCGACATAAAAGATGAATTCGCATGACAAATTAGGAATCTAAAGCCCTCTATATTCAATTCAAACTTCAGCCAAGCAGGAGGCTACGAAGCAGGCTACAAACTTATTTGGCACATCATGAAAGGATACAACAGGTCATTTATTATAGACAAGTGTACTCTTCAAGCACTGACTTTTCTGGCATGTAAAACATAACCAGGATTTATTGGCACGAACCAACTCATTACATTTTGGACATGGTGCGGCTCAATGTTGCTTCTATTGTTCCATGTGGCTCGTCAGTCGGCATGTAAACATCATCATCAAACTGTAAATTACCAGAAAAATAATTAGCTAAAAGCTTAATGTCCTGCTCGTATGTTAGCTTTTCATTCTATTTTGATGGGAATTTGCTGAAAATTCTTGAGAAATTATATGAGCATTGTCGAGTAAAGCTGTTTAAAGGACCAGTGCTCTTTCATTTTAAATCCATACAACAGCCTATAGCTGCAGTAGAAGTGGAAGCTTCAAATAAAGGTTTCTTTACTTGGAGTTGGGGCTTGTAAGCTCATTTGAACTTTCCTGCCCCATAAAAGCTCCAACTTTTTCACTTGCCCAGAAAGCTGGTTACTGCTGCTTGAAGTAGAGAAGATCTTGCAAGAGCCAGACTTAATGCTGACGTACTATTATGATCTCACCTTCACCATGGTTGGGTTCTCCTTGCTAGATAGATTAACAGGCAAGAAATGGAGGTTAGGCATTCGGAGATGAATTGAAGCTATATACCGGAACCTGAAAACAAATTCCGAAAAGATTGTCTGATTAATTGCAGGGAAATTCAAATTTTAAATGTCATTATTTTTATAATATCAAAGTAATTAAGAACCTATTGAGCACCGCCTTTGCCATAAAGTAGAGAGTGCTCTGAACTGAAGGGCTGTATACTCCTGTATCCGGGGGCCCAAAGAAGGTTTCTTCCAGAACCTTCTTTACATCCTCGTATCTTTCTGTGAAGGAAAATGGATCTGGAGGTATCTGAGAGACATGGTCGTATGTATACCTATACTCATACAAAAGGCCAAAAGAAGAAAAAAAAAAAAAGAAAAAAAAAAAGAGAGAATAAAATGGTGAAAAAATTTTAACCCAAAAAGGCTTCATAGCATATTAATAGGCCTAGAGGCTGGAAGATTAGTGGTCCCTACTTTTTGGCTTTTTGCCAAATTCTTTTTTACGTAAAATATAGAAAATTTACTCAAATACTCGTTCCCTTTCGCATATGATGATCTTTTTTATGATTATAGAAGCAAAGAAACTTTCCTCTCCTGAGCAATTTTACCGTGCATCGATTGCAAATATAAAGTTCTTTCTTTCTCTCCCTTACACTTCAGTTTAAAACTCAACAGGACATCAACTAATAATGAGTTCACTCTTGCTTTTAATGTTCAGCCAATATAACAAATTAACAGGAATACCAAAAAAAGAAAATAGAATATAAATATGAGCCTAAAATTGTTATAGGTTTTTGATAATTTATTGGAAATTTAATTTAGGGTATGAGAAGACTGACCTCCAGGAAGTAGTGACCTCTGTTGCCATCATCCTTTCCCTCGTCTCCGGAAGGAACGTGTATTTATCCCTCACAAATCCTACAAAACCTGACTGCAATTGAAGAAAATAATCACCTAACCAATCAAAGTAACAAATATATATATATATATATATATATATATATATATATATATATATATATAGAGAGAGAGAGAGAGAGAGAGAGAGAGAGAGAGAGAGAGAGGGAGAGAGAGAGAGAGTAGAGCTTATATACTTTCAAAAGTATAAGCTCATCCATACTGGTGAATTTTTTACCATAGGATTTGTATTGGAATCCGTATTATTGTAAAGGCATTTAAAAAGAGAGAAAAAAAGTACAATTGTACAAATCTCAATACAAATTCTATGGTAAAAAATTCACAAGTATGGATGAGCTTGTACTTTTGAAAATATATAAGCTCTACTATATATATATATATATATATATATATAGAGAGAGAGAGAGAGAGAGAGAGAGAGAGAGAGAGAGAGAAAGAGAGAGAGAGAGAGAGAGTCCAGCGACTATCCTTTTAGGAAGACGGAGACCTTCGTCCTCCCAAG
The DNA here is from genome assembly GCA_029204045.2 of Tillandsia leiboldiana. Lineage (NCBI taxonomy): Eukaryota > Viridiplantae > Streptophyta > Magnoliopsida > Poales > Bromeliaceae > Tillandsia > Tillandsia leiboldiana. The sequence continues at coordinate 25,685,290 of CM055062.1, read as the reverse complement.
TCGTTTTCGATGATAGAGAATCCGAATCGATGATCGGAACCGTTAAAGTTGATTTAGAATATTTAAAACTTCTAGAAACTAAATTTCATAAATTTTAAAAATCGATATTAAGTTCATCGAAGAGTTGAAAAATGAACGGCCAAAAACGAATAACCTTGTGAAAATAGATGTTAGAATTTCTCAATTTATGATCTGAGTTATCAAACGTAATCTAAATAGTATAAAGAATTTTCTATAAAAAATTCAAGCTGTTTGAATTGCTCTACAGCGTTAAACAAGAAAGCGGCTCATATAGGCCATCAAAAATTATTGATTTTGTGATCTTTTGATCACTATATAAATAATTTTTAAAAATTTATGAAATTTAGTTTCTAAAAGGTTTAAATACTCTAGATCAACTTTAACGGTTCCGATCATCGATTCGGAATCCCTATCATCGAAAACGACTTAGGAGGACGGAGGCCTAAAAGGATAGTAGCTGGACTATATATATATATATATATATATATATATATATATATATATATATATATATACATATATATATATATATATACATATATATATATATATATATATATATATATAGAAAGAGAGAGAGAGAGAGAGAGAGAGAGAGAGAGTAGGGACTTGTGTGCTTTTAGAAGCATGGAGCCCTCCATGCTCCCAAGTTGTTTTTAATGTTGGGACTTCTGAATGGATGATCGGCTCCATTAGACTTGATCTAGAATATTTGAAGTATCTAGAAACTAAATTTTATGATTTTTCGATATCATTTACTTAGTGATCGAAATGGCTTAAAATCAACGGCTGAAAATAAAAATCTCACAAAATATAATGATATGATACTAAAATTTTAGATCAAAGATATTGATCTTGTTCTATATAGTATAAAGAATTTTCTATCAAAATTTTACGTGATTTGGATATTTCTACATAGTTAAACTTGCAAACGGCTCACCACAACCATTAAAATTGTTGATTTTGAGCCACTTTGATTACTAGGCAAATGATATCGAAAATTCGCGAAATTTAATTTCTAGACCTTTTAAATACCCTAGATCAAGTTTAACGGAGCCGATCGTCCATTCGGAAGTTCCATAATCGAAAACAACTTGAGAGCACGGGGGCCTCCGTGCTTTTAAAAGCACACAAGCCTAGCTCTATATATATATATATAAATATATATATATATATATATATATATATATAGAGAGAGAGAGAGAGAGAGAGAGAGAGAGAGAGAGAGTCCGGCTACTATGCTTGTACAAGCACCAAACAATTGGTGCTTGTAAGTTTTTGTTACACCCTGATCCCTTAGGCGTGGTGATGATGATGCCAACCTGAGTCCGTCTAAGGGAAATGATGGATTATCCGCACCAAGCTACCAAATCTCAATTGCCGCAGAGAACAAGGGAGTGAGAAGAGATTAGGGAAGAGAATGATAGAAGGGAGAGGGGGAAGAAGAAGATAGAAGAGAATTGGAGAAGAAGAAACTTATGTAATACATTCCTGTCTTTACAATTAACTCCTACTATATATAGCTAGTACTAAAGGACTAAAAAGTAATTAGTGAATGTAAAGTGACATTTGAGAAACTAATCAGCTATTGGGCCTGTTGGGCCGCCATTCCCCCGATGGGCCGACGCAGTGGACCACAATGGATGGCTGGTGAACAGCAACCAGTGGCCCACTTCGCTTGGCGATTCGGGTGACCTTCCGACAACCCAACCCATTATTCCATACTTATCTACTTAGATCTTCCTCTTCTTCTCCCCCTATCTCTCTCCTCTGTCTCATCCCCCTTTCTTGCTTTGTATCTCCTTGCCCTTCATCGTTACAACCCCCTTCATCTTCGCAACGATCCTTGTCCTCAAGGATCGAAACCAAGAAACTGCACCCTCAAGAACCAATAGTCTTCCCAAGTTTGCCTGATCCTCGGGGACATTCTCTATCTCACTAAAATTTGGGTCACCGCCTTGTTTCCCCGTCGCACTAGGCGGCGATCGAGGATCTCCTCGAGTTCCGCTAGGGCCTGTCCTTCCTCTCCAGTTAGCGGCACGGTGGGCGAAGTTGGTTGTCCTTCCGGAGGGCTTCTTTTGAGCAGTGAGACATGAAAGACGGGATGCACTCAGGAGCCCTCAGGAAGTCATAATCGATACGCCACCGGTCCGACTCTCTCCAAGATCTCAAAGGGGCCGAAGTAGCGGGATAAGAGCTTCAGGTTCCGCCTTTCCACTACTGTGTTCTGTCGGTAAGGTTACAACTTTAAGAAAATATGGGTTCCAACTTCGAACTCTCTGTCCACTCAGTGGCGGTCGGCAAATTATTTCATCCTGTTTTGAGCCTTCAGCAGGTTCTCTCGGAGGTCCCTAGTAACTCTTTCCCTTTCTCTTCCCCATTCTTGCAAGTCTTCCATGGAGCTCGCTCTTAGGTTGGCCGCTAGATAGGTTGGTGGTTCTCTCCCGTAGAGAGCCTGGTATGGGGTAGTCCCTAAGGAAGCGTGAAGGTTGGTGTTGTACCACCACTCCGATGATGCCATCTTTGTGGGTGCTGGAAGCACATGCAGCGTAGGTAGGTCTCCAAACAACGGTTGAGCCTCTCCGTCTGTCCGTCGGACTGGGGGTTGGTAAGCCGAGCTCATATTAAGCTTAGTTCCCAACATTTTGAATAGTTCCTACCACATCCCACTTGTAAAGATTTTTGTCTCTGTCTGTGATGATCTTCTCAGGTAATCCATATAATTTGTAGATAGTGTCAAAGAAGGCTCTGGCCACCTCTGTGACTGTATAAAGATGGGTCAAAGGGATGAAATGGCCATACTTAGAGAACCGATCGACAACCACCAGTATCGAATATTTTCCCTCTGATTTTGGGAGTCCTATGAAATCCATTCCCACTTCCTGCCAGATGTGTTGTGGCACTGGTAAGGGTTGTAGCAATCCTGCGTAGGGTTGATTGTCGGCTTTGTTCTGGATGCAGATAGTACAATTCTTCACCATCTCTTCTACTTCTCGCTTGAGTCCCGGCCAATAAAAGGTTTGTTTAATCCTTTTGTAAGTATTATGTTGCCCTGAGTGACCCCCCAGGGATGAATTGTGCATCTGAATGATCAATTTCTGCCTGAGGTCACCTTCAGATCCTATGTACAACCGTCCCTTGAAGCGTAGCAACCTGGACATAAGTATAGGATGCCAATCCATCTGGTTGTAGGGCTAGTTGGGTTATTAACTTCTGGCATTCTTTATCAGTCTTGTAACTGTCGAGGACCTCAGTCGTCCATTCTGGAATGGCTGCGGAAATGGCCTGACTGCTTCCATCCTCCAATCCCCTGCGGGACAGGGCATCAGCTGCCTTGTTCTCCCTTCCTCTTTTATAGTGTATCACGTAATCCAACCCGAGTAGTTTGAGCATTCCCCTTTGCTGTATGGTTGTCGAAATCCTCTGCTCGAGCAGGTGCTTAAGACTCTCATGATCCGTCTTGATAATAAACTGTTTTGGGCTTAGGTAATGTCGCCATTTGGATACTGCCATCAATATCGCAAGGAACTCTTTTTCATAGGTTGACCATCCCATATTCTTCTGGCTTATGGCTTTACTCAGGAAGGCAATAGGCCTACCCTCTTGCGCCAATACTGCTCCTATTCCTTGGCCGCAAGCATCCACTTCTATCACAAGGGGTTTGTGATAATCGGGCATGGCCAGTACAGGAGCTTCAGTCATCAATTTTTTTAGTCTTTCAAATGCCTCTTGAGCACCTAATTCCACTTGAATCCATTCTTCTTCAATAAGTCCGTCAAGGGCTTACTAATAGCTCTGTATCCTTTAATAAACCTTCGGTAGTAGCCGGTCAATCCCAAGAATCCCCTTAATCCTTTTGTCAAGATTGGTGTGGGCCACTGTTGCATTGCCTCTATCTTGCTTAAGTCAGTGGCTATTCCCCTCTGTGTAATGACATGCCCCAAGTACTCTATTTGCTCTTGCCCAAAGAAACACTTTGACCTTTTTGCGAAGAACAGATTCCTCCTCAAAGTATTGAGCACCACTTCCAGGTGCCTCACATGATCCTCCAAGTTGCTGCTATAAACCAATATATCATCGAAAAAAATAAGAACATACTTTCGAAGGAGAGGTGAGAATACCTCATTCATGGTCGCTTGAAAGGTGGCCGGTGCGTTCGTCAATCCAAATGGCATGACTCTAAACTCATAGGGGCCTACGTGAGTCTTGAACATCGTCTTCGGAATGTCACTTGGGCACATCCGTATTTGGTGGTAGCCTGACCGGAGATCAATCTTAGAAAAATATTTGGAACCCCCCAACTCGTCTAGCAATTCTTCGATTATCGGTACTGCGTACTTATCCTTGACGGTCAGCTTGTTTAGCTGCCGGTAGTCCACGCAGAAACGCCAACTTCCATCCTTTTTCTTGACTAGCAAGACCGGAGATGCATAAGGGCTGCTGCTTGGTTGGATCACCGAGGTAGCTAACATTTCCTTAATTAATGTCTCTATCTCGTTCTTCTGCTCGTATGTGTACCTTTAAGGTCTGACATTGACTAGTTGTGCCCCAGCTTGTAAAGGTATCCGATGATCCTGGATCCTCTCTGGGGGTAACCCTTGTGGCTCCTGGAACACATCTCCGAACCTCCGCAATACTGCTTGGATTGCCTTGGGGGTGATCTCAGGTTTGTGCTCCTCCACACTCACTAACTGGGCCAGTGTGCAGCAACTGCCTTCCATGTATTCCTGCTGCCACTGTCTTGCTGTAATGCCCTGGATTCTTGCCTTTTCAATCATCCCCTTTAGGTCTACTTTTCTTCCTTCCTTATTAATGGTCACCGTGTGGTGGTCGTAATAAAAAACGATTGGCCCATGAGCTTTTTAACCAGTCAATGCCCAGTATCATGCTCGACCCTTCTAGTCTAATCACTCGCAAGTCAGCCATGTATCCCTCTCCTTGGATCTTCCAAGGGAATGCGGGGCATTTCAACTTACTTAACACCTTTTGGCCGTTGGCCACTGTCACCATCAGTGGTAGAGCGGACGTAATAAAGGCCTTGACTTCTCTCGCAATGTTGATATCTATTAAGTTGTGAGTACTTCCTGTGTCCACCAGGATGATTAGAGCCTTTTCCTTCGCTTCGCCCGGTATCTTGATGGTCTCCTGTGAGTTCTCGGCACTTAAGGCGTGTACCGACAGTCCAACTTCTTCTTCTTCCTCAGTCTCTGGGTCCTCCACTTCAACTGCTTCCTTCAAGCTCTCTTCGTCATAAATTTCTGTTACATCCCCCACAGCATGCATGGTGTTGACGGTCTGGTGCTTACATTGGTGCCCAAACGAATGTTTATCACCACATTTGTAGCATAACCCTTCCGCTCTCCGGTGCTCCATAAGTTGCCTGTTAGACTGCCCTCTCTCAGCATTTACTCTGTTGGTGTAGTTCCTGGTGGCGTCAGCTGTCCTTGCTGGCGATGCTGAACTGTTACCCTTGTAATTGTTGGTTGTGGCTGCACCTCCTTGCCCTTTGAACTACAGTCTGTCCCTCCTCATCACAGCAGCTACACTTTGTTCCTGCAACCTTGCCAACTTAAACGCTTGGGTGAGGGAACGAGGTTGCATCATCTTAACAGCTGTTCGCACCTCCTCCTTTAACCCAATCAAGAAACTCGACAGGAAATACTCGGGAGCAAATCGGGAGTGAGTGTTAAGTAGCCTTGACCGCAGGTCTTCAAATTGCTCCTGGTATTCCTCTACTGTTCCTTGTTGTGCCAGTTTATTAAACTCTTCCACTACATCCTTCAGGCCATTAGGGTCAAACCGCTTACACACATCCAGTACAAACACCTCCCAGCTCACTACCACTTTCTTGGCTAGATAACCATGGAACCAGATTTCTGCTATGGGTTCCATATGCATGGTTGCTAATTCTAACTTCTGGCTCTCCTTAATCCCATAAATCTCATAATATCTCTCGCATTTTCTAACCTAGCTCCTGGGGTTGTCTCCATTGAACATTGGAAACTCCAACCGCTGGAAGGGTAAGTGGTCGTTACCCCTATTATGCATCTAATAAGAATTGGTATCTTCTTTGTTTAAAGCAACAGTGGGGGTTGGCAGAATACCTCTCTCTTCTAGTGAATTCGAGTTTGTGGTGGTCTTGGATGATGTTGATTGTTGTTGATTCACCAGTAGCTCCATCAATTGCTCAATTCTCTGTGTAGTATGTGCATAATCCTTTCGTAAGGCTTCATAATGGTTTAGCTCCTCGATTTGCAGTGCTTCTATCTGGCAATTAAGTTCCTCGAACTTCTTGTTGCTTTCTGTCGCTAATTCCATCAGTCGTTGCTCCAGTGATTGAACATATTCATCGAGGACCCGGAGTCTAGTGCCTTCTGCCATAGCCAAGGCAGTCCAACTGATGAACTTGAAGCGATTCCCCTTACTCGACCCAATGACAGCTTCTAATGAGGGTGGAGCTCAATTGCTACAGGTTCTGCTGAGGCCAATGATGTTCTACTGAGGCCTTCAAGTCTCCGATCTCTGATGTCTGGTAGTTAACCCTTGTGATGCAGATTCCCCACCACGGGTTGGGATCCGATCGTGGGCTAAGCACTCCTGTGTTGGTTCTACAGACCTCACGATCCGGATCCAACTGGGAGTTCCTACTGTCGATCCCTGGGATCGAACGAGCTCTGATACCAGATTGTTACACCCTGATCCCTTAGGCGTGGCGATGATGATGCCAACCTGAGTCCGTCTGAGGGAAATGATGGATTATCCGCACCAAGCTACCAAATCTCAATTGTCGTAGGGAACAAGGGAGTGAGAAGAGATTAGGGAAGAGAAGGATAGAAGGGAGAGGGGGAAGAAGAAGATAGAAGAGAATTGGAGAAGAAGAAACTTATGTAATTCATTCCTGTCTTTACAATTAACTCCTTCTACTATATATAGCTAGTACTAGAGGACTAAAAAGTAATTAGTGAATGTAAAGTGGCATTTGAGAAACTAATCAGCTATTGGGCCTGGTGGGCCGCCATTCCCCCGATGGGCCGACGCAGTGGACCACAGTGGATGGCTAGTGAACAGCAACCAGTGGCCCACTTCGCTTGGCGATTCGGGTGACCTTCCGACAACCCGACCCATTATTCTATACTTATCTACTTAGATCTTCCTCTTCTTCTACCCCTATCTCTCTCCTCTGTCTCATCCCCCTTTCTTGCCTTGTATCTCCTTGCCCTTCATCGTTACAACTTTCTACCGTTAGATCTACCCCTTTGACTAATTTCATCCCTTATATTATTCTATTCCACCAACCACTCACTTAACCCAAGGGGTCCACTATCATCTTAACCACACATCTTTTCACCCAAGGACTAAAAACCTACAAGCACTAATGACTTGGTACTTTTAAAAGCATAGGAGCTCAATTATATATATATATATATATATATATATATATATATATGTCGAAATCAAGGATTTAAGTATCTATCGGCACGGCCCGTATCTACCGTACCGTATCGTGCCAACAAAATACCGGCACGATACAGCCCCGTGCTGATAGCACAGCTCAAAACCCTTTTTTCTTTAAATTACTAAGTAATTTTCTTAATAAAGTTCAAAATATTTAATAAAGATACATAATAAGCAATTAAAAAAATTTGTTGCTAAAGACAACAAATATTTCATGTCATTATATGTCGGCACACATGTATTTTGTGACTGGCATTCTTCGGCACGGCCCGGCCCGGCCCGCACTGTGCCGGCAAGTTTTCGGCACGACCCCGTGCCACAACACTTAAATCTTTGGTCGAAATGTAAAATCCTTGAACTCTGTAGCTCACAAAACGAATTTAGCTATTTCCAATTTCTCAGAGCTAAGATGGTTACATGTTATTGTCTGCTATTATTTTTATAAGAAAAATCCTATCTTATTATGTAAATGAAATGTAAGTTGCAGCAGAGGTAATCAACCCTTCTAGTGCAGTTTCATTTTGGTCCCAAACCATTAAATTGCTAGGTCTCAATTTCTTTTATGTCATGGTGCAATTGCCACCCTCTCCAAATTCAATGTTAAAATTGATATCCACCTAATAAACATGTAATTGCAATATAAGCAATTTTCAGACTCTTTATTTTGTTTACATTGATTTTAAAATTAGAACAGTATTGAACAGCAATGATTCAGAAATTTTAATCTTATAGAACTTGTAGAGGGCATGCAAAAAGTGCATATAACATGCTATAGCTAAAGAGAATAAATAATTTCCAAGGTTTCTGGCAAAGTACTTGTGGGGGAAAGAGAGTTTCCCAACGCATAGCAACACTAAAAAGCAGTTCCATCTAAGTCAAAAATTATGTTGCTCGGTGTTGTGACAAAAAATCGCCACGTAGGCAAACTACGCGGTTAAGATGGCCGAACCGGTCAATTTGAATTAGAAAGTGACACGTGGCACAGAAAGCAATCAAACAAGTCAAAAGATCTAAATAAATCATAAACCGATGAGAAAACACTTAGGATCAACTGTTCAAGTGAAAGGTTCGGCTCTTTTAGCCGATTGATAACAAAAATCAAATAATAGAATCGATTCTCGGCTTAATCAGCCGAATAGGGATATGGACCGAAGCTTAGAATGGATAATTCCGAAAATGGATGGTGCGAAATTATAGGGCGCAAATCTCGTAACTGACACAAGTTTGGTAGAAACGCCCCGTATCAACGATTATGAAGAATCACGCCATGGCGCGCAATATTCGGGGATGAACGTAGACGGAAAAGAAGCCACTATCTATTTGAGGAATTTCCGGAGGGAAAGTGGCCGAGGACGCAACAATTTTTGAAAAATACACCGTTATTCCCAACAATTTCTCGAAGAATACACCGTTTACCTAAAACGGTAGTCAGCCCTAAGAGGGGTTTGTATATGTATAAATAAGCAAACTTCCTTCTGTCTTCTATAAGAGAGGTCCTGCAATCGTGTAAACCAACAACCACCCTGCTTATTCAATACCTTTAATTCCTGCATTTACTGTTTTCTTAGATAGTCCTTTCAATCCCCGCATCTACAGCTTTCCTAAATAGATTTACCGCTTTATTTACCACTTTCCTAACGTAGTTTTACAGCCCCTTCCTAGGAGTAGCTCTAAGTAATTCTGTTCCCGATCTACCTACAAGCTTAAAGACACGGTTCGGCTCGTCAGGCCGAATCACCCTTTGAAAGAGGGCGTTCATATAGTTCAGCTTCCCTAGCCTGAACTCCGTTGGTGTTTGAAGCGAGAAGAACCCGGTCGAGTGGATCCCTCCTCGACCTTATCGTTTAGCACGCGGCGCATTTCAAAGGGTCAACTCCGGAGCTGATCGAAGACCAGACCAGGTCAACGGTCAGCGCGACTTTCAGCTCCCAACAACTTTTTGGCACGCCCGGTGGGACGCTCAGGTAAACACTAATCTAATCCTACCTTAACATGTCAGAAGATAATAGCCTACGTCTCCGAAACAGAGTTGTCCCCAGGTCTTCAGAGGACGACCAAGCCAGTGATGTTGGACATGCGAATGAGCAACCCCCGGCATTACCAGAAATTTTCGAGACGAGCGGACGGTCAGCTCAACAAGATCCGACTCTAGTGGAAGCACTCGGGCATATGATCCGAGCATTGAACACATTAGAGCGGAATAGCCAGGTGAATAATACACGCTTTGATGCGGTACTGGCCACAATCACGGCCTCAAATGAGAGTATTGTTCGAATCGGGCAACTGTTAGCCCGAAACGAACCATATAATGGAGGCCTACCGGGGCCTCCCCCTACTTTACCTCAACAAGTGCCAGTGCAACCGATCCCAATGGCACCAGCAATAACGGCAGCACAACAACAAGGGATCGTGCAACCGATGGGGTCCTTACAGGCGACCCAGCCACTGGGGGCAGTTCAACCGCCAACGGCTACTTACCAAGTAGGGTATAAACCGATGAATCCGAACATCGGCCACCAGCAGGAACCCACTTAGGGCTTACCTGTTCCACCTCCTCCGCCGGTTCTTCAGCCTCAAGCTGGGGGCATGAGAGCCGGGGGGCAAGCCCCAAATCTGGGGCCTGCCCAAAATCAGGCCGGCCAAGTAACGCCGCCAGCCGTAAACGCAAATGCAGTACCTTCGGCGGCCATGGCGCCCCCGGCAGGAAACACCGAGCTTTATGCTCAGGTAGAAGAAATAATAAGAAACACATTCGGCACAGAGGCTTGGCCAAGCCTACTCTTCGGCTAGTCTTTTAAGTCTCCGTATCCGCAAATGTGGATACGAAAAAACCTATACCCGACCAATTGGAAAATGCCGAAATTTGATAAATTCTCGGGCGAAGAAACCTAGAGTATAATAGAGCACATTGCTCGGTTCACGGCCCAGTGCAGGGAAGCGGCCACGGACCCATTCTTAAAGCTTAGACTTTTCAATATGTCATTAACAAAAACGACGTTTACTTAGTATACAAGCTTGCCCCCTAATTCGATCCGAGATTGGGACGAATTAGAGAGCAAGTTTCACAAGTAGTTTTATCAGGCCATACCCGAACTATCGGTAGCCGATCTCGCTTCGTATCGGCAAAACGCCGGGGAAACGGTTGAAGAATATCTTAACCGTTTCAAAACGGCGAGGAACCGATGTTTCGTACGGATGCCCAAGTCCGAGTTCGCTCAAATAGCGTTCAACGGACTACATTTTAAGACAAGGGACAACTTCGAAGATCGGCATTTTGCCAATCTATTCGATTTGGGTGTCCGAGTTGCTCAATACGAGCAATTTCGGAAGAATAATAAGGATGATCGGCCACGTTGGAGTCGAGGAAAGGATTGGAAGAAAGAGAAGGAGCACAACATGTCCTTCCTAGAGAAAAGTTCGGCTCATGATGAGCCGAGTTGTTCCAATGACAGTGAGGCTTCGGCCGAAGATGCCGAAATTTATGCGGCTGAAATGGTGAAGGATCGTCGGCCGTATAAATGTCAGCTATTAAAGCCGATTAAGACACGAGAAGTAAAAGCTCGAGCTTCGGCTAATACTTATACATTTGATATAACCAAGACGAATCAGATTTTTGATCGATTACATAAAGATAGGAGGATAAAGCTCCAGGAGGGCTAAACAATTCTTCCATATGAAGAGCTCATACGGAGGAAGTACTGCAAGTGGCACCACTCATGGAGCCACCGAACTAGCGAATGCACCGCCTTTAAAAAACAAATTCAAAAAAAAATTGATAAAGGTAGGATGGTAATCGTCGACCAAGAAAATAAAAAAGATATGAAAATTGACAAGAATCCTTTCCCTGCACAGGTTAATATGGTAGACTTGAAGGGAAAGAAGCCGTTGCCGGAGCCCAAGCTCCCCGAAAAAGAGGCATCGACACGAATGATGCTTCGTCTTTGCATACGCTGCAGGGCTGAAATGACCAACGAAGATTGGGACGCGATTTTCCTCGGGATGCCCGAAGAGGTGAAGAAATGGCTTGCCTTCCCTGATTTTGACGAAGACGCCATGCAGGGTGACCACCAGGCTTACCAATGTTCGGCTGAAGGATCAAATGAACAATCCTCCGACGAGGAAAGAGATGATGAGCAGGACCTACCCATTCACAGGGTCCTGCGAGACTTCTACAGCCGAGAAGGACCGAAGCTGCAGAGAGGCGGCCCAGAAGGGCCGAGGGCACCAATAAGGTAGCAAGGTCGTCCGCACGCCCATGAAGAAAGTCGAATCCAGGGGCCGCACAAGCGGCCATTCGACCATCAGGCCGAAGAGAAGGTGCACGGGCCCCCAGGCGTCCGTACCTGTCACGCCCCGGCGTCGAAACTGCGACCCGGGCTCGCCAACAGATCCGCCGCCCATACGGTGAACCCCGTATAGACGAAGCGTCAACCTGCAAAAGATAGATACTAAACTATCCTGATATCAGAGCTGAAAATAAACCACTAGAAATAAAATAAATTAGTACAAAGTCCTCACCAAAGTACAAGTCACTCAACTCAGAAGGAAAAGTACAACTCTATACCTCACTACAAGGTCTCTCAACAAGAAACTCTCAAAATAAAAAGGGTACATCTACTCTCTGGACGACGACTGGTAGGGATCTAGCTCGCGACTCCCTCACCACGATCAGAAGAAGCAGCAACAGGAGCAGCAGGAACAGGAGTAGAAGTCCCTGCGGGAAAATACACCACGACGGGTGTGAGAACTACGTCCCAAGTAGTTCTCAGTGGGTGCCGCCAACAAGCCCAACGGACTGCCCACTAAGTCTACTAGAGGCATAAAGTAACAATATAAAACTGAAATGAAATGGCTGGAAAAGTAACTCTACAGCTACTATGCCTCTATCTAGATGCTCAAGAAAAGGAACAGATGAAACATGATGCATCTACTAACACACACAGTAAACTCTCCAAATCTAAACTGACTGCCTCAAAGGGTCCAGTCAAACCTGCGCCCACCTACTGCCGCAAATCCTCAACAGGACGGGTCTACCGTAGGGTGTCCGTGACTGCCGCTAACTGGGCCAGTCAGAGGGACGGCGTCGACAAGTCGCGATAGCAAGTAACAGGCCCAACTCCGGAGTGGCTCTCGAGGGGAGCGACCCCACCGAGGAAAGTATCCGCGTAACTCTGTCGAGCTCAAATATGGCTCATGCAGGCTATAGTCCAAACCACGATCAACAAGATCGACCAACAACACCAACTCTCAACCACAAGCTGGAAGTCACACAGCTGGGGCCACCGTCCACCAGACGGCTCCCACAACAGAACACTAAACTCTCCAGAAAAACCGACACCATAAGGGTTCGGAAACCCGATAGACCGGCGCTAAGAACCCTATCAAACAAGAACAGACTCTAGGCTCCGACTATCGAAGTTCCCGATCCCTTATAGTTCGGGAAAGCAATAATCACAGTACAACTCGCAGAAGACACCAACAGGGCCCGAAAGTCCCGGGAGACCTACCCCAACAACCCTATCAAACAAGAACAGGTTCCAGGCTCGGCCCCCATGGCTTTCGTCCCGACAGAGGAACGACCCCTAGAACCCAGACCGCTCGAATCCTTTCGAGTGGGGAGATTTACGGGAAAAGGTGACATTTGTTATTGAAACTAATTTGATCTGGAAGAAATCCATATTTAATGATTTTAGTTCTTTTTAGAAAAACAGTTAGAAAATAAGTGTTTTACCCAAACCCCGAAGGGCTGATGCCTTTGTCCAATCAAACAAGAACAGACTCCAGCGGCCCTTCGATGTTTGGAAGAAAACATTGGTAGACTAAAATCATGTATATGTTGAAAAGGGTTCTGGGTTCTAGGTCCGGCTAACACTAGTAAACTACTGCCACTAACACAGTGGCGACGACCCAAACAGGGGAAAAACAAGATCTCTCGGGTCCACCGTTTACCCCAAACGGTTCCCGATACATACAAGCGAACCACTACATCTACCAGACTCCACTCTGCTCCCAAGCACGAGTGCAATGCATCCCACACTAAAAGATAACTCCTGACCACTCGGCCCACTACCCGGGCGAGGAAGAACACTATGTCCAGGAAAGTAGAAGCGTGGATGTCTAAAGCAGAAATAAGCCTAGCCCAAGTGAGGGTTTTCTACTAGTCTGGTTACACATGCAACATATGACGGGGTGCTAGGTCAAGTTCCAATAACTATAATTTACAGATGGTAGAAAGCAAGAAGATGACAATACCATCAGATAAAACAAGGAATAGCAATTCCTACATTCTAACATGCTGCACAAGCATTTCACTATCATGCATAGTCCTACTATAGCAGATTTAAAGCACAGTCCGTCAATCATGGAGACAAGGCCACCCACCTGAAGGTGCACAACTGTCCAGGGTCGTACAGCTGAAAATACCAGGAAATCCAAATCTCCTACTCCAAAAGATCCAGCAACACTCGTAACCCTCCTGGGTACAACACAAAGTCCACAAATACACATCAAGTCCAGAACTGTCCATAAAAACATACACAGAATTTCAGTCCCAAAGATGTCCCTTTTTCACCTGCTGAAAATGGCCAGAAAAATCCAATAAAAATATCACAGCGATCCTCGCGTCGATATCTTCGAAACGGTACCCTGCACGTCCAAATCCGAGCCCGTAGGCCGAGTTACAAATTCTACAGTACAGGTGCGCAAACACTCACAACCACACAACTGTAAAACTCTGCACAGTAAGAGGGGAAACAGTATACCTTCGGGCAAGCCTCATAAAAATCCCAAAAAAAATACGATGATAATCCTCGCGACGAGTAGATCCAAAAAGTGTATAGGCTCATCTCGATCCGACACTCGGTTGCGGAGAAAAAATTCCGGCAAGGGGCCGCTGTCCAAAAACTCCACCAGAAAACAGCGGCTTAGAAATGCCTCGAAAACCGTGTCATAAACTCTGAATCCAGCAAGATGATCAACACGAAAATCGAAGACGTACCTCTCGTGATTCCAACGCCGCAAAAATCGTCCAAAAATACTGACGGAGTAGCTCTGTAGACATCTCAGATCGAACTGCGACGATAACGGGCCTCCGATGAAAGATCGCCACACTGCGTTCCGATGCCGAAGTCGTCGACGCCGCGGCTTCCAAAAAATCCGGACCTCTGCCAGAAGATGCGCAAGATGAAGATCTCCAACTTTGCTAAAGGGGCCATGGGCAGGGGAGCTCGGGAAGGGGGCAAAACTCCCTCACAAGACAGCTATAAAAAGGCCCATCCCGAAAATCCAACGGTTTGGAATTTCCGGGTCCTCACATCCTCCCCCACTAAAAGAAAGTTTCGTCCTCGAAACAAACACGGCTCAAAGGGAGTTCAAAGCCAAGGGTAAGCATCCAACAACACGGTCTCCAACTCCTCAGTCGCTACTCACTCCCCGTGATTGCTCCTCAACAAAAAAATAATCAGTACGGCATGGCCCGGTTGCGCAATTCTCTCATCACACGAGCCAAAATTCGCAACGGGCGTCCCTCGTACTCCCACACCCACAAATCTCAACTAGAGCGAGTCAATCACGGGCGAGGGGTCCAACGCAAAACACCTCCGAGCTGAGACGCAGAAAACCTCAGGAACTCCAAAAAACTGGGGACAAGGAAGATTAACCGAATCTACTCGTCCAAACTACACGAAGAACGTCACCACAACCCAACAAGAAAAGGTAAGGGCCCACCAGCAGGAAAGTCGTCAACCCTAACTCTCTGTTTATAAAAACAGCTGAAATTAACGAAAAGTCTGAAAATTCCGAAAGACCAGTGCCTTCGCCCCAATCAAACAAGAACAGGTTCGGGCACCGTCTCCATTTCTGGAGCAGTCTTTCGAAGCTCTCGTCATGTTCGAAATTTCAGTACAAGGCGAGAAAATGGAGAGAAGTGTTGAAGCCGTTCCTGCTGTGGCTACAAAACAGAAGCTACGATCTAACCGTGACCCCTAGGAACACAACTCTAGTCCTAAACGTCACCTACGCTCAACAGGTAGCACCCAACCCAAAACCGCTGAAGCCACTGCTGCAGGAAGGATGCCACGGTGACCTGAGAAAATGATCTCCAGTTGTCCAACTCGCGGGAAGGTCCGGTTCTCAATCCACAATCAATCCTTGCGCGATACCGCACCAACTGGTCCATCCCGTGTGCTCAATCTGAGTCGTGGAGCTGTAACCCAACCGTCGACTGCCGGCAAAATTCCAAGTCTCAACAGCACAAGACATAATCCATAAGGCTTCCCCAAGTGCACAATACCAACAGGAACCTGTTACCTCTAGTGCACGTGGTAACAACTCTACCTCCAGTCCAGACAGGAAAACCAAAAACACTCTATCTCAGACTGCTGTAAAGAAATCATGCCGGTGACACCCAATCCGCTGCTGTGGCGCCCGTCCAGCCGGGCGGCACCAATTTATCCGCTCGCTGACAGTGGTCGTCGCTCAGTTTGCCTGAAAATCATAGACTATCCAAATAGGGAGCACGACCTCCGCCCTCTACTACACATGGGGTGACAAATGCGGTCCTCCGCAGATAGCCAATCCATGCTACCGCCAGCGCCACTCTGACGTAGATGCTGATGCTGCTATCGGGACCCGCCCAAACTCTGGCATCTCGGGGACCCGTTATCCAGGAAAAGAAATCAGAAATGTCTTCTGCCGTCCGATCTGTCCTCCATCACTCGGCGCGAAGCACCAAAATCCAGAACTCGCCTCTGGTGGCAGATCCCTATCCAAAGGAACTGCAGCGCCACGCTCCACACACCACGCCTACTCTATCGAAGCGTCAATAAGCCAAAACGGAGGGACCAACTAAACTGAAAGGTGTCCTGGCGCCAACCATCCCCAGTCAAACATATCCTATGCGCCTCGTCCCTCGAAACCTGGAGCGTGCAGTTCAACAACTGTATAAACTCCCTAGCACAGGGAGGCTCTCAGATAGTCTCTCCATCACCACCGACCCCAATTCTGCCTACAAAGGCTCCAACTCAAACCTATGAATCGGGATGGTTCAGACTGCCGGGACTGGCTCCATCGATCAATGACGTCCCGAAGCTCAGCTACTATCCACTATCCACCCTGCCTCGGTGCCTCGGCACTGCTCGTCGGCACGGAGGGGGCTGCTCGCTCCGTCGGCCGCCACTGGTACAACTGAAAATACCACTGCATAAGAAGAGAGTACTGGAGGACACTCAAGCGGTACTGCACTAGCTGTGCTCTCTGCTCCAACAAGCGCATCGAACGTTCCATGGCCTCCTTCTGGCATCGGACAGCCTCCGACATCTGTGCCATCTGGATCCATAACTCGTGGGTCTCGCTCTGCTCTGATAGCTCTGCCTCCCGCTGCTCGGGTTACTAATCAGATGCGGATAGTGCCCTCTTCGCTACACGACGTCTCAGGGGCATCGTAGGTCCACATGCACAATAACAACATCAGGACACAACAATCATACGACCCAATCCAGCGAAAGTCTAAGGCATGTTACCAATTCCACAACATTATGTTGTCTGCAGCCAACTAATCGCTTAGGAGCATAAACATGCCAATCACTCATCCCGTCTCTTGGGAGAGGTACAAAACTCGATCAGGACTCTCGCTAAAAAGTCACAGACTCTCACGTAGTCATCCTAATGTCCAACCACAAGCCTAGGGTTTCTAAGTCCTCGATGACCTACAACCTAGGCTCTGATACCACTCTACATCTGTCACGCCCCGGCGTCGAAACTGCGACCCGGGCTCGCCAACAGATCCGCCGCCCATACGGTTGAACC
This sequence comes from Tillandsia leiboldiana, assembly GCA_029204045.2. NCBI lineage: Eukaryota > Viridiplantae > Streptophyta > Magnoliopsida > Poales > Bromeliaceae > Tillandsia > Tillandsia leiboldiana. The sequence goes on along the minus strand of CM055062.1, from coordinate 25,668,010 downwards.
CCGTATAGACGAAGCGTCAACCTGCAAAAGATAGATACTAAACTATCCTGATATCAGAGCTGAAAATAAACCACTAGAAATAAAATAAATTAGTACAAAGTCCTCACCAAGTACAAGTCACATCAACTCAGAAGGAAAAGTACAACTCTATACCTCACTACAAGGTCTCTCAACAAGAAACTCTCAAAATAAAAAGGGTACATCTACTCTCTGGACGACGACTGGTAGGGATCTAGCTCAGCGACTCCCTCACCACGATCAAAAGAAGCAGCAACAGGAGCAGCAGGAACAGGAGTAGAAGTCCCTGCGGGAAAATACACCACGACGGGTGTGAGAACTACGTCCCAAGTAGTTCTCAGTGTGTGCCCGCCAACAAGCCCAACGGACTGCCCACTAAGTCTACTAGAGGCATAATATACAATATAAAATGAAATGAAATGGCTGGGAAAAGTAACTCTACAGCTACTATGCCTCTATCTAGATGCTCAAGAAAAGGAACAGATGAAACATGATGCATCTACTAACACACACAGTAAACTCTCCAATCTAAACTGACTGCCTCAAAGGGTCCAGTCAAACCTGCGCCCACCTACTGCCGCAAATCCTCAACAGGACGGGTCTACCGTAGGGTGTCCGTGACTGCCGCTAACTGGGCAGTCAGAGGGACGGCGTCGACAAGTCGCGATAGCAAGTAACAGGCCCAACTCCGAGTGGCTCTCGAGGGGAGCGACCCCACCGAGGAAAGTATCCGCGTAACTCTGTCGAGCTCAAATATGGCTCATGCAGGCTATAGTCCAAACCACGATCAACAAGATCGACCAACAACACCAACTCTCAAACCACAGCTGGAAGTCACACAGCTGGGGCCACCGTCCACCAGACGGCTCCCACAACAGAACACTAAACTCTCCAGAAAAACCGACACCATAAGGGTTCGGAAACCCGATAGACCGGCGCTAAGAACCCTATCAAACAAGAACAGACTCTAGGCTCCGACTATCGAAGTTCCCGATCCCTTATAGTTCGGGAAAGCAATAATCACAGTACAACTCGCAGAAGACACCAACAGGGCCCGAAAGTCCCGGGAGACCTACCCTAACAACCCCTATCAAACAAGAACAGGTTCCAGGCTCGGCCCCATGGCTTTCGTCCCGACAGAGGAACGACCCCTAGAACCCAGACCGCTCGAATCCTTTCGAGTGGGGAGATTTACGGGAAAGGTGACATTTGTTATTGAAAACTAATTTGATCTGGAAGAAATCCATATTAATGATTTTAGTTCTTTTTAGAAAAACAGTTAGAAAAATAAGTGTTTTACCCAAACCCCGAAGGGCTGATGCCTTTGTCCAATCAAACAAGAACAGACTCCAGCGGCCCTTCGATGTTTGGAAGAAAACATTGGTAGACTAAAATCATGTATATGTTGAAAAGGGTTCTGGGTTCTAGGTCCGGCTAACACTAGTAACTACTGCCACTAACACAGTGGCGACGACCAAAACAGGGGAAAACAAGATCTCTCGGGGTCCACCGTTACCCCAAACGGTTCCGATACATACAAGCGAACCACTACATCTACCAGACTCCTACTCTGCCCAAGCACGAGTTGCAATGCATCCCACACTAAAAGATAATCCTGACCCTCGGCCCACTACCCGGGCGAGGAAGAACACTATGTCAGGAAAGTAGAAGCGTGGATGTCTAAAGCAGAATAAGCCTAGCCCAAGTGAGGGTTTCTACTAGTCTGGTTACACATGCAAAATATGACGGGGTGCTAGGTCAAGTTCCAATAACATAATTTACAGATGTAGAAAGCAGAAGATGACAATACCATCAGATAAAACAAGGAATAGCAATTCCTACATTCTAACATGCTGCACAAGCATTTCACTATCATGCATAGTCCTACTATAGCAGATTTAAGCACAGTCCGGTCAATCATTGGAGACAAGCCACCCACCTGAAGGTGCACAACTGTCCAGGTCGTACAGCTGAAAATACCAGGAAATCCAAATCTCCTGCTCCAAAAGAATCCAGCAAACACTCGTAACCCTCCTGGGTACAAACACAAAGTCCACAAACACATCAAGTCCAGAACTGTCCATAAAAACATACACAGAATTTCAGTCCAAAGATGTCCCTTTTTCACCTGCTGAAATGGCCAGAAAAATCCAATAAAAATATCACAGCGATCCTCGCGTCGATATCTTCGAAACGGTACCCTGCACGTCCAAATCCGAGCCCCGTAGCCGAGTTACAAATCTACAGTACAGGTGCGCAAACACTCACAACCACACAACTGTAAACTGCACAGTAAGAGGGAGGAAACACAGTATACCTTCGGGCAACAGCCTAATAAAAATCCCAAAAAAAATACGATGATAATCCTCCGGAGAAGTAGATCCAAAAAGTGTATAGGCTCAGTCTCGATACGACACGCGGTTGCGGAGAAAAAAATTCCGGCAAGGGGCCGCTGCCAAAAACTCACCAGAAAACAGCGGCATTAGAAATGCCTCGAAAACCGTGTCATAAACTCTGAATCCAGCAAGAGATCTAAACACGAAAATCGAAGACGTACCTCTCGTGATTCCAACACAGCAAAAAAATGTTCCAAATACTGACGGAGTAGTAGATCTGTAGACTCCCGATCGAACTCGACGATAACGGGGCCCGAGGTGAAAGAGCCACATGCGTTCCGAGTGCGAAGGCGTCGACGCCGCGCCGGCTACCAAAAAAATACGGGCCTATGCCAGAAGATGCGCAAAGGAGATCTCCAACTTGCTAGGGGCCATGGGCAGGGGGAGCTCGGG
>CM055062.1:25620338-25665103 GCA_029204045.2 Tillandsia leiboldiana | reverse complement strand
TCGGCCGTATAAATGTCAGCTATTAAAGCAGCCGATTAGACACGCGAGTAAAAGCTCGAGCTTCGGCTAATACTATACATTTGATATAACCAAGACGAATCAGATTTTTGATCGATTACATAAAGATAGGAGGATAAAGCTCCAGGAGGGCTAAACAATCTTCCATATGAAGAGCTCATACGGAGGAAGTACTGCAAGTGGCACCACTCATGGAGCCACCGAACTAGCGAATGCACCGCCTTTTTAAAAACAATTCAAAAAAAAATTGATAAAGGTAGGATGGTAATCGTCGACCAAGAAAATAAAAAAGATATGAAAATTGACAAGAATCCTTTCCCTGCACAGGTTTAATATGGTAGACTTGAAGGGAAAGAAGCCGTTGCCGGAGCCCAAGCTCCCCGAAAAAGAGGCCTCGACACGAATGATGCTTCGTCTTTGCATACGCTGCAGGGCTGAAATGACCAACGAAGATTGGGACGCGATTTTCTCGGGATGCCCGAAGAGGTGAAGAAATGGCTTGCCTTCCCTGATTTTGACGAAGACGCCATGCAGGGTGACCACCAGGCTTACCAATGTTCGGCTGAAGGATCAAATGAACAATCCTCCGACGAGGAAAGAGATGATGAGCAGGACCTACCCATTCACAGGGTCCTGCGAGACTTCTACAGCGAGAAGGACCGAAGCTGCAGAGAGGCGGCCCAGAAGGGCCGAGGGCACCAAGAAGGTAGCAAGGTCGTCCGCACGCCCATGAAGAAAGTCGAATCCAGGGCCGCACAAGCGGCCATTCGACCATCAGCCGAAGAGAAGGGCACGGGCCCCCAGGCGTCCGTACTGGTCAACGCCCCGGCGTCGAACTGCGACCCGGGCTCGCAACAGATCCGCCGCCCATACGGTGGAACCCGTATAGACGAAGCGTCAACCTGCAAAAGATAGATACTAAACTATCCTGATATCAGAGCTGAAAATAAACCACTAGAATAAAATAATTAGTACAAAGTCCTCACCCAAAGTACAAGTCACCAACTCAGAAGGAAAAGTACAACTCTATACCTCACTACAAGGTCTCTCAACAAGAAACTCTCAAAATAAAAAGGGTACATCTACTCTCTGGACGACGACTGGTAGGATCTAGCTCGCGACTCCCTCACCACGATCAAAAGCAGCAACAGGAGCAGCAGGAACAGGAGTAGAAGTCCCTGCGGGAAAATACACCCACGACGGGTGTGAGAACTACGTCCCAAGTAGTTCTCAGTGGGTGCCGCCAACAAGCCCAACGGACTGCCCATAAGTCTACTAGAGGCATAAAGTAACAATATAAAACTGAAATGAAATGGCTGGAAAAGTAACTCTACAGCTACTATGCCTCTATCTAGATGCTCAAGAAAAGGACAGATGAACATGATGCATCTACTAACACACACAGTAAACTCTCCAAATCTAAACTGACTGCCTCAAAGGTCCAGTCAAACCTGCGCCACCCTACTGCCGCAAATCCTCAACAGGAGGGTCTACCGTAGGGTGTCCGTGACTGCCGCTAACTGGGCCAGTCAGAGGGACGGCGTCGACAAGTCGCGATAGCAAGTACAGGCCCAACTCCGGAGTGGCTCTCGAGGGGAGCGACCCCACCGAGGAAAGTATCCGCGTAACTCTGTCGAGCTCAATATGGCTCATGCAGGCTATAGTCCAAACCACGATCAACAAGATCGACCAACAACACCAACTCTCAACCACAAGCTGGAAGTCACACAGCTGGGGCCACCGTCCACCAGACGGCTCCCACAACAGAACACTAAACTCTCCAGAAAAACCGACACCATAAGGGTTCGGAAACCCGATAGACCGGCGCTAAGAACCCTATCAAACAAGAACAGACTCTAGGCTCCGACTATCGAAGTTCCCGATCCCTTATAGTTCGGGAAAGCAATAATCACAGTACAACTCGCAGAAGACACCAACAGGGCCCGAAAGTCCCGGGAGACCTACCCCAACAACCCTATCAAACAAGAACAGGTTCCAGGCTCGGCCCCCATGGCTTTCGTCCCGACAGAGGAACGACCCTAGAACCCAGACCGCTCGAATCCTTTCGAGTGGGGAGATTTACGGGAAAAAGGTGACATTTGTTATTGAAAACTAATTTGATCTGGAAGAATCCATATTTAATGATTTTAGTTCTTTTTAGAAAAACAGTTAGAAATAAGTGTTTTACCCAAACCCCGAAGGGCTGATGCCTTTGTCCAATCAAACAAGAACAGACTCAGCGGCCCTCGATGTTTGGAAGAAAACATTGGTAGACTAAAATCATGTATATGTTGAAAAGGGTTCTGGGTTCTAGGTCCGGCTAACACTAGTAAACTACTGCCACTAACACAGTGGCGACGACCCAAACAGGGGAAAAACAAGATCTCTCGGGTCCACCGTTTACCCCAAACGGTTCCCGATACATACAAGCGAACCACTACATCTACCAGACTCCACTCTGCTCCCAAGCACGAGTGCAATGCATCCCACACTAAAAGATAACTCCTGACCACTCGGCCCACTACCCGGGCGAGGAAGAACACTATGTCCAGGAAAGTAGAAGCGTGGATGTCTAAAGCAGAAATAAGCCTAGCCCAAGTGAGGGTTTTCTACTAGTCTGGTTACACATGCAACATATGACGGGGTGCTAGGTCAAGTTCCAATAACTATAATTTACAGATGGTAGAAAGCAAGAAGATGACAATACCATCAGATAAAACAAGGAATAGCAATTCCTACATTCTAACATGCTGCACAAGCATTTCACTATCATGCATAGTCCTACTATAGCAGATTTAAAGCACAGTCCGTCAATCATGGAGACAAGGCCACCCCCTGAAGGTGCACAACTGTCCAGGGTCGTACAGCTGAAAATACCAGGAAATCCAAATCTCCTACTCCAAAAGATCCAGCAACACTCGTAACCCTCCTGGGTACAACACAAAGTCCACAAATACACATCAAGTCCAGAACTGTCCATAAAAACATACACAGAATTTCAGTCCCAAAGATGTCCCTTTTTCACCTGCTGAAAATGGCCAGAAAAATCCAATAAAAATATCACAGCGATCCTCGCGTCGATATCTTCGAAACGGTACCCTGCACGTCCAAATCCGAGCCCGTAGGCCGAGTTACAAATTCTACAGTACAGGTGCGCAAACACTCACAACCACACAACTGTAAAACTCTGCACAGTAAGAGGGGAAACAGTATACCTTCGGGCAAGCCTCATAAAAATCCCAAAAAAAATACGATGATAATCCTCGCGACGAGTAGATCCAAAAAGTGTATAGGCTCATCTCGATCCGACACTCGGTTGCGGAGAAAAAAATTCCGGCAAGGGGCCGCTGTCCAAAAACTCCACCAGAAAACAGCGGCTTAGAAATGCCTCGAAAACCGTGTCATAAACTCTGAATCCAGCAAGATGATCAACACGAAAATCGAAGACGTACCTCTCGTGATTCCAACGCCGCAAAAATCGTCCAAAAATACTGACGGAGTAGCTCTGTAGACATCTCAGATCGAACTGCGACGATAACGGGCCTCCGATGAAAGATCGCACACTGCGTTCCGATGCCGAAGTCGTCGACGCCGCGGCTTCCAAAAATCCGGACCTCTGCCAGAAGATGCGCAAGATGAAGATCTCCAACTTTGCTAAAGGGGCCATGGGCAGGGGAGCTCGGGAAAGGGGGCAAAACTCCCTCACAAGACAGCTATAAAAAGGCCCATCCCGAAATCCAACGGTTTGGAATTCCGGGTCCTCACATCCTCCCCCACTAAAAGAAAGTTTCGTCCTCGAAACAAACACGGCTCAAAGGGAGTTCAAAGCCAAGGGTAAGCATCAACAACACGGTCTCCAACTCCTCAGTCGCTACTCACTCCCCGTGATTGTCCTCAACAAAAAAATAATCAGTACGGCATGGCCCGGTTGCGCAATTCTCTCATCACACGAGCCAAAATTCGCAACGGGCGTCCCTCGTACTCCCACACCCACAAATCTCAACTAGAGCGAGTCAATCACGGGCGAGGGGTCCAACGCAAAACACCTCCGAGCTGAGACGCAGAAAACCTCAGGAACTCCAAAAAACTGGGGACAAGGAAGATTAACCGAATCTACTCGTCCCAACTACACGAAGAACGTCACCACAACCCAACAAGAAAAGGTAAGGGCCCCACCAGCAGGAAAGTCGTCAACCCTAACTCTCTGTTTATAAAAACAGCTGAAATTAACGAAAAGTCTGAAAATTCCGAAAGACCAGTGCCTTCGCCCCAATCAAACAAGAACAGGTTCGGGCACCGTCTCCATTTCTGGAGCAGTCTTTCGAAGCTCTCGTCATGTTCGAAATTTCAGTACAAGGCGAGAAAATGGAGAGAAGTGTTTGAAGCCGTTCCTGCTGTGGCTACAAAACAGAAGCTACGATCTAACCGTGACCCCTAGGAACACAACTCTAGTCCTAAACGTCACCTACGCTCAACAGGTAGCACCCAACCCAAAACCGCTGAAGCCACTGCTGCAGGAAGGATGCCACGGTGACCTGAGAAAATGATCTCCAGTTGTCCAACTCGCGGGAAGGTCACGGTTCTCAATCCACAATCAATCCTTGCGCGATACCGCACCAACTGGTCCATCCCGTGTGCTCAATCTGAGTCGTGGAGCTGTAACCCAACCGTCGACTGCCGGCAAAATTCCAAGTCTCAACAGCACAAGACATAATCCATAAGGCTTCCCCAAGTGCACAATACCAACAGGAACCTGTACCTCTAGGTGCACGTGGTAACAACTCTACCTCCAGTCCAGCCAGGAAAACCAAAAACACTCTATCTCAGACTGCTGTAAAGAAATCATGCCGGTGACAACCCAATCCGCTGCTGTGGCGCCCTCCAGCCGGGCCGGCACCAATTTATCCGCTACGCTGACAGTGGTACGTCGCTCAGTTTGCCTGAAATCAAGGACTATCCAAATAGGGAGCACGACCTCCGCCTCTACTCACACAGGGGTGACAAATGCGGTCCTCGCAGATAGCCAATCCATGCTACCGCCGCGCCACTCTGACGTAGATGCTGATGCTGCTATCGGGACCGCCCAAACTCTGGCATCTCGGGGACCCGTTATCCAGGAAAAGAAATCAGAAATGTCTCTGCCGTTCCGATCTGTCCTCCATCACTCGGCGCGAAGCACCAAAATCCAGAACTCCGCCTCTGGTGGCAGATCCCTATCCAAGGAACTGCAGCGCCACGCTCCACAAACCACGCCTACTCTATCGAAGCGTCAATAATCCAAAACGGAGGGACCAACTAAACTGAAAGGTGTCCTGGCGCCAACATCCCCAGTCAAACATATCCTATGCGCCTCGTCCCTCGAAACCTGGAGCGTGCAGTTCAACAACTGTATAAACTCCCTAGCACAGGGAGGCTCTCAGATAGTCTCTCCATCACCACCGACCCCAATTCTGCCTACAAAGGCTCCAACTCAAACCTATGAATCGGGATGGTTCAGACTGCCCGGGACTGGCTCCATCGATCAATGACGTCCCGAAGCTCAGCTACTATCCACTATCCACCCTGCCTCGGTGCCTCGGCACTGCTCGTCGGCACGGAGGGGGCTGCTCGCTCCGTCGGCGCCACTGGTACAACTGAAAATACCACTGCATAAGAAGAGAGTACTGGAGGACACTCAAGCGGTACTGCAACTAGCTGTGCTCTCTGCTCCAACAAGCGCATCGAACGTTCCATGGCCTCCTTCTGGCATCGGACAGCCTCCGACATCTGTGCCATCTGGATCCATAACTCTTGGGTCTCGCTCTGCTCTGATAGCTCTGCCTCCCGCTGCTCGGGTTACTAATCAGATGCGGATAGTGCCCTCTTCGCTACACGACGTCTCAGGGGCATCGTAGGTCCACTGCACAATAACAAACATCAGGACACAACAATCATACGACCCAATCCAGCGAAAGTCTAAGGCATGTTACCAATTCCACAACATTATGTTGTCTGCAGCCAACATAATCGCTTAGGAGCATAAACATGCCAATCACTCATCCCGTCTCTTGGGAGAGGTACAAAACTCGATCAGGACTCTCGCTAAAAGTCACGACTCTCACGTAGTCATCCTAATGTCCAACCACAAGCCTAGGGTTTCTAAGTCCTCGATGACCTACAACCTAGGCTCTGATACCACTCTAATCTGTCACGCCCCGGCGTCGAAACTGCGACCCGGGCTCGCCAACAGATCCGCCGCCCATACGGTGAACCCCGTATAGACGAAGCGTCAACCTGCAAAAGATAGATACTAAACTATCCTGATATCAGAGCTGAAAATAAACCACTAGAAATAAAATAAATTAGTACAAAGTCCTCACCAAAGTACAAGTCACTCAACTCAGCAGGAAAAGTACAACTCTATACCTCACTACAAGGTCTCTCAACAAGAAACTCCTCAAAATAAAAGGGTACATCTACTCTCTGGACGACGACTGGTAGGGATCTAGCTCGCGACTCCCTCACCACGATCAAAAGAAGCAGCAACAGGAGCAGCAGGAACAGGAGTAGAAGTCCCTGCGGGAAAATACACCACGACGGGTGTGAGAACTACGTCCCAAGTAGTTCTCAGTGGGTGCCGCCAACAAGCCCTAACGGACTGCCCACTAAGTCGACTAGAGGCATAAAGTAACAATATAAAACTGAAATGAAATGGCTGGAAAAGTAACTCTACAGCTACTATGCCTCTATCTAGATGCTCAAGAAAAGGAACAGATGAAACATGATGCATACTAACACACACAGTAAACTCTCCAAATCTAAACTGACTGCCTCAAAGGGTCCAGTCAAACCTGCGCCCACCTACTGCCGCAAATCCTCAACAGACGGGTCTACCGTAGGGTGTCCGTGACTGCCGCTAATCTGGGCCAGTCAGAGGGACGGCGTCGACAAGTCGCGAGTAGCAAGTAACAGGCCCAACTCCGGAGTGGCTCTCGAGGGGAGCGACCCACCGAGGAAAGTATCCGCGTAACTCTGTCGAGCTCAAATATGGCTCATGCAGGCTATAGTCCAAACCACGATCAACAAGATCGACCAACAACACCAACTCTCAACCACAAGCTGGAAGTCACACAGCTGGGGCCACCGTCCACCAGACTGCTCCCACAACAGAACACTAAACTCTCCAGGAAAAACCGACACCATAAGGGTTCGGAAACCCGATAGACCGGCGCTAAGAACCCTATCAAACAAGAACAGACTCTAGGCTCCGACTATCGAAGTTCCCGATCCCTTATAGTTCGGGAAAGCAATAATCACAGTACAACTCGCAGAAGACACCAACAGGGCCGAAAGTCCCGGGAGACCTACCCCAACAACCCTATCAACAAGAACAGGTTCCAGGCTCGGCCCCCATGGCTTTCGTCCCGACAGAGGAACGACCCCTAGAACCCAGACCGCTCGAATCCTTCGAGTGGGGAGATTACGGGAAAAGGTGACATTTGTTATTGAAAACTAATTTGATCTGGAAGAAATCCATATTTAATGATTTTAGTTCTTTTTAGAAAAACAGTTAGAAACTAAGTGTTTTACCCAAACCCGAAGGGCTGATGCCTTTGTCCAATCAACAAGAACAGACTCCAGCGGCCCTTCGATGTTTGGAAGAAAACATTGGTAGACTAAAATCATGTATATGTTGAAAAGGGTTCTGGGTTCTAGGTCCGGCTAACACTAGTAAACTACTGCCACTAACACAGTGGCGACGACCCAAACAGGGGAAAAACAAGATCTCTCGGGTCCATCGTTTACCCCAAACGGTTCCCGATACATACAAGCGAACCACTACATCTACCAGACTCTACTCTGCTCCCAAGCACGAGTGCAATGCATCCCACACTAAAAGATAACTCCTGACCACTCGGCCCACTACCCGGGCGAGGAAGAACACTATGTCCAGGAAAGTAGAAGCGTGGATGTCTAAAGCAGAAATAAGCCTAGCCCAAGTGAGGGTTTTCTACTAGTCTGGTTACACATGCAACATATGACGGGGTGCTAGGTCAAGTTCCAATAACTATAATTTACAGATGGTAGAAAGCAAGAAGATGACAATACCATCAGATAAACAAGGAATAGCAATTCCTACATTCTAACATGCTGCACAAGCATTTCACTATCATGCATAGTCCTACTATAGCAGATTTAAAGCACAGTCCGTCAATCATGGAGACAAGGCCACCCACCTGAAGGTGCACAACTGTCCAGGGTCGTACAGCTGAAAATACCAGGAAATCCAAATCTCCTGCTCCAAAAGATCCAGCAACACTCGTAACCCTCCTGGGTACAACACAAAGTCCACAAATACACATCAAGTCCAGAACTGTCCATAAAAACATACACAGAATTTCAGTCCCAAAGATGTCCCTTTTTCACCTGCTGAAAATGGCCAGAAAAATCCAATAAAAATATCACAGCGATCCTCGCGTCGATATCTTCGAAACGGTACCCTGCACGTCCAAAATCCGAGCCCCGTAGGCCGAGTTACAAATTCTACAGTACAGGTGCGCAAACACTCACAACCACACAACTGTAAAACTCTGCACAGTAAGAGGGGAAACAGTATACCTTCGGGCAAGCCTCATAAAAATCCCAAAAAAAATACGATGATAATCCTCGCGACGAGTAGATCCAAAAAGTGTATAGGCTCATCTCGATCCGACACTCGGTTGCGGAGAAAAAATTCCGGCAAGGGGCCGCTGTCCAAAAACTCCACCAGAAAACAGCGGCTTAGAAATGCCTCGAAAACCGTGTCATAAACTCTGAATCCAGCAAGATGATCAACACGAAAATCGAAGACGTACCTCTCGTGATTCCAACACCGCAAAAATCGTCCAAAAATACTGACGGAGTAGCTCTGTAGACATCTCAGATCGAACTGCGACGATAACGGGCCTCCGATGAAAGATCGCCACACTGCGTTCCGATGCCGAAGTCGTCGACGCCGCGGCTTCCAAAAAATCCGGGCCTCTGCCAGAAGATGCGCAAGATGAAGATCTCCAACTTTGCTAAAGGGGCCATGGGCAGGGGAGCTCGGGAAAGGGGGCAAAACTCCCTCACAAGACAGCTATAAAAAGGCCCAGCCCGAAAATCCAACGGTTTGGAATTTCCGGGTCCTCACAGTACCAATACGGGCGTCCTGAAATATTCAAGCCGGTGGGGTCACGAAGAGGCCCGAACGGCTATCTACACTAGGGGCAAGCAGCTTGGAATATAGTCGTGGTCGAAGCCATGGCAACGAAGGAAAATTTTTAGAGAGCACATCAGGATGGTTAAACCTCCGACGAACGTTCCGATGGACAAGTGGTTCACGACAAGAGGAGCGACCAAATGGTATGGGTCAGTCATGACTAAAACGCAGAAATGTCGACAGCAAAGGATGCAAGCTGACGCCAAAAAGAAGTTCGAGGCAACTCAAGATCTTCGGCCGAACCCAACATGGGTGCGGCCCAAAAATCGGCTGCCGACAAGGCCGATGAAAAATGACCATAAGGCGGGGAGCTCAGTCGCGCCGCCTCAGACGAAGCCATTGTTGGTTCGATCCGCGGTGGTTAAACCGAAAGATAAGGACGTCCAACAGGAGTTGGACGCCCAACTCAAGATCCTCGAGACGGCGGCCAAGCGCGACAGGCGACCGCCGAAAGAAAGGAAAGTCGAGATCCCGGACATATCGTCGGCCGAAGAAACCGCGAACCGATACCAATTCGGTCGACAAAGACTCGGCAGAGATCCACATGGTCTACGCTTTGCCGATGTCTTTCAAGGCAGAGACGTCAGAAGAAGATACCAGGGGGCAGTCTTTGGATGATGAAAACCTGCCCGTGGCTCAGCTCCAGCTGATGGAGCGAAAAGTGGAGGCCGAGGTGGTGACGTTTAAGAGACCATCGCCCTTCCAAACTCGCTTCGTAAGGCCTTTGTACATAAAGGCCTTGATCGAAAGGCGGCCGGTGGGCCGCGTGATGGTGGAAGGGGGGCCATGGTCAATGTCATGCCCACCTCATTCTTCAAGAAGCTCGACAAGAGCGAGGAGGAGCTCAAGACGACTGACACCACCATGACCGACTTCACAGTAGGCAGTCAAGCGGCAAAAGGGGTCTTGATGACCGAGTTTATGGTCGGGTCAAATACCCTTAAGACAGCCTTCTTTGTAGTGGATGCGGTGAGCCACTACAACCTTCCGTTAGGGGGTGACTGGATTCACGCCAATGAATGTGTACCCTCCACCCTCCACGGGAAGCTGTTCTAGTGGGTGGGTGACCGAGTGGAGGAAATTGCGGCCTAGGGAAGACCGCAGCTAGCCAACGTAAGCATGCAGAGCATCAGCCACGTCAACTGGGCCGACGAGGACCCAGACCAAATTGCATTCGTCCGGGTAACTGAAAGAGTTCAAGTGAAACTCCTTGAAGAAACATGCCATATGGCGGTAGCCGATGAGCCGCCACAGAGGATTAAATGGCACATAGAGAGCCAGGAACCGAGGTCCTGAAGAAGCCTCGGGAACAAGAGCCGGCCAAGGAGGCCGACAAGGAAATCGCTTCGGCTGGCGCACCAAAGGCCGAAGGCGAACAAGAAGTAGAAGACTCGGCCAACAAAGCTGAAGAAGTAATAACAAAAGATTTCGAGGATTCGCCGATAAAAAATGGTTATAAGAAGTTAGAAGTGCAAGACCCTCTAATAGAGGTGAACCTGGGATTGGACGGAGAAAAACAACTGATCTACATAAGCTCGAAGCTTTCAGCAGAGCAACAAGAGAAGCTGATCAGTTTGCTCAGAGGCTACAAGGATTGCTTCGCTTGGAATTATGATGAAATGTCAGGACTCGGCCGAAACATTGTAGAGCATAGTGTCACGGGGTAAGCCTTTTCGCTTTAAAATTCCCCGTGCGGCACTCAAGTGTCGCACATCCGAGCCAGCGTTCCCGAGTCCTTCGCTACGGACACGCCCCCGAACTCAAACGGCAAGATCTCAACTCAAGTATTAACCAAACATACTCCTCTGCGAGCCTGACTGCTCGGCGCCGCGCCTTAAGTCGAACCCCTCGTCAGACTCCGCGAGTTCCAAACGAACAACCCCACCAACGAGGTTGGCCACCAAGTCGAGTATATTCCGCCTAGCCGGACAATCTCCTCGAGAATGCTACTTAGCCGAATGCCCCTTTGCCTCCAAAGCCAGCATCAAGGACAATACAAGTTCTCTCAAGTTAGTCCTTTCGAATGGGCCCGAGCGAGCTGCCCTTGCGTGTTCCGCTCGTTTACTTGACCGAGCGACCCGCCCCACGCGTCTCGCCCGTCCACCAGCCCATTGCCTTGCCAAGGCGCCCCGCGCCCCTCAATTTCCACTACGAGACCACTAATCGAGTTGGGCATGTCCCATTCCGCCGGCCACCTAGTTCCGTCATCGCTCCCGATTCGGTCCAAGGTCCGCTTCTCGAATACCCAACGCTACTTGTTCCTGCGCGTGTTCCCTTCACAAGGGTTCGCCAACCAAGCGACCTTTCCCGCATCGCCAACCCCCTGGCACCTCCATTGTACGACCACGCTTGGCCGCCAACACACTTGGCCCAGCCTCCAAGGTTGCTTTACGGACGTCGCCCACAATCGAATCGGCCTGGCTCCGCTTCGCTAACCATTTGGCACCTCCCTTGGACGACCATGCTCGGCCCCCAACACCCTTCGTCCAATCCTAGGCTCACTTAACGAAAACCAACATCGATTGCCTCTTTATCCTTTGCCTTGTAAACTTCGTAGGCCTCGCGCCGCACGAATCCCCGCTTGGCACACTTGCCTTCGCGAGCCTTGTCCATTACGGCAGACCGACCTTCGCGAGACTATCCCTCATCCGCTCGTTCGCTCCACTACAGAGATCCGAAACGGCATAAGATAGCGCAAGCGAACTTAGAGGGAAAACCTCATGGCATACCCCATTCCGTAATGTTGTAGACCTCGTGTCTTCGACATTACCCTAGCCCCGTGTGCTTATCGACCATCGAATACCGCTCACACGAACCAAGGCTTGGCGACTCCGCTTGCCAAGGGATGACCCATGTCCTATGGGTCAACGGGGGAGTCGGGGCCACTTCGCAAGTGTCCTACCCCTCTATATATCCAACAAGGCATCCCCCCCTTTGGCACCCCGGGGGTACGAAGGTGTTCACCGAGGGGTATGTTTTCAAACCCCGCATGCGGCACCATTTTCCTTGTCATGGCACGGGCCATTGCTAGGGAATTTCCTCTGTTGGCTCGCAGCCGGCTCAACCCTGACGAAATGTCCCAACTTCGCAATCCCGCAACTTCGTCAACTCAAATGCCTATCAAAAGTGGCCCCCAAGGATGTCACGGTCGAGCCAACGCGAACGACACATGACAATAGGCTCCTTATAAAAAAGGGATTTAGGCCTTTTAGACAACCGGCTCGTAGATTTGAACCGAGTATTGTACTACAAATAAAAATTGAAATAGAATATCTTTTAAAAGCCGGGTTTATAAGACCGACTCGTTATGTCGAGTGGCTAGCTAATATAATTCATGTGCGTAAAAAAAATGAAAAATTGAAAATCTGCATTGATTTCAAGAACCTTAATTCGGCTACCCAAAGGATGAACATCCTATGCCTATAGCCGATATGTTAGTGGATGCCGCAGCTGGTCATGAGGTATTATCTTTCATGGATGGTCATGCCGGCTATAATCAAATCATGATAGCCGTAAACAACGTGTCAAAAACGGCTTGTAGATGCCCGGTTTCAATCGAAACCTTTGAATAGGTAATGATACCTTTCGGCTTAAAAATGCCGGAGCAACCTACCGTAGGGCCATGAACCTTATTTTTCATGATATGATCGGTAAGTCGATAGAAGTTTATATCGACTACATAGTTGTAGAGTCAAAAACTAGAACCGATCATTGGGCCGAGTTGGAACTAGCTTTCGAACGAATGAGTGGATGGTCATGCCGGCTATAATCAAATCATGATAGCCGAAAACGACGTGTCGAAAACGGCTTTTAGATGCTCGGTTTCAATCGGAACCTTTGAATGGGTAGTGATACCTTTCGGCTTAAAAATGCCGGAGTAACCTACCAAAAGGCCATGAACCTTATTTTTCATGATATGATCGGTAAGTCGATAGAAGTTTATATCGACGACATAGTTGTAAAGTCAAAAACTAGAACCGATCATTGGGCCGAGTTGGAACTTGCTTTCGAACGAATGAGAAAGTATAGTTTGAAAATGAACCTGCGAAAATGTGCATTCGGAGTCTCAGCTGGAAATTTCCTAGGTTTCTAGGTGCATCAAAAAGGCATTGAAGTTGATCAAAACAAGGCTAAAGCAATCATGGAGATTCCTGTGTCAAAGACCAAGAAAGAGTTACAATCCCTCCTAGGTAAAGTGAATTACCTAAGGCGATTCATATCCAATCTAGCTGGGAGAATAGGGGTGTTCGGTCCCCCACTTCGGCTAAGAGATCGGGATGAATTCGTATGGACGGAAGAACATCAGAGGGCATTCGACAATATTAAGGAGTATTTGACGAAGCCTCCGGTGTTGATTCCCCCTAGATATGATCGGCCGATAAAATTGTACATTTCGACTGCCGAGGAAACTTAGGATGTCTGTTGGCCCAAGATAATGAACAGAAAGAGGAACAAGCTGTCTATTATCTAAGCAGACGGTTGATTGACGCCTTGAAAAGATATTCGGTGATGCACAAGTTGTGTTTAGCATTGTATTTTGGTTGCACTAAGCTAAGGTACTATATGCTACCTATGGAGGTATCGGTCATTTGCAAAACTGATTTAATTAAATACATGCTTTCAAAACCAGTGCTGAGAAGTAGGATCGGGCGATGGGTGCTCGCCTTGTACGAATTCTCTCTCAGCTACGTTTCGGCTAAAGCTGTTAAAGGACAAGCGATAGCCGATTTTTTGGCTGACCATCCTTGTATTGAAGTCGAAGAGCCAGCGACAAATTTCGTTGGCCTTCAGCAATGGATTGTACACTTCAATGGGTCTAGAACGGCTAAGTCTGCTGGGGCAGGATTGTAATTTGATCACCAGAAGGAAGAGAGACCCGATTTGCATTCGAGCTAGACTTCGACTGTTCCAACAATCAAGCCGAATACGAAGCTCTGATAATCGGTCTAGAGATTTTGGAAGAGTTAAGAGCAAAAAATATGAAGGTTGTCAGTGATTCCCAAGTAGTGATCAAACAAATGATAGGCGAATACCAATGCACTAGCCCTAACCTTCAAAGCTATTTATGTAAAGCAGCGGACTTGCTCTGTAGGTTCCGAGATGTGGAGCTCAGTCATCAGCCGAGAGAAGCAAATAAGATAGCGAATGATCTGGCCCAGATAGCATCGGGATACAAAGAACCGATGGGGGTCGATCATATAAACGTTCTAACAAGGCTGCTGCCTTCGGTTCATATGAGAGAACCGATGATTGCTCCAATCGAAGTAGTAGATGATTGGAGGTAGCCCTTGATAGACTAAAAAGATCCTAGCAGTCGTGTGAATTACAAGACGCGGAAGAAGGCACTCGACTACTGTCTGCTAGATGAGTAGTTGTATAAGAAAACGACAGAGGAAGTGCTTCTGAAGTGCTTAGGAGCCGAGAAAGCTCTAGTGGTGATGGGCGAGACCCATGAAGACTTGTGCGGAGCACATTTGGCCGGAAGGAAATTAAGATGGACTATCCGACATCTAGGATATTATTGGCCAACAATGCATGGAGACTGCATCAATTATGTCAAAGGATGTCAGGAGTGTCAATTTCATGGGTCGATTCAGAGAGTGCTAGCCTCGGAGATGCATGCTATAATTAAACTATGAGCATTTAGAGGTTGGGCCATGGATTTGATCAAAGAAATCCAGCCGAATTCATCGGCAGGACATAAATTCCGGATATTGGCCGTCGATTACTTCACCAAATGGGTTGAGATTAGACCGACGCGACAGGCTACTAAGAGAGATATTATCAGGTTTGTGGAAGACTCGATCTTGCATCGGTTTGGTATATCGGAAACCATACCAACCAATCAAGGGACTATATTCACTGGAGAGTCGTTCGCCAGATTTTTAAAAGCGAGACAAATCAAGTTGTTGAATTCGTCTGCTTATTATGCTCAGGACAATGGACAGGACGAAGCAATGAATAAAGTTATTATTAACATGATGAAACAGCACGTCGAGAGACACCCAAGAAAATAGGATGAGAAGTTATCCGAAGTACTGTGGGCATGCCGAACATCAATTAAGACCGCTACTGGGGTAACACCCTTTCGCTTAGTTTATGGACATGAGGCCGTACTGCCGGCCGAAGTCGTGATTCCCTTGCTAAGAATAAAAAAACAGGAAGAGTTAACCAGGAGTACAAACTCTTGATGAGCGAGGAATCGGATGAAATATGTGAAACTCGGTTGAAAACGTTAGATCACTTACAAGCACATCAAAGCCGAGTACGAAATGTATATAACAAAAGAGTAAAAAAAAAGTCCTTTGGTGTTGGGGACTTAGTGTTGAAATTAACTGTGATGACCCGAATCCCCGTGGAGGATTACAGCATGATCAGCAGCTTGTGGAGGCCCATTTTCGTTTGATGGAGTTGGTTGCGCGCAAATCGGACCCAAGATATGGACTCAGCGTGAAAAATAGATCGAGATTACCTATTTGGGTGTTTTCGTCGAGTGATAGAAGTGGTTTCGCGCAAAACGGACACCGGATTTGGATTCAGCGTGAAAAAACGTTCAAAATAAAATATTTTGATGTATTTTTCTGAGTCCGGACGCCCGAAAATGGACAGCTGGAAGTTTTACAGTAATTCGGGTGCACGGGGGGAGCTGTGGACCGAGAGAGGACACGTGGCAGCTCCTTATTGGTGCGGCGCGGCCACGTGGCTGCTCGAGATTGGACGGTTTAGCGGGCTCGATAGGCGCGGCCCACGGGAGCGACGCGGGCAGGCCGGGCGGGAGCGACGCGTGCAGGCTGGGCAGGCGCGGGCGCCGAATGGATTGGGTATGCCACGTGGCATCACCCCATTGGTTGGAGCCAATCGCGTTGTCGGGACGCGATTGGATAGGGTGGCCACGTGGCAGCCTCTGGTTGGCCGAGCGCGATTGCGCTGTCAGCGTGTGAGTGGATGAGCGCGCCACACGGCGCCTTCTGATTGGCGGAGCCTTTGACCGAGCGGCGCGAATGGGCGACACGTGGCGCATCGGACGACCAAGAGCGATTCGGGCGCTCCTCGCAGCAACTCCTTCAGCAGATTCGGGCGCCCAAAAGTGTACCCAGAGCCCGAATTCTGGGGAATTTCTGGCTATAAAAAGGGCCCATTTCCAGCATTTTGGAACTTTTGGAACTCTGATTTTTCTGGGAGTTTTTACAGAGGATTACCTCCCTTCTTCACCATCTCCTTGAGCACCATTGAAGGACTTTGGGGGAGTTTTTACACCACCTTTAGCCCAAGCTTGAAGAAGAAGATCCATTGTTGCATTTTTAGGCCACTACGTCGCGTTTCAGTGCAGAGGCTCTACAGAGCTCATTTCTTAGAGTTTTTGGATGATTTTTGGTTTGGCATCTTCACGAGAGGTAGGCTTACAACTTTAATATTTACCACTTCACCTGGATCTTGAGTTTTCATAGGATTTTTATGCCATCTTTGGGACCCTTGTGCACAGCCTGGAGGTTTTGGACATCACTCAGTATTTTGCCTCCTCTGGACAGTAGGATTGGAGTTTCGACTTGATTTTTGAGAGGAAATCTTCAGGACTTGAAGCTCTACAACTTTGGTATGAACCACTTTACCCAGATATGGAGTTTTCTTAGAATTTATTTACCATCTTTGGAGCACTCGTGCACAGATTGGACTTTTTGATAGTTCATAGTATTTATGGGATTTCTCTCTGATTTGTGCATGGATTTTGGAGTTCTTTAGCTTGTTTTGCATCTACTCTCGAAGAGGAATCCATTGGTACCTTGCTTGCTGGATTTGGAGTTCGCTTGCCCAGGTAACTTTAACGATCTTTCAACCCGTGTTAAGGTTTACAGCAGTTCACTATTTTGGGTTTTGTGTTGATGAATGAAGCTTGGGATGCAGATTTCTTGATGAGTTCTTGGTTATTTTCGGGATTTTAAAGTTCCAGCATCTTTTAAAGGTTAAGGTGAGCAATTTCTCTTTTGATTTCAGTGGCAAATTCCATTTGGATTAATCCCTATAAATTTTGGAAATTGGTGCTGAAATTTCAATGTGTTCTTGGGCAGCATTACACCCTTTGCTTAATTTGATTATTAAGTGGAATTAATGATGGATTTTTGAAGACTTGGAGATGTTCATATGACAGAGGACACCTTTGATTTACTGTTGGGAACTTCAATTTGAGGTATTTGATGCTGTACATGCATTTTATTTAGCATATGTATGCTTGCTAAAATTCTGGGATTTTTGCGCAGCGGCTGTTGTTTTCGCGCTTGTGACCAATCCGAGTGGTGGATTTGGATGATTCTTGTTGCATTGGATTCCTAAGAGGCTGAGCATTCTACACGCCAAATTTCAGCCAGATCGGACATCCGATCGATAAGTTTCAAGTGGGTTGGATTTTTCTCGAAAATTAGCAGGCGGCTTTCTAATTCTATTATGTAGTAAGCATGCATGCTAGTGTTGCACTTCTTTTCGAATGAGAGCATGTATGTCTTGGTTGTACTCTTTATTGATTTGTTGTAAGCATGATAGAATTATACACTTTATACCAATTGAGAGCAAGCACGATATAGTGGATGGTTCACTTGTTGGTTGAGTTATATGCATGCGGTAGTTGATGGTTTATTTATTGATGGAGTTATATGCATGCTACAGTTGGTGGTGTATGTATTGATCAAGATGAATGCATGCTAGAGTTGTACTTCTTGTTGTTTGAGAACACGTATGATTAGAATTATACTTCTTGTTGATTGGAAGCAAGCATGATAAAAATTGTATACCGTATATTGATTGAGAGCATACATGATAGAGCTAGTGACTAATGTTGGTTGAGATCTATGTATCAGACTTGATAGATGTTAAATTGTGGAACCTTGACTAGCACCCCGTCATATGTTTGCATGTTTAACCAGACTAGTAGAAAATTTTCACTTGGGCTAGTTTCTTTCATGTTCTAAACTTCCTACACATTGCATGTTTATTTCCCTAGACTAGAGTTTTTCCTCGCCCGGGTAGTAGGCCGAGTGGTGGGGACAGTGTAGGACGCATGATGCGTTCGTGCCAGGGGGCCGAGTGGAGTCTGGTGGTTGAGGTTAGTTTGGTGCTAGTGTCAAGAGCCGTTTGGGATGACGGTGATTCCGGGTTGTTGGGTTTTCCTCTGATTGGTTCATTGCCACTGAGTTGTAGCGGTGTTGATCTTATGATAGCAGGACCTTGAACCCAGAAATACTTTTGGATACACATGATTTTAGTAAACTAATGTTTCTTTCCAAGCTTCGAGGAGCACCAGAACCCGTTCTTATGTGATTAGGGCGAAGGCACTAGTCCTTCGGGATTTGGGAAAATAAAATCGTATTTAACTAATTTTCTTAAGAACTAAACTTTATTAAAATTGGGTTTCCTTAAATCAAGATGGTTTTCTAAAAGGAAGTTACTTTTTGTCCTCACCCAGAGAACGGTCGAGTGAAATGGTTTTTAGAAATAAATGTCATCATTTTATATAAACCTCCTCACCCCGACGAGGGTTAGAGTGATCTGGGTTCTAAGGACTGCCTCCTTATTTTGGGTCGAGAGCTACGGAAGGCTGTGCCTGGAACCTGCTCTTATTTGATTGGGATTGTAGGCGTCATATTCCCGAAATTCTCGGTCCCGTTGTTGTTACTAGAGGTTGAGTTGGGTTCTGATCTTTGGCCGAGGTGTGTTCCGGCTAGTGTTGTTAGTAGAGTTGGGTTTTGATGTTGGGCCGATGGGTGTTCCGGCAGGTTTGGTTAGTTGGTTTGGGTTTGCAAGTTTTCCGATCAGTTTGATCGTAGTCCTTGGTTACAGCCTGCATGTGCTACAGTTCTGATTCTCGATTTTCCTATGTTCTCTTTCCTCAGTGCGGTCGCTCCCCTTGAGTGCCGCTCCGAATGCGATGGTATATTGGTTCGTTGGAACTCCCTACGTAAATCCTGCCCAATGAGTGGGAGGTGGTTGTAAATGGGCGTATATTAGTCCGTTGGGACGCCTACATAAATCCTGCCCAATGAGTGGGAGGTGGTTGTAGGTGAGCGCAGTGTCACGTGTCGATCGTGTTGGTTCGACCGTGACATCCTTGGGGGCCACTTTTGGAGGACATTTGGTAGGCATTTGGGTTGACAGAGTTACGAGATTGCGAAGTTGGGACAATCCGTAAGGGTTGAGCCGTGGGCGAACCAACGGAGGCAATTCCCTAGCAATGGCCTATGCCATGACCAAGAAAATGGTGCCGCATGCGGGGTTTCAAAACGTACCCCTCGGTGAGCACCTTTGTACCCCCGGGGTGCCAAAGGGGTGGATGCCTCGTGGGTTATATAGAGGAGGGGTTGGACACTTGCGAAGTGGCCCCGACTCCCCCATTGGCCTATAGGACATAGGCCATCCCTTGGTGAGCGGAGTCGCCAAGCCTAGGTTCGTGTGAGCGGTATTCGAGGGTCGATGAGCACACGGGCTTAGGGTAATGCCAAAGACACGAGGTCGACAGCATTACGGAGCGGGGTAAGCCAAGAGGCTTTGCCTCTAGGTTCGCTTGCACTACCTTATGCCGTTTCGGATCTCTGTAGTGGAGCGAACGAGCGGATGAGGGGCAGTCTTGCGAAGGTTGGTCCGCCTCAATGGACAAGGCTTGCGAAGGCATGTATGTGCCGAGCGGGGATTCGTGAGGCGCGAGGCCTACGAAGTTTGCGAGGCGAAGGAACGGCCGGTCCGCCGTAATGGACAAGGCTCGCAAAGGCAGCGGTGCCGAGTAGGGATTCGTGCGGCGCGAGGCCCACGAAGTAAGAGGAGACAATCGATGCTGGTTTTCGTAAAGTGAGCCATGGAGAGGACCGAGGGTGTTGGGGGCCAGGCATGGCCGTCCAATGGAGGTGCCGAATGGCTAGCGAAGCGTAGCGAGGCTGGTTCGATTGTGGGCGACATCCGTCAAGCAAACCTTGGATGCTGGGCCGAGTATGCTGGCGGCCGAGCATGGTCGTGCAATGGAGGTGCCAGGGGGTTGGCGACGCGGGAAGAATGTCGCTAGGTTGGCAAACCCTTGCGAAGGGAACACACACGGGAACAAGTAGTGTGGGGTATTCGGGAAGCGGACCTTGGACCGAGTCGGGAGCGATGACGGAACTAGGTGGCCGGCGGAACGGGACATGCCCGACTCGACTATGGATCTCGTCGTGGAAATTGAGGGGGGCGCGGCGCCTTGGCAAGGCAATAGGCTGGCGGACGGGCGAGATGCGTGGGATAGGTCGCTCGGTTAAGCAGACGAGCGGAACGCGCAAGGGTAGCTCGCTCGGGCCCATTCGAATGGACTAAGTTGCGAGAACTTGTATTGTCCTGGATGCTTGCTTCGGAGGCAAAGGGGCATTCGGTTAAGTAGCACTCTCGAGAAGAGTTTGTCCAGCTAGGCGGAATATACTCGGCTTGAAGGCCAACCTCGTGGGCGGGGTTGTTTGTTCGGAACTCGCGGAGTTCGACGAGGGGTTCGACGTAAGGCGCGGCGCCGGGCAGTCAGGCTCGTGGAGGAGCATGCTTGGTTAATGCTTGAGTTGTGATCCCGCTGTTTAAGTTCGAGGGCGTGTTCGTGGCAAGGGACTCGGGAAGGCTGGCTCAGGTGTGCGACACTTGAGCTCCGCACGGGGTAATTCTAAGGCGAAAAAGCTAGCCCCGTGACAAGTGGTATCAGAGCTAAGTTGAGCTCATGGGTTGAAGATTTGGCCGGAAGGTGCGACCTTGGCGGCGAAGTTGGTGTGAGTGGAGTCACTCCAACGAAGGTACTAGGCGTCGGCGAGGCACTGTGGCGGTATTACGCTTGTGGGAGATGCGGAGTCAGAGTGTGGCGGACTCTAGTACAGTACGCGTGAAAATGGCTAAGTCCTGTGTCGCGTGGTAGGCGACGAGGCAATGATTGGGAGAATCATTATGTGGTCCGTGGTCGCGGTTACCATGGATTGGAATTAGGCGGGTGCCTAAGGAACCTGAGCTAGTGAAGTGGCGTTCGCGGCTTAGGAAAGGAGAGGAACACATTGCGCGGCAAATGTGCTTCCGGGTTTGTGGTCTTGCAGCGAATGAATCTCTAGAAGGGAAGGATTGGGATGCAGCACACGCGGCAAAAGGGTTACTTCGTAGTGACTGAGTTCAAGTATCTTAGTACAAGAAGATCGATGGGGAGGTCGATTACTCTTTGAGTGTGTACCCATGAATTGGATAGAGTTATCTCGGTGTGAGAAAGAGATCACAATTGGACCTTTACTCTTCGAGTAAGGAAAAGAGTCTGTATCTGGGCAGGGCGGTGACAGCGTTGATTGTTCATAGCAGCATCCACGTGTACAATGGACGGATGACGTGGATCCCGCTGATGGGTGTAGTCAAGGTTGCGGTAGAACCGAAACTCGCGCAGCGGAAGTGGGCATTGCGAATGCCTGGATTTGGTCTGAGTGCGCTTGGCGGTGCTTGCGACTCAGGGTGGGGGAACACATTTGAGCAGAATGTGTCCCGATGTTTGGGTGACTCGATAAAGGAATCTTGTCTAAGGAACGTGGCGGATAAAACACACATGACCGAAGAGTTCACTTCGTGGAGCACAAGTTGGGAACCAAGACTGATCGGGTCCGTGGCAGTAACAGCTAAGCTTTGGGCTAGGTTGTGAAGTGGGCCAAGGGTTGCTGGATGGTTTGGTGTTTCTCACTTGGGGCGAGAAGGCCGATGGGGAGATCGGTTGCTCTCGATGGTGTGGCCACAGGTTGGACGAATGGGACTCCCCAGTCGAGTGGATCAAACGATGAGATTGGACTTTGTTCAGAGGAACAAGGTAAGGAGCTATGTTCGGGAAAAGCAGTGGTAGTGCTAAGGTCTCGAGATAGCGGGCACGCATCCGTGCGGGACGGATCGTGTGGGCTCTGCTGGCAGATAGCAAAGGTTGTGTGAGGGCCTGAGCTTTTAGAGCAGAGAGACTTGGACTCGAGTGTAGACGAAGAGACAAGTCAAGACACTCGGGTGGACCTTGGTCCAGGATCGCCTAGTGACAGGTTGCTGGGAGAGGAAAAACTCAGTTGTCAACTCAAAGGGTCGAGGTATCGCAATTTGTGAGGGGGTGGACGTTGGATGGCGACATCACCGTTATCAGCAGTTGCGAGAAAGACTAGCAGATGGGTTAAGCTTGGGTTCCGTTCAGCGGCTATCGCGAAGGTGATTGCTGGAGGTACGGAGGACGGCAAGTTTGAGCAATGGAAACGAGGTGTCGTTAGTCTCGAACTTGGCCGAGGACTTTGGTGGGGGGAACCGAAGTCGGGTTTAGCGAAAGCCTAGAGGGAATGGGCTTGAGCGACCAAGAGTACAGAAGCCAAAGGTGCTAAGCAGCAACGAGTAGCGAAAGTACGGAGCAGTCAGGAGGCATAACAAGAGTTCATGGTGGAGCAAGTAGATGTGCGAAGTAGCCGAGGACAAGCTTGTCTCGGCAAAAGACTCGAAAACTCGTAGTGACCATGGTGATGGCTTGACGTTATGTGATTGCGGGGGCATTTGTGAGGCAAAAGTTGTGTGCGGGAATGGCACGAGATGGGCATAAGTACTCATGGATATTGGAAGGGGTTGGATGTTGATCTGGCCCGACCGCAGTTTGTGTATAGGGAGCTCCAGGGTGGGGAACCCTAGATCAATATTGTGACATTTCGAGGTGGAGAAGCGAAGCCGAGCTGCGAGCTGATTCGCGTTGGACGCTCCAAGACGTTGGGACGTTTGGAGTTTGACCTCGGAGGGAGCGAGGGAGGGCCACTCTACTGATTTTCAAAGGAACTCGTGCACGCTTGGGATAGGTGTATTCGCGGAGTATACCGAGTGCACTAGTTGGTCCGGTAGCGTTCTGGGAAGAGATCGCTAGCTGGAAATGGATTTCCCTGCGAGGGAGGCACAAGGTTGGCTACTAGCTGCAGGAAACTTGGGTTAAGTAGGGGCGAAAGGGACAGAAGGGCCGAGTAGCGCCTCGAGAAGGACCGAGTTGCAGAGGAGTGCAAGTGCCATCTGGGTTGTCGTGACCAGACGACAAGGTTAACATTCTAGTTCCGTGGAGGAGTTTTGTGGTGCGGGGGAGGCATCCGGAGCTGGGGAGCTTCAACTCAAGGGGACAGAATGGTTTTCACAGAGTATTTGGTCGAGAGGACCAAGGAGCTTCAGCGACACGTTGGGTAGCGGACATGCTCAAGGGTGGGTCAGTGTGGCATGCGATGCCAAGGCCGAGGGCGGCTCTGATCTGGAGTAGTGGTTGGCAGCTATCAACCAAGCTGGAAGAACGGATGTACATCGACGAGGGCGTCGATAACTTGGGTGGGGGAGTCTGTCACGTGTCGATCGTGTTGGTTCGACCGTGACATCCTTGGGGGCCACTTTTGGAGGACATTTGGTAGGCATTTGGGTTGACAGAGTTATGAGATTGCGAAGTTGGGACAATCCGTAAGGGTTGAGCCGTGGGCGAACCAACGGAGGCAATTCCCTAGCAATGGCCCATGCCATGACCAAGAAAATGGTGTCGCATGCGGGGTTTCAAAACGTACCCCTCGGTGAGCACCTTTGTACCCCCGGGGTGCCAAAGGGGTGGTGGATGCCTCGTGGGTTATATAGAGGAGGGGTTGGACACTTGCGAAGTGGCCCCAACTCCCCCATTGGCCTATAGGACATAGGCCATCCCTTGGCGAGCGGAGTCGCCAAGCCTAGGTTCGTGTGAGCGGTATTCGAGGGTGGATGAGCACACGGGCTTAGGGTAATGCCAAAGACACGAGGTCGACGGCATTACGGAGCGGGGTAAGCCAAGAGGCTTTGCCTCTAGGTTCGCTTGCACTACCTTATGCCGTTTCGGATCTCTGTAGTGGAGCGAACGAGCGGATGAGAGACAGTCTTGCGAAGGTTGGTCCGCCTCAATGGACAAGGCTTGCGAAGGCATGTATGTGCCGAGCGGGGATTCGTGAGGCGTGAGGCCTACGAAGTTTGCGAGGCGAAGGAACGGTCGGTCCGCCGTAATGGACAAGGCTCGCAAAGGCAGCGGTGCCGAGTAGGGATTCGTGCGGCGCGAGGCCCACGAAGTAAGAGGAGACAATCGATGCTGGTTTTCGTAAAGTGAGCCATGGAGAGGACTGAGGGTGTTGGGGGCCAGGCATGGCCGTCCAATGGAGGTGCCGAATGGCTAGCGAAGCGTAGCGAGGCTGGTTCGATTGTGGGCGACATCCGTCAAGCAAACCTTGGATGCTGGGCCGAGTGTGCTGGCGGCCGAGCATGGTCGTGCAATGGAGGTGCCAGGGGGTTGGCGACGCGGGAAGAATGTCGCTAGGTTGGCAAACCCTTGCGATGGGAACACACGCGGGAACAAGTAGTGTGGGGTATTCGGGAAGCGAACCTTGGACCGAGTCGGGAGCGATGACGGAACTAGGTGGCCGGCGGAACGGGACATGCCCGACTCGACTATGGATCTCGTCGTGGAAATTGAGGGGCGCGCGGCGCCTTGGCAAGGCAATAGGCTGGCGGACGGGCGAGATGCGTGGGACAGGTCGCTCGGTTAAGCAGACGAGCGGAACGCGCAAGGGCAGCTCGCTCGGGCCCATTCGAATGGACTAAGTTGCGAGAACTTGTATTGTCCTGGATGCTTGCTTCGGAGGCAAAGGGGCATTCGGTTAAGTAGCACTCTCGAGGAGAGTTTGTCCGGCTAGGCGGAATATATACTCGGCTTGAAGGCCAACCTCGTGGGCGGGGTTGTTTGTTCGGAACTCGCGGAGTTCGACGAGGGGTTCGACGTAAGGCGCGGCGCCGGGCAGTCAGGCTCGTGGAGGAGCATGCTTGGTTAATGCTTGAGTTGTGATCCCGCTGTTTAAGTTCGAGGGCGTGTCCGTGGCAAGGGACTCGGGAAGGCTGGCTCAGGTGTGCGACACTTGAGCGCCGCACGGGGTAATTCCAAGGCGAAAAAGCTAGCCCCGTGACAGCAGGCTTGACTGGCCTTTTTGACAGTCTATACGATTAGGTCGTTTTGGGCACCTCGAGTTAGAGTGGTTGCATATCATCATCTGTTTCACCTATTGAGCATTGTAGATAGAGGCATGATAGCTGTAGATTTCTTTCCAGCTTATCTATTCTTATTTACAGTTTTCCTGTTGTCAAGGATTAAAGTGTCGTGGCACGAGGGTGCGTCGGTCGTTGCCTGGCACGATACGACACAGGCACGCTTGCGTGCCGACACATGGTACGCTTGCGTGCCGACGGGCACGCACAACCTCTTAGTGGCACGCTTTGGCACGGTCTTATTTTAATTTTTTCCGTCCAATAAAGTTTTAGAATGTTATTTTAAAGGTTTTAGAGTAATATTTATAAATTTTGGCTATATATTGATTGTCTTGATCTAATGGCAATAATAGTTGACTAACTTACTAGTTAATAGCTTTATATAGTAGTATTCTTTATAGGTGGAGTTAAATACAACTACAGCTCATAGAGAAAATTACTTTTTAAAAAAATTTTATAAAAATTTGTAAGATTCATTCGTATTGATTAGATGAAGATCATATGATGACTAGACTAAATTAGAAAGAGAACCCAAGTGCATTGATAGTTTCTTTTCATTTTCAAATTTTTATAAATTATTTATGAAAAATTAAAACAAAAAATTTAAAAAATTTAAAAAAACTTATAAAATATGTCCATGAAAATTTAATAATAAATCATATTATAAATAAATTAAGCAATAATAAAATTTAATTAATTTTTTAAAATTTTTTTATTTATCTTTTATTTTTTCGATTTTTAAAAATTTTAAAATATAAATCCGAAAAAAATAATTTTTTAAAAATTTTTATGAAAAATTTGCAAGTTCATCCAAGAAAATTAATTTTTCTTAAATTTAAATAAGAAAACTTGTGCAATTTATTTATGAAAATTTAACACTAAACCATACGATATATACATTAAGCAAATTTAAATATCATTTGCTTCTATTTAGGTTTCGATTTTATTAGAATTCTTATATTTCAAAATCTAATAATAAAATTTTCAAAGTTAAAAATACCTTAAATCTCGAACAAAATATTAAATCTGTACAAAAAATGTAAAAATTGATCATATAATGATTAAATCAAGTGGATATATTTTCAGATTTTTGTAAATTGTTAATAAAAATTTTTATAATTTCATATTTCTTTACAAAAGAAACATTAGAAGTTAAATATATTCTAAATGTATGAAAAAAAAATTTAAATTGTAAATTTCTTGACTTATTTAATAAGTAGATCTTCGATTTTACTATTTTTTTACTTTTTCTTTTAAAATCGAAATGATCAAAAAATAATAAGAGATGGAAAGGCAAAACTGAAAAAAAAAAATTATGAGAAAAAAAGGAAGAAAAAAATAGAAAGGAAAAAAATAGAGTAAGAGATGTGAGAGGAAAGAAAAGAAAGCGCAGAATAGAAAAAAATGTAGAAATGAAAAGAAGAAAATAGATAAGAGGGATAAAAGTCTATGCAAGAAACCAAAAAATACAAAAGATCGAAATAAAAAAAAAAAATTAAAAACACTGTGCCTGTGTGGGCACGCAGCAGCACGTACCGTGATACTCTCTGGGTATCGCTCTGTCTCGTTCGATACTCAGAGGCTATGTTGCACATATACGAATAAGGGGATACGGATACGACACGATACGGATACGGTGATACGGCAATTCCTAAAACTTCTAGGATACGATACGTGGGATATGCTTAAATAAAATATTATTTTAAATATATTTAAATATATGTTGTTTATATGTAATGATATATTGAGGACAATTAGGATATCTGGATTATATTAAGGAATATATTTTGATGTATATTAACTTGTATAATTATTTTACATCTATTTATAAAAATAGATAATCAATCGTATTAAATAATAATTTAAAAAATATCAACCAACTATCATCCAACTTGATCAAATGATAACAATAGATATTTAGTCGCACAAACTAGATAATTAGTCATTCAACATATATGTACGTTTTATTAGGTTCTATTATATAAAATAGTAATAAAAGAAAATATGCTAACAATTTAATTGAAGAAGAAAAAAATTATTCTCTATGACCTTTATTGATTAGTTCTAGGTTGATAAATTAGATGAAAAAAAAATAAAAAAGAAACGGTAAATGACTGAACTATAACTTAATACTGTGTGGAGATAGAACGAGAGGGATCACCTTCAACTATTCAAGTGCAAAAAAAATAGAAGAAATGACAAATTGAAGAGAGATTTGCATTTTTCTCATTCTTTTCCTTATTTCTAATGGGTTTGGATGCATACTTTTCAAAAAAATTTCACTTCCGATCATTTTAGACCAAAAAAAAATCTGGGCATATCTCCCCCGTATCCCCCCGTGTCCCTCCCGTATCCGAGCCATATCTGATATTTTTTATTTTTAAAAAATACCGGATACTTCATTCCCGTATCGGACATGTATCGGGCGCGTATCGGTATCCGATACGTATCCGATACGGGTACGGCGAGAAATTTGAAGTATCCGTGCTTCATAGCTCAGAGGGTATCGCGGCACGGGAGGGCTAAGAGAGACCCCCCCTGTACCGTGCCGCCTAATAGGTGGCACGATACGTATCGCTCCGTGCCGTAAGGCACGAATGAATACTTAATTCCTTGCCTGTTGTCTTATGCCTCTAGTAGGCTTAGTGGGCAGACCGTTGGGCTTGGAAACGGTATCCACTGAGAACTACTGATTGATGTAGTTCTCACACCCTCTATTGGTGACAGTTTTGCAGAAGCTTTCCCTTCCGTTCCTGCTTCAGTTGGCTCGACGGATCGAGATGAGGGAGTCGCGAGATAGATCCCTACCAGTGTTGTTCATTTCGGTGAGATAGATGTACCAACCCGGATTGTGGGTTTTACTGTATACTGTTGTATTTTATGGTTTTTAGTTTATCTCCCTTTTTGGATTCATAGATGTTGTATAGGAGGATTCTATTTGTACTTTGATTCAGTGGACCAGATTATTGTATTATTATTTTTGAGAGATGGACATTGTACCCTCATTTCAGTTGTACAGTGGTTCAGATTTTTATTACAGCAGTTATTTTCAACTCTGATATCTGTATAGTGATTAGATATTACCTTTTGCAGGTTGGACGCTTCGCCTATGCGGGAATTCCCGTATGGGTAGCGGATCTGTTGGCGAGCTCGGGTCGCAGTTTCGACGCCGGGGCATGACATTAACACTGCCTATCGATAAAAAGAGTCGATTGTACGGGAAGTGGTCTCCTAATTGGGAAGGGTCATTCCAAGTGAACCGAGTAAGGAGAGAAAATTCTTATTACTTAAGAACTTTAGAAGGATCGAAAAACAGTAAACCGATCAACGGGAAATACTTAGAACGTTACTATCCATCAGTTTGGGAAGACATGATGTAAAAAGATACAATTTTCATTTCATGATATAGCCGATGTTAGATTACAAAAATATTAAAAAAGTAAAATACAAAATCCAAAAGACTAAGAAGGTAAGTCTTTTAGTTGCATCCATTCGGCATCAAGTATGGCCTGTGACCGCTGAGCCGCCTTCTTTCGGGGCTTCATCGCGGAGTGGCCTTGAAGAAGAACTCTTAACCCTCGGCAGAGCTCGACGCCAAGGTCCACCTCCGCCTTATGGTGAGCATAACCGCTTCGACCTTTTCCTTGTGCACGGTTAAGACTTGCTTGGCACGAGCGAGGTGATTTTCAGCATCGGCTACTTCTTGCTCGAGGGCAGAAGTCTGCTGATTCAAGGCTGCCCATCCATCATGGCTAGCGCTGATGGGCAGCGATTGCGCGATAGCCGTCACTCGGTGAGATTCGACCGAGGAAAAATGAGTTTCGGCTGCAGAAAACTTGGCGAGAAGGGTTGATTGTTGAGAAGCCAGATAGGGGAGGTGAGAGGTCAAAGAGACGATAAATCGCTGCTCCTGAGTTAGGAAGGTACAGCACGGAGGAGCGATGAGGGTGTCTAATAGCTCCTCAAGTCTCTAAAGCTTCTCTGGAGATAGACTGAGGGCAGTGAGGCCTTCGGAGAACAGGCCGAGGTACTGATGGAACAGCCTCCGGGTGGAATCCTCAGCCTCGGGGGGCGGCGCTTCACCTTCCTCTGAGGAAGGACTCAATGGGAGGAGATGTGCGAAGAAAGCAACGACTCTTCCTCAGAGGCGACAACAGTAGCCGTTTGAGCCTCGATTAATGATGTAAGGTGCGGCTCCAAAATTGATAAAAGATCGGCGGCAAGATCGACAGCCGAAAACTCTCTTCTTGTTCTTTTCTTTTTTTCTCTTCTTCTTCTTCCTTCTTCTGGGCCTCGATTTGCCTCTCCTTCTTTTTTTCTCTTCCTCCTTTGCTTTTTTCTGCTGCTTTCTCGATAGCCCTTTTTCTTTTTGCTCTTTTCGGGCTAATTCCGTGGCTTGGAAGGATTCGTCCTTCGGCTTTGGCTTATCCTTAGTAGCCGAAGATTCCCTTTTAATTTTAGTGTGCTCGGCTACTAAGGTTTCCTGCCGAGCCGCCATTTCCTGCAGCAAAGGCCGAGGTTGCTCTTCAGCCAAAGTAGGGTCAATGATAGGGGAGGGCCGAGGAACATCGTCGGTCGGTGCGAGAGTTGGAACGACGTACTCCGTTGGAACCGCTTGGCTAACATCGGCCGTCGCTGAAGGTGTTGTTTCTTTGCGAATCTTGGATGGCCGAGGAGCAGGAGCGGGTTCATCGGCTGGACGTTTGGCCGATGAAGTCCGACGACAAAGCTGAAGAGAAAGCCAGTGGTTGGACCAAGAACCATCACGTGTAAAAGAGTAAAAAATGAGCGGGCTACCCGAAGAGCTTCCTCAGGGGCTAAAGTCTCCTCCTCCGATGAGGTGGAGGCCGGGACTATCACGGGCTGGAGGGAGCCAAAGCTTCTCGGCTCTGCTGAATGGACTCCTCGGTAGTAGGTTCTTCCTTGATAGGGCAAGAAGTGGTCGAGGGCCTCCGAGAGGAACATTTGACCGGAGGGGAGCTTCGAGCCGGTTGCTCAAAAGTGTGAACCAGCTAAACAAAAGACATTAGTAGGATATTCTGAAATATAAGTAGGGGTGTAATGTGGGCCGTGCCGGGCCGGCACGGCCCACATAATCCGTGCCGAAATGGGCCAGGGGCCAGCCCGGCCCGGATTTAAATCCGGGGCGGGCCGCTTTTTCAAAGAAAGAGGCCCGACCCGGCCCCTGGCCCGCCCAGCACGGGCCGGGCCGTGCCGGATCGTCCGGCCCGTGCCGGATCGTGCGTGCCAGCCCAGTTTTTTTTTCCAGTTTGTTTGTCTTTTTTTTTACTAAAAATTATATTTTTTTTTAAATAAAAGACAATTTGTTTTTAAACTATAATTTTTGACTCGTAATTTTTACTTTACACAATTATGCCCAACTCCATAAAATTATTTTAAAAATTTTAGAAATTAAAAAAAAACTAAAATACCAAAAATAAATTTAACTTTTTTAATATCATTAATTTTTAATATTATATAAAATTTAAAACTTTAGAGAACAATAATTTTAACTTTTTAATTATATAAATTTTTTATATTAATTTTTTAGCTTAAATTTCTTAGACCAATAACCAACCTTAATATAAAATTAATATTACATTTTTTTCATAATTTTTATTATTTGAATAGAAATTAATATTCTAAACAAATAATAATTATAAAAAATACATAAATTTTGAATTAATCATATTATATAATTATATTAAAGGAAAGTAAAAAATATATATATAAAAAATTAAAAATATATTTGAATAAAATAGCGTGATTTACAAAGCCAACTAGCAAACAATAGAAAAAAAAATCAACATTATTTTCTCTACATTACATCATTTTTTAAAGATTTGTAGAAATATTTATAGATGTAAAAAAAAATTTAATTTTTTAAAAAAATATAAAAGTATTTTAATTTTTTTTGACTAAAATAGCCTCTAACAGTTAAAAATTTGAATGTTAGTGAGGGTATTTTAGTAATTTAAACTAAAATATTTTTAAAATTTTATAATTCAAATAAAATTAATTACTTAATTTGAAGCCGTTGGGTTGAGCCCAAGGCCCAAACAATTAAATGCTTAATTATGTATTAGTGTATGCTTCATATTTTCCCAAGGCTAAGAGCCTAAGGCCCAAGGGTTTGCCACCTTGGGAAAGGTTGGATTGAGATTTGACTACTTGAGCTCTTTCCCAAGGAGCCACCTTGGGAAAGGTTTATATAGGCCTGGCAAGAGCCGGGCCTATAGTCTATATTAGCTTACAAAGACTACTATTACAAACTCTAGGCCTCATTTTATCTGGGCCGTGCTGGCCCGGCTGGCACGGCCCATACGGGCCGTGCCGTGCCGGGCCACGGGCTTGCTCTTCAGCCCGGCACGGCCCAAGCCCGTCACGGGTCATGCCGGGCCGTGCTGGCGGGCCCCAAAGAAGCGGCCCAGCACGACCCGAGGAGCCGAACCGGGCCGGCCCGGCATGGAAGCTACAGTAGCCGAACGGGAAGAAATGTACTGGTAGAGAGTTTGAAGGGGGCGAACACCCTCCTCAAGGATCGGTTCATGAGCCGTGATAAAAGGACCGGCTAGAATCAAAATAAAATGCGTAAGAAAGTTGCCGATGATTGAGAAAGACTTGGAGAGAAAGGAAAGTATTGCCTTCTGACTTAAACAGAAGGTCTGAGTCGAAGTCGAACCAATTAAGAATGGTGGAGAGGTCAAGGCCGAATAGGATGTTACAGACATCCTCCCAAGACCTTTGGAAGAGTTCATTAGAGAAGCCGTCATCGACAGGGTCGAAGGCGACAGGAATAAAGAGTCGTTTGAGGCAATTGCCTGAGGTTGTGATTCGATCTACTTCCGTCGTGCCTTTGATGGTGTGGCGAACCCGATAAGTGTTGCCGATAAAATAAGACGTCGGGGCCTGAAGAGCTTGGACTAGACCAAACTGGCGAGCAGCGAAGTGTGGGCTGTAAACTTCGGTGCTTGGGGCCATCTTGGATTGGCTTTTGAGGCCGATATGGAGATCTCGAGGGGCAAAGTAGGAGTACCATACGACAGAATGGTCGATGATTTCAAGCTAGTCCGCCTAATGTCGGATGTACTCGAAGCGCTCTTTGAACCAGGCGGGGCCGAATTTCCGCGGTCCGAACGGTGCCCAGCGGCCGGGGGCTCGGCTCTCCTCAATATAGAAAACTTGAAAATATCGAACAAAATCCAAACAGTGGCCCGAAGAAAAAGGTTTGGGGCAATCTGTGGTGTCCCGGGGCCCCGTGTGTCTTGACTGTGTGGTCGGCGGTGAGAAAACACCTATTTTTGGTGTATCGAGTGCGTTGCGCGTAAAGCGGACGCCAAAAACGGACTCAACGCGAGAAAACGGTTAAAATCGGCTATTTTCGAGCTAATCGGGCCTACTAGACCCATTTTGGAGGTGGGTCGGTTCACGGCCCACTTGGGCGTGCACCGGGACCAACGGGCGCGCGGGCAGGCCACGTGGCGCAACCACATTGGTCGGGCCGCTGCTAGCGCCGCAATCAGCGCGGGCGGGGCCACGTGGCAGCGCGCCATTGGTTGGCGCGCGGACCCGGTAGACCCGGCGTGCCGCACGCCGCGTGCTCCCCGCCATGGACCGCGCCGTCCACATGGCGCACCCCGATTAGCAGGCGCCACCCACCGCGCAGACGCGGGGCGCACGTGGACACGTGGCGTGATTTGACGCTTCCGGGCGCTGCGCGGTGGCACGCATCCTCTGCACGGATGCGTGCCACGCGTCCCGAGCGCGGTCCTGTGCGGATCCGGGTGCCCGATTTCTCCCCTTGGATCCGAAAGTGGTTTTTCAGGATTTTTGCTATAAATAGGCCCTTTGTGCTGCCATTTTGGGGGTTTTTCCGAATTTTTCTTGGGGCCTTCTTCGACAGAGAGAAAGATCATCAAGTCTTCTTCACTTCTTGGGGTTTTGGAGGATTTTTGAAGATCGTTTTATCAGCTTCTTCCTCGACTCCGCGAGCTTCGACGTTCCTCCAATTGCGGTTTTCTTCGTCGATGTTTCTTCCGCGGACTCCCCTGGGCTTACCCTTTGGAATTTTAAGCTGAAATTTCAGGGGGATCTTCACGAGAGGTAGGCCTTCGATTTTGGTACCCATCGCTCCTCTCCGTTTTGAGTTTTTATGGGAGTTCTCGCAGCATCTTTAGACCCCTTTTTGTGTTGTGGTTTTTCTGGACAGCGGGGGAGTTTTTATGCTTTTTCTCGGCCGTTTGTTGCCGGAATTGGGCGTTTAAGGACTCGATTTCTATCTACACTTCGCGAGGATCGCAGCCATATTTTTCTTGGAATTTTTGGAGGGCATCTCGTAGGAGGTATTTTACTGTTTTGTGGACAGAATTGCGGCGACGTTGTCGTTTTGGTGATTTGGGACTTACCGCGATGTTCGGCTTATATTTCAGCGACCGGAAGGAGTTTTCGGGTGATTTTTTGTTCGTCGGAACCGTGGGAACCTGAGGAATGCACACGTTCAGTTTCAGCTTAATCAGACTACGGATTAGCGCGTTTGAGGTGGGTTGGATTTCCTCCAAAATTAGCGGGCGACGTACTAATTCTATGCCGTAGTATGCATGCATGATAAGTAAAGTATTCCTTTTTGTGGATCAAGATGCAAACATGTATTATAGAATTAATAAATCGATTATTCCTTCTGATAATAACATATTGGAACCTTGACTAGCACCCCGTCATATGTTCGCTTGTATTTAACCAGACTAGTAGAAAACCCTCACTTTGGCTAGTTTCCTTTATGTTTTAGCTTTCCCACACCCTGTATTCTTTTTCCCTGGATTTAGAGTTTCTCCTCGCCCGGATAGTGAGCCGAGTGGTCGGGATATTGTGGGATGCATTGGCACTCGTGCCTGGGGGCCGAGTGGAGTCTGGAAGTTGAGGCTAGATCGGGGATAGTGTCGGGAGCCATTCGGGACGACGGTGGTCCCGGGTCGTCGAGTATTCTCCGACTAGTGTCGTTGGCACTGCGTTCGTGGTAGTGTTGAGTTGGTGATAGCAGGACCCTGAGCCCAGACTGTTTTGGACACACATGATTTCAGTAAACCAATGCTTTCCTTCCAAATTTCGAAGGATCGCCGGAGCCTGTTCTTGTTTGATTGGTTGAAGGCATTGGCCCTTCAGGGTTTGGAAAATAAAATATGTTTTAACTAGTTTTCTTAAAGAACTAAAATTCATTAAATTGGGTTTCCTAAATCAAAATGATTTTCGGTAATAAATGTCATCTTTTCTTATAAACTTCCTCACCCGAGAGAGTTTGAGTGATCTGGGTTCTAGAGGTTGTTTCCATTTTCGGGACGAGAGCTACGGGAGGGGGAGAACCTGTTCTTGTTTGATTTGGGGGGGGGGGGGGGGGGGGGGGGGGGTGCCTAGAACCTGTTCTTGTTTGATTTGGGTTGTAGGTGCTAGTCTCCCGGAACTTTCGAACCCTAATTGGTTCCCTCCGGATGTTTTACCCGAGGGGGCTGATTTCCCCGAACTGTCAGGGTCGAGAACTTCAAAAGGCTGAGCCTGGAGTCTGTTCTTGTTTGAGTAGGGTTCTAGACACCGGCCTATCGGGATTCTCGGACCCTTGCTGTGTCGGTCGGTTCTTTTTCATCTGGGAGTTGGGTGTTCTGTTTTCGGAGCCGTTTGGGTTGACGGTGGTCCCGAGCCGTTGAGTGTTTCCGGCTATTGTTAGTGTTGAGTTATTGTTTTCGATCTGATTGATCGTGGATTTGGATTATAGCCTGCATGAGCCGTATGAAGCTCGACAGAGATGCGCGGATACTTCCTCGGTGGGGTCGCTCCCCTCGAGTGCCGCTCCGCAGCTGGGCCTGTTACTTTACTATCGCGATGTGTCAACGCAGTCCGAATAGGACCGCCCACGTAAATCCCATCCCAGTGGGGATGTGTGGTAGTGGGTAGGCGCAGGTTTGACTGGACCCTATGTGGCAGTCAGTGTGATTGGGTTGATCGAGTATATTGAGATAAGAGTCGATGCATCATTTTCATCTGTATCACCCATTGAGCATTATAGATAGAGGCATGGTAGCAGTACAGTTTATTTTCTGCTTATTTTTCTTTCCATATTGCATTATTATCTTATGCCTCTAATAAACTTGGTGGGCAAACCGTTGGTCTTGGAGACGGTACCCACTGAGAACTACTGTAGGATGTAGTTCTCACACTCTCTGTCGGTGACAAATTTTCCAGAGACATCTACCCCTGTTCCTACTCCAGTTGCTACACCTGCTGATCGAGGTAAGGGAGTCGCGAGCTAGTTCCCTACCCATCCTTGAAGTGTAGATGTACCCCTTTTTGGAGCTTTTAGTACAATCTGCCGGATTATTGTATATTTTACTTTTGAGAGTTTTTATTTTTCGAGAGACTCTTGCATTGTGAGGATCAGACTTGTACCATTTTGGACTCATATATTTTATTTCAGTAGTTTACTTTCCAGCTCTGATATTTGCATAGTTGTAGTATTATCTTTTGCAGGTTGACGCTTCGTCTATGCGGGGCTTCCCGTATGTGCGGCGGATCTGTTGGCGGGCCCGGGTCGCAGTTTCGACCCCGGGGCGTGACACAACCGAGGGCCTAGCCATAAGAATTAGTCTGATCAAGAAGGCGCAGCAAAACCGAGGCGCGACAGAGAGCAGGAAAATAAAATTGAATGTAGAGTTGGAGGAACTAGAAGATGTCCCACCGAGAGCCGATCATGATCTAGTTTGCCTTTTTGCTAGTCGGTTTGATCGCTTTGAATTTCTCTTAGTATAGAAAGGCCAGGAAGTAAGGACCGAGGGCAGTCATTTCGCCGTTGGCTAGGGCAACGGCGATGGGAACAAAATCCCAGTTTATTTTTTAGGATCGAGTACAGAAAAGACTATGGCAAAGCCAATATAGAAGGAATGCACTATGTTCTTCCATCAAGACCGGACTGTCATGTACCCACAAAGAGTTTAAGGAACCTGGTGTAAGCCAAATCCGCTTTCGAGTCCAGGCGAGAGTCGAATTTATCCATACCTTCGGTGGTGTAAGCTGAAAAAATAAAAGTGCCATGAGGTGAGAGTCCAGTAATGGCAGCGACGTCGAAAAGAGTCGGGGTGAAAGGGCTCAAGCAAAAGAAAATGGTGTTGGAGAGAAGAGACCAAAAACAAAGAGCCGAGGCGATGAGAAGGTGATCGGCTTGATAAGAGTTGCGGGAGAGCTGTATACTATGTATCACATACACTTCTATAAGCCTCGCATGTCCGTGTCGGACTCGTGTCCGATGTGGACACTTCTTGAACGCGCATTCAATACCGATCCACAGCGCATACAATTAAAAAAGTATATATATATATATATATATATATATATATATATATATATATATATATATATATATATATATATATATATATATATATATATATATAT
The DNA here is from genome assembly GCA_029204045.2 of Tillandsia leiboldiana. NCBI lineage: Eukaryota > Viridiplantae > Streptophyta > Magnoliopsida > Poales > Bromeliaceae > Tillandsia > Tillandsia leiboldiana. Next base: position 25,628,379 of record CM055062.1, on the reverse strand, counting down.
ATAGTGTAAGATAATAATTATTTTAGCTTTTTGATAAATACATACAAATATTTTTTGGACAACATAAATAAATTATGTATGATGGAGAATTTTTTTTCTTAAAATATATAAACTATTAGTCAAAAATTATATAAATTTTCATTCGTATGAGAAATATAGCAATATTTTACAAAAATTTATATTTTATATATTATAAATATATATTTTTATATTAATAATATTATATTTTGTTATCTATATTCATGTCGTGTCCGTGTCCTAATTTTTTGAAAGTTGGCGAGTCGCCGTGTCCGAGTCGTGTCGTGTCCCGCTTCCCGTGTCATTGTCCATGACGCTTAGGCTGTATAGCATCGAAGATGCCCAGTTCCTTCCAGAGGTCAGCATAGGCACTTTGGACTCGATCGAGCCAGTGGATATAGGGCTCGAAAACAGTAGGCCAGGTACGCAGGCTCCTCCCAGAAAGCTTGTTGGAAGACCAAGTTCCCAGAAAGACAACATCTGCCAATAGAGGAATGTGATCGGTCAAGAAGGGAAAAGTTTTCTCCTCAAGATCCCCGATAAAAAAAGGATCCAAAATAAATTCATGGGGTCCTCCTCTGTGGGACGAAAGAGACGAAAATCGGCATTAGGGTTCGACGGTAGCGAAGTGGCGCGATGTGACATTGGAGAAGGAAAAGAAGTGAGCGTGTAGTACACTAAACTTTAGCATATTGTGGAGTTCTAGCGTGTGGAAGGGTGTTTGATACCCTTTGGATGTTTTGGTAAGCTTCTGGAAGATTCTAGAAGGTTTGCGGAGAGTTTTGGCGCGAATCAGAAATTTTCAAAAAAATCTAAAAATTTGAAGTTTTGGCTTCGAGGTCCGGACCTTGGAGAGAAAGTCTGGACCTTCTGCGCGAAATTGTGAATTCCAGCTTCGAGGTCCGGACCTTTGCCGCGAAGCTGAGGGAGGACCCTTCGGGGTTCGAACTTTTTGGGAAGGTCCGGACCTTTTTGGTCTGGGCAGTCTTGTACGAAAAGTAATTTCTTTTCTTATCTATGGGGATATTGTTATATTAGGGATTTTAAACTCTCTTCTCCTCCACTTCTCTCATTTGGAGAGTGCAAGAGAGAGAGCTCAAGAGGTGAGATCTTCCCCTCTTCTTGGATTTTCTTCTCCAACTCCACTCTTATTGTGGTTTCTTCTTCCTCAACCTCCTCTCCACCATTAGAGCTTGTACCAAGGTTTTGGAGGGAAGCAAGAGCTTGAAGAAAAGGAGGTTTGGAGCCTTAGCACCCATCCTTAGCTTTTTCGAGGTGGGATTTGAGCTTAAGAGAGATTAGAGACTCGTATTTTCCTTCTCTTTGGAGTTTTCTTGTTGGAAACCTAGTTTTTGGAAATTAGGATTTATTTTGGGACTTTTTGATTTAGAGCTTTTGAGGTGAAATTGATGGGTGTAGAATATTCTTGTAAGTTGGTTTTAAAGCTTTCCTTGCTTTGATTTCAAGATCTAACAAGATTTCTTGACCTAAAATATTTTCCACCTATTTTTCTCATGATTTTTAAGAAATTTCGTGATTAGCTCTTTTTGATGTTTTGATCCTTTGGGAACTTGTCCCAGGGCATAAAAGAGCTTGTGGGCGACTTGATCGTGATCTCCCACAAGGGCTTGGCTATTATCCGGTAGGTTTGACCTCATCGAAATGGGTGAACTCCCCCTATCCCTTCCTTAGACTTTTAGGGCAGTTGTTATGTTAAACATCTATCGTTTGATTTATCATGACTTTTAATTATGCATTTGAACCCCTTTATGTGTAGAAAATTTCATACTCTATGTAGTAGAGGTAAACATTGCATGTGCATTGGCACTATGAGAGGGGATTGGATAGTCATTATCGTAATTTTACGAGTTTTGATATGAATAGAGAACATCTATACATGCTATAGAATGATTGGAACATGTTATGCATATGATCATGTATATTTGGACAATACGACATTAGTGCCATCTAGTGTAGTTGAGATTAAGGATTTAAGTGTCGTGGCATGGGGTCGTGCCGAAAACTTGCCGACACGGTACGACACGGTGCGTGCCGAGCCGTGCCGATGAGTGCCAGTCACAAAAAAATACATGCGTGCCGACACATAATGGCATGAAATATTTATTTTCTTTAGCAACAAATTTTTTTAATTGCTTATTATGTATTTTTATCAAATATTTTGAACTTTATTGAGAAAATTACCTATGTATCACGGACACTACTATAAACCTCGCGTGTCCGTGTCGGACTCGTGTCCGATGTGGACACTTTTTGAACGCGCGTTCAATGCTGATCCACAGCGCATACAATTAAAAAAGTATATATATATATATATATATATATATATATATATATATATATATATTATGCATATATGATGTAAGATGATAATTATTTTAGCCTTTTGATAAGTACATACAAATATTTTTTGGACAATATAAATAAATTATGTACGATGGAGAAGTTTTTTCTTAAAATATATAAACTATTAGTCAAAAAATTACATAAATTTTCATTCGTATGAGAAATATAACAATATTTTACTAAATTTATATTTTATATATAATAAATATATATTATTATATTAATAATATTATATTTTGTTATCTATGTTCATGTCGTGTCCGTATCCTAATTTTTTGAAAGTTGCCGAGTCGCCGTGTCCGAGTCGTGTCGTGCCCCGTGTCCCGTCTCATTGTCCATGACGCTTAGAAAATTACTTGGTAAATTTAAGAAAAAAGGGTTTTGAACTGTGCCATCGGCACGGGAGCTGTATCGTGCCGGTATCTTGTTGGCACGGTACGATACGGTGGATACGGCCCGTGCCGATGGATACTTAAATCCTTGGTTGAGATACAAGTAGAACACTTCTAAACTTGTTAAACCAAGAAAAAAATTGTGATTCCATGTTTGAGACATGATGACAACTAGTGTATGACACTCTTTCCTTATGACATTGCTTACATTGTACACATGGCATTGACACTATGAGATATTATACCCCGACCTAAAGGTCGATGATACTATTCCGTGTTTTAAACACGATGATCGGGACTTGCTTGCTTACCGTTTGTGCTCATTCGCACATGCTTGGTAGGGTCGCTCCCTCCAAGCCGGCACTCCGGAGTTGGCCATCGCGACATCATGCTCGCCGTGCGGGATTAGGTGCCGATTGGGTCGTCGTGGGTAGGCATAGCTCCGTTGGGAGGTGCCACCACGGGACCATGAGGCATGGCTCAAGCTAAGACTCAAAGAAAGTCTTCAAGAGAAATGATTAAAATTAACTAAACTTGACATTGAACATCACATAGATGTTACATTTATAGTAGTTGGACATTCATGTTAGCATGGTATTTTCATATTGTTATTACCTTGTACTTGAGCATAAAGGCATGATAGTAGTAGAGTTACTTTACTCCAACTGTTATTTATCTACATTTCATTTCAACAGTTATACTATTTTTTGCCTCAGTTGACTTAGTAGTGTATTTTGCTTCTCTTGGCGGCTTAACCACCGGAAACTATTAACTAATAGTTCTCACCCCCATTGATTTGTTGTTTTTATTTCGGAGCCTTCCACAGCGCGAGAGGCTCGGGATTGTGGCAAGGGAATAGCGCATAGCTAGATTTGTTCACCTTTGTGCCAATCGAGGACGCCTTTCATTTTGTTTTAGTTGTGACAGGTGTTTTTGTATCTTGCTATAGAGGCCATCCATGTATTTTGTAGGATATACTTGAGAGGATTCCTATTGTATTTTGTTTTAGTTATTGCATGGTTGTAGTTATTTCTACTTCTTTTATACTTAGTTTAGTTGTACTTGTGCTCTGATTACTAGTAGGATGTGTATTTTGTCTTCTTTCCGCTTTGTTGTTGTAGACGCCTTGTGTGTACCGGGGGTGTCTTGTGCACACGGTGGGTCTGTGCACGTGCCGGGTAGGCTTCCGCTGGGGCCCGAGGCGGTGATAGAGCCCAATAAAACAGCAGAGAGAAATACTAGAAGGAGATGAGTGCAAAACGCGAAAGTTCTCTAAGAAAAGAAGAAGAAGAGTTTAAAAGACTTAACGTCTAAGAGAAAGAAAATGCGCGATTTTGGCAGAAACGCCCCGTATCAACAATTATCGAGAATCACGCCATGGCGCGCAATATTCGGGGATGAACGTAGACAGAAAAGGCGCCACTATCTATTTGAGGAATTTCCGGAGGGGAAGTGGCTAAGGAATACGCAACAATTTTTCGAAAAATACGCCGTTATTCCCAAAAATTTCTCGAAGAATACACCGTTACCTAAAACGATAGTCAGCCCTAAGAGGGGTTTGTATATGTACAAATAAACGAACTTTCTTCTGTAAGAGAGGTCCTGCAATCATGTAAGCCAGCGACCACCCTGGTTATTCAATACCTTTAATTCCTGCATTTACTGTTTTCCTAGATAGTCCTTTCAATCCCCGCATCTGCAGCTTTCCTAGATAGATTTACCGCTTTCTTTACCACTTTCCTAGCGTAGTTTTATAGCCCCTTCCTAGGAGTAGCTCTAAGTAATCCTGTTCCCTATCTACCTACAAGCTTAAAGACACGGTTCGGCTCGTCAAGCCGAATCGCCCTTCGAACGAGAGCGTTCAGATAGTTCGACTTCCCTAGGCCGAACTCCATTGGTGTCTGAAGTGAGAATAACCAGGTCGAGTGGATCCCTCCTCGACCTAATCGTTTGGCACGCAACGCATTTCAGAGAGTCAACTCCGGAGCCGATCGAAGACCGGAGAAGGTCAACGGTCAGCGCGACTCTCAGCTCCCAACACTCTATAAAAAATCAATCAGATAAATCATATACTAACAGTAATGAAAGCGGTTTATCGCTGTTGAGTCCATTGTCTAATATTTCAACAACATTTGTCTAATATTTCAGCAATATCTCTTTAAGGACTATATCAACAGTATAACCCAAGAATTAAAAATAAAGGTCAAGTAAAATTTGGAATACTTTAATAAGAACAGTAAAACCACTTCTATGCTCTGGAAAACGTAAAATCTACAAGACGATGAAAAACAATCAAACGGAACTTAATTTCACCTTAGTTGTTTTTAGCAAAGAAAGCTGTTGAATTCCAGAAACTAAACTCAAGGCACCACACTTCTTCGCTGTCACTTCTGTAGTATGTATCTCACTCCCAAGCTTAAATCCTGATAGTGAGAACAATATCGGAGTCAAACAATCACTTCAGCTGGGTATAAATTGGCAATTAAAGAAAGTCATTATCTATGCTGCTTTCACACATTTGTTATATGCTAGGCTATAGGGAGAAAAGCGAAACACTTAGTTGTCATTGTATGGTGACTAAAAGCCAACTAAAGCTAAATACAAATATATAGATGAGAAATGCATCCTCTAACAGAAGTTAGAGAATGGCAACATAAATATTGCGCCGGTTGTCATAATGTGTGGGCAGCAAGCCATATATGTGCAGGAATATAATACCCGTAAATAAAACTTAATTCATACATTACAATCACCCAGCTAATGATGGAAAAAAGATGTCTTCTGCAATATTAGCTCATTAAACACATAGGGCCTTAAATAACAGAAAATTATGGTCACATCGACGGGAATATATATTAGTGAACCGTTAAAAAAAATTCTATTGGTAGCTGGAGATTCGTCATCCATCACTACATCGAAAAGCACTACGATTATCCTCAGTGTATATATATATATATATATATATATATATATATATATATATATATATATATATATATATATATATATATATATATATATATAGAGAGAGAGAGAGAGAGAGAGAGAGAGAGAGAGAGAATTGAGCTCCTATACTTTTAAAAGCACAAAGTCATTGGTGCTCGTGAGTTTTCAGCCCTTGGATGAAGAGATGTACGGATAGGATGATAGTGGTCCCCTATAGTTTAGTGGGTGGTTGGTAGAATAATATGATATAAGGGGTGAAAATGATCAAAATGGTAGATCTAACGGTAAAAAACTTACAAGCACCAAGTGCTTGGTGCTTTTAAAATCACCATAGCCGGACTCTTTATATAGAGAGAGAGAGAGAGAGTCCGACTATGGTGCTTTAGAGAGAGAGAGAGCCGGACTACTCTTTATATATAGAGAGAGACAGAATCCGACTATGGTGCTTTAGAGAGAGAGAAAGAGAGAGAGAGAGAGAGAGCCGGACTCTATATATAAAGAGACAGAGACAGAGAGAGAGAGTCCGGCTATGGTGCTTTTTAAAAGCACCAAGCACTTGGTGCTTGTATGTTTTCCACCGTTAGATCTATCCTTTCGACTAATTCCATCCATGAGATCATGTTATTCCACCAACCACCCACTAAACTCTAGGAGAGCACTATTATCCTAACCTTACAAATCTTCATCCAAAAGCCGAAAACCCACAAAAATCAATGACTTAGTACTTTTAAAAGCCTAGAAGATATATATATATATATATATATATATATATATATATATATATATATATATATATATATATATATATATATATAGTAGGACTTGTGCTATTAAGAGCAGGGTGGACTCCATGCTCCTTAGGCGTTTTCGATGATTAAACTTCCGAATCGACAATCGGTTCCGTTAGACTTGATATACATATTTGAAGTATCTAAAAAATAATTTTTTTGATTTTTTTATATCATTTACCTAACGATCGAATGGGTTCAAAATCAATTTGAGCCGTTCGCAAGTTTAATGGTGTAAAAATATTCAAATCAAATGAAAATTTGATAGAAAATTCTTTATACTATGGAGGATAGTTTCCAGTAGAGCGGGAAGGCTTAGTGAAAAGGAAAGCAAAAGCACTTTCAAGAGCCGTAAGCCATTTCTCGTTAGTGTTGTGAGCCCCTAGTACCTTAATCATCGAGCTTGAACACGCTTTCTGCTTAAAGAACACGTTTTCTGCTTAAAGAAAGATTGCCATTGAGACGACTGATAGAGACAGAGGACAACTCTTTTAAAAAGAAGGAAGCAAGGGATTCGATCAAAGAAAGAGAGAGAAGGGTTCACAGGCAGGTATACAAGAAAGATCGACCTTTCTCTCGAAAGAATTATCACAATGGAGGAGCAAAATCAATATCTCTGTACGACAATTTTAGTGCTATATCATAACTTTTTGTGAGATTTTTATTTTTAGCCGTTGATTTAGAGTCCTTTCGATCACTAGTTAAATGAAATCAAAAAACCAAAAAAATTATTTTCTAGATACTTCAAAAAAGCTAGATCAAGTTTAACAAAATCGATCGTCAATTCGGAAGTTCCACCATCAAAAACAGCTTAGGAGCGCGGAGGCGTTTGTGCTCCTAATAGCACACAAGTCCTTCTCTCTCTCTCTCTCTCTCTCTCTCTATATATATATATATATATATATAGAGAGAGAGAGAGAGAGAGCTATAATATCGATAGTATAGGAGCTCCTATACTATAGTCTCATTTTCGATCTTAGGGTATTCAAATCAACGATCCACACCGTTAAATATGATTCAGGGTTTAGGAAGTTCTTAGGAATAAAATTTTAATTCTTTCCGACATCGTTTAATTAGTAAGTAAATCATGTCAAAATGAACGGTGGAAATTAAATAATCTTTAAAATTTGAGGATAGAACTTTTGAATTCAAAATCAAGAATGTTGATCTTAATTTAAATAGTTTAAAATATTTTCTATCAAAATTTGAATAAATTTATATTCTTCTACACTGTTAAACTACAAACTCATCATAGTAGCCATTAAAAATTAACAATTTTGAAATGGTTTGAACATAAAATAAACTATGTCGAAAAAATATAAAAAAAAAATTCTAAAATTTTAAATACCTTAAATCATTTTTAACGGAGTGGATCGTTGATTTGAACACCTTAAGATCGAAAACGTGACTATAGTATTGGAGCTCCGGTACTATCGATAGTATAGGAGCCTAGCTATATATATATATATATATATATATATATATATATATATATATATATATATATATATATATATATATATATATATATAA
>CM055062.1:25570828-25620238 GCA_029204045.2 Tillandsia leiboldiana | reverse complement strand
GAGAGAGAGAGAGAGAGAGAAAGAGTTCGGCTACTATACTATCAATAATACCAAGCAATTGATACTATCAAGTTTTTTGTCGTTAGATCTATCCCTTTAACCATTTCCACCCTTTAGATCATACTATTCCACCAACCACTCACTAAACCCTAGGGGCCCACTATCATCCTAACCGTACATACCATTATCCAAGGGTCAAAAACCTAATAGCACCAATGACTTGGTGCTATTAATAGTATAGTAGCCTAGTTATATATATATATATATATATATATATATATATATATATATATATATATAGCGTAAGGCTACTATACTCTTATGAGTATAAACCCCTTTAAACTCATAACTTTTTCACCCTTGGATGAAGGAATGTGCGGTTAGGATGATAGTGATCCCCCTAGGGTTTACTAGGTTGTTAGGGAAATAGTATAAATCCTAGGGACTACTATAATCCTAACCGCACATTCCTTCATCCAATGGATGAAAACTTATGAGTACAAAAGGATTTTACTCATAAGAGTATAATAACCGGACCCTATATATATATATATATATACATATATATATATATAAACTAGGCTACTATACTATTAATAGTACCAAGCACTTAGTGTCGTTAGGTTTTCGGCTTTTGGATGAAAGGATGTGCGGTTAGGATGATAGTGGTCCCCTAGGGTTTAGTGGGTGGTTGGATAAATAGTATGATCTAAGGGGTGGAAATGATCAAAGGGGTAGATCCAACGGCGGAAAACTTGGTAGCACCAAATGCTTGGTACTATCGATAGTATAGTAGCCGGACTCCATATATATATATATATATATATATATATATATATATATATATATATATATATATATATAGAGAGAGAGAGAGAGAGAGAGAGATAGGCTGGAATGCTATGAGTAGCAAACCGGCTCGGTTGCCACTCATTTGTTTTCGATGATAGAGCATTCAAATCGACAATCAGCACCGTTGAATATGATCTAGACCATTTAAACTATCTAGAAATTAAATTTTATGCTTTTTCGATATTCTTTTCTTGTCCATCAAGTGGACAAAAAATGAACGCCTGAAAATAAATATCTTTCAAAAAGTGATGATAGGAGTCTTGTAATCAAGATCAAGAGTATAGATCTTGTTTTAAATAGTTGAAAAAAAAATTCTAACAAAAATTCAATTAATTTAGATCTCTTTACACCATTAAACGAGCAAAAGGCTTATATCTACCATTAAAATTATAAATTTTGTAACCTTTTGATCATTAGGTCAATGATGTCGAAAAGATTTTAAATTTAATTTCTAGATACTTCTAGTGGTCTAAATCATTTTCAACGGTACCGATCATCGATTCGAAAGCTCCATCATCGAAAACAAATGGATCGCAACTAGGCGGTTTGCTACTGATAGCATTCCTGCTCAACTATATATATATATATATATATATATATATATATATATATATAGAGAGAGAGAGAGAGAGAGAGAGAGAGAGTAGAACTTCTGTACTATTAGGAGTACGGAGGCCTTGGTGCTCCTAAACCGTTTTTTATGATGGAACTTTCAAATCGACGATCGACTCGGTTAGACTAGATCTAGCATATTTGAAGTATTTGGAAAATAAATTTTGTTTTCGTTACCATTTACCTAGTGATCTAAAGGGTTTAAAATCAATAATTTTTAATGGTTAATGTGTGGCATTTATATGTTTAACGCTGGAAATTAAGTGTCGCCCTGTGCCGATCGGCACGTACTGTGCCACAAATATAAAGGCACGGTACAGGGACCCCTCCCCGTGCCGGCGATACTGTGCCGTGCCAAACCCTTTCTTTTTTTTGTGCGTCTCCACTCTCCGCCCCATTCTTCTCTGTGCCTTGAATTTTTTTTGTAGGCAGTTTTTTTAGTGGGTTTTTTCCTTTTCGTGGTTTTTATTTTGTGGCCATTTGTGTCCCCACTTGGTTTTTTTTATTTTTCTTTTCTTTTAGTGCCTCTGTGTGTGTGACGCCCGTGTTTTTTTTTTTTACTGTTTTTTTTTCTTTTGTTTTTTTTTTTACTGTTTTTTTTCTTTTGGTGGGCCTTTGTACCTACATTCGGTTTTTTTTTGGGTTTTTTTTTTCTTTTTTGGATAGATCTAGAATTTTATATGAGATTTGCAACAAAATATTTTAAATTTTAAAAATTTTATTTTTAGATTTAGAAGATCGAAAATACTGATAAAATTTAAAGTTAAATTAAATCAATTGATACTCAAATTTGTTTAATTTATTTATTATATAATTCATTGCTAAATTTTTATGGATAGATTTAACCATTTTTCTTAAAAATTTTAATAAAAAATGATCTTTTTCAAATGTTTAATAAATATTTTTAAAAGATTCAAATGGAAAGTAATTATCGAAGCAATTGCGGTCCTATTATAGTTAATCTAATTATCATTCTAATTATCATGCGGTCCCTCGTGGAATCAATATGAATCAATCTTGCAAATATTCATTAAAATTTTGAAAAAAAAATATTTCTCTAATTTTGTATTTTATAATTTTTTTAATTCCAAGAAAAGAAAGATAAAATCAAAATAATTTTAGAAGTTCATCAATTCTCTCAAATTTTTTAAAAAATTTGAAAAAAAATTTTATTTTCTTCAAAGTTTTAATAAATATTTTTTAAAAAAATTAAAATAAAAAAAATTATCAGTGTAATTGCAATTTTGTTTTGGTTGCTCTAATCATCATATGATTTCTCGTCGAATCAAAATATTGATCATGAAAAATTTTGAAAAAATATATAATTTATGTGGAACTAAGCAGTCATCTTTCTGTAAAGATGTAAATTTAAATAATTATTATACTTGTGAATTTTATTATTGTATTTTAATTTCTATTCTCTATGAAGTATAATTGTTCTTTACATAGAAAAAAGCTTACAACTATATTAATTGGTGACTATAGTAAACTACATATAATCAATATTCATAATTAATAATTATTTGAGTAAACCTTTCAAAATGACATTATAAAAGCTTATTGAGAACAAAAAAATAAAATAAAATAAATCGTGCCAGAGCATGCCACTAGGAGGTCATGCGTGTCCATCGGCACGCAAGCGTGCCTGTGTCGTACCGTGCAAGACAACCATCGGCACGCCGCTGTGCCAGAGCTCTTTAATCTATGGTTTAACGGTGTAAAATTATTTAAATCAGATGAAATTTTGATAGAAAATTCTTTATACTATTTACAGCAAGATTAAGATATCTAATCAAAAATTTTAGTGCTATATCATAGCTTATTGAAAAAAAATTATTTTTAGCCGTCCATTTTTAATCCTTTCGATCACTAGGTAAATGATAATGAAAAACCATAATTTATTTTCTAGATACTTCAAATATGCTAGATCAAGTCTAACTGAACCGATCGTCGATTCGGAAGTCCCATCATCGAAAACAGCTTAGGAACACGAAGGCCTCCGTGCTCCTAATAGCACACAAGTCCTACTCTCTCTCTCTCTCTCTCTCTCTCTCTCTCTCTCTCTCTCTCTCTATATATATATATATATATATATATATATATATATATATATATACATATAGAGAGAGAGAGAGAGAGAGTCTGACTTGTGGATTTTAGGAGGACGAAGGCCTCCGTGTTATCAAGTTGTTTTCTATGCTAGGAGTTGCTTCCTTGCCGTTTGTGCTCATTCGCACATGCTTGGTAGGGTTCTCCCTCCAAGCCGGCACTCTGGAGTTGGCCATTTGCGACATTATGTTCGCCGTGCAGGATTGGGTGTCGATTGGGCCGCCGTTGGATAGGCATAGCTCCGTTGAGGGGTGCCACCAAGGGACCATGAGGCGTGGCTCAATCTAAGACTCAAAGAAAGTCTTCAAAAGAAAATGATTAAAGTTAACTAAAACTTGACATTGAACATCACATAGATGATACATTTATAGTAGTTGGACATTCATGATAGTATGGTAGTTTCATATTGTTATTACCTTATACTTGAGCATAGAGGCATGATAGTAGTAGAGTTACTTTACTACAGTTGTTATTTATTTGTATTTCATTTCAGCAGTTATACTATCTTTTGCCTCAGTTGACCTAATGGTGTATTTCGCTTCTCTCGGCGGCTTACCCACTGGGAACTATTGACTAATAGTTCTCACCCCCATTGGTTTGTTGTTTTATTTCAGAGCCATCCACAGCGGGAGAGGCTCGGGATCGTGGCAAGGAAATTTCGCATAGTTAGAGTAATCTCCTGGGCCTTGCGAGGTGGTTACCGGACACATTTTCTATTGTTTTAGTTGGAGAGTTGTTGTTGTATTTTGTTATAGAGACCACCATGTTTTTTGGTAGGATATACTTGAGAGGACTACTTTTGTATATTGGTTTTACTTCTAGTATGATAGTCATTATTTACTCTTCTTTTACGCATAGTCTAGTTGCACTTGTGCTCTGATTACTAGTAGAATGTGTATATCGCTTTCTTTCCGCTTTGTTGTTGTAGACGCCTTGTGTGTACCAGGGGGTGCCTTGCGCACACCGCGGTATGTGCACGTGTCGAGTAGGCTTCCGCTGGGGCCCGAGGCGTGACATCACGTGATTTGGATATTTCTACACCGATATACTTGCAAGCGGCTTACTACGACCATTAAAATTGTTGATTTTGAGCACTGTGATCACTAAGCAAATGATACAGAAAATTCGCAAAATTTAGGTCAAAAATGTCGAAAAGATTTAAAATTTAATTTCTAGATATTTCCAGTGGTTTAGATTTATGTTCATCGGTGAAGGTCCATCATAAAAAACAAATAGGTGGGAAAGAAGCCCGTTTACTACTGATAGCATTCCAGCTCAACTCTCTCTCTCTCTCTCTCTCGATAGTACCGAAGGTCCGGTACTATAGTCTCATTTTTTATCTTAGGGTATTCCAATCAACGATCCACACCGTTAAATATGATCTAGGGTTTATGAAGTTCTTAGTAATAAAATTTTAATTCTTTTCGACATCGTTTACTTAGTAAATAAATCATGTCAAAATGAATGGTGGAAATTGAATAATTTTTAAAATTTGAGGATAGGACTTTTGAATTCAAAATCAAGAATGCTGATCTTGATTTAAATAGTTTAAAATATTTTTTATCAAAATTTGAATAAATTTAGATTCTTCTACACCGTTAAACTACAAACTCGCCATAATAGTCCTTGAAAATTAACAATTTTGAAATGGTTTGATCATAAAATAAACTATGTCGAAAAAATATAAAAAAAAAATTTCTAAAATTTTTAAATACCTTAGATCATTTTTAACGGAGTGGATCGTTGATTTGAACACCCTAAAATCGAAAACTTTTGAATTCAAAATCAAGGATGCTGATCTTGATTTAAATAGTTTAAAATATTTTTTATCAAAATTTGAATAAATTTAGATTCTTCTACACCGTTAAACTATAAACTCGCCATAATAGTCATTGAAAATTAACAATTTTGAAATGGTTTGATCATAAAGTAAACTATGTCGAAAAAATATAAAAAAAAAAATTCTAAAACTTTTAAATACCTTAGATCATTTTTAACGGAGTGGATCGTTGATTTGAACACCCTAAAATCGAAAACGAGACTACAGTACCGGAGCTCGGGTATTATCAATAATATAGGAGCCTAGCGCTATATATATATATATATATATAGAGAGAGAGAGAGAGAGCGAGAGAGAGAAAGAGAGAACTAGGCTACTATACTATTATAGCACTAAGTCATTGGTGCTATTACGTTTTTGACCCTTGGGTGAAAGGATGTGCAGTTAGGATAATAGTGGGCCTTTAGGGTTTAGTGGGTGGTTAGGGAAATAATATGATCTAAGGGGTGGAAATGATCAGAGTAGATCTAATGGCTAAAAACTTGGTAGCACCAAGTGTTTGGTGCTATCGATAGCATAGTAGCCAGACTCTATAGATATATATAGGCTATGATACTTTTATGAGTATAGAGGCTTTCGTATTCATAAGTCATTTTCGATGATGGAGCTTTCGAATCGACGATCCATGCCGTTAAACACGACCTAGAGCATTTAAAGTATCTAGAAATCGAATTTCGTAATTTTTTAAATTTATAATTAAGTCCATCAAGTGGGTACATAATGAACGGTCAAAATCGAGCAATCTCCTAAAAATAGGGGATAGGGTTTTAAAATTCAAGATCAGAGTTATTGATCTTGATCTTTATAGTGAATAATTTTTTTGATCAAAAATTTAACCTATTTCCATTCTTCTACTATGTTAACTTGGAAACGCTCCATACCAACCATTAAAAATGTCAATTTTGAGGCCCTTTGATCATAATGTATATAATGTCAAAAAATTATAAAATTCAGTTTCTAGAATGCTTAAATACATTTTAAAATTCAAGATCAAAGTTGTTGATCTTGATTTGTATAGTGAATAGAATTTTCTATCAAAAATTCAATTGATTCCCATTCTTCTACTCCATTAACTTGGAAACGCTCCATACCGACCGTTAAAAATGTCAATTTTGAGGCCCTATGATCGTACAGTATATGAAGTCAAAAAATTATGAAATTCAATTTCTAGAATGCTTAAATATTGTGAATTATGTTTAATGGCATGGAATGTCGAATCGAAAGCTTCATCATCGAAAACGACTTATGAGTACGAAGGCGATTATACTAATAAGACTATAGCAGCCGAACATATGTGTACATATATATATATATATATATATATATATATATATATTATATATGTATGTATGCTAGAATACCTGTGGAAGTATTACGGGGAGAAAACCCGTGTTGTTTTCGGCAATGGGTAATCCGAGTTGACAATCCACAAAGTTTCAAATTTCAAGATTTTGCGACATCATTTGCCCAGTGATCAAGTGGTCTCAAATTCACTTTATATTAGCTGTTAAAAATTGTTAATTTTTAGACTACTAAAATACTAGGTAAATGATGTCGTAAAATCGCAAAATTTGAAACTTAAGTTCAAATAGCCTAGCTCAAGTTTAGCGGCATGGACTGTCAATTCATATTTCCCTATTGCCAGGAAACGACGAGAAAGTAAACTTTCTTGTTTACTTTCACACACACACACACACACACACACACATATATATATATATATATATATAGAGAGAGAGAGAGAGAGAGAGAGAGAGAGAGCTAGGCTCCTATATTATCTATAGTACCGGAGCTCCGGTACTATAGTCTCGTTTTCGATGTAAGGGTATTCAAATCAACGATCCACACCGTTAAAACTGATCTAAACTATTTAAAGGTTTTAGAAAAAAAAATTTATATTTTTTCGACATAGTTACTTTATGATCAAACCATTTCAAAATTATTAATTTTTAATGGCTACTATGACGAGTTTGTAGTTTAACAGTGTAAAAGAATCTAAATTTATTCAAACTTTGATAAAAAATACTTTAAACTATTTAAATCAATATCAACATCCTTAATCTTGAATTCAAAAATCATATCCTCAAATTTTAAAGATTGTTCAATTTTCACCGTTCATTTTGACATAATTTACTTACCAAGTAAACGATATCGAAAAAAATTAAAATTTTATTCCTAAGAACTTCATAAACCCTAAATCATATTTAACAGCGTGGATCATTGATTTGAACACCCTAAGATCGAAAACGAGACTATAGTACCGGAGCTCTGGTACTATAAATAGTATAGAAGCCTAGCTATATATATATATATATATATATATATATATATATATATATATATATATATAGAGAGAGAGAGAGAGAGAGAGAGAGCTAGGCTGGAATACTATTAATAGTACCAAGTCATTTGTGCTATTAAGTTTTTAACCCTTGGATTAAAAGATGTGTGGTTGAGATGATAGTGGGCCCTTTGGGTTTAATAGGTGGTTGGGGAAATAGTAAAATCTAACGGGTGAAAATGATCAAAGGGGTTGATCTAAGGGTAGAAAACTTGATAGCACCAATAACTTAGTACTATTAATAGTATAGTAGCCGGACTCTATATATATATATATATATATATAGAGAGAGAGAGAGAGAGAGAGAGAGAGAGTTGGGCTAAAATACTATCGGTAGCAAACGAGCTCCGTTGCTACCGATTTGTTTTTGATGATTGAGCTTTCAAATCAACGATTGGCACCGTTGAACACAATCAAGATCGTTTGAAGCATTTAGAAACCAAATTTCAAACTTTTCCGACATTGTTCTCTTGTGCATCAAGTGAATGCAAAAATAAAAAAGCTGAAAATAAATATCCTTCAAAAAATTAATGATAGAAATTTTGTATTTAAGATTAAGGGTATAGATCTTGTTTTAACTAGTTTAAAAAAAATTCTGATCAAATTCACATGATTTGGATTCTTTTACACCGTTAAACAAGAAAACGCCCCGTATCGATCGTTAAAATTATAAAGTTTGCGACCCTTTAATCATTAGGTCAATGGCGTCAAAAATGCATGAAATTTAATTTCTAGATGCTTTAAATGTTCTAGATCATGTTCAACGGTATCGATTGTCAATTTGGAAGCTTTATCATCGAATACAAATCGGTAGCACCATAACACGTTTGCTACCGATAGCATTCTAGCTCAAGTTGAGCTGGAATTCTATCAATAGCAAACCGGCTCGGTTGCCACCCATTTGATTTCGATGATGGAGATTTCAAATCAATGATCGGCACCGTTGAACATGATCTAGACCACTAGAAGTATCTAGAAATTAAATTTCAAATCTTTTCGACATCATTGACCTTATAATCAAAAGGTTACAAAATTTATAATTTTAATGGTAGATATAAGCCTTTTGTTCGTTTAACGGTGTAAAGAGATCTAAATTTATTGAATTTTTGTTAGAAAATTCTTCAAACTATTTAAAACAAGATATATACTTTTGATCTTGATTACAAAACTCCTATCATCACTTTTTGAAGGATATTTATTTTCAGTCGTTCATTTTTTTGTCCACTTATGGACTAGAAAAGAATATCAAAAAAGTATGAAATTTAATTTCTAAATAGTTTAAATGATCTAGATCATGTTCAACCATGCCGATCGTCGATTTGGAAGCTCCATCATCAAAAACAAATGGGTGGCAAACGAGCCAGTTTGCTACTAATAGCATTCTAGCCTAGATATATATATATATATATATATATATATATATATATATATATATATATATATATATATATATATATATATATATATATATATATAGAGAGAGAGAGAGAGAGAGAGAGAGAGAGAGAGAGAAAGCGAGCTAGGCTCATATGCTTTCGAAAGTACAAAGACCTCCGTGCTTGTAAGTTGTTTTCAATGATAGAACATCCAATTCGGTGATCAGTTCCGTTAGACACGATCTACAACATTGGAACTATCTAAAAACAAAATTTCATAATTTTTTCATTTCGTTTGCCTAGTAAACTAGTAGCACCAAAATAAACAGCTAAAAATAAAAATCCCATGAAAAACAGTGATAAAAGACTTAAATTTTAAATCAAAAAATTTGATCTTACTCTTGATGTTAAGTAGAATTTTCTATTAAAGTTTTACGTAATTTGGATTGTTCTACACTGTTGAACTTACAAACGTACCACATCGACCATTAAAATAGTCATTTTTTAGACCCTTTGATCACTTGGTAAATGATATTGCAAAATTATAAAATTTGGTTTCTAAATAGTTCTAATAGCATAAATCATGCTTAACGGAACCGATCGTCAAATCAGATGTCCCATCATCAAAAACTATTAATAGTAATTCCCTAGGGTTTAGTGGGTGGTTGGGAGAATAGTATGAACTAAGGGGCAAAAATAGTCAAAGGGGTAAATCCTACAGTAGAAAACTTAATAGCACCAAGTGCTTGGTGCTATTGATAGCATAGTAGCCGGACTATATATATATATATATAGAACGAGGGTACTATAATATCAATAGTACCAAGCATATGGTACTATTGAGTTTTCGGCCCTTGGATGAAGGGATGTGTGGTTAGAATGATAGTGGTCCCCTAGGGTTTAGTGAAATAGTATAAACCCTAGGGGACCACTATAATCCTAACCGCACATCCCTTCATCCAAGGGCCAAAAAATTAATAGTACCAAGTGCTTAGTATTATTGATAGTATAGTAACTGGACTATATATATATATATATATATATATATATATATATATATATATATATATATATATATATATATATAGAGAGAGAGAGAGAGAGAAAGAGTCCGGCTACTATGCTTGTACAAGCACCAAGCAATTGGTGCTTGTAATTTTTTACCCTTAGATCTACCCCTTTGACTAATTTCATCCTTTAAATCATTCTATTCCACCAACCACTCACTTAACCCAAGGGGCCCACTATCATCCTAACCACACATCTTTTCATCCAAGGGCTAAAAACCTACAAGCACCAATGACTTGGTACTTTTAAAAGCATAGGAGCTCAATTCTATATATATATATATATATATATATATATATATATATATATATATATATATAGAAAATTTCAGCTACTATTCTATTAGGAAGATAGAGACTTTCGTTCTATCAAATAGATTTTGATGATAGAAATCGATTATCGGAACCGTTAAAGTTGATCTAGAGTATTTGAAGTGTCTAGAAACTAAATTTCATAATTTATAAAAATTATTTATATGGTGATCAAAGGATCGCAAAATTGATAGTTTTTGATGGCCTATATGAGCCATTTGTTTGTTTAACGGTATAGAGCAATCCAAACCGCTTGAATTTTTGATAGAAAATTTTTTATACTATTTAGATAACGTTTAATAACTCGATCATGAATTGACAAAGTTTAACCTCTACTTTCAAAAGGTTATTCGTTTTCGACCGTTCATTTCTTCGGCTCTTTGATGAATTTGATCATGATTTTTTAAAATTACAAAATTCGGTTTCTAAATATTTCTAATAGTGTAGATCAATTTCAACGATCCCAATTATCAATTTGGAGTCTCAATCATCTAAAATGACTTGATAGTATAAAGACTTCTATCCTCATAAGAGGATAGTAGCTTGTGTGTGTGTGTGTGTGTGTATATATATATATATATATATATATATATATATTAGAGTAGAGCTACTATTCTCATATGAGCATAGAGTCCTTCATACTCATTAGTCATTTTCGATATTTCAACTCTTTTATACCATTAAACTAGAAAACGCACTCTACCGGCTATTAAAATTATCAATTTAAGGCCTTTTGATCGTGAGGCATATGCTGTCAAAAAATCATGAAATTTGGTTCTAGAATGTTTAAATACTCTATATTATTATTAACGGTATAGATCGTCAATTCAGAAGCTCTAACATCGAAAACAACTTATGATTACGAAATTGATCGTACTTATAAGAATATAGTAGCTGGACTCTCTCTCTCTCTCTCTCTCTCTCTCTCTCTCTCTCTCTCTCTCTCTCTCTCGTACTTGTATATATATCTCGATCATACTTGTGTGTGTGTGTGTGAGAGAGAGAGAGAGTTGAAGATCACAAAAGAAGGAAGCTCCAGAAAAGAAAACGTGATGAACGAAATAACTCATATTATTTCTAAAGAATGGATTACATCCACACACACCATGTGAATGGGGTCGGCCATTTACGACCACGCGTTCCCAAGGCTTCTCAACTATTTTAACCTCAGCAGCAGAAACCTACAAATAACACGAATCAGATAAACAAAATCCGCCATTTCTCACAGGACAACCCAAAAAAAAAAGGTCATTTACATGCATATACCCTTGCACCTTTGTAAATTTATTGTACATATAGGGCTTGTTTGTTTCAACGTAAGTAGACTTTGGATTGAAGTGGACTTTGGGTTGAACTAGAATTCAGGTGAAAACTACTTCACTTTCGCTGTTTGTTTTAATAGCTGCAGAAGTGAAGTTCTGCTGATTGTTTAGCAAGTGAATTACGTAAAAAGTGCAGTTCTCCCCTTCCACTATTTGTTTCACCAAAAATTGATCAATCCCCACACCGCTGGTAAACTTACCTCCCACATGATATTATTATCTCTTTTGTAACTAAATAAATATTAAATTATAATATAATAAATAAAAAATAATATAGTTATATTTCTATACAATTATAAAATAAAATTTAAAATAATTGTATTAATTTTTTGTATATAAATTATAATAATGTAGCAAATAAAATCTTGAATTAAAGAATTATTACCATTTAACAAATTAATTTTCATCGTATTTTACACGTGCAAATTAAATAAAATATATATTAAAACTTAATTAACCAAACTTCATCATATTTTAAACATGCAATTTAAATAAAAAATTAATTACTACCACAATTAAATATATTTGGATAAAATATAACTAGCATAATAATATTACGATGAACCAAATAGCGGAAATGATCCACTTCCGCCGAAAATCACTTCCCCCTCTCCACTTACGGTGAAACAAACAGGCCCATAGTCTGTAAAATGTTCGTGCTTTTAGCAAGATCAATGCAAAATTAAGCAATGACGAGCAAAGCCCTCCAAATCTAGAATTGCATTTTCTTTTTCTTTTTGTCCCTTCGTAGATTGCATGTCTTACACAAATATCACTATATTCAATAGTGATATCAATGTAATAAGCTAAGGTTTAAAAGAACATGCAAGAATCCTCCTTTCTCTCTCTTTTTTTTTCCTGTTTTTCTTTTTTTTTTCGTTGTTTTTGAAGTGGACATGGAAAAATCAGATTATGCAAATTTTGCAAAAGCATTCATGTAATAGGACAAATTTAGGGGTATATGCATTTATATCAACAAGAAAAGCAGGAGGCACCGAATCACCTGAGGATAGAATGAAGAGAAGTGCCTCGCGAGAATAATCGCGAACACCTCCACAGAGACGACCTCGGAGCACTCCTTCGCCTTCGCGTACACCTACAAATTCGACAAATCAAGCACAAATTAAGCACGAATTAAGACAATTAGAAAGGGAATTCCACAAATTCGCGAGTCAAATCGAGCAGATGCAGTAGTGAACCGGGTTAGCGGAGGATTAGGGGTTAGGGTTCGCTCACGGTGTTCTTCATGGAGTCGGTAGCGACGATGGCGGAGTTGTCGCCGGAGGTGTACGCTGGGAGGCAGTCGGAGAAGAGGCTTACGCTAACGTTCCACTCGACGATCGCATCGCCGCCGCCGCAGCCTAGGGGTCGTCTCCAAACCCTAGAAACCCTAACGCGGCTCTTCCCGTGCTTTTGATCGAGATTGAAACCCTCGGCCATGGCGGAGTGAGACGCTTCTTCTTCCCCCTCTTTTTCCCTTTTAGTAGAAAAGGCCACATAAATATATTACTAGTATAGGACCGCACTAAGATACGGATAAATAATATTTAAAATAATTAAAATATATAATTATTAAAATTAAAAATTAAAAAATTATAATTAAAAATATATAAAAAAAATAGCTATAAAGTAGTCTTATATACATATTTTCACTAATATTTTCTTAACCTTTAAAGGTAAATTATATTAATAATTTTATTTTAAAATTCAATCAATTTTTTAGTTTTGATAGTTATTTTATAAAAAAAAAAAATTAACTTAATAATTTTTTAAAAAGTTAAAGTTGAAAATTTTATTTCAAATTTAAGAATTCCTGAGGATATTTTTATCGTGTTAAAATTGATGGAAGACTAAGAAACTATTATATACACTTAGTGTATATTAATACTTCATACACCACAACTTAAATTAAATGATTAATATTTTAATATTAAAATTTAATTAAATACATATGATATACCAAATTTAATAATTTAAATTATATTTTATGAATTAATTTTAAAATTTATATTAAAGAATTTTAAGCATGTGGTGTATATACAAATATATATACTTGTTATGAGAATGTTAAATAAGATTCACTCATAATTTTAAAAAAGAGAAGGATTTTTTGCTTGTATGCATACCAATATTTTATGCACCATATATAATATTAAATAATTAATAAAATATTTAATAATTAATATTGTAAAGTAAAATATGATATAATATATAATATGAAATATTTAAATAATTTATTGTATTATAAAAAATTATTTTAGATATATATTTTAAACTTAGTTTACGGTACAACAAGCGCATCTAAATTTTTTTATTAATACGTAGCAATTTTTTATTGGATTGTGCTTTAGTGTGGCCCGTAGAGAAAGCCTACTCAAATAGAGAGAATGAATTTTTACTTACACTTGGTGTATAGTGAGCCTCCCTAAGGATCAGCTCTCTAATCTCTGAGTCCACGGGTACACAGTAGCGGTCCCTGTACCAAAGTACTCCCGCTGCATCCACAGAAAAGTCCCTGCCCTGACCACGCTGCACCTGGTCTCTGATCCTCTCAAGATAGGGGTCTCCACTCTGCTTCTCTCTAATCCTGTCCAGCAGAGTGGGCTGCAAGACCATAGACATCAGTCTTGCAGAAACCCCAGGGGACAACCTCCAAATCCAATCTCCTCAGCTGCTCTCTCAGTGGCCTCTGCTGGGTAATAAGCATGCTCAAGGTCTGACCTGCTCGCCTGCTCAAAGCGTCCGCGACCACGTTGGCCTTGCCGGGATGATACAGAATGCTCAAGTCATAATCCTTTAGCAGCTCAAGCCACCGGCGTTGCCTCAAGTTGAGCTCCTTCTGAGTAAACAGGTATTTCAAACTCTGATGATCGGTGAAGATCTCACAGCGCTCGCCGTACAAATAATGTCACCAGAGCTTCAAAGCATAAACAACGGCAGCTAGCTCTAAGTCATGCGTAGGGTAATTTCTCTCATAATCCTTTAGCTGGCGCGAAGCATAGGCAATTACCCTACCATGCTGCATCAACACGCATCCAAGGCCGCTGTGGGAGGCGTCACTGTAAATCACGTACCCCTCTCCCATAACTGGTAGTGCAAGGACTGGCGCTGTAATCAACCTCTGCTTCAACTCCTCGAAGCTCTGTTGGCATTGCTCCGTCCAAACAAATCTTACCCCCTTCCTGGTCAAACTAGTGAGGGGGGTAGAGAGCTTCGCAAAGCCCTCTACAAATCGACGGTAGTAGCCTGCAAGGCCCAAGAAACTCCGAATCTCAGTCACCGTCGTCGGTCTAGGCCAATCCCGAACTGCATCAATCTTCGTCGGGTCCACTGCCACTCCTGCGGCGGAAACAACGTGGCCTAGAAAAGAAACCTCCCGAAGCCAAAAGGCGCACTTCTTCAACTTGGCATACAACTCCTTCTCTCTCAGAAGCTGTAGCACTATCCTCAAGTGCTCCTCGTGCTCAAAATCGCTACGGGAATAAACCAAAATGTCATCGATGAAAACCACCACAAAACGGTCCAAGTACGACTGAAACACTCGGTTCATCAGATCCATAAACGCGGCCGGGGCATTCATCAAACCAAAAGGTAACACTGTGAACTCATAATGCCCGTACCGAGTCCTAAACGCCATCTTGGGTACATCCTCGGCCCTCACCCTCAGCTGGTGGTAACCGGACTAAAGATCTATCTTCGAGAAAACCGTAGCTCCCTGAAGCTGATCAAATAAATCATCAATCCGAGGAAGTGGATACTTGTTCCTGACGGTCACTTTATTTAACTCTCTATAGTCCACACAAAGCCTAAGTGACCCGTCTTTCTTCTTTACAAATAGAATCGGGGCTCCCCAAGGAGAAACACTAGGTCGAACAAACCCGCGATCCAAAAGATCCTGTAGCTGGGCCTTTAACTCCCTCAATTCTGCAGGGGCCATCCTGTAGGGTGCCTTAGAGATTGGTGTAGTTCCGGGAACTACATCTATCACAAACTCAACCTCTCGATCCGGCGGCATGGACGATAGCTCAGGAGGGAACACATCTGGATACTCTCGGACGATAGGAATGTCCTCGAGCCCAGGCATCGCCGTAGGCACCTCTATAACAGTAGCTAAGAAAGCGACACATCCACGGCTCATCATCTGTCGTGCTCTAGACGAAGAGATCGTCGCTGCAAACAGAGTACTCTGGCAGCCCCTATAGACAAACTCCTGCTGACCCGGCTCACGAAGGGTCACAGTCCTCTCTCTACAATCGATGGTAGCATAATACTGAGTCAACCAGTCCATACCCAACACTACATCGAAATCCCGGAGCTGATGAAGGACCAAAAGATCAACAGGCAAAATCCAGGGCCCT
Source organism: Tillandsia leiboldiana (assembly GCA_029204045.2). Taxonomy (NCBI): domain Eukaryota; kingdom Viridiplantae; phylum Streptophyta; class Magnoliopsida; order Poales; family Bromeliaceae; genus Tillandsia; species Tillandsia leiboldiana. The sequence goes on along the minus strand of CM055062.1, from coordinate 25,604,049 downwards.
AACTGCACTGGGCAAGACCAACAACACTCATCCACGTGTAACACGTGATCAGGTATCTGTACCTCACGAGCACAAGCTAACAGTCCTATCTCTAGCCCATGCATGGATGCAAATGTCCTACTAATGAATGAATGCGATGCTCCGGTATCAAATAAAGCTCTAGTGCGGGTAAAGGAGATAAGGATAATACCTGCCACCACGTGACTAGCTGCCCCCGAATCCTCGACCTGTGCGGCGTAAACTCTCCCGCTCGGGGGTGGTCGCCTGTCTGACTGCCGCGACGAAGTGGCCCTATCCCCCTGGCCGTGACCGGTCGAAGCTCCGCCCGTCAGGAAGGGCGGAGGAGGAGCCGAAGCTGCCGATGCTACTGATGACCCCGCTCTAGGACAAGACCATGATCTGTGCCCCGCCTGCCCACAACGGTAGCACCTGCCCTGCCGCTGATCACACTGCGGAGGTGCGTGGGGTCCGCCGCAAATCACACAACTATCATGCGCCTCTGCTGCTGCTGCTGCTGTCTAGGGGGCCGGGGGGCCCCCGATCTCTGCCTCCTCTGTGTCCCACGGCCCCTAGGCTGGAACTGTGGCGGTCTCGGGGGCCTCGGTCGACTCGACTGCCCAAAGTCCTGCGGTGCTGGGCGCTTCTCCCCGGAGCTGGTCCCTGGCGCCCTACCCCTCTCAGACATAATCACTGACCCTCGTGAAACCCACTGAGCCCGCTCCATGGCCGCATCCAAAGTCAGTGACCGGTGCGAGTGAACAAGATGATAAATATCCTGGTGCAGCCCCCTCTCAAACAAATCTACCCTCTGAGCCTCATCAGGGGCGACATGTGGCACACTGTGCAGTAACTTCTGAAACTCTCGGATATACTCCCGAAGGGGTCGGGTACCCTGCTGCAATCGTCGAAGGTCCCCTTCTAGTTTCTGCTTTGCGCTATCGGGAAAATAGGCCCCGCGTAGCAAAGCTCGAAACTCAGGCCATAACATCAACTGAACTCCCGGCGGTCCAACTGGGCGGACTCGACGCCACCAAGTCTCGGCGTCCCCTGATAGGAAGTGTGTGGCCAAGTACACCTGATGCTTCTCCTTGATAAACAGGTTCTCAAATAACTTTTCCATTGCTGAAATCCAGTTTTCTGCCTCCCAGGGCTCTGAACTCTCCCTTGCGAACCGCGGAGGACGAAACTGGCTGACATAGGATAGTCGATCCGTGAGCTCCCTCTGCTCTGCCTCTGACAATGGGGCGATCTAAGATGAGGTCGACGAAGTCGCTACAGGGGGTGCTACTGGAGATGCCCTCTGCTCAAGCAACCTCATCATACGCTCCATATTTTCCTCCTGGCGCTTAGCCGCCTCCTCCTGGCGTCGCAACGCCTCTGACATTTGGGCCACCTGGGCCCGTAGCTCTCGGACCTCGCCCTGTGCGGCCTCCTGCTGCTCGGGCTCGTCATCAGACGCGGAATGCGCCCTCGTCGTCGCGCGACATCTCGGAGGCATCTGGCAACTGCGGTCAAGGAAATCAAAGTGTCAGAGAAAAGAAGTCTCACGACCCAATCAAGCGAAAGTCCAAACATGTTACCCCTTCTAAAACATTATGTTGTCTGCAGCCAACATAACCACTTTTAGAGAATAAACATGTAAAGTCACTCGCCCCAATCCTCTGGGGGAGTTACAACTCAATCTGGACTCTCGCTACAGTCTCGCCTCTCACGACAGTCATCCTACTGTCCAAACAATAGCCTAGGGCCTCTAAGTCCCCAACGACCTATACGCCTAGGCTCTGATACCACCTAAATCTGTCACTCCCCGGGGTCGAACTGCGACCCGGGCTCGCCAACAGATCTGCCATCTGTACGGAAACTGCCGTACAGACGAAGCGTCTAACCTGCAAAAGAGATCTATAGCTATACAAGTATCAGAGCTGTAAAGAAGCTATACTGAAGAAAGAGAAACTGAACAACTGAACCACTAAGTAAATAAAAGTCCAAGTATAAAGATCCACTATCACTGAGACATAAGTACAACATCACTGTCTGGTACAAAAGTGGAAACCAAAAAGTACAGGTCACTCTACCTCTGACTCGACAGACTCGGGTAGGAACTAGTCGGCTACGCCCTTACCTCGGTCTGAAGACTCTGCACGAGCCAAGTCCGGAAAAGACGCCTCAGGAACACCTGTCACACACAGCGGGTGTGAGATCTACTGCAAGGGCAGATCTTAGTGGGTACCGTCGCTAAAACTCACGGTATGCCCACTAAGTCCGCTGGAGGCAAAAACAGATAGATAGATAGATAGATAGATAGTGTATGAATGCTGGAAATGAATCTATCACTATATGCCTCAATGTTATGCTCGAAGGAAACACCATCTAAGAACATATGCTACAATCACCCGCTCATGTCACCCAATCTCAACAGACTACCTCAATCTCACTCAAGTAACCACTGGTAACTCGGCCAGGGCATGCACCCACCTGGTAACTCGGCCAGGGGCATGTGCCCACCTGGTAACTCGGTCAGGGCATGTGCCCACCTGGTAACTCGGCCAGGGGCTTGTGCCCACCTGGTAACTCGGCCAGGGGCATGTGCCCACCTGGTAACTCGGCCAGGGGCATCAGTACAACTACGCCTCCGGAGCGTGACCCGAGGGGAGCGACCCCACCGAGTATCAAACATGTCTCCTCTACCTCAACAAGTAGTATATGCAGGCTAAAGTCTACGATCAACCAGATCGGAACAACTCGAGTGCTCAAAAGACACCGCTAACACTCGTGTCCAAGTCGGAACAACATCCCTCGACTAAAATCTGATAAACCCGCAGAAATCCCGAACCCTCTACAAGCTTAGATATATCATATACTAAAACATAGGTTCAGGACCGGTTCATGGATAAAAGGGTTCCCTCAATTTTATAAAATGGCCCGGGAGCAATAACAGTGCTAACTAACAGAAGAGTGCACCAAAACGAAGTCCGGGTTCCTCCAAATATAGCACGACTGTCCGGCAGTTATCAGATAAAACAATAATGGCAAAAGGGTCGCAATACCTTTGCATATGGAAGCATTATGAGCATTCTGTGATTTGGAAGAAAACCAACCCACCTGCGATCAACCCGCAAAACCGTGCGCCAAGCGGAGGTCCCGATGCTATCTCACAGCTCCACGCGGCAAAACACGAACCACCGGCCACGTAGCAAGCTAAAACTATGCCACAACTGCGAGAAAAGGAGATAAATCAGGATCAGATAACACGCGGCCAAAAACCGCATCCTCAACGGCGGAAAGAAACCAACCGACGGAGGAGAACGCCGCGCGACGCGCAAAAAACCGATCGCACGAGCCGCGGCGCGACGCCGAGCAGCCTCGTGCGCGGCAACGACGCGGAGTGCGGTCGCACGGCTCCAAAAACCCAGCCGCACGGCGCTGGCCCAGCCGCGCGGCACCCTGCAGTGCCGCGCGCGCCATGCGCGCGGCCCGCAGCACCGCGCGGGGCCCGCGGTGCTGCGGGCACCCTGCGCGCGGGGCCCGCGGTGCTGCGCGAAGCCCGCAGCACCGCGCGGGGCCCCTGCGGGGCCCACGCGGAGCCCGCGGTGCTGCGCGCGCCCTTTGCGCGGCCCGCAGCACTGCGCGTGGCCCGCGCGGGGCCCGCGGTGCTGCGCGCGCCCTGCGCGCGGCCCGCAGCATCGCGCGTGGTCCGCGCGGGGCCCGCGGTGCTGCGCGCAGCACGCAGCACTGCGCGGGGCCCGGGGTGCTGCGCGCGCCCTGCGCGCGGCTAGCAGCACCGCGCGCGGCCAGGCGACCAGGCGCCCTGCTGCAGGCAGTGCCGCGCCCTGCTGCGCGCCTGCAGCGGCAGGGCGCCTGCTGCGCGCGGCGCTCATGCCCGCCCGCGCAGCGGCTCGCCCCCCAGCCGCGCGCCGCCCTTTGCACGCGCGCGGCTCATGCAGCTATCGCCCGGCATCGGACAACCAGTCCGCACAGCCTCACCAACAGGAAAAGAAAGAAAAATAAAAACCCAAAGAAAAATGCCAAGTTCGCAATAAAATAATAATAAAATAATAACCAACCTCGACGAGGCTCGCCACGCCCTCGCTCGGCTCCACGCCCTCGCTCGGAGAGAAAAACGCACAAGAACACCCTTCTTCTAACACTTCTTCTTCTTCCTTTCTTCTCCCTCTTTTCTCTGCTTCACCCAAGCTAACAGGAGCTCCCAACCTTTACTTGGAGAAGGGAAATAGTGAGGTGGCGATGAGAAGGAGCTACTTAAATAAGCAAAAGCAAAGGAAATTAATTAAGGGGATTGATTAATTCCACCTACCAACCCACCTAATTAATTACTCCACCAAGTTCCTCTGCCAAGCACCCTCACAGCAGCTTTAAAGGAAAAGCAACAGCAACAATTAATTAAGCCCACACTTAATTAATTAAATGAATAAAAAATTCCAAAAAGGCCAACTCTAACTCATTTTTTGGCTTCGGGCCCTCAGCCGCCGTCTGGAACCTCCCGAACTCCGCTGTAATCAGAAAATACACATGTGCACAGCTTTTCTCACCCAAAAAGCCCATCTGCAGAGTCGGTAAGCCCAATCTAAAATCCGGCATACTACACTCTCCCCTCCTTCAAAAGGTTTCGTCCTCGGAACCCAAAAAGCTCCAAACTCAGGAAGGGGTCTCAAACAAGTCAGGATAGGCAGTTCTCAGCGCATCCTCAGGCTCCCAAGTAGCCTCTCTCTCATCATGGTGGCTCCAAAGCACCCTCACATAAGGTATAACCCGATTGCGCAATTCTCTCGTCTCGCGAGCAAGAATCCGCATCGGGCGCTCCCGGAAGTGCATCTCCTCGTCTATCTCTAAGGATGTGAAGTCCAAGATGTGCGAGGGATCATACACATACTTCCGCAAAACTGATACATGGAAAACGTCATGAGTACCAGCCAACCACGGCGGTAAAGCAACGCGATAGGCGACAGGTCCGATGCGCTCTAAAATCTCAAATGGTCCAATAAAACGTGGGCTCAGCTTCCCGCGCACTCCAAAGCGTCGAATCCCTCGAGAGGGCGAGACTTTCAGAAACACATGATCTCCCACCTGAAACTCCAAGTCTCGCCGCCTCCTATCGGCGTAGCTCCTCTGTCGGCTCTGTGCAGTCACAAGAATGTCGCCCCCTCTGTACGGTTTGCCGCGATTTCCCTGCACAATTCACGTGGTGCGTGGAGCGTTGTCTCGCCCCTGTGCTGGCTGCCTCCTTCTTGCTCTCTTCTTCCCCGTACGCCGGAGACCTGTGGCTGACGTCGGTAAGTAACGTGGTAATCATGGTAGGTGCATCCCCCTTCCTCTCTTCCTTATGCTTTGGCTCCATGTTCCCTCCTCTTGCAACCCTGGTACGCCGGAGGTACGTGGCTGACATCCGTCGGTACCGGCATGGCCATTATGGGCAACTCTGGATCAATTGAAGCCCTACATTCTCCCATGGCTATTCTTCACCCAAGCTCTGTAAGGCCCTTCTCTTCCTTTGTTTTTTCTCAGTCTTATTTACCCTATAAATAGTGGTCCATGTGTGGAGATGTCGCTCAAGGTTTCCCTGTCTTTGGTTTGCCCAAGGTTTGGTTTCAGTTTTTTTCCCTTAAGAACTGTAAATTTGTTTCTAGTTTTGTTACGAAATTTGAGTTGGCGTAGTTTCGTGAAAGTTTCAAGTCTTGAAGATTGAAGGTGAAGAAAGTTGGATCATTTAACTCAATCTCAAGAAAGAAGAATTCAAAAGGATCAGGTATGTTTAACTAAAGATTTTGTGTGATCCGAATACTTCTTGTAGTGTAGAAACACTTGGAAGAATCTTTCATTGCATAAAAATCAAAAACTGGACTTGGGACATGCTCAGGATCCGGATCAGGTTGTTCGATCCGGATCCCGAAGGTGGTTCGTTCATACACCAGTTCAATCCGGATCATAGCCTCTCTTGATCCGGATCCCGAACATTGAGTTTACCATTTTCCTTGAGCGATCCGGATCAGGCTTCGCAATCCGGATCCCGAACGTTGATGTTTGGTGAACTGTATGAACGATCCGGATCAAGCACTTCGATCCGGATCCCGAACCTTCGTTTTTCTGGAACTACCTGACTCGTTACGACGATCCGGATCACAGCTAATCCGATCCGGATCGCCGTCCGTAAAATTTCCAGAAATGTTAGGTTTTTGATTCTTATCTCCTTCCTATGGTTTCTAACCTATAAATAGACCCTATGACTCTTTTTCTAGGGTTAATCCACATAGCCGTCATATTCATATCTTATTTCATACGGCTCTAGATCCACATATAGAGAAGAAAGGAAATCATTAGAGAATACTCTATGTTTCTTCATCTATATTGATTAGTTTGATTCTAGGTTTTCATACTCACATCTTGAGTTGAATCAAACTAATGAATACTTAGATGGTATTTCCGATCTATCCTTGATCTAAGTATTCGGCGGATCATCACCACCAAAAACAACGATTTACCCCAAAAATCGGCGCGTGGATTCGCGTGTCCTTGTGGATTCAAGGTTCAACCGCTCTCGTGGATTCGGAGCGAGGCACATTCGTGGATTCGAAGGGTGCTATTGGGTGAAGACCGTGGACTTGGTTGGACGTCGTGGATTCGACGTTGGACGCCGTGGATTCGGCGTTGGGCGCAAATCGTGGATTCGAGAAGCGTCGCGGAGCGAGTGGAGAAGATCCTCTAGGAGCGTATGGAAAAGGTTGAGTCGTAAGTGTGTACGGTAAATCACCTTGTACGTGTTTTAATTCTAGTGGATTTCTGCCGTGTTATCGGTCCCGTGGTTTTTTACTCCGGTGATGGAGTTTTCCACGTAAAAATCTTGCTAGTTATTTTTATTTCCGCATTGGGTTTTTATCGCAACGATTTTTGAGTGTTTATACGTTTACACCTATTCACCCCCCTCTAGGTGTTTTTTCCCCTATTTAGATCCTTATTACATATAACCCAACAAGTGGTATCAGAGCGGGAATAGGGTTGTAAACAATGGTTGAAGGTGGAAACATCAATCGACCCCCTTTCTTTGATGGAACAAATTATGCGTACTGGAAAGTACGGATGAAAGCCTTTTTAATTTCCATCGACGAAAGGGTGTGGCAATCAATTGAATTAGGATGGTCTAATCCAACTGAAATTATCTCAGATGTTCGCACCTTAAAACCTAGGTCGAAATGGACCAAGGAAGAGTTAGATTCTTCTTCTTACAATGGCAAGGGAATTAATGCTATTTTTAATGCCTTATCTCAAACTGAATTCTCTCGCGTCTCGGCATGTGAGACTGCGAAAGAAATCTGGGATGTTCTTCAGGTTACACATGAGGGAACTAACCTCGTGAAGATTCAGAAACTGCAAATGCTTACGAGCAAGTTTGACTCTATCTTGATGGCAGAAAATGAATCTTTCACGGACTACTATACACGATTGCAAGACATCGTAAACTCATGTGCTAACCTGGGAGAGAAGATTCCAGAATTTAAGATTGTAAGAAAGATCTTAAGAACTCTTCCTGAACGATTTCGCCCAAAGGTTACAGCCATTGAAACTATTAAACACCCGGACGAAATACGTGTAGAAGAATTAGTTGGTTCATTACAAACATATGAAATGACGTTTACTACTAACAATTCTTCTGGAAAGGCATCCACTTCTAAGTCTTCAGGTTATGCGTTGAAAACAACTAAGGAAGAAGACGCGGATACATCCTCCTCAGACGATGACGAGAACCTTTCTATGGAGGAATTTGAGAAGCAGCTCGCTCTCTTGACAAGGAAGTTTCGCCGCAACTTTCGAAGGGGTAATTCAAGTAAATCTCCATCCTTCGGAAAGTCGAACAAAGGCAAGGGTACTTCAAGTTACAAGTCAAGAAAGCAAGAGAACTTCTCAAAGGATAAGAAAAGTTCAGAGGGACAACTACAATGCTTCAAATGTCGAGGCTACGGCCACATTGCAACGGAGTGTCCCAACAAGTATCCGGCAAAAAAGAAGGCGATGCAAGTCGTCACTTGGGATGACAACTCAACGACAAATGAGTTGTCTTCAAGTGATGAAGAAAAGAGCTCCACGGCTGTCACGCCCCGGGGTCGAAACTGCGACCCGGGCTGGCCAACAGATCCGCCGTCTGTACGGAAACTGCCGTACAGACGAAGCGTCTAACCTGCAGAAAGAATCAACTACAGTATACAGATATCAGAGCGGAAAGTAAACTACTAAAAACTGAAAACCCAACACTGTACAACTGAAAATAATACAATATCCATCTCCCAAATACGATCGTATACAAAGTCCTCTGATACAAAACTCAAAAGGGAGGTATCTCCAATAAATACATCAGTGTACAGACTCTCGATACAAGAATATCCTCACTACAACAGTCTCTCAAACTGTAAAATAAAGTACAACTCTATACCTCACAACAAAGGTCTCTCAACAGAGGAAAAAGAAGTAAACTAATCTACTGAAGCTCTCCTCTGAAGGGGTACCGCTACACTCCAATGACGGGTAGGGAACTAGCTCGCGACTCCCTCGCCTCGGTCAGAAGGATCAGCAACTGGAGCAACAGGAACAGGAGAAGAAGTTCCTGGGGAAAAAGACACCACGACGGGTGTGAGAACTACTTCCCACAGTAGTTCTCAGTGGGTGCCGTCAACAAGCCCAACGGTCTGCCCACCAAGTCTACTAGAGGTAAAAGATAACTGTGCAATGAAATCTGAACAAGAAAAGCTGGAGCTACTCTACAGCTGCCATACCTCTATCTAAATACTCAAAAAGTGGAACAGATGAAAGTAAAAGAGACCACTCGCACCCAAGGTGCTCAATAGACCCAATCGAACTGACTGCCTCATAGGGTCCAGTCAAGCCTGCGCCTGTCGACTAGGAACGCTCCTGCCCACTACCACACATCCACATGAGGACGGGATTTACGTGGGGCGTCCTGTCCGACTAACTCATCCCTCGCGCAAAACTGCCTCACAGGCCCCTCGTTGCCTCCACTGCGGAAAACTGCCTCAACAGGCCAACCATCATATCCACAGCGGCATCTCAGGACGCGACTCCAACTGAGTAGAACGGCGCAGCATAGAGTATCAAACATTGGCATATGCAGGCTAGTCAAAATCCACGCTCACTCTCAGAACGGTAGGACTCAAGATCCCCAAATATCTCGCACAACAGTCGGAGCACTCTCGACGACTCAGCTCATCGGCTAACTCGAAACACGAGACACTAGCCTCTCCAACAGCTCGCAGCACAAAGCTCACTGGCTGGAGATACTCCACAGCCAGGAACGACCCACAACTCAGGGTAACCAAACAGGTCGGACAACACTCAACGACCTGGGACCACCGTCAACCACAACGGTTCCCAACAATACGGACCGGAAGATACTCGACGGCCCGGGACTACCGTCTACTCAACGGCTCCCTCCTACGACAGCGAAAAAGGGAAACAAGACCTCTCGGGACTACCGTTTACCCAAACGGCTCCCTGCATAGATAAGCAACCCGCTACAACTACCAAACTCCACTCTGCTCCCAAGCAAGAGTGCAAAAGCATCCCACACTAAAAGCAAGTCCCGACCTCTCGGCCCACTACCCGGGCGAGAAACCACTATGTCCAGGGATGAAAGAACAGTGTGGATGTCTAAGCATAAATAACCCTAGCCCAAGTGAGGGTTTTCTACTGGTCTGGTTACACATGCAACGTATGACGGGGGTGCTAGGTCAAGTTCCAAGGTAACTATATTAACAGATAATAAAAGGAATAACAATTCCGATAATCTAGCATGCTACACAATGAAATAAACTATCATGCATAGTCCTACATCAGTAGAAATACTGTACAGTCCATAAAACTTGGAGATAAGGCCACCCACCTCGATTTGCCACCAATTGCTCGTAGACACTTGCAATTGGCCTCCACGGAGTCCGCACGCAAAACGGGGCACGGTGCCGGAGTTCGCACGCAAAACGATGCACGGTGCCGGAATCCGCACGCCAAACGAAGTCCGCACGCAACACGGTGCACGGTGCTGGAATCTGCACGCCAAACGGGGTCCGCACGCAAAACGGTGCACGGTGCCGGAGTCCGCACGCAAAACGGTTCACGGTGCCAGGATCCGCACGCAAAACGAAGTCCGCGCGCAAAACGGTGCACGGTGCCGGAGTCCGCACGCAAAACGGTGCACGGTGCCGGAGTCCGCACGCAAAACGGAGTCCGCACGGTGCCAGGATCCGCACGCAAAACGGAGTCCGCACGCAAAACGGTGCACGGTGCCAGGATCCGCACGCAAAATGGAGTCCGCACGCAAAACGGTGCACAGTGCCGGAGTTCGCACGCAAAACGGTGCACGGTGCCAGGATCCGCACGCAAAACGGAGTCCGCACGCAAAACGGTGCACGGTGCCCAACACAGAAAGGAGCAAGAGGGTCAGTAACAGTCTAAACGAACGCTCCAAAAACTGTACAAAAATACAGAAAAACAAACACACGGGACCTACCCGTTTGCGCCGCCGTCGCCGAAACGCTCCGCCGGGCGACCTCGCACGCAAAACGAGGTCCACGACGCGCCGCCGCACCTCACGTAACCTCCTCCCTCACTCCCTCTCGCTCACGGGTGCAGAAGAAGGAAAGAAAAGGAGAAAATGGCGGTGCGGGGAGGAGGAAGAAGAAGAAGAAAAAGGGGAGAAAGAGGGTGGTCCACGGTGCCGGTTCACGGAGCCGGTCCACCGCGCCAACCAACCAGGAAGGCCCAAACCCCGGTCCACAAGGCTGGGCGCGTGCGCCGGGTCCACGCACGCGCCCAGCGCGCCACGTGGCGCGTGGTAACGCGCCCGCCACACGGGCGCGTTACACAGCGCCCCCCCCCCAGGCGCGGGACACGTGCCCGCCACACCGGGCGCGCGTGCCCCCGCGCCCGCGCGGGACACGTGCCCGCCACACCGGGCGCGCGTGCCCCCGCGCCCGCGCGGGAGCGAGTGGGAGCCCGCCACGTGGCGGGCTCCCCGCGTTCCATGCCGGAGCGCGGTTCCCAGCGCGCGCCAGCGCGCCTTTTGCGCGCCTCGGGGAGCGTGCCGCCGCGCCACCTCGGGATCCGCGCCGCGCCTCGCCTCGGTTTACGTGCCACGTCGCCTCGAAAAACGCGCACGCCTACCGGACTCCAAAACCAACAAATAAATAGTCCATTCCTAGCGATTTCGCGCGCTGAATCCAAAAACGATGTCCATTTCTCCAAATTCTCACCCGAAAATTTACCGAATGCCCACTCGATCCGATTTCCGCGCCGGGTTCATTTTTAAAGTCCGATTAGCCAAATTCCAACTCTAAAAATTCCCGAAGGCGACCGGAGAGGTAAACTTTTATCCGGACTTCACCCGGAGTCTAAATTTGACATCTGAAACGCGCGAAATCACCTCCAAACACCCGACGGGTCCTCCAATTCCCCACGGGATAACCTTTTAAGCACGAAGTCCAACACTTGTGTCCAAATTGCGCGCAAACACCACTGACACACCACGCAGGCCTCCAGTGATGCCAGCTAAAACCCAAATTGCACCACAAATCCATTTCTGGGCCCCAACGCGCGCACCAACACCCCCAACGGCGACCGAACGCTGCCCAACAACCAGCAATCCTACGCGGGGGATTCCGGGACCTCACAACGGCATTCCACGCGTCCATATCTTCACCCTTCATGTGCTTTATGGCAAGTACGTCCGAGTCATTGTCCAACTCCACTGTTGAAAAGAATGCAACGGACAATGAATCGGATGATTCGGAAGGTGAAGATTTTGCTCTAGCCTACCACAGACTTTTGAGGGATTCAAAGAAAGTGGCTAAGCAAAACAAGAGTTTGAGAGGGAGATTGCATGATCTCGAAGAAGAAGCAAAAAGGGCAACTTCTCTCTCAAACGCTCTTGAAGTGGAAAGGGAAAACCTGATAAAAGCAAATGTTTCCCTTCAAGAGTCCAATGAGCAACTTGAGAAGGAACATACAAATCTGGTGGATAAAGCGAATCACTTCTCAAAGCTCTACAACGAGGCTCGACAGGACAACCTGGAAATGACAAAGACCATTTTCCAACTCAAGGATGACTTACAGCGATTCTCTTCAGGAAGGAGTAAGTTGGATAAACTTCTTGGTCTTGGTCAAACAAACAAGTTCGGCCTCGGATACAATCGAACTGAAGACAATTTTAGTTCGGTTGGGACAGTCTTTGTGCCTCAGTCGGTATCTCCTCCTCCGACACCGGAATTCACGACAACCAACGACAACAAGCCTACTTCATCCTCTTCGGAATCGTCAAGCACAAAGGTATGTTTTCGTTGTAATTTTGCAGGGCACATTGAAAGAAATTGCAAGATTGGAGTTCAAAGATCAAATCAACCACATCTTGCAACTGCTACCAATAAGTTCACTCCTCGGAATTCAAAGAAGGATTTTTCAAAAGAAAAGAACGTTGGTAGTACTCCAAACAAGACGATGACAAAAGAAAAAGATCAATCAGACAAAACGTCTTCATCAAGGAAAATTTCTCAACCATTGCCGACATACTCCAAAACTCAAAAGGTTTGGGTATGCAAAGGTGAAATCCTTCCTTGTCTTTAATCGTTCTACGATTAAATGTTGTGTAGTTTATGTAGACTATTTTTTTTTCTTTCTTTTGGCCGACCCGTCAACCATCTTTGGGAGGTAAATGGTATATTTTCTTATTGGTTGATGATTTCTCTCGGTATTCTTGGGTAGCATTTTTAAAAGAGAAAGCTGATACTTTTGATTCTTTTCACGAGATTTGCCTTCGTATTATGATTGAAAAGAATGAAAAGATCATTCGTGTTAGAAGTGATAGAGGTGGAGAATTCATTAATTCTAAATTCATTGACCTTTGTACTTCAAACGGTATTAAGCATGAATTCTCTGCACCCTATACACCTCAACAGAATGGTGTTGTCGAGCGCAAAAACAGGGTTGTTCAAGAGATGGCACGTGTTATGCTTCACAGCCGGAATTTACCGCTACATTTTTGGGCTGAAGCTGTGAACACTGCAATCTATGTAATTAATCGAGTTTATTTGCGCCCGGGAACGTTAAATACACCATATGAACTATGGTGTGGTAGAAAACCCAACATCAAATATTTTCGCATCTTCGGGAGTCGGTGTTACATTTTACGTGACCGTGAAAATCTTGGAAAGTTTGACTCACGAAGTGACGAAGGGATTTTCCTGGGGTATTCTACTAATAGTAGAGCATATCGAGTATTTAACTTGGAATCTAAGACGATCGTAGAATCTATAAATGTTAAAGTAGATGAAGCTTTTCACTTTGCATCTGAAAAATCTACCCTGATATCTCTCTAGATGATGATTCTCCTGCCGTTGCATCTTCTCATAATAATACTTCCAATATTAATGATGCATCTAATGGTTCTTCAAGTTTATCTAATGTGCAGGAATCATCTCATATATCTCCGAGTACTCCGTTTCAACAAACGCTACGAATCTCCAAGGATCATCCGGAATCGAATATTATTGGAGATCCACAAGAAGGAGTTAGAACTCGGAGGCAGTTGGTTTGTGGATTCGCTTGCTACGTATCTTTAATCGAACCAAAGAACATAGATGAAGCTCTTCAGGATGACTACTGGATTAAAGCAATGCAGGAAGAGCTCCATCAATTTGAGTGAAACAAAGTCTGGGAATTAACGAAGCCTCCAAAGCAACATAATGTGATAGGTACCAAATGGATCTTCAAGAACAAGAAAAATGAGGATGGTACTATCATCAGGAACAAGGCACGATTAGTTGCTCAAGGCTACTCTCAAGTAGAAGGTATAGACTTTGATGAAACATTCGCCCCTGTAGCTAGACTCGAGTCCATTCGTATACTGTTTGCTATTGCTTGTCATTTTAAAATCAAATTATTTCAAATGGACGTTAAGAGCGCATTTCTAAATGGATTTTTAAATGAGGAAGTTTATGTGGCTCAACCGAAAGGTTTTGTAGACCATAAACAACCTAACCACGTTTTTCGTTTGAAAAAGGCTCTTTACGGTCTGAAACAAGCACCACGAGCATGGTACGAAAGGTTGACAAAGCACCTTTTGGAGAAGGGCTACACTCGAGGGGGAGCTGATAGGACTCTCTTTGTGAAGCATTATCAAAGCAATTTCATTGTAGCACAAATCTATGTCGATGACATTGTATTTGGCGCAACAAGAGATAATGATGCTTCTAAATTCGCGGAGACCATGGAAAGTGAATTTGAGATGTCCATGATGGGCGAATTGACTTATTTCCTTGGATTGCAAATTAAACAAAATGATGAAGGTATTCACTTGAGTCAATCCAAGTATGCAATGGAGTTGGTTAAAAAGTTTGATCTTGAAAATTCGAAGGATTTTCCGACTCCAATGGGAACTAGCCACAAGGGACTTGGAAGTGAATCAGAAAGTGAGAATGTAGACGAGAAACTGTATCGAAGTATGATTGGAAGTCTACTTTACCTCACGGCTAGTCGCCCGGATATATCTTTTGGTGTTGGGATCTGCGCGAGATATCAATCTGCACCAAAGGAGGTTCACCTGAAAGCGGTGAAAAGGATCATCCGGTATATCAAAGGATCAATTAATTTCGGAATTTGGTATCCTATGGGAACAAGTTTGGATATTGTTGGATACTCAGATGCCGATTGGGCAGCATCAGTGGATGATCGGAAAAGCACGAGTGGTGCATGCTTCTATCTTGGCCATTGCCTTGTTGCATGGCACAGTAAAAAGCAGAATTGCATAGCACTCTCGACTGCCGAAGCGGAATACATTTCAGCGGGTAGTTGTTCAACCCAACTCATTTGGATGAAAAGTGTGTTGAGCGACTTCTGGATTTCAGCATCTTCGGTAACAATTCTTTGTGACAACACAAGTGCAATTAATATTTCTAAAAACCCTGTGTTGCACTCTAGAACAAAACATATTGAACTTAGATATCATTTTCTTAGAGAGCTAGTTGAATCAAATACTCTTCAACTTTCATATATTCCAACTGAGGATTAATTAGCTGACATTCTAACAAAACCTTTGGATCAAAAACGTTTTATTCATTTGCGAAAAGCAATTGGAATGCTTTCCTTGAAATAAACTTCTTTTTGAAACCTTTGCTTAGGATAGGTTTTGTTTTTGTTTTGTTTTGTTCATTATCTATGTTTGTACATAGAACATTAATTGAGCATAGATCATAATTGACTTTAATTGCATCTTTTCGCACATTTAGAAATTTATTATGCTTTTGCCATCATAATATTTCACTGTTGCAATGATCATTTATGTTAATTAAATCATCTTCTGAGTGATCAAAGTCAATTTCTCTCTCAATGATCTCTTGGTATAGTCATTATCTTATTTGACTGCTTAGTCGAGTATGAAATCGAGATCAATTTTTGGTTGAATACTTTATATCTTAAATAATTGATAGCCAATTGAGGGGGAGTCAAAGAAAAGTAAAATGCTCAAAAGATGTGGAAAGAGTTACATCCCAATGAGGAGTGTGAAAACTACCACCACATGGAGGAAAGAGCTACCACCTCGGTCGTCCGAGTATTGTGTGCAGCTACCACATGTATACCAAGCATGGTTGTTCAAATTTTGATTAAGTAAAATGCATGTTTGAAATTCTTGACTCCGTCAAATTTCAAGGTTGGTATAAGGTGGGTTTTTAAAGAAAGATGCTCAAAGAGCCACTCTCTTCAACAGATTGTCTAGATACATTATCTACTATATTTGGGATTTCAAACATCTATTGATCTTTGTATTTCATTTTCTTTACTGAATTGATGATTTGATAAAGGCATTACTCATAAGATCAAGTTAGATGTAATTGAAGGTGTTCAACTTTAAGGGATTTAATTTTTGTAAATTCTCGTTTCATTTTTGGATATTATTAATAGATTTGGCATAATCTAATTCTTGTTGTATGAAACGATGATTTTTGTTTAAAGTTGATACACATCTGTGCTTACAATCTTTTTCTGGGTTTTCTTGAATTTCTCTGAAATTTTCTAAAGAAAAAGTTGGAGCCGATCCGGATCGGGCAAAATGATCCGGATCCCGAACGCAGGTATTCTTCTGCGGGCTGACGATCCGGATTGGACCTGCCGATCCGGATCCCGAACGCAGTTTCTCACTGCGGGTAGCTGATCCGGATCGCAAGCATGGTCTGATCCGGATCGCGGCTAGGGTTTTATAAAGAACAAAAGGGTTTTGATTTCTTTTACTCCAATCTTTTGTTCCAAAGTTTCCAGAGCTTCTCTCTCTAGATTTCACCCTTCTTGGAAGCTTTCAAACTCAAGTTCTTCAACTCCAAGTAAGTTTTATTGATCAAAATCTCGGTTTTTCACCGTTTTTCTTTATTCCTCCTCAAACGTGATGAATTTCTTGGATCAATTTTGTTTATGGATGGTTTTTGATCAAATTTCTTTTGAAATTAGAACTCTGGGTAGATTAGTTTTGATTGTATGCTAGGTATTCTCCTGATTAACGGATTTTTAGGCTTCGATTTCTAAAATTTCGGTTTTAGGGCATATAATAAGGATTTTCGAAAATCATGCAATTGATCTATTTTTAAAATTCCTTTTGCAAAACTAATTTGATTCTTAGTCTCTCTACACGATAATGATTGTTTGGGTACAATTTTTCAAATCTTTGAAAATTAACAATTTTTTCGTGTTCTTGAGTTGATCTTCACAGGATACATTTTTCACTAGCAATCAAAATGGTGATCACTTGGATTATTTTTCTACTTGCTGCCATGGTTCATACCAAGGATACTGTCAAGCCTAAGAAGGCTAAGAAAGCGAAGAAGACCAAGGGTGATTCCGACACTGAATCAGAGACGGAGTCGATCGACTGGGATAACATCGAAATCGAGCAAGCTGCTCCCATTGTCTCCAAAGGAAAAACAACTGCTGAAGCTTCAAAGCCTACTGCAGCTGAAAAAGGAAAAGCCCCTATGGAACCAAGTCCAATTGGAACAAAAAGAAAAACCGGTGCAAGAAAAAGAGGCAGTGCTCAGGGAATTACCATTGAGGAACCAGTTGCTAGGCAGCCTCCTCCACAAGACTTCATCAGCTCTGAAAGAATCAAGGATTTTGAGAAGAGGGAATGCATTGGCGAGAGACATGTCAATGTCAAACCAATGAAGGAACGATCTGTAGCTTTTGGGACTTTGTTTGACCAAGTTGGTCTTGCTCAAATTTGCAACTTCCCTGAGACTACTGGGTACTGTCCACACTCAGTTCGAATGTTTTATCAGAACGCTGCAAGTCTGATTGATCATGAGGATGGACGTCGAGAATTTCACACTTTGGTTAAAAATATCAAAATCAAAGTCACACCCCAGCTGATTGGAGTTGTGCTAGGTATGACAGCCAGAGCTGATGGACTCCATTACCTAAAAACTCAAAGCTTCAACGACAACTCCTGGAGAGTTGTAGTTAATGGAATTTGTCTTCCAAATACTCGGTCGACCGGAAATTCTGTTTTCTCTAAAGAGCTTCGACCAGAGTATCGGTATATAAACTTCATTGTCTGCTACAACATTCTTCCCAACATGAATACGAAGGTTCTTCGATGGGACAGAATGTTATACCTTTATCTTCTTGGAAACCCGGCCGCATTGATGGGAGCAAACTTGAATATTCCCTATCTCATTTGGTCAAGGATGGCGCGGTATGTGGAACACTCTCATCCCACAGAAAGACTACCCTACCCAATGATTATCATGCGCATCCTTAGAAAGTTTAAAGTCGATACAAGCGCGAGCTCATACATGTACAGTTTGGGCACCATTAATGAGACGACAATTGTGAAGTCTCTCTCGACGAAGCCAGATGAACCCATAATACCTCCTCACCGGCAACGAGCACAACAACAACAAGCGACAACCTCTACACCAGCAGCACAACCAGCACCTCCATCAACGTCTGATGATGATGCGTCGGTTAGCTCAATCTTTAAGGAGCAACAGCGACTCTCAAACGAACAAGAACGCATGGCTACTGATTTCGCTGAAATGAGAGAAGATATCAAAGAAGTTAAGAAGGAACAAGCTTCTATGAACAAACGGATCAAGAAAATGTTTCGGAAGCTTGGGTGTATCAGCTCCGACGACTCTGCATAAACTTTTATTTCTAACCTTTCCTTTGCAGGTTTTTAAGTTTTTGTTATTATTCAGCTCTCACGTTTCTTTATTCTGATCTATTTAACTCTCCTTGATTTTTGTAATTATGGCTTTGTTTGTGACAAAAAGGGGGAGAGAGTTTAGAGAGAACTTGAACAATGATTGAACAATGATGATGTGAATATGTGAACATCAAGGTAAGTATCACTTCAACTTTAAGTATCACTTCAACTTTGACTTTGGTGAAAGGTAAGTATCACAACTTTGGTTTTTATCTTTTGATTGGTTGCATGTCTCCACTAACTATTCGACTAACTATTTGGACATGTATTATTACTAACAAGTTGTTTGATTACTAACAAAGCAAAGTTATGACATTTGGAATTTTATTGTTTAGAAGATATGTCAATGCTTGATTGTGATCTTATTACATATCTGAATTATTCAATGTCATGGTGAGCATAAACTCTATCTCTGTTAGGTTTTGAATGCTAAATATTCTTGAGGTATCTAACGATCTCTTTTTGTCAAGAATGATTTCTTTGTGCAGAGAGTACAGATGTCTAAGTCTAGAGTCTGTTTTAGGAGTTTATCTCATGTTTTTAAATTTTTTGGATCTCTATTGTAAATTTTTGTTGTATGGTGATAGCAACAAAAATATCTTTTTGAATTTTCTTTAGTGGATCTGTGTTTTGTCACGAAACCACCAAAGGGGGAGATTGTTACGGAATTTGAGTTGGCGTAGTTTCGTGAAAGTTTCAAGTCTTGAAGATTGAAGGTGAAGAAAGTTGGATCATTTAACTCAATCTCAAGAAAGAAGAATTCAAAAGGATCAGGTATGTTTAACTAAAGATTTTGTGTGATCCGAATACTTCTTGTAGTGTAGAAACACTTGGAAGAATCTTTCATTGCATAAAAATCAAAAACTGGACTTGGGACATGCTCAGGATCCGGATCAGGTTGTTCGATCCGGATCCCGAAGGTGGTTCGTTCATACACCAGTTCAATTCGGATCGTAGCCTCTCTTGATCCGGATCCCGAACATTGAGTTTACCATTTTCCTTGAGCGATCCGGATCAGGCTTCGCAATCCGGATCCCGAACGTTGATGTTTGGTGAACTGTATGAACGATCCGGATCAAGCACTTCGATCCGGATCCCGAACCTTCGTTTTTCTGGAACTACCTGACTCGTTACGACGATCCGGATCACAGCTAATCCGATCCGGATCGCCGTCCGTAAAATTTCCAGAAATGTTAGGTTTTTGATTCTTATCTCCTTCCTAGGGTTTCTAACCTATAAATAGACCCTATGACTCTTTTTCTAGGGTTAATCCACATAGCCGTCATATTCATATCTTATTTCATACGGCTCTAGATCCACATATAGAGAAGAAAGGAAATCATTAGAGAATACTCTATGTTTCTTCATCTATATTGATTAGTTTGATTCTAGGTTTTCATACTCACATCTTGAGTTGAATCAAACTAATGAATACTTAGATGGTATTTCCGATCTATCCTTGATCTAAGTATTCGGCGGATCATCACCACCAAAAACAACAATTTACCCCAAAAATTGGCGCGTGGATTCGCGTGTCCTTGTGGATTCAAGGTTCAACCGCTCTCGTGGATTCGGAGCGAGGCACGTTCGTGGATTCGAAGGGTGCTATTGGGTGAAGACCGTGGACTCGGTTGGACGTCGTGGATTCGACGTTGGACGCCGTGGATTCGGCGTTGGGCACAGATCGTGGATTCGAGAAGCGTCGCGGAGCGAGCGGAGAAGATCCTCTAGGAGCGTATGGAAAAGGTTGAGTCGTAAGTGTGTACGGTAAATCACCTTGTACGTGTTTTAATTCTAGTGGATTTCTGCCGTGTTATCGGTCCCGTGGTTTTTTACTCCGGTGATGGAGTTTTCCACGTAAAAATCTTGCGAGTTATTTTTATTTCCGCATTGGGTTTTTATCGCAACGATTTTTGAGTGTTTATACGTTTACACCTATTCACCCCCCTCTAGGTGTTTTTTCCCCTATTTAGATCCTTATTACATATAACCCAACAAGTTTCTCCTATACTGTGGAGGACAATATGTTAATGGGTATTCTGTTGTTTCTTTTTAGCTCTCTTCTCTTGCTCTTGCCTATAAGATCTCGGCCCATACCTTGCCCAAGGTTCGCTGTCAGTTTATTTTTCCTTAAGAATTGTAAATTTGTGTGGTTTCCCTTGTATTATGGAAGACAATATGTTAATGGGTATTCTGTTGTTCTCCTTTAGGTTCTCTTCTGTACCTTTTGCTTACAAGATCTCGGCCTATATCCCCGCTGGTGCTTTTGGGTCTACTCTGGTTGGTAAGGTGATGCTGCCTCTTCTCTACCTTTTATCTACAAGATTTTAATCAGATGGTGTTCGTGGCCTGCTTTGGTTGGTCAGATACTACTGCCTCTTCTTTACCTTTTATGTGCACAAGTGAGATGATCCTGCCTCTTCTTAAATTTTTATCCACAAGGTTTTAAACTGTTGGTTTTGTGCCATACACAAGATATCGGTTGGTGCTCTATGGCTTACTCTGTGTCTGCTCTGGTTGGCGGCTGTTTGTTGGCGTTATACCTAAGGGTCGGACAAAGGTTCTAATTGTGGTCCCCATCTTTGGAGAATGTGATATTTTAGACCTGCCAAACTGAAGCCTTTTAATTTACGCCTTCGAATAACTTGAAACCTTCAAATCCTTCTTTGGATTGCCTCGCATGCACATTACATTCATGCTTTCTCTTAAGTGGTTTAGGATACTTAGGCTTCAAGCCTAAAAAAAAAATAAACTATGCAAAGAACTTGATATAGATCAAAGAGACTTCTAACTTGCGGCTTCGCATAACTTAAGGGCTTCAAATCCTTCTTTGGATTGCCTCGCATGGACATTACATTCATACTTTATATTAAGTAGCTTAGGATACTTAGGCTTCAAGGCTAAAAATATATATATATGCAAAGAACTTGATATAGATCAAAGAGGCTTCTAATTTGCAGCTTAGAATAACTTGGATAACACTATGCAAAGAACAGCTTGGAATTAATAGAGTGGTTTCTACTAAGTTATACCCTGAGTATAACTTAAGTTATTCCAAGCTGCAAGCATCAGTTAGGACAGTTGGATTGCCTTCCATGGACATTACATTCATACTTTCTCTTAAGTGACTTGGGATACTTAGGCTTGCCTACATTCATTCTTTCTCTTAAGTGGCTTAGGATACTTAGGCTTCAAGGGTAAAAAAAAAAACTATGCAAAATACTTGATATAGATCTAAGAGGCTTCTAATTTGCAGCTTGGAATAACTTGGATAACTATGCAAAGAACAGCTTGGAATTAATAGAGTAGTTTCTACTAAGTTATACCCTGAGTATAACTTAAGTTATTCCAAGTTGCAAGCATCAGTTAGGACACTTGGATTGCCTCGCATGGACATTACATTCATACTTTCTCTTAAGTGACTTAGGATCCTTAGGTTTGCCTTCTTTGGATTGCCTCGCTTGACATTACATTCATACTTTCTCTTAAGTGGCTTAGGATACTTAGGCTTCAAGCCTAAAAAAAAAAATTATGCAAAAAACTTGATGTAGATCAAAGAAACTTCTAACTTGCGGCTTGGAATAACTTGAGGACTTCAAATCCTTCTTTGAATTGCCTCACATGTACATTACATTCATACTTTCTCTTAAGTGGGTTAGGATACTTAGGCTTCAAGCCTAAAAAAAAAAAACTATGCAAAGAACAGTTTGGAATTAATATAGTGGTTTTTACTAAGTTACACCCTGAGTATAACTTAAGTTATTCCAAGCTACAAACATCAATTAGAACACTTGGATAACTTCAAAATTCATAAATTTCTATAAATTCATAAATTCATCAAATATGTTACATAAATTCATAAATTTACAGAAATTCATCGAATTTCGCAAAAATTTACAACTTAGTAGTGAAACCTACTGAGTATAACTTAAGTTATTCCAAGCTGTGCAAACATCAGTTAGAACACTTGAATAACTTCAAAGTTCATAAATTTCTGTAAATTCATAAATTCATCGAATATATTACATAAATTCATAAATTTACGGAAATTCATCGAATTCTGCAAAAAATTACAGCTTAGTAGTGAAACCTACTAAGTTGCAAGCAAACTATGCAGCTTGGATAACTTCGATGGCCAGTTGGGACACTACATTTATACTTTCTGTTAAGTGTCTCAGGGTATACTTAGGCTTCAAGGCTAAAAAAAAAAAATATGCAAAGAACTTGGTATACATCAAAGAGCCTTCTAATTTACTGCTTGGAATAACCTGAGTACTTCGGATTCCCCTCTTTGAATGATGAATGCCACAGTTCAAGCACTTCATTTTATACTTTCTACTGAGTGACAAGGAACTTTATATAAATGAAAGAGATGGACATGCTTTGAATAACTTGAGGACTTCGAATTTCTTTCTTTGAATGCTCAAAGCCACAGTTCGAACCACTTCATTTTATACTTTCTACTGAGTGGCGAGGAACTTTATATAAATGAAAGAGATAGACAAAGTGATTCGGTTGTCGGTTGATGTTCCTCGGTCTATATATATATATATATATATATATATATATATATATATATATATATATATATATATATATATATATATGGTCGGGTCTTATGCATGGGATGTAGATTGAAGTCTTATAATTTTCTTTGGGTTCTCTATAGTTTGCTTCTACCTCCTATTTCGTTTGTTGCTTTACATAAATCAAAGAGATAAACAAAGAAGTTCGTACTGTTTTAAAATAATTTATCTTCTTTCCCTCCCTAGATGACCTACTCATTTTTTTCTGGCTTTTTACTCCTCCAGTTTTTTGGGTCAGCGGCTATAGTCACTATGCCAGTTGTTCAACTTTCTTACCGTAAATTGCTCGAGGACATAACGGACTTGCTAGGTGTTGACACTCCTCCATGCGAGGTTAACATTGTTGGGGAGGGTTGGTTTCTAGCATATGTAGACCTCCATATCCCACGTGAAGGTCCAATCCTTAATGTCGTATGTTGTTGGGGCGTTCCTGTCATGCCCCGGCGTCGAAACTGTGACCCGGGCGCGCCAACATATCCGCCACCCATACGAGAATCCCCGCATAGGCGAAGCGTCCAACCTGCAAAAGGTAGTATCTAACAACTATACAGATATTAGAGCTGAAAATAACTGCTGTAATAAAAATCCAAACCACTGTACAACTAGAATAAAGGTACAATACCCATCTCCCAAAACGAATAATACAATAATCTAGTTCACTGAATCAAAATACAAATAGAATCCTCCTATACAACATCTATGAATCCAAAAAGGGAGGTAAACTAAAACCATAAAATACAACAGTGTACAGTAAAACCCACGATCCGGGTTGGTACATCTATCTCACCAAAAGAACAACACTGGTAGGAATCTATCTCGCGACTCCCTCACCTCGATCCGTTGAGCCAACTGAAGCAGGGACGAAAGGAAAAGCCTCAGCAAAACTGTCACCAACAGAGGGTGTGAGAACTACATCAATAAGTAGTTCTCAGTGGGTACCGTCTCCAAGCCCAACGGTCTGCCCACTAAGTCTACTAGAGACATAAGATAACAGGAATACTGTAAATAAGAATGAATAAGCTGGAAAGAATATCTACATGTCACACCCCGGGGGTAAACCAGAACCCGTACTTTGTTAAGGAATTTGTGTTGGCATATTTCGTGAAGTGTTCTAAGTCTTGAAGATTGAAGATGAAGAATTATGGATCATATACATCAATCTCAAGAAGAATGGATTCAAAAGTATCAGGTACGTTTAACTAAATAATTTTGGTGATCCGAATATATTCTTGTAGTTTAGAAACTCTTGGAATATTTTTCATTGCTTAAAAATAAAAAACTGGACAATTTGACTGTTCAAGATCCGGATCAGGACCATCCAGTCCGGACCCCGAACATGGGTTTGTTCATGCGGAATTCCAGTCCGGATCAGCCTCCTTTGAGTCCGTGTCACGCCCCGGGGTCGAAACTGCGACCCGGGCTCGCCAACAGATCCGCCACCTATGCGAAACCCCGCATAGGCGAAGTGTCCAACCTGCAAAAGTATCATCTAACAACTAAATAGATATCAGAGCTGAAGAAAAACTGCTGTAATAAAAAAATCTGAATTACTGTACAACTGAAAAATAAAGGTACAATATCCATCTCCCAAAATAATGATACAATAATCTGATCCACCGAAAAACTGAATACAATTAAAAACCACCTATACAACATCTATAAATCCAAAATGGGAGATAAGCTACAATAATAAAATACAACAGTGTACAGTGAAACCCGCAATCCGGGTTGGTACATCTATCCCACTGTAAAAATCAACACTGGCAGGGATTTATCTCGCGACTCCCTCGCCTCAAACCGTCAACCGAAAGATCCGCAACTCCCGCAGCAGACACTACAAAACAAAGGGAGGAAAAGAGGAAAACAACAATGGGGGTGAGAACCACTAGTAAAACCAGTAGCCTCCCCATGTGGGTAAAGCCTCCAACTCCGACGTACCCACTAAGTCTACCAGAGGCAAGAAAAGGAATAAGTGGTAAAGCTGTAAATAGGACTGCTAATAAATAGGAACTACCACTAACATGCCTCTAAATGCAGTACCAAAAAGAGTAACTATACGAATGCATCAGTAAATGAATCTACCAACATAACCCAATCAGATGAACCGGTATAAACCCCGGTACTGCCTGCTCTGTCATCAATCTCACGAACTCAGTATCTCCAACTATCCAACTGATCGGCACCCGTAACGGTCTAAAGCCTACTCCGGAGTGGCACTCGAGGGGAGCGACCCACACGAGTAAAGTATCTCTGTAACAAGTATCATGATATAGCAAGACTGGATCACGACTATGATCAAAGTGGGAAAACCCATCCACTAAAGAAATCCCGATCCCCAATTTGATGCACAAGTAAATATCCAGTCAACCGCCCAATGTCCGCGGTCGCCGCAATACCCCACAATCCACAATCCAATAACCGACTCCGGTCAACCGCCCAATATCCGCGGTTGCCGCAATGCCCCACAATCCATAATCTAGGCCCCGGCTACACTATCCCAAACCCCTGCTCGAACCCGAGCAACAAGTATCTAGAGTCTAGAAAGAAAGGAGTTCAAGAAACAATCATGGTTTCTCCTAAGTCAAATCCCAGTATAATAGTGTAGCAGTAAAAGATGGCCTAACTAGATGTCCATACAAGCATGCAAGTGTCCTCATGTAGAATGAAAGAAAGGCATCTAACAGTGTTCTTACACAGATTAGATCATGAATAGTATATACTCTCATAAGGAATAACTCACACAGAATATAGGTTAAAGAACATCATTTATCATCAACATCACCTAAAGGAGTACAACACTTATCAAACCTCACATTCTCACATGGATATGCTAAAGATCATTTAACATCACTTAAACATGGACATTCAATCAAGTATCACCAATGAATAGACTAAGGTTCAACAACTTTCATTGATCTCACAAAGGATGAACATAGAATCTCCCAACAACATCCAATCTCATTTGGAGGAATTAGGAGTCATGAACAAAGCTTAGTCTCATAAGGAATAGGCCTCAACTCACAATGAAAACCATCTTTTCATGAATGAACTAGGAATCAAAAGCATAGGTCATTCTCACATCAACTAGATCAATAACCAACATCAACACCCATTTTCACATAAGCTAGATCAAAGATCAATCAACTAATTATTCTCACATAGATAGGTTATGAATCAACATCTATGCCCAACATCACACATTGTAGGTTAAGGATCGACAACTATAATTCATATCACAAAGTGGAGGCTAAGGATCACTAAACCAACTACTCTCATATAAGTCATTCTCACATAAATCAACCAAGCCCTTCTCACATAAGCAACCAAGCACTTCTCACATAACCCCATCAAGTCCTCACATAAATCAATCAACCATTCACATATAACTATCACCATCATTCTCACATAATTATGTTAACCATTCATCACAAAGTGTAGGCTAAAGATTAATTTTTCAATTACCCTCACATAGCATAGGTTTAAGGATGATCGCTTATAATCAACTTCATATGAGATAATGTAATATCAACCAACTAATCATTTACTCATGTATAAGCTAAGGATCAATTAACCTAACATAAACATGGAGATTCAAGCATGATTCACCAAGGAAAAGACAACAACAATCAACTAGGTCATGAGGGAAACCAATAGCCCGAGTGGGTAAATCGTCGTTTTCGGCAAAGCACAACCTGTCACGCCCCGGGGTCGAAACGGCGACCCGGGCTCGCCAACAGATCCGCCATCTGTACGGAAACTGCCGTACAGATGAAGCGTCTACCCTGCAAAAGAACTATAGCTAAAACATTTATCAGAGCTGAAATAAAACTAGAAGCTAAAGAGATCAACTGAACAACTGATATAAATAAAAACTCAATACAAGTCTCACAGCTACTAAACAATACAAGTACAATCCTCACTGATCTCTCAGAATGTCCAGTACAAAAGTGGAATCATAAAAGATACCAGGTACCTCTACCTCAGACTCTCAAGCTGGTAAGGAACTAATAGACCACGTCCTCACCTCGATCTGCTGTCTCCGCATGAGCCAAGCTGGAACAGCTACCTCAGGAAACCTGTCACCGCAGCGGGTGTGAGATCTACTGCAGAAGGCAGATCTCAGTGGGTACCGTCCCAATATCCACGGTATGCCCACTAAGTGTCACGCCCCGGGGTCGAACTGCGACCCGGGCTTGCCAACAGATCCGCCGTCTGTACGGAAACTGCCGTACAGACGAAGCGTCTAACCTGCAAAAGAGATCTATAGCTAACAAGTATCAGAGCTGAAAGGAAGCTGAAACACTAAGCGGTGAAAAGTCCAAGTACACCAGTCCACTAGCACCCACAACATAAGTACAAAAGTGGAAACTAAAAAGTACAAGAGACACTACACCGACACCACCGACTCGGGTAGGAGCTAGCCAGCCAGGCGCAAACCTCGGTCAGAAAGCTCCGAATGAGCCAAACCTGGAACGGTCGCCTCAGGAACACCTGTCATCACAGCGGGTGTGAGATCTACTGCAACAGTCAGATCTCAGTGGGCACCAAAGCTAAAACCCACGGTACACCCACTCAGTCTGCTGGAGACAAAAACACAGATAGATAGATAGATAGATAGATAGATAGATAACTGGAAATGAATCTATCGCTACATGTCTCAATGCAATGCTGGAAGTAAGTTCTCAGTCTCTCTCTCACGGGAGGCCTGGAAACTACGAACGTCTGCGCCCCCTACAGCCCTTATCAAACAAGTACATGCTGTAGGCTTAGGCGCCCATAGTTTCCGCCCCCGCACTGGGACTGCTAGAACTCTACAAGACACTAGAAGGCCACCTCAATCCCTTCTAGTAACCACCTGGTGACTCGGCCAGGGCATAACTATCTATCTGGTAACTCAGCCAGTGATATCTGCACATCTGGTAACTCAGCCAGTGATTTATACCCATCTGGTATCTCTGCCAGTGGTATCTACTCATCTGGTAACTCAGCCAGTGATTTATACCCATCTGGTAACTCCGCCAGTGGTATCTACTCATCTGGTAACTCAGCCAGTGATTTATACCCATCTGGTAACTCCGCCAGTGGTATCTACTCGTCTGGTAACTCAGCCAGTGATTTATACCCATCTGGTAACTCCGCCAGTGGTATCTACTCATCTGGTAACTCAGCCAGTGATTTATACCCATCTGGTAACTCCGCCAGTGGTATCTACTCATCTGGTAACTCAGCCAGTGATTTATACCCATCTGGTAACTCCGCCAGTGGTATCTACTCATCTGGTAACTCAGCCAGTGATTTATACCCATCTGGTAACTCTGCCAGTGGTATCTACTCATCTGGTAACTCAGCCAGTGATTTATACCCATCTGGTAACTCTGCCAGTACAACTCGTATACTCTAACGATGCGACTAACACTCGTGTCCAAGTCGGAAGCGACAACCCTCGACTTGCACGACTGTTCCGTAAATACCTGATAATAAGGATACGATACCTTTGCATTCGGAAGCATAAAGGGCATTCTGTAGTTCATTGGGAGAAACCAACCCACCTGCGATCCACCGCGAAAACCGTGCGCCAAACGGAGGTCCCGATGCGATCCCGCAGCTCCACGCGGCAAAACACGCGCCGCCGGCCACGGGAGAAGCTAACACTATGCCACAACTGCGAGACAAGAAGAGGAACCGGGATCAGCAAACCCGCGGCCGAAAACCGCGCAAACAAAGGCGAAGGAAAACCCTCCGGCGGCGAAGAGCGTCGGGCGTCGCGCGGAATCCCATCGCGCATCCGCCGCGGCGCATCCGCCGCGGCGCACCGCCGAGCCGCAAACAACGCGGCACAGTGCGGCCCATGGCCGTACTGCCCAAAGAAACCAACCCCACGCGGCAAAGGTCAGCCGCGTGGCCAGCAGCGCCGCGCGGCCCCAAGTCCGCCCGTGCGGCCTGCAGCAGCGCCGCGCGCCTAGCGCGCGGCCTGCAGGGCCGCGGGGCCCAAGGGCCACCCACGCGGCCTGCAGCAGCGCCGCGCGCCTAGCGCGTGGCCTGCAGGGCCGCGGGGGCCCAAAGGCCCGCCCGCGGCACAGGGGCCGCCCGCGCGGCGCCCTGCAGGGCCGCGGGGGCCCAAAGGCCCGCCCGCGGCACAGGGGCCGCCCGCGCGGCGCCCTGCCATGCCGCGCGAGGCCCGCGGCACAGGGGCCGCCCGCGCGGCGCCCTGCCATGCCGCGCGGGGCCCGCGGCACAGGGGCCGCCCGCGCGGCACCCTGCACTGCCGCGCGGGGCCCGCGGCACAGGGGCCGCCCGCGCGGCGCCCTGCCATGCCGCGCGGGGCCCGCGGCACAGGGGCCGCCCGCGCGGCGCCCTGCCATGCCGCGCGGGGCCCGCGGCATAGGGGCCGCCCGCGCGGCACCCTGCACTGCCGCGCGGGGCCCGCGGCACAGGGGCCGCCCGCGCGGCGCCCTGCCATGCCGCGCGGGGCCCGCGGCACAGGGGCCGCCCGCGCGGCGCCCTGCCATGCCGCGCGGGGCCCGCGGCACAGGGGCCGCCCGCGCGGCACCTCTGCAGTGCCGCGCGCCACGCGCGCGGCCTGCAGGGTCGCCCAGCGCAGGGGCCGCCCGAGCGGCACCTCTGCAGTGCCGCGCGCCACGCGCACGGCCTGCAGGTTCGCCCAGCGCAGGGGCCGCCCGCGCGGCACCTCTGCAGTGCCGCGCGCCACGCGCGCGGCCTGCAGGGTCGCCCAGCGCAGGGGCCGCCCGCGCGTGCCAGCCAGGGCGCGCAACCAGCGCGCCCGCTGCCAGCGGCCCGGTGCCCCGCTGCACTGCCACGGCAGCAGGGCGCCTGCTGCGCGCGGCGCCCATGCGCGCCCGCGCAGCGGCCGCTCCCCTTAGCCGCGCGCTGCCCAAAAACAGCGCGCGCGGCTCGCGAGGCACCTCCGCGCCACGGACAACAAGTCCATGGCACCCCAGCATCAGGAAAAAGAAAGGGAGAAGAAAAGATACAAAATAAGCCAACCTCCTCGCGGCACGCCGGCCCCCGCACGGCTCCACGCCACGCTCGGAGAAGAAAACGCCCAAGAAAAGCTTCCTCCAAAGTCCTCTTCTTCTTCTTCTTCTTCCCTTTCCTCTCATTTTTCTCTTTTCCTTTTCTTTCTTTCTTTCTCTTTTTTCCTTTGCTACAGAGGTGGAGGGGAGGGGGTTTAATAAAGCAGAAGCTTTAATTAAATTAATTAATTTAATTAACTTAATTCCAAAAACCCAACTCCAACTCACTTTTTGCCCTCGGGCCCTCCGCCGCCGCCCGGAACCTCCCGAACCTCGCTGTAAATCAAAAGTACACGCGCTCACAGCTTTTTCTCTTCAAAAAGCTCATCCGTTGAGTCGGGGTGCTCAAATCAAATACCGGCTCCAAAATTGCCAGTTCCGACTCACTTTTTGCCTCCGGGTCCTCCGCGTCAGTCCGGAACCTCCCGAACCTCGCTGTAAATCAAAAGTACGCGTGTCCACAGCTTTTTCTCCTCAAAAAGCTCATCCGTTGAGTCGGGGTGCTCAAATCAAATACCGGCTCCAAAATTGCCAGTTCCGACTCACTTTTTGCCTCCGGGTCCTCCGCGTCAGTCCGGAACCTCCCGAACCTTGCTGTAAACTGAAAATACACCTGCTCCAAGTGTTTCCCAAATTTTTCTACAACCATAGCGGTGTCGGAGCTTCCCGTGCCAGTCACCTAACGCGTACAAAGCCCGAAACAAGCAGAGGCTTCCGCGGGGATCCAAATCAACCCGAACTCCTCTGTATCACAAAGGGGACACATCCAAGGCAAACTCCTCCGCACCACACCATCCTGCAAGGTCGGTGCGTCATCCAAATCCCGGTGTTCTACACTCTCCCCCCCTTAAAAAGGGTTTCGTCCACGAAACCCAACTAAATCCATACTTAGGAGGGTAAACCAAAACAAAAGGGATAGGAGATCCACAAATTGTCCAAGGCTCTCAAGTGGTCACTCACATTCCTCATGCTGACAACACTGAGCCTTTCCCCAAAGGTATGATTCGACTGCAAAATCTTCTGGTTTCACCA
Source organism: Tillandsia leiboldiana (assembly GCA_029204045.2). Lineage (NCBI taxonomy): Eukaryota > Viridiplantae > Streptophyta > Magnoliopsida > Poales > Bromeliaceae > Tillandsia > Tillandsia leiboldiana. The sequence continues at coordinate 25,573,135 of CM055062.1, read as the reverse complement.
ACAAGAATCGCATCGGTCGATGAGGATAACGCAGTCCTCGTCCATCACCAAGGAAGGGAAAGCAAAACAAAACTTGCGGGGTTCAAATAGACCTCATCCAGCCTGACCACTGCTCGAGGACCTCACCTCGCATAACTCATATCTATAAATAACACTCAGGCTGGTAGTTTTCCTCGATTCGAGATCTCATAAAACCGAAGTTTAAGCCTCCTAAGGCAAAACCCCTCTGATGCCTCATGGCCACCAAAACTCCAGTTCCACAAAACATAAACCACCTCCCTCCACAGGGGAAAACTTTCAACCTCGAGAACCTTCTCTCGATTCTGGCACTCAATTCCCAGGGTTACACAGCTAGCCTAAACAGGGCATACTGAACAAAATGTCCTCGCCGGGACAAAGCAATCATACATCCTTGCAAAATCTATCACCGGCGTTACCTCAACCTGACCTCCTGAGTGTCCAAGCACTTTAGGTTCGAGGGTTCTGAACAATTCCATGACCTCTCTATCACGGCAATATCCGGATCAAAGCTGGTATCCTCCTCAGCTTTGCCTCTCGCAAGTTACACTGGCCTTGCATAGTCCAAGAGCTTCTGATCTCTGACATTAACATGGGTCCAGGCCCAACCCAAACGGTATCTCACCTCGTTGGGTCCTCCGTCACTCATGCGGCTGAATCACAAGGCCTAACCACAAAATTTTCGATGCCCAAGTGCAACTCTCAAAGCTAGGCAACCAACTTCTTCCTCCATAGAAGTTGTAGCACCATCCTCAAGGGTCCCTCAAGCTCCAAGTCGCCTCGGAGATAAGCAAAAACCCATGACGGTAACACCACCCACCCGTCCAGTGAAACAGGGAAAAACACAGCTCTCAAATCAGTAGGGCATTAGTCAATCTACTTGACCACGCAAACCGCTCTAACGGCCCTACTGGTTCCGGATCAGTATCCAGGCACAGCCCTTGGCTGTAAGGTTCCATAAAGATATCAACCACTCGAAGGCATCTGCCCAAGCACAAGGTGAGACTAATCGAGTTCGAACCTTACAAGAACTCACACGGTTGTGTACCCACAACGTGACATCACCACTGTGTAACAACTGCCTGGAACCTCACTGTCGTATCCCCACGACGAGGTACTAGGTCTCACAGACCTCTCGATCCGCCAAATCTCACAACTGCGCTCACAGCTCTCTCTGTCTCACGGTTGATACTCCACGAGGTGTTGTCGAAGTTGGCGCGGTTCCCAAACCACGTCAATCACTGTCTCGATCTCAGTCCCAATCTAGTAAGCACCTGGTAACTCGGCCAGGGGCATCAACCACCTGGTAACTCGGCCAGGGGCAAGTAACCTCCTGGTAACTCAGCCAGGGGCAGGTAACCTCCTGGTAACTCAGCCAGGGCATCATATATCTCATCACATGCTAAAAAAAATAAATACCCTCCTCCTGAGCAGGTCCACGGAGGGTCAATGTCTTCTCTCTCGACAATCCATGATAGCATAAATTGGGACGACCGATTCCTATCCAACCTCGTATCAACACCTCTACACTGAGGTAGGACTAACATCTCGATGATCAGTCCAAGGTCCTAGCTGCACTGACAGGACAGGCAGCACTCATCCACGTGCTTCACGCGATCTGAAAATTGATCCAAACGTGCACAACCATCAGTCCAGACACTGGCCCACACGTGGGTACCCCCGCTTTACCGAAACGCACACACGGCGTTGGCATTAAGCAAGCTCTAACCCGACGGCCACACCAGGTGAGACGCGATCCACAACCCTGGCGATGAATGCGGCCCACGCAGAAGGGAAACTCACATCCTGGCACTGCTGCTGAAGCGAGCGCTGTCGAGAGCCTCCTGGTCTCAGTCTCTCCTGAGACCCATGATCCTGTGGGTGGAATCATGGCAACCTCGACAACACGCGACTATCGCAAAATCGGCGATGCCGGAGCTCTCACTCCGAAGCTGATCCCCCGCTCACCGTCTCCCTCGGACGGGGTCACTGATCCACAGTCAAACCATCGAGCATGCACGCTCACTGCATCCAAGGTCGGCACTCGCCGAAAATGCACGAAGAGGTAGGCATCTCGATGCAGCTCCCACTCGAACATAACCAACCTCTAAGCCTCATCCTGGCGTCCAGGGGTACATCGCTCAACCGTCACAGAAACTCCACCCCAGAACATTCAACTGCGCTCCCGATGGTCCAACAAGACGAATCCGACGCCACCAGCTCTCTTGGCGTCCGAATGCAAAAGTGCATAACCAAGCGCCCTGATGCTTATCCTGGATGAACAATCCG